>CM053603.1:86409851-86588981 GCA_028646535.1 Procyon lotor | reverse complement strand
CTTTCTTCCTTTCTCTCTCTCTCCCTCTCTCTCTCTCTTTCTCTCTCTTTTCTTTCTTTTGAGAGAATCTTAAGCAGGCTCTATACTCAGTGTATAGAGACCAATGTGGCGTTGGGTTTCACAACCCTGAGAACATGATCTGAGCTGAAATCAAGAGTTGGTTGCTTAACAGACTGAGCCACCCAGTCTCTGATAATTTTCTATGCTCTGAAGTCTACTTTATTTGATATTACCATAGCCACACTTGCTTTCTTTTGATTTAATGTTGGATGATATATCTTTTCTATCCTTTTATTTTCAACTTGCCTATATCATAATATTTGAAGTAAGTTTCTCATAGACAGCATATAGTTAGGTCATTTTTGAAAAACCACTTGGCTACTCTCTGTCTTTTAATTGATATATTTAGATCATTTACATTTGTACTAGGTAGAAAATGTTCCCACAAAGATGTCCACATCCTAGTTTCCAGAGCCTGTTACCTTACATGACAAATATATTACTTTACATAGGAAAGGGAATTAAAGTAGTGGATAGAATTAATGTTGTTAATAAGCTGACACTGACATGGAGGTACCTGGATTATCAGTGTAGGTACAGCGTAAACATATAGGTCCTTACAAGTGAGAGAGGAATGCAGAAGAGGAGGTTAGAGTGATGCAGTATGAGAAAGACTCCACCTGTCTGCTGGCCTTGAAGATGGAGAAGGGAGCTACATTGCAAATACCCTCTAAAAGCTGGAAAAGGCAAGGAGACAAATCCTATACAGGCCTTCATAGAAGGCAGACTTGCTGACTCCTAGCTTTTAATTTTAGCCCAGGAAGACCTTTGTCGGTCTTCTGACCTATAGAGCTGTAACTTAATAAACTTTTGTTGTTAGAGCCACCAAGTTTGTGGTAATTTGTTACAGTAGCAGCAGAAAACCAATACAGCTTTTAATGTAATTATTGATAGGTTAGGACTTGTTTTATTTTTTGTCTTCTGTTTGTTCTGGATATTACCTTGGTTGATTTCTCATTACCTTTGTTCAAGGTCACCATCAGAATGAGGTATTCCCTGATACTACCCTATTTGCAACAGAATCCCGGCCCCACCCCTAACCCTGGCTATCACTATCTTTTTGCCCACTTTATTTTTTCCATAGTACTTACCACTTACATGTGCTATATATTTTATTTACTTATATTTTACTTACTTGTCTATCCCATTCATTATCTTCGTACTTCTAGAATACAGTTTCTGTGATAGCAGAGGTTGTTTCCTTTTTTTTTTTTTAATGTTTAAGTGCTATATATCCAACAATTTAGGAGTGCTAGATACTCAAAAATATTTGTTGAATGAATTTAAATTCATGTCTGGTTGTGCAGTTTAACTTTACTTTATCATTAAGAATGACAAAGAGAGAGAAAAGGTTGACACTGTCAGATCCTTCATTTGATCAGCCTCCGGCTTTGCTCGCATTTATCAGTTGCCCAGCACATCGAACTAGGCTCCTGAACATACATTTCATTTAAGTGCAATATCAAATTATCACAGGCAATCAGATTCCAGCAACATTTGGAACATGTGAAAAAATATTTAGAACAATAAAATGCACAACGTGCTAGTATTGTCTACTGAACCTGCCAAGATTTTGTATGTTGGAGCATGATCTCACACAAATGAAAACCCTGACTGACACAGAGCGTAGTATTGTTACAAGACTGATTTATCTATGTGACTATTTCAGCTCCAGCTTACTTTGCTAAGTGCAGATGCTGAGCCATGGCTCAAGTTGTGGGGTGAGCTGACAGACAGACACATGGGCACACTTGAATTTTTGTGGACCAGACATCTTAGCTGGTATTCTATCTGCCTTTTTGCATCTCCCCTTAGAAATGGATTTCTGATCTGTGAACAAAGAATGGCTCAAAGGAAAAGCTGGGACTATTATCGTCTTACTTTGCTTAGAAGGTGAGATTAATATTACTGTTACTAATTCTAAAATTACAAATGAAAAGAAGCATTTTATTTAAAAAACTGAAGATACAAATGTTCAGGTTTTCAGTGTGGCCACCAACTTTGAGTCTGGTGAACATCTAGCTTAAGAGTGTAAGGAAAGAAACACTTTAGAAAGAAGTCTTGATGTTTTTATGCCAGTATTTTTTTATGGGCTCAACATTCTTACTTAGCAGTGACTAGCCAAATCCTGGGTCTTACTGTGGAGATTTGTAGAAATGTGTAGAAAAAATAAACTGAAGCCTGAAGGAGAATCTTCAGTTTGTTTGGCGCTTGCACCTTTGGCCTCCTTCCAATTTTTCTGGGTCTGTGTAGGTTTCTGCTGAGTTTTCAGTAACAAGTGGGGCCTGACATTTCCTTAGCTTATCCATGAGGTCAGTTTTATTTCTTAGGCAGACTACTTATCTTGTTCATTATGTTAACAAACCGCTGGGGTGAGAAACAAACTGGCCAGGGCAGAAGCAACTTTCTTAATTCATGTTAGTACATGAGACAAAGTTGTAACGTTGCCACTCTGTGCGAAAAAACAAAACAAGAAAGCCCCACTGAACCAACCAATTAATAAACCAAGAAAACAAAAAGTCCTCTCTAATGGATTTTGCAGAATCTCTGAGTTGTTGTATGTTCTTCCTCAGTCAGAATTATTTTGCTTATTATATACATTGTAGATGATGACGCAGTTGGTAGGATTTACCTTATTGTTCTTTTATTGAGAACCAGAGCCTGCACAAAATGCCATACATCATTTGAAAGAAGATAGAGTGGAAATGGAAGCCATCACTAAGACCTGAAACATGAAATCCTCAGCCTGAATCGTGGCTTAAAAAGTCACCCCCTCCTAGATAACCTGACTTGATAGAGCTAGATTGGTGAGAATCTCATGTACGATATGGTGTGTTTATAAGTCACAGGTCATTTCCTTTTTTTCCTTAAACATGTTTTTCAGACTGGTTTCAAGTTGACCCAGCTGCCTCTAGCAGAGTATCTCAAAGGCATAACTGCCCTAAATATGAGAGATAGCTAGCAGCTGTTGTTGCAAAACTGACACTGCATTGGAATAGCCTCAGCAGTGAAGTTGTGCTTTGCAGCAGTCGCGCACTCAGAAATATTTGTCTTTGTGCTAAGCTTTTGCATGGAGTCTGTCCTAACGGTAACACTGAGAAAGTGCATCCTGTTGTCTGTCTTAAGATTTTGTTATAAATCTTTCCAAGAGACCGAACTAAACGAGAAATGTTATGGACACTTACCAGTTCAGATTCAACATTTTCTACACCGATTTCACAGATATTTTGGTTTCCTGTACCATATATCACAACTTGGACTCTTTCTCCATTAGCCATTAACTATGTACATGTGGATTTACTTTATGATTTGGGCCCCGATGAATGCATTATTTCTGTGTAGGTAGAGAAAATGGCAATATACAATGTTAAGTGGGTCTTTGGGAAGAAGATGGAATTTGTAAAAATCATGTAATCCATGTGGATATTTTCCAGCTCATCTTGGTGCACTTTTAATTCACACTTTTTCTTAAATACTGTATTTGCAATTTAAGCACTGCCACATGCTGCCACTGCCGTTACAAAGATACATTAGATTGATAGAATGATGCTGCATTCTTTATGACTGGAGAAAATAATGACTTCCTCTGTTCTCTCTAATCATGTTTTTATGGTTTGTTTTCCAAAATACTGCATACTTGACCTTAAAAGGGGAAAAAGACTGCACATTTCATTTAACGAGTAATAAAAAGTTGGGTTCTCATTTTGCATTTAAACCTATGGGGAATACATTTTACTATATTTTCATCATGATCCGTAGGTCTCTCACAATTCTGGCTGACTCTGGCTGCTTGAGGACTGTATGTCTCAATAATTGAAAAGAGATGCAGTGGACTTTAACCTCTTTTACTTTCTGTGTCTCAAGTTGAAAGCTACTTTTCAGTCTTCCACGATATTTTAGGAAGCCACTATTTTAAGTAAAAGGAAAGAACAAAACAAAACAAAACTCATACTTTATACTCTCCCCTTCATTATGTTATCTTTTAATGGTACTCCTATTACAAATTCTAAAATAAAGGGTGATAATGATACTCTCTGTCGCACCTTATTTAAAAGGTAGTGCACTTTGAATGTGCTCCTCGGAGAGAACTACATTATTTGAATGCTTTTCTGATTTTTAAAGTGTACATTTATTTGTGGAACATAAGGAATAGCATGGAGGACGTTAGGAGAAGGAAGGGAAAAATGAAGGTGGGGAAATCAGAGGGGGAGAAGAACCATGAGAGACTGTGGACTCTGGGAATCATACTGAGAGTTTTAGAGGGGAGTGGAGGGGGAAGCAGGCTCCCTGCTGAGCAAGGAGCTGGATACAGGACTCAATCGCAGGACCCTGAAATCATGACCTGACCCAAAGACAGACACTTAATTGACTGAGCCATCCAGGCATCCCATAAGGTTCATATCTCTTATATCAGGCAATTTGTGTGTCCAACATCATTCATCTAACTGGGAAGAGCCCCAAAAGAACACTAAAGGGTAGCTACAATAAAACTGTTTCAAACATAATAGCAAGCATTACTACTGCATTCCTTGAGAAAAGAAATGACATTGTAGGTAAAACAAAAAATTAATTTGGAACTATCCCTTTAGCTGGTTAAGAGAACCTAAATTCCCCCAATTTTGATTATATAACCCTTACTCCTCTAAGTTATGAGGTTAAGGAATAGAGTAAGTCCTTTTGGCAGATTCACAAATTATCCACCTGTAAATTTGGTCCAGAGAATTTTAATAAAAGTACATTTCATTGTGTAATGCAGTATCTACAGCACTTCAGTCATGCTGGTTAATTTAGTAAACTACAAAATTATGCATGGCTCTGATAACTCATGTAGATTAGATTGTTTACCTTAGTTATTGAAAATTATACAATACTTATCCTTAAGCAATCTTTGGAAATTGCAAGTAGTATATTTTAGGGAGTATATTTCAGGGAATCTGTATGCTTTATTTTATTCTGACTGCCAATAAGTGAGTAGCAATTTGATAAATCTATTTGTTTTCTCTTGGGCTAATTGTAGAAAGATGCTCAGAGGTTCTGTTATTCTAATTATGCTTCTCTTAGCTTCAGTAGTGTATTGAATCCATGTTCTATAGCCTCCTTTCAGAATGAATTATTAGTTTCAATGAAACGTAAAATTCGTAATCCATCTAATTCATTCACTGATCGTTCAAGAATTTGGTGTTTCTTTTGCTTTCTAACACAGTGTAGAAAACACGTTTTATGTATCGTTAGGATTTCTTTGATGAGTGTCACCTTATTTTCAAAATAAGCAAATTGATGTTAAAATTTGATCAGAAATTAGTGACTAGGGGTGCCTGAGTGGCTCAGTCGTTAAGTGTCTGCCTTCGGCTCAGGTCATGATCCCAGGGTCCTGGGATCGAGCCCCGCATCAGGCTCTCTGCTCGGCAGAAAGCCTGCTTCTCCTGCTTACCATTCCCTCTGCTTGTGTTCCCTCTCTCTCTGTGTTTCTTTCTGTCAAATAAATAAAATCTTTAAAAAAAAAAGAAATTAGTGACTAAATTGTTACTCAGTCTATACATAATGCAGACAATGTACTGCCATTTGCTAAGTAAGTTTTTCAGGTTTGTAATTTTCAGTCTTTATAATTCACACTCATAATTACAGGCACTCATTCCATAAAGGAGGGCAAACAGCAAAACTTGTTTGGAGGTTTGTGTGTATAGAAGAGGGGCAACGGTGGGGGGCGATTTTTGCTAAGTGTCCACTCTGCACTGAGCACACTAGGTAATTACACAGGTCTCATTTTTGTAATGTGCAGTTGTATGTTTGGAAAGCAAATCACACCTTGACTGTTGTGGCTTATGCATGATTTTAGTTTCTCAGCTCTTCCTGCTGGTTTCTTTGTTGTTGCTCGTAGTAAAACCAGAGACTGGGAAGCCTTGAGGACTTTCTTATAGATCAGTGGAAGGATTTACCGATGGGATCTTAGAGCTATTAGAAACTTTAGAACTCATCTAATCCAATCCCCCAATTTTATGGAAGAGGAAACTGGAATTTGGGGAGGTTAAACAACTTTCTCAAGGTCCCACAGCACTAGGTTGTGGGCTTATTGTACTTTGGGATCATTTCCATGCATTTCAAGTCTGAAGTGTATGAATCGGCTTTCTTAGGCCTGAAATCTGTGGATTAGATGGATTCCCTTATCTGGTTTTATCTTATTATTTATTTTGTTGTATATTTATTTTATTTCATTTTCTACCTTTGTTTTTGATGCCATCTTGTTCCATATCTTTTGGTGGCTCTGGATCTTTGCAGGTATCTCACTGTTGCTGTGTTGGGCTTGGGGATTCTGAGAAATCAAACCAAAAGTTTGACTGTATGAGGCTTGAGTCAAAGTAAATTAGGACTTATCAAGACGTATACCAGGAAGCTCAATCACAGAGTTGATGAAAAGACTAAGCCTGAATATACAATTCTTCCCATGTGTTACATGATGCATTCTTCGGTGCCTGCATTATGTTTTAAAGTTTTATAAGTATTTTTTTTAAAGATTTTATTTATTTTTCAGAGAGAGAATGAGTGAGTGCACAAGCAGGGGAACTGGCAGGCAGAGGGAGAAGCAGGCTCCCTACTGAGCAAGGAGCCCAATGTGGGACTTGATCCCAGGACCCTGGGATCATGACCTGAGCCAAAGGCAGATGCTTAACCAATTGAGCCACCCAAGCACCCCATAAGCGATTTTTTGTTGTTGTTGTTGTTCAAGCCAGTGTTAGAAGAATGAAAATTTATGAAAGAATCAAAGCATTTATTCCTCAATTTCCTTGAGCTATAATATGAATTCCTTGACATTAGTAAATCTATTCATATAAACATGTGTTTGTCAGAGAGAACACATACTCAGTATCCAGTCAGTGAAATACTCATTCTTTGTGTATGTGGGTATGTGTATATTAGTATGTATCAGGGTATGATAAATTATTCTTTCCAAAAAACCCATATTTTCTTTGGACTGGTGAGGGGATACTACTCAACAGGCTGCCTTGAATTCATTGTGAAAATAATAATTTTCCCTGAACTCTCTAACAACTTTGTTTTGTCATTTTTACTTCAGTAACTAAATGTTGAAGATATCTTAAGATAGCTCGTGAAGATATTTGTTAGGATAATTGAAAATAACCTTTCTGGCTTCCGGCTTTATCTTCATGAAGTTCTTTTCTCAATGATAGTCTTAGGCATGTTTGTGCCATTGTGAAGAGGGCTGCCCTCTAAAGTGCGTATTGGTATTTTTAGAGCTGGTTTTGGTTGACACAAATTAATTAGAATTGTAAATTATTACATAACTCTTCCATTCTTCTTTGGGAGCTGTAGTTAAAATGCTGGCATTGGCTAATTAACAGGCTGGATTCTGCCTTGTCAGTGAGGCTAGTCCATAAAGAATTTGATGCTCTCTTTTCCTGAAACAAACAAAAACAGCTTTGGAACTGTCAGAAAATAACAGCGGCTCTTGAAGGCTAATCATTACCAGCTTTTGTCATGTGGTTGTAATTGTTGCATGAATTCTGCTTCAATCAGGGAAAAATATGCTTAAGTGCCAGTAAAAGTTTTTATGCTGCTATGAAATTTTGCAATTTATGGCTTTGTACAGATCAGCCTGTGTTACTAGGCAACACTGTATGTGTCGTTCACTCAAATTATTCCTTAATCCCCGGCATTGCTACAAACTCCAGCTAAAAAAACAAAAACCCGTAATAAACTCTTGTAACATAGGGTTAAATCTGATGACAGAATTGAAATGGAAGTTATGATGCCGAAAAAGAAGCAGCATTTTTAAAAAAATACACTGGATAGAAAACAAGAATATTTAGCACTTAACCGTATTCACCTCAGGAAAAAAAATAGTTCAAATGGATTTAATGATTATGTAATTCTCTGATTGGCCATTAAACTGGCCAGGTTTTTGGCACTTAAGCAATCATATTTGTGATGCTGGTTTTAATTAAGAAGTACACTGCAGGATAGTCAATGGCCAGGGAAGTGTGGCATTGCTGCTTGCTTGCTGTGCATCCATATGCATTTGAGAGAAGATAAAACCCTGAAAAAGATATAATGGCTCTTTCTCTCCATCTTTAAATAGACAGTCTGCCTGAGACATTGCTGCACAGACCGAGTCTTAGAATTTTCATGAAGTCTAAGCACTGTCATTTTACAGGCAAGAAATTTCAACTTGTTTCTCAAAGCAATACTACATTAAATGGCAAGGACATAGTCGTAGACACTTCAGAGATGTTCAGTGACTGGGAATGAGATTAGAGAAACCCTAGAATCAGTGTGGAGCAGCCATAGTAACCTTGGTTTGTGACTTGAAGTGTTTTCTGGTTTGAATGCGCTTGGTGTTTTGAGTTTCTGCTATCATAATTCTCAAGCAACCTAAATGATACTTCATAGATAGTTACTATGTGGAAAGTAACAAAAGCCAAGTTTTGAGCAGAAGTTCCCCAAGATTCATTTTAGTACAACTCTCTCATATAAGAAGTGCCTCCTAGGTGACAGGATGTGGTTTACATACATCGGAAATAGGCAATTTGAGCTCATGCTCTGGCTGAACTCTGACCTCCAGTAGTGACTGGTTCCTCATCTTCCAGTTGGAGAAGATAACACTTATAAACAAAGGTTGGATTTCTCCCTGCCACGGATCCTTTGCTTTGCAGGTTCACTGTCTTAGGAACTGGGAATCCTGACCTCTGGGGCATGTGGAAGTTGTCACAGTGAAAAAATAATGATGAGCTGCTACTGAGCTGGGTTTGGCTTATTTGAGCAGCTTCTTTATGAAACGAGGCTTCTCCTTCCTAATTACCTGCAAACCTAACTTCCCTTTTTCCTCTTCCCCAGATCCCCTGGAGGGTGACATGTCATTTCCTCTAATTGCCTTTTCCTAGTATCAAGGATGGCCTATGGTGATTTTAGGAGTCCAGAAACAACTGCTCCAAAATTCTCTCCCCTCTGTCTGATATTTAAGAGTTGGAATCCCATTTTAAAAAATCCCACTTGTTGTATGGCATTGTCCTGTGTTAAAGCAGAAAGCCTCCATGAGGGCTAAGTTCACCTTTTAGGGCTGAGGTGTCATTGCCTATAAAATGAGGGGGTTGCAGAAGATCATAGCCAATAATATGATCCTTTCCTAAAGTTGATAACATGTGAAACTTTATTAGAGCCTTTCTGATGGAACTGAAATTTGCCTTGATAAGGGACAGTGGAAGAAAAATTTATGGAAGTGTAAGGTATTTGGTAAGTAAGAGGTTAGCCCCAAAGGTTATGGAAAGAACATATAGTTCAAGAGAACAAAAATTAGTCTTTAACTTCAATAAAATTAATCACCTGCCACCAGTATTTTTTAAAATGTGAGGTTGTCTTAACATTGATAATTTTTATGCCCACATACAGTAAATGGAGAATATGATTACTTAGAATGTGTACACTAGGCATTATCTACATAATGATTTATATTTTAAAATAAAGATAATGTTGTTTTAAATGTTTCAAATAACTGTGGAATTTGAGAACTTCTTAGAAACTAAGCCCAGTGATATGTTAAATGGATATAAGGGGAAAAGTTGAGAAGCTGGTCCCACCTAAATATCCATTGAATAAACCCCATAAGTGTGCCTTCAAGAGTGGATGTCCACACAAATCATGAGGGCACTTCCATACATAAAGCAGTAGATAGGCCCTGGCAAGTAGGAATAGCAGGAAGTGACATATTAGATTGGCAGAAAAATATGAAGATCGATGAAGCATGAATCGTGAATAAATAAAATTATGAGACCCCTCTATTCCATGAGTTTTTCTGCTATCCACCATTTAGGACTAGCACTAATACCGAGCACCATTTGACTCCTCTAATGGTGGGTAGACGGGGTTGAACAATTCTCTGTCTAGCTGTGTGTGCTAGAATTTCTCTAAGGAAATATTCTCTCTCTCTCTTTTTTTATTTGACAGAGAGGGAGAGAGATCACAATTAGGCAGAGTGGCAGGCAGAGAGAGGGGGGGAAGCAGGCTCCCCGCTGAGCAGAAAGCCCAATGCAGGGCTTGATCCCAGGACCCTGAGATCATGACCTAAGCTGAAGGCAGAGGCTTTAACCCACTGAGCCACCCAGGCGCCCTTCTAAGGAAATATTCTGACAATCTGCTTGGGGAAGAAGCTGAGTCTCTGCTTCGGATATGGTTGATATTCAGCAGTCGGGAGCTAGTGAGATGAAATTGCTAGGCTGCTTTATGTGAGAAAATAAGAGAAACTGGGATTTCTTTCTTAAGGGAGGTGCTAATATTAGAGGAAATTGCAGAGAAAGAAAGGGATGATGTGTGAGACGGGGTGAAGGTAGAGATTGCCTGGGGTCTAGGGAGAAACGTCCAAAAGGATGGAGGACTTTCTGAATCAAAGGTATCCTTTAATGCCTGTGAATGTGTGTGTGTGTGTGTGTGTGTATGTATATGCGTGTATATATGTGTGTGTGTGTGTGTATGCAGGTGCGTGTGTAGGCGCATGCACGTGTGTGGGCACGTGTGTGTTATTGGAGTTGTTTCACATCTGTATCACATGGAATGGGAGCATCTGAAAGCCTCTATGGAATAGTGAAATGACCTCTAACCTGAACTGGGGAAAAGCAGATAGCTCAAATGAGACCATGGAAATGTAAACCTCTCAGACTTCTGTAGAAAATTTTGGAGATCTCCTCAGGGAGTCTGAGTCAATCTTACCTAAGATTTCATTGGACCCAGAGGTTCCCACTGACATCACAAATCCATCACTACTCCTGTCAAGCACAGCATTGGATGGCTCTCATGCCACAGTACTGGCTACCCTCACATCACCACCTTCATTGGGTTGGTGGTGTCATGCTCTTGGTCTTTATAGAAACATCAAAAATAGCCATATAAAAATCAGGTCTAAATGAAAAATGATCCATCATATGACTCTTTATCTCCATCCACAATCCTATATGAGAAATTCTGTTAAGGAATCCAGTCTCAAGAAGACTGTTCCTTGGGAACCTGGTCTTCTGTTGCTTTGATTAAAAGAGCTGAAGGCTTTGTAATGTTGTTCTTTTCATCCCACCTGCAAGAAGTTCAGAACCCAATATTCTTTTCAGTCACAGCTACTCTGTTAGCCTGCATCATCAGTCACTTTGCTATTTCCTTTCTGTGGTCATTATTTCTGATTGCTACGATATTACCCTGTTTTAATGTGCTCTTTATTGGAAGCTGCTATAATCCTCTGTGGAAATATTTAGAGTAAAAATAAAATATGCTTTTGATTTTGTTCAATAAAAATTTTCATTAGAATCACATCAAATGCTAGAAATACTATAGAGTGTCCTGGTAGAGCTGCTGGCTGCACCGTCATGCCCACGTATTTCATTTCTGCACTTAGTATCTTCTCTGAGGGTTAGCTGCTCAGTGGGACCCACACCTTCATTTTGTCTCCCATGGAAATGGAGGTGTAACCACTGGCTTTATATCCTGTTACCAACTGCCTTTGTTCCCAACATTCATGAGTGAATTTAAAATATGTATTTTGATAGATTTGTGTACTTAGCCCAAGAAATGACACTGCATTTAAAAAAAAAAGGTTATTTATTTTCGAGAAAGAGTGAGCAGGGGGTGCAGAGTAAGAGAGAGAATCTCAATCAGATTCCTCACTGAGTGGGGAGCCTGACACAGGGGTCAGTCCCATGACCCTGAGATCATGACCTGAGCTGAAACCAAGAGTCAGATAGCTGAGCCACCAAGGCACCCTGACACTGCACTTTTTACTAGTTTTTCCATGAAATAGATTATTTGGATGAAGTTCATATGCAGTACAATTTGAGAAGGTGAATAGAAGCACATAAAAGAGGGGGAAGAAGAGGGTGAAGCATGTAAAAGAGAGAGGGTCATAAAAATTGGAGACCAGATATTTTGTCATTTACCACCATAAATGGCTGCTAATACATGCTGCTTGAATGGTGCTCTCCTCTTCCTTTTTGATCCTAAGGGTTCTCAACTTTGGCCCTAATGATATTTTTGACTAGATAATTCTTTGTGGAACTGTCCTTCTGCATTATAGGACAATTAGCAGCATCTCCTCTACACAGTAGGTGCTAGTCAGTAGCACTTTCCTCATTCAAGTTGTAATAACCAAAAATGTTTCTACACATTGCCAAATATGCCCCGGAGCACGAATTCATCCCCAGTTGAGAATCACTACTGACCTATCTACCTCTGTGCCCACTTTCCTATCATGATAGGTTTCATCACTATTTTCTGATTCATCTTGGCGGCTGGAACTTTCATCTTGTCATAGTCATTCTCTCAGATTGTGGCTAAATTGCATTATTTTTCAATGTTTCATATGTAACTGCTGCTTTCTATCTGTCCTGCAGCTAGAAGCGAAAGGTGAGGCGGTGAGCATGCTTTGCCTGATCAGTTGCAACTCTCTTCTTATTTCTCGCTGTTTTGACTACCATCCATTTTGAGGTGATTTTCTATGATGCTCCTTGAGCTATCTTCAGGACTCATGGCTGTGACCTTTCATCTTCATCTTCCCATTTTCTGGGCACAGTTGAAACAAATCACTTTTGTTTTTGTTATTCCAGGTATATTCTTCATCTAAATTTATTGCCAAATATGAACTATATACCTTAAAAGGAAGTCTATCTCCGAATGTAATATAGTTTCTCACAATGTTTTTTTTCAAAAGAACATCATTCCATTAGGTTGTAAGAAGGTAAAATTTGACGTGAAAATTATTTTAGGAATTTCCTTCCCCCTTCTATTTAGACAATGCTATCTAAAATCTTGGACGCAGAAAGGACCAGAGAGTACTGAACTAATTACTTTGATGGTTAGCAGTCATAGCCTTTTTATTTGCTAGACCCAATATAAGCTCATCCAAAATCAAATTACAATAAATGTAAAACCCACTGTTATGTTGTATAAGGTCAATTAGTACTTTCCATTAATGAGCCCAACTTTCAAGGATGAAGACTATTGAAATTCTAGCTTGAAACCCAGTAAGTATGAGTTTAAGACAAAGTGAAATATTACTTATACTGATTTAATAAACAGGTGTGGGCAATATTTTGGAAGGTACCTATATGATTCATATTTTGTGATGCCTCTTTTTTTTTTTTTTGGCAGGGAGGCAACATAGTTTAGTAAATAAGAGCACTGATTCTGAAGTCAAAATGCTTGGGTTCAAATTTCAGCTGTAGCAGTTGCCAGTTATGTTATTGTGCACTGATTGTACAAAATCTTTAAGCCTCTTTTTGTCTCATTGAATAATAAAGGAACTGATAAGACTCGTTGTTATAAGGATTAAATAATATAATACATATATAGAGAGAACTCTGTGACTGTCCTAAGTAAGAATTTGATAAATGGCAGCTGTAATTTAGATTTTGCTGAAGATTGGACTTTGGTGGATAAT
This sequence comes from Procyon lotor, assembly GCA_028646535.1. Taxonomy (NCBI): domain Eukaryota; kingdom Metazoa; phylum Chordata; class Mammalia; order Carnivora; family Procyonidae; genus Procyon; species Procyon lotor. The sequence goes on along the minus strand of CM053603.1, from coordinate 86,575,495 downwards.
TGTTGACAGGAAACCCATTCTTAAGTGGCTTAAGAGAAAAGAGAAGTCTGGAGGGTAATGCTAGCTCCTGGCACAGAAAGTCAATTTTAATAACATAAGGACTTGATTTCTCCCCATTTCTTAGTCCAGCCTTTCATATGTTGGCTTCATACATTGGCTTTATTCTTAGGCTTCCAGTGAAAACTCCAGGAAGTTCTTGCATCTCCCTTTGGAATGACCAAATATTTGCAACCGCTCCTCACATCCACCTATCGTCTATATAAGAAAGAAAAAGCATTTTGTCTGATAGCCCCTTTCAAAATCAGGAGAGTCACCTTGATTGGTTCCATTTAGTTTATATGATGGGCAGAGTTGGTTAGGTCTTCTCACATTCCACATTGGATGTGTTGGCCGTGGGAGAAGAGCTCTACCAGACTCTGGACTAAATGTGGGGAGTGGTGGGCACCACATGGAAATAGGTAGCTGTTTCTGAAAGAAGGTGGAACAGATAGGGGCCTCAAGGAAAAGCCATAAAGGTGATATCATCAGTGAAAAAGTTTCTTCCCCTCCTTCTTTTTTCCTTTCTTCCTTCCTTCTTCCCTCCTCCCTCCCTCCCTTTCTCCTTCTCTCCCCCTCATACCCTCTCTTCCTTCCTTTTCTCTTCTTTTTTTTCTTTTCTTTTCTTTTTCTTTCTCTTTTTTCTTTTTCTTTCCTACTATCCACTTGTTATGTGAATGAATGAAAATCACATTTACTTATTTGTAAAGGCATCAGATTATATGTTTGGGGAGTCTCTTCTTTCTCTTTTTTGTTGTTGGCGCATGTCTCCAATGATTGAAATTGAAGTACAGTTTTATATTCTCTGCCTAATATACTTTGCTTTGTGTCCATTCACTACTACTCAGAAACTTGGCTGTAACAATAGCTGCCAGGAGAATGCCAGATCAAAGCAAATCCAGATCTGGGGGCTTTTCCATCACACAGTGCTGGCTAATTCATAGCACGTCTGCTCAGAGGTCTGCATATATGATATTCTCTCTGTGCTGAACTCCATAAGGGCTTCTTGCTATTGGCTAACCCCAGCCTGTGCTCTGCCATTTAGCAAAATTGAAGCTTATTTTGTGATAATTATCATAACAACTGCATGTGCTGATATGGCATAAAGGACTTTATCAGGCTTGGCAAGAGGTTCCATGAAATAAATCCCAACTTACTGGGGGGGTCAGCCAGGATTACTGTTTTTCATCTTGTTCAATTTTTCAAAGGAAGCTTATTAAGACCTGGAAAGAATGAAGAAATGGACCTAGGGGCATATATGGCTCATCACCATTTTGATATTTGAAGCAGTAATGATAGCAAACTGGCTTTTAATAGTTTCAAAATTAAGGGCACCTGGGTGGCTCAGTCAGTTAAGCATCAGACTCTTGATTTCAGCTCAGGTCATGGTCTCAGGGTGGTGAGATCGAGCCCTGCATCAGGCCCAGGCTCAGAAGGGAGTCTGCTTGAGATTCTCTCTCTCTCTCTCTCTTTCTCTCTCTCTCTCCTTCTGCCCCTTCCCCTGCACATGCTCTCTCTCTCCTCTAAAATAAATAAATAAATCTTTAAAAAGTTTCAAAATGAACATTTATTCATCAAATTTACATCTCTTGTGTACATAGAAAACTATTTTCGTATCATACTGCTTGAAGGGCAAATCTCAGGTATTTAAACTCTTAGAGGGTTATTATACAAAGGTTATTTATATATGAGTGACTTAGAATTAAATACTATTAAAAGCTAAATTCTATCATTTTAACTTACTGTCTTTTGAGAAAAAGACAGTAATGTAATTCTGGCTCTTTATGACTGTGAAAATTTATATTTTTGGACCTTATTTACCTGATTTGTCAAGTAAGGTAGATCAATTTGTTGAATGAAGGTCTTATCCATTGGATTTGGGCAGGGTAGGATGTGATATTTGCAGTGTTTAGCGAACCCAGAGATTTAGAGAACATCCAGGTCACACAGAGAGGGGGGAATCCAGAGAGCATGCAGGCCGTGTACTGGAGCTCTCAGGTGATACAGACTGCTCATTTCCTCTCTACACCACCATTTCATGGTCTAGATCATATTTATTATAATTTTGTGGGCAACACAGAGCATTTTATCAGTGTGCTACTTCAGGGGGAGAGCTCCATTTACAATAATTTTTAACAGTAGGTACTATCAGTAAGTTCCTTTAGTCCCATCCAACTATAAATCCTTCCATATCTCCACACCTCTTCCCCTCTAATGCATATACTACACTGGATGTGCTAGATTTCACCCTCTCATAAGGAGACATACGAAAAAGGGACAGTCAGTATGACTCTTTATGAAGTTAGGGACCAAGATATTTTGGGACCTAGACTGTTATCATTCCTACTAGATGGCCAGCGAGTGATGTGCTGGCCATTATTAAAAGGAAGATCTTTTTTTAAAAATTTAAAAAAAATTTAAATTTTATTTATTTATTAACTGAAATAGAGTTGACACAATATGACATTAGTTTCAAGTTTACAACATAGTGATTCATATGTTATGCTATGCCTCATCACAAGTATAGTTACCATCTGTTACCATATACACTATTATAATACCATTGACTATATTCCGTGGCTTTACCTTTCATTCCCATGACTTATTCTTCCATAACTGGAAAACTGTATCTCCCACTCCCCTTCCTCCCTTTTGCCCATCCCCTCACCTACTTCACCTCTGCCAACCATCTGTTTTTTCTCTGTATTTATGGGTCTGTTTTTCCTTTTTGTTTGTTTGTTGTTTTTTTAGATTCCACATACAAGTGAAATTAGATAGTTGTCTTTCTTTTTATTTATTTTTTAAATTAACATATAATGTATTATTTGCTCCAGGGTACATGTCTGTGAATCATCAGGCTTACACATTTCACAGCACTCACCATAGCACATACCCTCCCCAATGTCCATAACCCAGCCACCCTATCCCTACCCCCCACCTCCCAGCCACCCTTAGTTCGTTTCGTGAGTTTAGGCATCTCTTATGGTTTGTCTCCTTCCCCATCCCATCTTGTTTTATTTCTCTCCCCCACCCTCCCCAACCCCCCTGCCCTGCCTCTCTATAGTTGTCTTTCTTTGTTTGACTTATTTCCCATGGCATAATACCCTCTAGGTTCATCCATTTTGTTGCAAATAGCAACATTCATTCTTTTTTGTGGTTGAGTAATATTCCATTGCATATATGTGAGTGTGTATTTATGTGTATGTGTATATATATACATATCACATCTTATTTATCCATTCATTTATCAGTAGACTCTTGGTTTACTGTCATATCTTGGCTGTTATAAACAATGCTGCCATAAACATAGGGGTGCATATATCTTTTCAAATTAGTGTTTTTGTTTTCTTTGGTTAAATGTCTGGCAGTTGATTTACTAGATCATATGATACTTCTATTTTTAATTTTTTGAGGATTCTCCCTACTGTTTTCATCAGTGGCTCTATCAATTTACATGCCCACCAGCAGTGCATGAGGGCTCCTTTTTTTCTACATCCTTGTTAACACTTGTTATTTCTTGTTTTTTTTTTTTTTTTTATTTTTTATTCTAGCCATTCTGGTAGCATAAGGTGATCTGTTATTGTGGTTTTGATGCATTTCCCTAATGATTAGTGATATTGAGTATCTTTTCATATGTCTATTGGCCATCAGAGAGGAAATTCTTACAGGTCAAGTGGGAAGGAACGCATGTAGCTATCACACTATATAGGTCATTATATCCTGTTGCTTGGTTAAAGACATGGATTCTGAAGTATAACACGGGCATCAGGCACAGGAAAAATCAAGGACTCAGGGATCTCAGGGCTTTTTGCCTTTTCTCTTAACTTCGTTCTCACTGAGGACATGGTTGCTAATAGAATCCAAGCTTATATTTTACAACTTCCAGCATTAGGGAAGGGCCAACTGTTCATCAGTATTTGTTTGAAAGATGCTTAGGGAAAAAAAAAGAAATCTGTGATTGGTTCATTTCAAGCCTGGACCAAGTAACTGTGGCCTGGGGATAGGATTAGGTAGGAAAATGGCTCATTCTGAGGTGGTCCTGTCCTTGGGTGAGGTGGGGAAATTCGTATGATAAGGGGTGAAGGAACACTGCGTAGATAGTTCCACAGGTGTTCACTACACAAATATATCAAACAATAGTGGATGTAGTTATCGATGTCATATTTTAACCGATTCTATCAAATTTTTAAACTTGAAAAATCTGACTCGCTAACCGTTAGTTCTGATATTCTACCTCTTCCATTTTCTTATTCCTGTTATTTATTTTTCAGTCTCATCAAAGCCTACAATGTGGTTCTAGAGATCTTTTCTCTCCCAACATACAGCCTGAAGTATATAAAAATCAAAGTTGAATCTTGCCCCAACCATTGTCTATTGTTTATAACTTGCTTCCCTCCCTAATATTTAGGTTCCATCTTCCTGTGGTTGGTCTGGGTCCAGTGGATACATATGGCTCTGGGGACCTAAACCTCTGTATGCAGCTCATTTGTGAGGATTGCACCGTGAGCACTGAGGCAGTGCATGGCTGCCTCTAGGCTTCTGTTCATTCCTCAGTCTCATCTGTTCCTGATTTACTTTCTTCTCTATCCTTGGAAAATCATCTTTCATACCAATATCCAGAATTCCCTGGGACTCATTTTCTTCACTCACTTCACTTTTTTTTGTCTGAATCTGTTTTCTCTTCTCTGGTTCCCTAGATTGGCATATTCTGTTGGGGGAGAAAAATGGCCCAGTATACAGAGTTATAAAACTGAGAATCTGTGATATCAGATCTCTGTGAGCCTTTCCATGGCTTGCCAATCAAGCTGCTTCTTCTTGGCTCTCTTTCATACCGCCCACAGCAGCTGATTGAAATGTTTACTGTTGGAATGCACATTGGGATGATTTGGCACCTATATCCTTGTGGTAAATACTCCTTCCTCCATATATTTTAAAAATAATCTAAAAAACATGGAGGTCACCTAACCTCTGATTATGTCCCTGAAGAGTAAATTATGGCATCTCATCCTAACATTTTGGTTAGTAGAGTCTCCAATATTAAGTTGGTCTTACTGAAAAAACATTAATCATTGAAGTTACCAATGTCCATTTCAGAAAATGGAATTAGGAAAAAAAAAATCACAATATAATTTGATTAAGTTAAAATGAAAATGAGGCTTGGAACATGTTATTCATGGCAGCTAATAAATACACGAGATAGAGGGTATCTAAATACAATTATCTGCCAGAAATCTTATCAACTGTAACTTACCAAATGGTTTGGCAAGTTTGAAGTACTTGTAATCATTTAGATTAAGATGACTATTGAATAAAAAAATAAACAGGTTATACATTTGACTTGGAGGGATTTGAAATGGGATAAGTTTGCACTATAATTTGGGATAAGAATTTATTTTTTAGAGGTGATACTTTGTGAAAATAGTAACAGAACTTTGGAGTTAGTGGCTGGCATTATATTAGTGAAATTTAAGACAATGTAAAAGGAAGATAATATGAGACATATGTAACCACGTTTATTATCAAATAAATTCTCTATCCTTGGGAATGTGAATGCAATAGGCTGCTTTGTGGAGATTCTGGCCAGCCCACCAACACCTCTCTGAATGCCTGCTCCCAAGCCTATAGCTTCCATCGACTATTTCATACATCACCCCCATCTTTTGACCACTGTTTATTGAGTCAGATGGTCACATCAGTCCTCTCTGTATGGACTCCCAATCCAGTGAGGCCTCGAGGGAGAAAAATGAGGCAACTGCCTAAGGGGAGCAGAAATGCTACAGTACTTTCTTTAGGGCATGTGGATCCCTGTTCTAGCATGTAGTACCTGGATTACAGTAAATTTTCCTTTTTGTTTAAATCTAGTAAATATTCAATGCTGCTGGGACTGTGGTGAGATATGTTCATACATAGTTGGTAGTATTATAAATTGTTACAAGTTTTCTGGAAAATATTTGGCAATATGTATTAAGAGTATTAAAAATATTAAGAGACTCCTATACTCACGAAACAAACTGAGGGTCGCTGTGAGGTGGGGGGCTAGGGATAGGGTGTCTGGGTTATGGACATTGTGGGGGGGTATGTGCTATGGTGAGTGCTGTGAAATGTGTAAGCCTGATGATTCACAGACATGTACTCTGGGGCAAATAATACATTATATGTTAATAAAAATAAAAAAAAAGAGTATTAAAAATATTTACATATGTATACTCAGTTGTATCATTTCTAGAACTGCATTGAGAAATTTATCAGATTCAATACTTGAACATTTATCACAATGCAATTTATGAAACCGAAAAATCAGAAAAAGCTAAATGTTTCAATTTCAGGATTAGCTAACTATATCAAAATGTGTCTGTATTTTGTAATGTTATTCAGTTATTAAAATGTTTTAGAAAAATATTTAATGGTGTAGCAAGCTACCATGCTATTACATTAAGTGAAAAAAATGTGTATACAACGTAATATATACATTCTGACCCAAATATCATGATTTATATATGTACGTGTGTATAATGAATACAAAAAAACGAGAAGAAAATGCACCCAATTGTTAAAAATGGTAATTTTTAAGCAGGAGAACTAAATAAAACTTACTTTTATGCTTTCCTATATCTTCACGTCCTACAGTGATCATGTATGTAATTAGAAAAGTCCTATTATTAAAAAATTATGTATAAAATAATGTTTTTAGTGTTACAAGAAGTGAGTTTTTTTCTTTGTTGCATGAAAAACTCTGAAAAACTCAAAAGGATGTATTTATTACATGCTGGGAAGTGGAATAAAATGTATTATTTATCTTTTCAATGGTAGATTATAATCTATAAGCTATAGTATTTGCTTATAATCTATAAGCAATAGTATTAAACTATAGTAATTGCTTATAATCTATAAGCAATAGTATTAAGCTATGTGTTGTATTAAAATTTAAAGGGAAATGTGTTAGTTATATAGTTATATTTATATAACATATAGTATATAATTATATATTTATAAATACATAAATATATGTATATATTTATATTATATAAAATTATATTTATATATTATATATAAAATATTTATAATGATAGTTATATTTGTCATTTTAAAAATAAATCAGCATCCATTTTAAGTAATGAAGATTAAATACATTAAGATAAAATTATTTTAATGTAAATATGTTTGCCAGATTTTAAACAAGTAACAACAGTTTAGAGATAGAGTTATACATATACACATAGAACATCTATTTTTTTTATAACTGTAAGGCATACTTTATGATATACAATCAAAATATATATACTTCTCAGATATGAAACAAAACTGATAGGACTAGGAAGACTCTACTACCTCGGACCAAAGTAACACCTTTACAAGTAGTTTAGCTCTTATATATGACTTTGTAGTATCTGTGTACAAATAAACCTATTCGCTGGCATATTTTGGCAGTGTGAATCTATAAGACATAAACTGAATTTCACGAAAGTTTCTGAAACTGGACAATTACTGCTTAGCAGGTCTATGTACATAATGTGCAGTAGCAGGTAAAAGTGGGCCAGAGTTGCTAAGAGGTAAATAGGAACAAAAGCTTTACTGCCCTTTGGAAGTTGGGCAGAGCAGTCTTGAGTTCTGATCCCCTGTTGCCCCCTCAGGGTTTAACATATTCCAAATACCTTTATGTGGGAATCAAAAATAGCAGAAAAAGAGCAGACTGGAGAGATGGCATTTCTGCCTGTAAAATTTTCCCAATCAACACATTCATCCAGTTTCTGACATCATTCTTTGAGTGGCCATCATCTATCTAATGCAAAATGTGGCAAAATGTGGCTTTGCTTTGTTTTGTTGCACAGGGAAAGAAAAGCTTTTGTTCAGAGCTTTGGAAAGGTTCGTTGAGACCATATAACCTTCTTCTTCTTAAATTCTGAAAAGTAGCTAATGCTTATTTGGTAGTGAAGTGCTGTAGAGGAATGTTTTTCTTGCTCCTTCTTTCACAAGATTACTTCACTGACAGATTTCAAGTGTGTCACTCAACTTCAACACATGAGGCAGACTTCTTGGTGGATGCGTTTCCATGGTCTGAGGGGCGGTAGGAAAGTGTGCTCATTTTTGTTGATAGGCTTGAGTGGGATTTGGCCTTTGGGGGGATGTATTTCAGAAGCTGGAGAAAATATTTTTTAAATTTCTTCCCCAGAAAGCCGTAAAAGAGGGGATTCAGGCAATTGTTAAAATAAGCTATGCAAATAGTGATGGGCATGGCCGTGTCAACAATATCTGCAATTTTACAGTCATGTATGATGCCCAGCTGGATCAATACATCCAGAAAAGTGAATATTTGGTGGGGAACCCAGGAAAAGAAAAAGAAAAGCACAATTGCCATAATTATCTTGAAAATATCATCATTTCTTGGCTTGTTCTTCTGAATCTCATAAGCCCTCTTTAGGGTCTTCCAAATAAGAGTATAACTTGTAAGAATGATCAGAAAAGGAAACAAGAAACCCAGTATATTCTTGGTGAGGCCCAGTCCAATGGGGAGGGTTGAATTTTGGGATTCATAATGGAAAGCACAAACCGTAATATTGGTATTCTCTATGAAAAATACGTTTCGGTGGATTATAGTTGGTAAACTGGCCAAGCCAGCCAGCAGCCAAATAATGATGCAGGTGACTTTGGCCATAAGCATTGTGCGCCGAAGGCGGGACTTCATTGGATGAACAATAGCCAGGTAACGATCAATGCTTAGACATGTAAGTAGAAACACACTGGCATAGAGGTTGAAACTGACACTGGCTGAAGCAATCTTACATAGGTAATTGCCAAAGGGCCAGCGGTATTCCATAGCAGTGTAGACAGCCCACAGTGGCAAGGTCAGTAAAAAGCATAAATCAGCCAGTGCTAAATTCAAAAGAAAAACACTGGCCACAGTCTTCAGTTTCATGTAAAAATAAATGACAATCACTACCAGGCTGTTTCCAAATATTCCCACCACAAAGATGATACTGTATAAAGTAGGGATCATGACAAATATGTAATTGTGCCTTCCAGCTTTGGGACAGTCATCTTGTATTCTTTTAATACCATCTTCAGTGGAAGAGTTGAGGATCATTTTGATCTCTTGGGTTATTAATTAGTCTCAGACACTAGGCCAGATGCACCTAAAGAAAATAAAAATGAAAAGGTAAAAAAATTTAACTTTCAGTTATAAACATGTAGTTTTATTTTTCAATCATAAATACAGTAATTCAACTTTAGTCTTAGGAAAAATAGATCACATTTTTTTGGAGAAAAACTGTTCGAACTGACAAAGTCTGAGCCTACACATTGAATCAGTTTTTAAAACAAATTGCTTTTCCAGGAAGTGATTAAGTATCCTCCAGACAAATGAAAGTGGAGATCCTATGTGAATAAACTTATTTAGGTCCTTTGCATTTTTTCTAGAAGTAAATCCTATCTTCCAAATTAATTAAAAAACGCCTAATCTAAATCTCAGAAAATAATACTGAATTAAATTAGTTATTGAGGAAGACTTGAGTTTTTCCAGAGGTAGGCAAGGCTAATTAATTTGTCTTTAACCTTAGAAATGTGACACAGCTGATTCTTATTCATCAAACCATTTCTTTCATTTCACAATCTTTACTTTAAATATAAACATTACTAGCATCCTCCCTGAAGTTGTCAGAATAGCTGCCTCTAAGTTACTGAGGAAATTGGTCATTGTGGGAACTGATTTAGGAAGGGATAAAGGGGAGAGCTCAAAACTTGGTGGAACAGTATTCTTGCCGTGGTTTCCCAGGCCACTTCAAGCAATACCCACTTTATTCTTTAACTTCAAACTCAGTCTAGCACAAGAGACTGAATCTCCTAACTTGTGTGCTTGCCAGCCATTTCTGGAATGAACTCTGAGGTTAACCATCTGTATAACAAGAATGTCAAATTAGCAGAATAGGTCAGGATTATCAATAAAACATGTCTTTCATGGGGGCTTGAGATAGCAGCAGTTCGTTCGGATTTTCAGAAGAACCAGATGCTCAGGAATGAGCTCCATAAAGACTTCTGCAAATATTTGCTTCAATATTTTACATAATAAGTAATCAAGCTATTCACTGATGTGGTTTAGAAAATCAACATATTCTGCCCTAGCAGAGTCCATCAGAAAACCCATGGGAGCGAGGCTGAGGGTGCTGTGAGGGTTGTAACATCACACCACGTGGCACGGGCACACTCTGAGGTAAAAGCTCAGTATCCGGCACAGGTGAGGCTGGCTGGGTGGGAAAGGGTGCTGGTAAAGATCCTCTTGTTACACCAGAAGCAGGAACCTAGAAGAGCATGACTGTGCATTCCTGCTGTAGCAAGTATCCTGGACAAAATAAGACCCTACTCGTCTGCCCAGGATAGCTGTGCTTGGTTGGCATCCAGGAGAGCTGGATGAACATATACACCTAAGGTGGTGTTCGTCTTGGTGTAAAGTGGTGCTGTGAGAGGGATGAGACTCGGGTAGCCAGATTTTAGAGAGAACATTGGGAAGAAAATTGCTTCTCAAGTGGCCTCTTGGCCTCTCCCAAGAGGTAGTTATTCTCCTTTCCCACGGTTTTGGCTTCATGTCCCCATTATTTCCTCCTTTTATACCCAGCCTTATATAATTGAATTTCTTTTCTTTTCATTCATGGGAGCATTAGTATCCACAAACAAGCAAGTATCATATCTTCTGTGGTGCCTTTCTGACTTGTCTGGGCAATTGACTGTTCCATTTGCTAAGCCACTTTGGCACTTTGGATGCAGGCATTGACACTATATTATAATGGTCTATTGATCTGTCTTCTCCACTGGTATGTCAGCTTCTTGAGGGTAGGGCCCGTTTCGAATGATATTGTTTACTGATGGGGGCCCCAGCCTATCCCAGTGGACAGATGATAAATGTTCGATGAATAATGTAGCCAGAGGACACAAGAATGAGTAAATAGCATATAGCTTAAAAGCTATGAGTATAGCATATTGAGACTAGTTTCTACGGGGCTAATGAAGTAATTTACATTTTGTTCCTGAAAGGATCTTATAGAAGATACTTAATGTTAACCTAGGTCCCACCTTGCATGACCAAAGCAAACCAAACCGAACAATCAGACAAAAAAAATCCTTCATACTTTTAGAAATATGTGGTTTCTAAAACAGAAGATGATGAAAAGAAGGAATAGATATAATGGAAACTAGGGCTAGGCTCTCAGGGAGATATGACCTATTTCTTCCTCTCCCAGAAGGATTTTCTTACATTTTGCTGATTTTTCGGTTTATTTTATTAAAGTTTCTGAAATCATGCCAGTTTAGAAGTATGAATTCCTTTAGGTAAACAACTATTCTCTATTAAAATTTAAATGCTTCATAAAAGGTTTATTGGCTAGCAGTCATTTACGCCTTAATGTGTATTAATTTACGTATTTGTTCTTTTAACATCTGGTTGAGATCAGTTGGATTTTGCCTAGGAAAAAAGTGGAAATGTCAAGGTTAAAGAATCTCAAAGATTAAAAAGAAGCCTGGATGAACTCCATAACTGAAAACTAGGGCAGAAGTAAATATTTGTTTCGGCTTGAGCACAAGGGCACTAACAGGAAGGAATAAACTTAATACTTTACAATCTCTTGGGTGCCATGAGCTTGGGTGCTTGAAGTAGGGAGGAAATTTTCCTTTTTCTCTTCCTTCTCTCTTGACCCTAACTCTAAGAGTACATGTTACAGGCTGGTTCCATTAATACTATGGAGTGAGTAGAATTTTATTGAATAGTCTGGAACTGTAACCATCATTTATTAAAGAATTTCTATGGGAAAAAGTTTGCATTTTAAAGGACCAATTTATAAACAGTTTTGGACTCCCAATTCCTTCACAATCTGAGGTTGGTTTCTTCTTCAGTTCCCACTGATCCATATTGATTAATGTTTAATATATAGAAGGCTTCTCTGAACAGCTAGAGAAATATACCTGGAAATTTTAGTAAGAAATTTATTATTAATTAATTTTAAAAGATTTTATTTATTTGTCAGAGAGAGATGTAGAGTAAACAAACAGGGAAAATGACAGGCAGAGGGAGAAGCAGGCTCGTCACCGAGCAAGGAGCCCAATGCAGGACTCCATCCCAGAGCCCTGGGATCATGACCTAAGCCAAAGGCAGATGCTTAACCAATGGAGTCTCCCAGGCGTCCCAGGCATTTATTATTTAAATTAGTTTATCACTTGAGAAACTCTGGACATGACATTGAATCTACTAATCAGAAGAACATTTTACGTAAATATTTATATAAGTAATGACCAAGACTTCCTGCCAGGTAAGGAAACAAATTTTCTCATATTTGAAGGGAACAGAAAGAGGAATTTTAGATGTTAGAAACAGTGGAAGTAAGCACAGGGAAGCATAGATGCAAATAGTGCATTCAATGGGCAGTTATCCACTTATCATATATTCACTGAACACCTACTTTTTGTTGGGGTTAGAGATGCAAAGTGAAAAAGTTCATATTCTCCTCTTTTCAGGCATTTGAGTCTATGAGTGGTGGGGGGATGTGGGGGGCAGCCAAGAGCTTTAAAGACAGCATTATCTCCAGTGTTGAATACTATACCATAACAGGGTCATATGGAATGGTCTATATTTATCATTGACCCAGCTTGGTGGTGGGAGACTGGGGGAATGATCAGGGGCACTTCCCAGAGAAGATGGCATTTGGGCTTTGGAGGCTGTATAGGAAAACAAAGGGGTTAGAACTTAAAGGCAACAGTGGGCCAGCTGAGGTAAAGTAGAGACTGTCATCACTTGAAATTTTCCCTCCTTACAAATGTCTGCAGCATCATCCGTGGGAAACTGCTCTTGTAAATTTACAGATATCACACAACGCTCTGGATAGTGGTGTTGGGTCTGAATGTGCACCGAATGCGAGGGTGACATGGGCTCTGGTGGTGTGCAAGGAATAGTGTTCTCAGTCAGCATGGTTGCCACTGATAGGCTTTCCTAGAGAAACCGGATTCTCAGGAAGGAGGGAAAATGGAACTCTTGTGATTAGTAGGCATCTGTGATTGATGATAAATGAGTAGGAAAGAGTAGGGTTCTTTTCTCTTTGAAGCTAAAAGGATGCTGTTTTGATGAGGGGACAAAAGAAAGTGATGTGATCTATTAGGAACAGCAAACTTACGAGTCCCAGGAAGCAGCTATATTTCATCCTACTTCTTCTCTTAGTAGGGATTTAGGCAGGTAGGATATACTGATAAAAAAAGTAGGAGGATCCACCTCTCCCTATTTCTTGGTCTCACCATAGCTTTTACACAGGCTCTGTGCCTTATATGAATTCCATAGCACCATTTCTTCTTAGGGGGAAAAGAGATGGGATTTGGAGTCAAAACACTTGTAATAATGGAATCTTCCTTTGCCACTTAGAAATCTGTATGGCTCTGGGTAAGTGACCCATTTCTCTGAACATAAGCCTCAGTTCCCTTATCTGTAAGGAATGGGAACAGTGATTCTTATTGTACATGATTGTTACAGGAATTAAATGAGATAACCCAAAAGCATTGGGCATATTTTTCAAACAGTATGCATTTAATAAATGTGGTTTTTTTTTGAATTTTTACTATTTTTTGAATGCAAGGCAAACGTTGATTTAGCCATGGCTCAAAAAAAAAAAAAAAGGTTTTTTTTTTTTTTTTAAAGGTTTATCATTGGTAAGTTCTTTCTGTTGCCATAAAAGGCTAAAAATACCAGGATGTTGTTCTTTCAAAGTATGAGTAAAAAAATCATCTTAAACAGCTGAATACACTGGCCATGAGTCAGGTGGGAACTTTCAGTCTGCTGTAAACACCAGGTTGGCTCATGGTGGCCACCCTACATTCAACCATTGCTTACTTTCATAGTAGATACCTTGTGTTCCTTGACAGCTTTCTTTATCCTTAAAAACAAGCCTAAGAAGGAAGAATTTCTTTTCTTTCTTTCCCTCCCACCCTCCCTCCCTTCCTACCTACTACCTACCTTCCGTCTCTCCCTCGCTCTCTCCCCATCCCTCCCTTCCTTCCTTCCTCTGTCTTTTCCTCTCTTTCTTTCTAATTCTAAGAATATTTCCCCAAGACTTTTGATTAGAATATTAATACCTTCTTAAGCTTTTAGGCAAGCCAAAACCAATCTAATTAAATTGTTCATTACAAGCTCCTTTTTTAATGAGTTTGCAATCTAAGGAAAAAAAATACCGCATAGTTTCCTATGATAATAAAGAGAGAACTAAAAGACAAAGTAATTATATTTTAGAATAATCTTCTATCCAAGTATCTTTCTCAAATATCTAGAAGAGTAGAGTAGTGTTTGTAAGTGATTAGCTCGGAGTGCTGGGCAGCTCAATAAACCATCCTGTTCAAAAGTCATTCTCTTTATTGCTCTTATTTTATACTTCAGACTTTAGAAAACAACTGTTTCTACTCCTGTGTGTGTTTTTTTTCTCTCAGTAATGAATGAGGCATTCTACCAGGAACAACTGTTAGTCAATATCTGTTTGTGAATTCATTGAATCATAGAAGTTGGCAGTAAAATTTTTAGGGTTTCTATTTGTTTCTTTTTCAAATCCACTTGTTCTTATTTCTTAACCTTCTGTTCTTATTTTATGGGGTCTATTTGTACCCTTATCTCTTTAAACATTTCGAACATCTGTATGTTAAGAGCCCCTACCCAATTGCTTTACTATTTGTAGTTCGTAGTTCTTCTTATATAAATTCTATTTGATTCATCTATGGACCCTCTTCTTGGCATTTGCCTTCATCTTAAATTTTGTAATCTTTGTGAGTTAATCTGTAGTGGCATTCTTTAGAAGGCTTGGTATCTGGATGATGATAGTCTGAAATTTCTGCTTGAGCATACAATATTCACTTGATCTGGATAAGTTTTTAATGCTAGTTCTCAGCCTAGTTTCCAATGCCATAATTTTTCTTAAGATAATGCAGATTAGTCCTCCTGCCTATTCTCCAATTTTTGCTGGTCTGCAGAAGTTATCTAGTCTTTGGTCACAATAGGCAGTAAATTTGCAGTTTCTGGCTTTAACCAGAAAAGCCAGTTTCACTTGTCTTTAGTGCACGCATCTAATGGTTTTGACTTCCGTCCTGGTGAACTTGTTAAAACTTTATCTTGGTTGTGTAACTGGTATTGGTTCTTCTCTGGCCCATGTGGTCTCAATTCTTTTTTTCTTTTTAAAGATTTTATTTATTTACTTGAAAGGAAGAGCGAGAGTGAGTGAATGAGAGAGAGAGAGAACAGGAGTGGAGGTGAGGTGGGGCAGAGAGAGGGAGAAGCAGGCTCCCTGCTGAGCAGGAAGCCCTACTATTTGGGGCTTGATCCCAGGACCCTGTGATCGTGACCCCTGAGCTGAAGGCAGAGGCTTAAGCAAATGAGCCACCCAGGTGCCTCATGTGGTCTCAATTCTTACTCAGAGCTGTGATCTGATATCTTATGTGTTTTGAGAAAGAAGGGTAATGTCCATGATTGCTTAGTTCATTGTCTTTATCTTGACTGGAAGTTGCCCTACACATAATTTGGAGATAATGGTTAAGTTGCTTGGACCCAATAAACTTTGGATTATAGTCTTACCCCTATTCATGCTCACCCCTGCCCACCTCATGTCTTTTAATGAAGCATCCAAGCCCTTCTGGTGGTACTCTCCTCCATCATGGTAATCCTGGCAGCCACGAAGAAGGAAGCATGGCAGAGAGCTTGGCACCATGGGGCAAGTGACCAGAATTGCTTTTAGATCAGATGCATGAGAGAATGACTGGCAATCCTAGACTAACCTCTCTATGTTAAATACTTCTCTGGGAGATGATTTTGTTTACCTCTTCAATTCCTAGGTGAATATTTCTCTTAGAACACACAATATATTTTGTTACAATTATTAATGCATCCTAAATAAGTACTCAAGATTCAGTGTCCTTAAACTTAATGAATGGCTGTATGATATTTCTAAGTGGTGAACAGTGGTTTCTGGCCCTCTTCCCAAGTCAACACCATTCACTGTGGCCTGCCCTCACTAGAAATGAAAATAGAACTGCCTTCTTATTTCTGCACATACCAGTGGTAACCAACTGTGGTAATGGTGGTTAAATGTCCTGCTGCCCTCAACTAGCCCTCCCCTCTGCTTTCCAAAATAGCCAAAGAATAGAAAGAGCTCAGCTTTATGAAAGGAAATTCAGAAGTTCCTTCCAAGTTAGGGTATACACTTCAAGGAAAGTAAAATGTGAATCTTAAATTCTTGCTTGTTAGAATTATTCAGTACTTTAATATCTAATAATGTAACACTAAATTACAATTCAGTTTCTCTCCACTTCAGATGCTTCTATATATCATAAATTACAGTTCAGATATCTCACTTGTGATGAATATCTCAAGCCCCCAAACAACTCCCTTTATTCCTGATATTTCTTCCTACTCTTTTTCTATACTAAACTTTTGGCTGTCTTTTGTTGTATTTTTAATTTTTTTTAATTTCAAAAAGAACAGGGAAACAGGTAGGGATGAGATATATGTCATTAAGTCTACTCGTATGCTAGAAATCATCCTTTGACCTGTTGGCGTTAGTAGAAAATATTCTTATGTTAAAAATAGAGGGTCATGGAAGGCTTTAGTGAGCCTTAAGAGAGTTGTGCTGCACAGACTAAGAGAAAAGGAAAATAAATCCAGCTTGTATATAAATAAACTCCAGTTCTCTTATACTCCCAAATTCCTGAAACTTAGGGACTCATAGAATTTCCCCAAGGGAATCATAACCACATTTCAAAGGATTAGCATCTCGGCCATTCATCAAAAGGGAGGAAACATCATTTTTAATAATACGGCTCTTGGACTGTTCACAAGCTTTTCTTTTTCAATAGATGAAAAAGGCAGCTCCTATGTGGGCATCTTCATCAACAGCTGTTTTATCCAACTTGTGAGCAAAATCCCAAATTTTATATGTTAAACCACTTCATACTTGCTTCTCTGAGACTTTAAATCAGCAGCAGAAACTGCCTATCTCATTTCACATTCCACTTTAAGGGGTATGAGGAAGGTTACTGGGAAAGAAAGGAAGCATTAATTAATTTGTATTCTTAAGAAATTATTATATTATTGTAGAGTTTATATGTATTATGAATTTTATGTTAGAATTTACTGGCCACATAGCAATTCATTTCAGATTAAAAATTTTAACATTATAGAAATCACATAATCATACATTTTAAATGAAGCTAGAAGGATCAAATATTACCTGTATTATACATGTTTCCTCAAATTGCCCTAAGTTCTGATTGCAGTAAGAATACTCTTTGAATGATATTCTACAAATTGGTCCTACACAATGTATAAGGAGACTAGGGTTCTAATTTTGGCTTTCTCATTCACTAAATGACCTTGAACCAGTCACTTAGCTTCTCTAGACCTCTGCATTCTCACAGAGCTGGTAAATGGTTAAAGAAATTTCCTGAAACACTGAAATTTTATAACCTTTCTTTGGAACAGGTATATATCTTTTGAAGACAAAGGCAATGATGGCTGACAAGTAGAAATGACCTACTGATAAATCATTAAATCTCCCAACATCTATCTATCGATATGGATGTTATCAATGCCACAATGATTTAATAACATTCTATAGTTAAATACAGGAAGTCTTTTTCTTAAACACAAAATGAATTTTGCCTTTTACTGAACATAAATAAACTCTATGCAAGAGTATTATATTACAGTGACATCGGTATTTCTTCTCATTTTTTAGATTATCTACTCAAAGAAATGTTTTCCTAGCACAACATTTGGATAGCTGGTTATGACCCTAGGTTATTGAGGTCAAGGGTATAGATTTCAGCCTTAATCTAGACTAGCTAGATTGGTTTCTAGACCGTGAGCCTCTCAAGCATCACCTGTGTTATTCATTGGCAATTCCAAGTGAAAGGATTGCTTCATGGCTGCAAATCATAATTACAAGCATGCTCTGCAGTTAGGGATTCAGGATTATATCATCCTATGTAAAAGGTGGCACAATGTGTCATTGTTAAAGTAACTCATACAAAACAAACCTACTTTTAGATTTCTTTATGGGGAAAATGCAACGTTTTAAAGCTTAGCAAAGAGTTAATGGAATTCAGTTGCCTAGATAAAAAAACAGAGGCAAAGGCAGAGTATTATAAAAGAACCTCACAGTAATATATTATTTAGAATAATATCTTGAAGTATTGGTCAGTGTTTTGAAGGGCTAAATGGACTTTTGTCCTATGAAAATGAATTCTGTAAGGTAATGTTTGATTTTATCATAGAGTTATATGTATTTTTTTTTTGAAACACAGTTTTGTATGCTATTTTTTTCTTTAAAATGCTGTAAAAAGTGAGAGCAGAACAGTTTCAGAGAAAACACTGGACGAGAATTCAGTCAAAGAGTCTGCTCTGTCACTAACCACTGATACAATCATACACAGGTAATTTAACCTCTTTGTTATCCTTTAAATATTACAAAATATGTAGAATGGAAATACCCTTGTTCTCACTTCTGTTTCATAGATTGTTAAAGGTAAACAGTGAGGTCTTAGGAAGACATAAAAGCATTTTGAAAATACAAATTTTATAATATGACTTCTGTAATGGAAGGATAAGTGAAATTTAATGAAGGAAAGCTCAGAACTTCAAAAACTAATGGAATTTTTTTCATTCAGAAATTCAGCAGAAATACTTTTCATTATTTTAATCTAATGCATTTATTTCAAGAATTATAATGAGGCATTTGATTAATGCTGAAAGAAAGGTCAAATGGTAGATACTGTATGGCTTCTACATTTAATATTTGTAGCAGCAAATGTCTTGTGTATAAAGTGGGCCCTCAGACTAAATCTGACCAAAAGATTTATTTTCTTTGGCCCCTGAAGCACTTACAGTTTTTGGGATTGGTATTATCTATGGTTTACTATTCCCACTGCTATTTTCCAATTCTTTCGGTCAGTGCTATTCAAAAGAAATTTTATGTGAACCACATATGTAATTAAAAATTTCCTAGTAGCCACACTAAACAAGTAA
Organism: Procyon lotor; assembly: GCA_028646535.1. NCBI lineage: Eukaryota > Metazoa > Chordata > Mammalia > Carnivora > Procyonidae > Procyon > Procyon lotor. The sequence goes on along the minus strand of CM053603.1, from coordinate 86,556,435 downwards.
AAAGAAACAGGTGAAATTAATTTTGATAATACATTATTTAATCCAATATATCCAAAATACTATCATTTAAACATGTAATCAATATGAAAATGAAAATATTTTACCTTTTTTTGGTACCAGTTCTTAAAAATTAGGGGTATAGTTTTATGTTTCCAGCACATCCCAGTTGAAAGTAGCTGAACACTCCAAGAGTTCAGTCATCACTTGGGGCTGACTCCCAAATTGGACAATACAGCATTAGATGCTTCTATCACCTACGGAGCCCTTCTAGCAATGGTTCTGAAAACGTGGTCCCAGGAACAGCAGCATCAGTCTCACCTGGGAATTCCTTAGGAGTGCAAATCTCAACCCCACTCCAGACCTACTGAATCAGAAACTCTGTGGGTGGGGTCCAGCAGGCTATGTTTTAATGAGCCCTCCAGGTAGTTCTGATGCACTAATGTTACAAAATCATAGCCCTACTGTCATGTTAATTTGCAACTCTGGCTTGTATGCTGTTAATCATGATTAATAGGCAAAACCAAATCCAACAAATGACAAAAGTGCCCTCAGCTGAAATGCTTTCATTTGACTCTTCTGAGGCATCAAAATCTGAACTAAGTATGACAGACTCGTAAAAGACAGCTTGAGAATTATTCATTAGACTGTGTATTTTTTTCAGACATTCAGGACTAGTGTAGTTAAGGGGTGCCCGACAGGATGTTATCTAATAAAATACTCCTTGCACTCATTCATAAATGTCTGAAATTTCTTTAAGTGGAATTGGGTTGAGAAGATCTATCTGAGGGAGGAGATACACTGACTCAGGTGAAAGCCAGACTAACACAGTAGAAGAGCAAGGTGATGGAACCCAAAGATCTGAATCAGTACACGAATTTACCTCTTATGAGCTATGGAGTCGTTAGCTTTTCTCTTAAACTTTGAGTCATTTTCTTCATGTGAAAAATGATAATGATAATGAAAAAGTAAAAAATACTTGTCCTATCAGGTGCACAACATTGCTGAGAACCTCATGAGATTATGTATGTGGAGATGTCATAAGATCTTGTTGGTTTGAGACTTTCGCTAGTGTTATTAAATTGACGCTATGGTATAAATGACTAACTTCCTCCCTATAAGCCAGTCTGAATAAGGAGAACTGGGAAACTGCACTGGGCACTGCAAGTGGAAGCAGCTAATGTATCAGAAAGAGGTAGGGAGGCCCAGAGAGGGAGGCTGACAGCACTGCTGACAAGCTACTTGGACTGGATGGTTCTGCCAGCTCCAGTCATTCTCTGGAATACCTACATGATTTTTAAATGTAAATTACAATGACATTACACCACTGGTGGTAATACAAAGTTTGGACCATTCCCTCTGCTGTTACTTATCATTCCATTCATTTTTATGTGGGATCACTTATATTTTCTAACTAAACAGCCTGTGATGAGGGGCACAAATGCTGGGCCAGTGAAAGGTAACAATACTTTGCCAACTGAAAAATACAATGAGATACTGTGCTGCTTCCTGTGAAAACTTCATTAGCAATAAATGGGTTACCAGATGTCACACGTCGGATTTGAAATTAAAATATATTCATCTTATTTGTGTGCAGTCTGAGTGGCAGGGAAAAAATGAACTCTTTCCTAGAAAGCTGCATAAGATAGTATACCATTTTTGTTTTCGATTGTCTGTTTCTCCTCTAAATGTAAGCTAAAATGGATCCCTTGGCTTGTAAAGTGGAAATATAGCATTTCTGCATAGAAGGGCTATGTAGTGAAGTGGCACATTACTCATGCAGCAGCAACTCTCTAAGGACAAGGAGAATATTTCTGAATATTCTCTGCCACACCAAGACCACCATCTCCTCTTGTTTTGAACTTTGCCATAGCAATTCCCTCCTTTGCTTGCCTTCGCTTTCAGCAAGCAATTTCTGCTTTTATGACTGACAATAAAACTATTCAAGTCAGCAACTGTCAACATCAACTCCACTCTTCCTGCTATAACAACAGCACTTCCATCTTTTCACAACAGTAAAACTCTTCTTGTTCTTCCAGCCAGCAAAGTTGACTCTGTTCTCATCCTCAGAGTTAGAAGACTCCCATCTGAAGTCAGTTGTGGTTAGGGAGGGAACCCCACAGTCGGAAATAGGACAGCAAAATTGCACTTGAGCCAGCAGAAATTTCAAATGCTAAGCCAGTGTGATAGAAATATCTAACATCCTCGAGTTTTTATAAACAAATATTTTTGGCTAAAGAAGGTCCATGTTCCTTTGTAATTTCAAAATTTCCACAGTTACTTGGTTCCAGCTGAAGACCATGGATGTTTGAAACTATTTTTTTCCCTCAATTTATTTTGGGTCTATCTTCTGTAGATAGATGAAGCTTATAAAACAAATTAGAGGGTGAAAATGAATTCTCATTCTTAAGCCTCCTCTTGGAGAAATATTTAGAGTACTCCTCCCTTATTTGTTGGGATACATTCCAACACCTCCAGTAGGTGCCTGAAACCATGATTAGGAGAACCCTGTATATAGTTTTTTTTTTTTTTTGCTCTGCATAAGTAGCTATGATAACATTTAACATATAAATTAGGCATAGAGATTAAGAACAATAACTAATAATAGAGCAATTATAACAATATACTGTAATAAAAGTTATGTGAATGTGGTCTCTCAAAATAACTTGTATTATACTGACTCTTCTTATAGTAATGCGAGATGATCAAGTATCTGTGTGACCAGATGAAGTGAGGTGAATGACATAGGTTGTGACCTAGCATTAGGCTACTGTTGACCTTCTGACAGTATGTCAGGAGGAGGATCATCTGCTTCCAGACCGCAGGTAAATGAAACAGTGGAAAGCAAAACCACACATAGAGGTGGAGTGGAGGGGACTACTGTATTTTCTTTACACAGAGAAATCCCCCAAAGTACTTACAAGTTTATTTCTGGAACATTAACATCCATCAGATGCTGGAAAAGCAAGACCTACTGCCCTTTGAAATTCACATAAAGGAAGATAGAGCATCGCTGAGGTGATTAGCTGTATCAGTGGGGAAAATGTCAATTTAAACTTTTCAATTAATAACTTCAGCATAAAGTGACACACAGGTGTTCAAATAAACTTATTTAATTACAGTTGTTTTATACGCCTCCATGATTTTACTGGTATCTGATTCACTAAGGACTTATAAATGTGGCTTAGTATTAACATTAGTAATATTTATGAGTTATGATTAATTGAATGTTTATTATGTGCCAAGCATCATGATAATTGCTTTTCTGTCTATAAGAGCCCTGTTTTGGACTGAATTGTGTCCTTTCAACATCCATAGGTTGAAACATTAATATCCAATGTGACTGTATTCAAGGCAGGGCCTTTTAAGAGATAATTATTGGTAAATGAGGTCATGAGGTTAGGGCCCTAATCCGATGTGACGGGTATCTTCCTAAGAGGAAGACCACATCAGGAATGTGCTTACATGAAGGAAAAGCAAATGTAAGAAGTCTATGAGAAAGTGGCCATCTGCAAGTGAAGGACAGAGGTCTCACCAGAAACCAACCCTGCTGGCACCTTGATCTTGAACTTCTAGCCTGGAGATCCATGAGAAAGAATTTCTGAAGTTGAAGCCACCCAGGCTGTGATGTTTTGTTAAGGTAGTCCTAACAAACTATAAGGCCTGTGAGGGTAAGCAGCATTATTCCCATTCTTCAGATGAGGACACTGAGGCTGAGAGAGCAGGTCCTTACATTTTTGAAATTTCTAAAATTTCAAGGTGTTTTGGGGGCTAACATCATCATTTCATACTCTAGTTCAGTGTTTCTCAATGAGGGGTAATTTTGCCCTCCAGGGACATTTGGCAATGTCTGGAGACGTTTTTGGGTCTTAGAACAGGGGTATGGGGGAGAGGCAATGTTATTTGCATCTAGTGGGTAGGGACCAGGGATACTACTAATCATCTGATAAGGCACAGGGCAGGACCCCACAATAAAGAATTATCTAGCCTAAGATGTCAATTGTGCAGCTCTTGAGAAATCTTATTCTAGTCCTCTCCCCCCTTTTTTTTCAATTCTTGGTATCTGTAGTTCCTATTTTTTTTATGGAGTAAGTTAACTGTATACTATAGTTTATTAGTAGCTTTTATTTCAAGTATTATATTCATATCATCCCAGGGAAACTATAGATCAAAAGGTAAAATCTTGCTGAGTGACCTTCAAATGTCCAAGGCCATGTTGAGTACTTAGGAGGAGCTCTGAAATTAGGAGTTGATTAAATATTTATTGTGCCAGATCATCCTAGAAATTACCCTCTCTAGGCATTTTCCAGAACTCCAGGATCCTGCATATGTACACCAGAAAAGAGATTTGAGCTCAGAATCATTATACGGGCTTTAAGGGATTTGATGGCTATTGTAGTGGCCCCAAAGTTACCTCTGGAAGGAGGAAGCCACCATGTCCGGAAGTCAAACCCTGCCCTCTGGTGGCATCACTGCCATAGACACTGCTGCGAATCTGACAGGGCCAGAGTCAGTCTGCAGTGTTAGGGTCTGAACTGACTTTGCAGTATTTAAATGTAAGTTCCACTTTATATTCACACGAGGGCTTTTTTCCCCCCCTGTGGAATAACACATTAAATGTAGTCTGTCATCGAGGTTCTCATTAGAATAAAACCAAGTACACAAAAGTGAGAAGGAGGTTGAACATACCATTAGTTACAAACCATACTCTGTAGGTTTGGCAACCCAAGAGTTTCAGTTACTTAGTTTGAGTCTCTCATACCTGCCTCTTCTACCCAGCTGCTTTTCTGATCCATAAAGGCACTGAGTAATTGCTTTTGTAGCCAAGGAAGAACATTTCTAGAGAAAGGATTTCTAAAGTAGCAATGCTAGTAGAGTCCCATGACCGGAATATTAATTATTGGTTCATGTGGTACTGTCCCTACAAGTTCCTTATGGACTAGTTCTAGTACCATTGTGTTTGAAATAGCAGCGAAATCTGAGGAAATTATATTGCCCCCTTTTCCGTTAAGAAGTCTATTCTCTCACTAGGAAAACACCACTGTACTTCTTATCACAGAGTGCAGCCTTTTCTGTATACTGATGCCAAACGGGTAACATTTTAGTGAGGCATTTGAAGTTGTGATGTGCAACTCCATGGGAGACAAACGAGGTCATTTAGAAGGTCTTTTCATTGAGAACATCAGAGCTTTCAAAAGATGCAGGCAGCCTTTCCTGGATAATTGGGGTAAAACAGAAATAATAAAAAAAAAAAAAACCCACGAAGTACAAAAATAAGCAATCAGATGGAAACACTCAGAATTAAGAGTAAAAAGATGTAGAGAATGTTGATGTCAAATCTGAATACTGTATAAAACCAAAAGCAGCGAGTAAGAAAGCAACAAAATTTAAGACGTTGGAGAGTAGAAATAAGTTGATTGAAGTCAGCAGGGGTTAAAAAAAAAAAGAGTACAAACCCTAGTCTAGAACTGGGAGTAGGGGTTTTGGGGGCTTTTTCTTTGTCTCTCTAGAAATTGAAACCTCAGGCAAAGCATTAAACTTTCATTGGACTTTGACCTGACAAATGGGACGGAGACTACAAAGCCTCTATGTTGCTGGTGGAAGAATGTTGTAAGATTATATGTTTAACGTAATTTCCTTAAAAGACAGTATATTATACCCATTCAGTCTGAATAGACTAGATAAAATAAAAACAAGTTTAAGCCATGACTAAAGTGGAAAGCTAATGTATATATTAAGAGGTGTATGTTCAGCACGTAGAATTTTAAAAGGAAATATTAACTTTAGTAGAGTCTTTTGGCTGTCAGGCATCATAGGAAATAACTTTGCGGGCACAGAAGTCAGTTAAGATAGATGCTCCACCTTTGACAATCATGTAAATGGTTAAATTACTCACCTTCTTTGAGACTTAGTCTCCACATCTTTAAAATGGGATAAAAACTCACTATATACTGTTAACGTGAGGGTTAAATAAGACATGGAGGAAAAGATTTCCATATATTAAACAATAAATGTTATCTATTGTTATTATCTTTATTTATATTCTCAATATATATTCATATGTTTCCACACAATACTAAGTAAATTGCGCCATAAAATTTTACTTTACATATGTATAGTTTGTCATGTTATTGCACGTAGCCAAGAACTGACTGGAACGACATTAGGAGCCCTATCCATAAAATACAATATAGTGATATAATTTGTTATTAAGACCATAAAGCAATGTAAAGGATCCAGGAAGGATCCATCTTTTTTAAAAGAAGTGAAAGTATGAACATATAAATGGCAGATGGTTTTAAGATTACTTTAAGTTGGAAGGGGAAAAAATATCAAACTATAGACCTTTGGTTGGTGAATCATACCTCAACTAATTAAGTGGCAAAAATTTCCTTCAAAATGCAGAATTCAGAGAAAAGAATTTCTTTGCCAACAACTCCCCTAGTATTCATATGTCTCTTCCTTGAATTAGCAGACTTAACATGTGGTAATTGTTGTTCTTTAATATGATTTCATGAGATTCACTTTCTAATAATTATACAACACTATTGTTTCTGGTAATAACATTTTTGTTATTACTTTATTACTATATAAAGTAATGGGAAAACAAAATAGGCTAAGTATTTTTGTACTCAGAATAGAGTAGGCAGATTTGTGAAGTTCATTAGAATTTTGTCAGAATAACATAATATACTAATAATTTTGGATATCTTGATAAGAAGAGGTTCTAATTCAAAGAAAGTATTTGGAAATCAGTATTTCAGTAGGCATAGTTGTATACATGACAATGATCAGTTTAAAGCCATTCTTTAGATAAATTACGTGATTTATGTTACGCCAACAAATTAAGATGTTCTCTTTACATAAAAAGTCAAATGACTTTTGAATGATCTTTCGGTTTAGGTTTGGAGAGCAGTTTTATCACAGTGTGGTTCAGGAAGTCACAGAAACTCCTGCTAGAGAAGGAAATTTATAGGTTATATTTATTCCTTTTCTTCAGAGGAATACAAGAATATATATGTATACCCTTTGTCCCTGTGAAAATACACAATTACTATATTCTATATGGTGTTTTTTTTGTCAGGTTATCCAAGCAAAGTCTATTTTCACCTGTAACATAGTTGAGCTATTATTATTTACAATCTTTTGCTTTTATTGAAACAACCTAAGTCAGAGATTCGTAACGTTTTATTGCTGGAATAGTCTCTAGAAATTACATGCTCCAAGGTTCACATATTCAGATACTTACAGGGGCTGGGAATAACAGTTGAGGGAAGCAATCCTGGTAATGAATGGAGGACCCTTCCTCTTAAAGGAGGTGGGGGGCAAGGAGTCTCACTTCTCAGCTATAGCCAATTATGCCAGTTGTGATGTAGGGAGGCACAGGCTGATTTTTTTTTAAGATAAGCTGGAAATTTAAAATTTTATTTGAAATATATTCAATTAATGCAAATAATAATAGTAATAATAATAGCAACACTGCATAGAACAGAACTCTTCTGCAGATCAAGTTTGGTCTGAGGGCTGCCAATTTATAACTTAGGATCCAGGCCAACTGCCCAATTTTACAACTGAGAAAGCAGACCCTAAGCCCCAGGAAGATGCTGCAGACCCCATATTTCAGTGCTTTTATATTACACCAAATACTTAAAGTACACCTCTTTTAGAAATTCCCCTTCCATCTCCACATTCAACAATAATCTGTGATGGAGGAGCTGGAGGTAGTGGATGTGATGGACCGAGGTTATTGTTCTTCCCTGCTCTTAACCAGCCTATCTGCCCCATCCGGGTGTGCAGGAGGGGAGCCTAGCTCAGATGATGAGAGCGCCCCCAGAATGGCAGCCTAGATGTCGCTTCACTGTTCCTAATAGCAACTTATTTTTCCCTTCTCATTGTTCCGTATTGTTAAAGCTGCTATTAGTCTTTTAGAGCTCTTGCTGCATTTCACCATAGTCTCCAAATGGGTGAATACAGTATAGAATCTGTGACATCTGGGTATCTTTCATTGTTATTTTAACATTTATTCAAAAAATATCATCTAGTACCAAAAGGAAGGTCAATAATGAAAGGGGCTGATGTTATTTCATAGAGCCACACAGCCCTAATGGCCCTGGTTATATAACTGGTACTGAAGTTAAACTTTAAAATATTTTTAGTAAGTGCCAAAAAATATTTATTTTTGAAATGAATAAATTATTTATTATTATATTGTTTATTCATTTTCAAGTGAATGTTTCTAAAGTGAACTGTGATGCTCCAAGCAAGAAATTATTTACTAATTTGTGTTTTTTTTTCATTTGTGTTTTGATACCAATATATTTTCTAAATTAATTCACTGCAGGTTTGAGAACACAGTAGTACATAAGGAGAATATATCTGGTATTGATTAGGTGGATATATTGAGGGAATTATACAGGATTAATAATGAATATGGAGTATTTCTGATGAATGGTAACACTTGGCTAGCAGTTACATTTCTTTGGCCTCTAGCCCTAATAAAATTCTCTGGACAAGTTGATTCTTCAGTTTTGTGGGAAAAAATAGTTTAGTTCTCGTGAGCATAGTTCGCATTCTGCAAAGGACAACATGTACATTTTGGTTAATTGCCTGGTTAGCTGGAAGAACACAGTTCATGGTTTTACACATAGTCCCTTAGATGGGAAGAATGGGGAGCTGTAAAAGTACTAACTTCTACTTTAATTTTTTTGGGTGTGAAAAGATCAAATTTCATGCTTTTTCAAGCTCTAGAATTTTCAAGGTAAGACAGAAAAGAAGGATGGAAGATGTTGGCCTGATACTGTAAACTTCCTTATAACTCAAGAGATGCCATGTTGAGGACCACTAGCAGCTACTCTACTGAGAAATCTTTATGCTAGAATGAAGGAGTGGCAGTCCATGGAGGGTAGTGGAATCTGCTCATTGGGCAGAGACGGGGTGTCAAAATGAGATGGGAAAGGGATGAGGGCTCCATGGCTTCAGGAACACTGTCGTCTTGACCCGGTAACCACCTATTAAAGGCACATTTGCTGGGGAGTTGTAGTGATAAGCAAGTATTAAGTATTAGGCTGCTGGGATCAAACTCAGGATCCAGGAAAGAATATTGTGGGTACAGTAGAAGGAACATCTTCGTATCTGAAGTCTTGATGTGCATTTTCATCTGAGATACTGTAGTTTTCATCTCTAGAAATTCAGTTTCAGTCTTTTTTATATCTTACGTATCTCAAATGTTCAAACTTTCCTCTAGCTTCTTGAACATATGGAACACACTTATAATAACCACTTAATATCCTTGTGTATTAATCCTCTCATCTGTATCATTACTGAATCTGTTTCCATTGACTGATCTTTTTTCTATTTATAGATTGTACTTTCCTGCCTCTTTGCATGTCTGATAATTTTTGAATGGATGGTAAATGCTGCGAATTTTGCCTTGTTGTTTATTGGATGTTTCTGTATTCTTGCGAATTATTCTGCAGTTTTGTTCTGGAAAGCCGTTAAGTTACTTGCAAACAGTTTGATCCCTTCAGGTCTGGCTTTAACCTTTTGTTAGGTGGGACCAAAGGAGCATTTGATCTAGGGCTGATTTTTTTTTTTCTTATTCTGGAGGCAAAAACATCCTTCTGAGTATACCACCTGATGCCCATGAATTACAAGGGTTTTTACTCTGGTGGGAACAGGAACTATTCTTTGGCTTTGGATATTCTCTGGGGATTGACCACTCTAATCCTTTTGGATGATTACTCATACACAAGCACTGAATCACAAGGGGGATACTTTGAAGATTACTGGGCCCTTCCTTTGTAAAACTCTGTAGTACTCTGCCCTGTGAACTCTAGCTCCTTGCCTCTCTGGATTCCTAGCTCCATCTTTTCAACTCAGGAAGACCTGGGAGCCCCTTCTGGATTCTTCTTTGTGCCACGGCAGGAAACTATCCCTAGGCAGTGACCTGGGACAACCATAGGGTTCACTTCACTTGTTTCCCATCCCTTAGAGATCACTGCCCTTCATTGCCTGATGTATACTGTCTTGAAAGCCATTGTTTCTCATATATTCATATATATATATATATAAATATAAATTATTGTTTCACATATATATGTGAAATATATATATATAGATATAGATAGATATTATATATCTATCTATATATATATAAATCATTGTTTCACACACATACACACACGTGTGTGTGTGTGTGTGTGTGTGTGTGTGTGTGAGTGATATAGTTGTTGTTTTAGGTGAGAAGGTAAATAAATCCCTGTTACTCCATCTTGGCTGGATACAGAAGTCTCTGGGTTTGAGTTTTGACCCTGTGTCTTGTGTGTTACTTGATTTTGGAAGAATTACTCAGCCTTTTCCTCTTCTTCTCTATTTATGATTGGGGAAAATAATACAATGATTAATCAATGGAATCATATAGGGGAGAACATATCATAGTCTATGAGATTAGGCAAAGGAGTATCTGTACACTAGAGGGAACTTTAAAAAAACAAAACAAAGCACAATACCTGAGTGTCCTTACTCCCTAGAAGAAATCACTTGAACCATTTTCTCTTGCCCAAATAGGGACACTTGCCTTATTAGTTGCCCTCACTCCAAATAATGACCCTGCCCTTTATCTGTGGATTTGCTGGTAAAGGGTCTATAGGCCAAAAGGCAACTTGTCTCCTCCAAGAACCCATGGGGTAAAAAACAGGTTTATCTGAAACGTTCTGCCAAAGCTATACCACCACGCAATTATAGTACTATAGTACACACAATTATATATACTATAGTATAGTGTAATTTGTGGTTAAAAAATTGATTTTTTTCCCAATTTACCTTAATTTCATCACTTTTACCAAACTCCTATGATGTAAACTGCATTATAAATTGAGAACATCTGTCCACAATTATAAATATTGGAACTCATTCAGCTTATAATCAGTACATTGACATTTGAAAAGAAAGTGATTTTTTTTAAAGAAGAGATACCTTTTTTTTGACCTATTAAAATTCCAACTTAGTAATGTGAGAAAATAATAAAATTGTATGGCTTTTTTATTGCATGTTTATTTAGGCCAAACCAGTATGAGGCAGCTAGATTAATTACTTTTTTACTGTTAAGTACTGTACATAGTTAATTATTTCATCTAAATCGTGTCTGAGCCAAACCTGTGAATTACTGTTCATGCAGGGCAATGATGATAATTTATGTACTCCCTCCATGCTACAGCCTGTTAATATATTATTTTTGATTTGAAACTAGATGTTAAAAGTTTGCAAGAGGCTTTTAAGACTACTCCATGACATAAGTTCTAAAATTATGGATTTCAAAACTAAGGTTGACAATATGCTATAATAGGAAATTATTTACATGATAGAATTATAATACATTTTGTCTGAAAAATATATTTTTCCATTTTCTACTCTGATCTGTTGACTCTTAGAGTTTCAGCTTGTGCTTTTTATTCTGCCTGATTTTATGGTGTGGATATTACTTTATGATGTGGAAGTACATGGGAACTTAGGTAGTTTTTTTTTTTTTAAAGATTTTATTTATTTGACAGAGAGAAACACAGCGAGAGAGGGAACACAAGCAGAGGGAATGGTAGTGGGAGAAGCAGGCTCCCCGCAGAGCGGGGAGCCCGATGTGGGGCTCGATCCCAGGACCCTGGGATCATGACCTGAGCCGAAGGCAGATGCTTAACGACTGAGCCACCCAGGCGCCCCATCTTAGGTAGTTTTTCAACATGCACAAAACCTGATCTCACCCACTGTCCTAGTATGGCTAATCAGATATTTAACTGTGGCTACAAGTGTCCAATGGCTACAAGTGCTTAGAGAGGTGCTCACAACCACCATGAACTCACCAAGCTAAACAGATGACACTGAATCTATTTTTAAAGTGTAAGATCAACTTTACAAAACTTGAGTAACAGGTTCCCAGTGATACTTGTACATAGTCAAGTGAAAGAGAACTTAAAGTGTTTTATAAATTCAAAAATTAAATTTTAAGAGATGCCATTAAAAAAAGATGAAGAAATCAGTAAAAATAAAAAGTATAATTAAAAAAAATAGAGATGTTATAAAGTTTCCTTGCTACTCCCAGCCTGTCCCGGATGAGAGCCATATTAGCAACACTGGGAAGCTTATTAGTAAAGCAATCTCAGGCCCCATTCACACTTACTGGGCCAGAATCCGCATTTCAACAAGATTCTTCAGGTGATTTGTGCATTCATTTAAGTTTAGAAACCTAGTCTTGAGGGACATTTAGTAGTCACTTAGGCTTGTGGATGGATCCAACATGGATCCAACAGTTTGCCCTTCCTGTAGACTGGAGAGTACCCCAGTCACTAAGCCCACTCCAGTGGCGCAGGGCTGTCCTTGGGGAGACTGGGGGACAGGGCAGGTAAGCTTCGGCTGTGTGAGGGTCTCTTGCATTTTCCTGAGGTGCGCTTTCATGGGGACTTTAGAAGAGTCCCAGGGAGGCAAAACTGTGTACCAAGGAGAAGAAATCTGTTTGACGTAACACAAATATCTGTCAGATCTATTCATATAATAGATGAACTGGATGTTAATCTTTTGGATGAAAACCAGATCCAGATTTCTTGCCAGAACTTTGGTGGGAAGGTTCTTGCTTATTTTAGGAGACTCAAGGAGCACAGTAAAGATGGCAAGTGCTTCACATTCTCTTGAAGCGCATGCTTACCTTTTTTTGTGTGTGAAATACGTAAATTTTGCAATGTGAGAAATTTTAACTTGTGATTTTTTTTCTTTTTCTTCTTCTTTTTTTAATTCTCCTCCTTAAAATGCCTGCATTTGCCTCACAATTTCTTTTCCTTGCCGAGGCTTTCAAACTGTTCAACCACTAGAGGTCTGTATTACCTATTTTAAAAAATCATACCCAACTAGCTGAGACTTTCAGGTCTCAATTTCAAAATCTACTTCTATTTTTTAAGATGTAAAATCTTTTTAAGACATAACACCTGGGAATAAAAAATCACCACACTTTAGGAAATGAAGCAGAAAAACCCGTTTCCACTGCTATTTCCACTAGACAGCTGAGCACAGCTTCATCCTCAAGCTCAAAACTCAATGGCCAATCACAAATCAGAGGAACAAAATTTATTTTCTGCAAAATAGTTATTTCCTTGATTTATTTTAAGATTCTGTATTTTTTAACTTTAGATTTTAAGGCATTTATTTTTCTCTCTCGACAAAACTTATTCTCAGTTTTAAGACACCGATTTTACAACTTTTATGAGGGTTTTAAAGTAAGATTTTCTTTTATTGGTCATCCAAGATTAGATTAAAAATTAATGTGCTTTCACGCTTACTTTATAAGGCTCTGCTGTAATTTTATAAACCAACGAATGAGCCTAGGTTTGCATAGTTAAAGCTGTAATTGAAGTGATGATTCTAAGTGGTGCCTACACCTTGGGTCCCTCGAGTTTTCACCATGTTCCATTTTTGCACAGGGATTTTTTACTAGAGTAGCGCATTTGGGCCTGTCCTCTGCCAGTAGCATTGCAGGCTCAGAGCCTTCCAGATATCTAAAAATGAGGTGTCCTGTTTATAGGATACCTGATTAATAATGGTAAAACCTTTCCATAGCCTTGTAGAGCAAGGCTCCCTGAAACACAGCGTGCTCATATATTCACATATTTAAAAGGAATGGTTGAAAATATTACAGACATAAAAGCCATAATTTACTGTGTATTGCACCAGGGGTTTGGGATTCTGATGCTGGATTTTCATAGATTCTAATTATGCCTGCATTTGGCGTAAGTGGCTACATTTGTTGCCAGGCAAGGTGTAACGCTAAGAGGCTCCCTTCTTTTAAAAAGCATTATTGCATAATGTTCCTGGCCTGTACTGCTTCCAGAAGCATAAGCAGGTCTAGTGTGACTTCTCTCTCAGTCTGTCACTTTATTAAAACATAACAATTTGCAAGTGTTATCTAGCAGATCAGCTGGGTTCATTTCAAAGGCTAATATTTAACAGAGAGGGAAATAAGCCATCCCTATCCTTTTAAAAAGTGTTTTCTCAGGCAAATTGCCTAGTGTCTTCCATAGATCTCAAAGCTAGGATTCAAGGATAATTTTAGTAATGTCTTATGCTGCTTGCCTACATAACCCAAATGATCAATTCTATAGCAGAAGGAAACTAATTCACAGTGCACTAATTTGTACTACAGACCGCATTATTTAAAGTAGTTACTTTTTTTCTTCATTTCCTATTGCATTTTTGTGTCTGGCTGGTGGCATATGAATTAACAATTTTCTCACTGAAATGTGATAGAAAAATATTTGCTTTACCCTATTTTCAATATTCCTTTCAGAGCTCTGGACTCTCCTACTATACAAAATGATGCTAGCTTAAACTTGCACCCTATATCAGTATAAGCAAATATTAGCAAGGTGTTCACTTACATACATATATGTAAAAAAATGTTGATGGTGTAGCAGTTAATTAAAAGCAACAGCAGGAAGATGTCAGGCTCTGGAGAACTTGATGGGTTACATCTGGAAAAGAAATGATTAAGAACCAGGGTGTTGGAGTCAGTCCCAGATTCCAGTTCTGGTCCTGACACTGGTTAGCAAAGTGGACCCCTTAGGTTCAGTGTCTGTGAAAAAAATGAAGCCAATAAGAGAACTTTGCCTATACGGTTTGTTTGTTTGCTTGCTTTTTGGTGGATTAAGTAAGAAAATGCAGATGGAGCGACTGACTCAGTGCCTGATCCAGGAAGTGTGCAGTTAATGGATGTTATTTTCTCTGCTGCTGTGTGTCTACATTTATAAAATAACAATATAATACAATTGCCACCTCATAGTACCTCCTAAGTATTGTGGGAAGTGAAGATTATTTGTATGAAACAGTACCTGGCATGGTTGTTTCCCAAACTGGTCTCCCAAAGTTTTCACCCATAAAACTAAACTCCAAGTTGAGAGAATTTCAAGAATGATTCAGACCTGGATTTGAGATTTTTTTATTCTTAGCTTTTTGAGTGAGAAGATTTGCCATTTAGATGCTTTACAGCTTACTTATTTTTTTCTGATTTGGATGATGACTTAAATTTGTGAGCCTACCGGATTAAGAAGATAAAATATTACACTGAAATAGTAGGTAAGTAGAGAGAAATTATTTTCAGGGAAGTTAAAAGACTGAAATTAAGAATCTGTTGAACCTCCAGGAATGGAAAGAAAAAATGTGATCGTGCTTAAAATACTATTTTCAAACCTTTCATTACTCCAGCTCTAGCAACTGAGGAAAGTTTGTTTTCCTTAAAATGCTGTAGAGTAAGTATCTCCTTTCAGGAGAGAAATCTGTGGGAGAGGGATTGGAAGGAAGCTGTGACTAACTAGCTTTTTATTAGGGACCGAATACTGATTAAATTACAGGCATTATTTTAACTCAACTTGTCTTCCCAATACTATTGGGATTTAGAATTAGAATTGCTGTATTTTGCAATGAGCACTGAAGAGAACAAAGACCAGCTACTGACATACAACTAAAAAGGTTTCTCTCAGAGGACTAGACTTGGCAGTTTGGCCTTTATGCAGCAATTTCCAAGGACACGCTGGAGTTACAAAAGAGGTACATGCTTTCTGAAATCAGAGGCACTCACCTGGACAGAAGTCCACATCAGTTCCAACTGACTTTCATGTTTTTGTGTGAGAAAAGGAAAACCTCTCATTTAAAGTTATGTGTTGTATACTCTCAAAATGTTCTAGTTCCTTGCCGGGCTGATTTTATGGGATGTCATTGATATGCGGGGTACTGGGAAATAAATTCCTATATAGTTATCAATAAATAACTGTACTACTAACTAGCCCTACGACCTGGAAGTATACCAGAAGAAGTTCTTTTGGGGTTGTATTTCAGTTTAGAAAGCCAGCCACACATTGAATTAAGGACTGAACTCCTACATCTTTCTGTCAACTCAGCACAGTCCTATTTCCAGGAATCTCCTTATATCCACACCACTTTGGAAATCAAATAATCATTTCCACTTCAGAGTACATACCCTAAAACTCTCCACATGTGCAAAAGAAATGTACAAAAACATTTGGTTTTGTTAGCATTGTTAACCAGCCATTGAGTATTGCTTTTCTAGAATAAAGGAAGTTGCATTTTTTTTTTCTCATTGTGTTCATGATCACTTCTCATTTATTACTCTTGGGGAAGTCTTTAATGGAGGCCTGTAAGGCAGCTGGCCCATTTGGGGGGAAGCATGACATCACAGATGCTTGGCTTTTCCTTGGCCCATCTGCTAGAAATAGTAACTAAGTGTTTTGCCTACGCTGGTAGGAGAGGAGCTGTTAGCAGGAGAGAAACTATTAGTCTTCATTTTCTTGTTTCCAGCCTGCACATACAGATTGTTAAATACACTTGTTCCCTAATCCTCATTAGGAAATCTTGAAGAATAGCAGGACAGGAAAAAAGCATGGGGATTATGAGAAAACAACACCACTAAAGTATAACGCAAAGTCAGGACTGTTCCTTCTCATTCAGACTATCCTACATTTGTAGAGTTGGTTGAATCTGAAATTTTTCATTAAGTAATTTTCTTCCTTATTTTATGTGGATGAATGCCACATTTACAATCCCAAATATATCTTTTTATTTAGAATTTTCTTTTTATTGGACTTGGAGGTAAAATAATTGAAATAGGACAACTAATATATAAAATCATTTTACGGTAGGGGTAGGGTGGCTGGGTTGTGGACATTGGGGAGGGTATGTGCTATGTTAAGTGCTGTGAAATGTGTAAGCCTGACGATTCACAGACATGTACCCTGGGGCAAATAATACATTATATGTTAATAAAAATTAAAAAAAATCATTTTACATTTGGTAATATCTCTGGGATTTGTTAAATTCACTAGTGTTAAGTTCACTGGTATATTTGTCTAAGAAGGCAAAGCTTTCACTAAAAATAATCTAATGGCAATGTTGTATACCCCCAAGTCTTTATTACTTGAGTTTTACTTTCAGGCCCAGAGACCAGGGATTACAGGTCAGTGATAGGCAAAGAGTTCTTGGAGTATACCAGAGGCCCCAAACAAATCAGTTGGGGGTCCAGGAGGAACTGACATCAAATGTACATTTTTAATATTTAGAGTTAAAGTTATAGCCACAGAGGCAGCCACTGGGGATTGAATCACAGACCTGACTTCTTTTAAAAATCTAACATTTTGGAAACATTTCAGTACAAAATTTCAAAAGCATTTTAAGCCTTAAAAATTTCAAAGCATTTTAAGCCTTTAAATCATTTAGGTTTAAAATTCCATTTGTTTCTTTTCTTCTAGCATCATTCTTAAAGTCTCCAGTTTCTCTTAGTCCTCTATCCTTCAATAACTTGATTTCTCTTTTGTTATACATTCTTCTTTTGTGGTTTCTGAGCATATTGGCCTATTTGCTGTGTCTTGAATTTGCTGGCATAGTACTGCCTACGGCCTTTGCTTTATGCTTTGCTTTTGCCTAGAGGAATCCTTCCCCAGATGTCCACAGAGTTCCTTCCTTCTTACAAAGGAGGCTTTCCCTCCTTCCCCTCTCATTTCTGTCTCCATTCTCCATGTCATGCAACATGTTCATATTTTACTTGATTGTTTTTCTGTCTACATGCACTAGAATATAAGTTCTCTGAGGCCAAAAGTTTTTGTCTGCTGCTCACACTTTGTCCTCAGGACTGAGAATAGTGCCTGACATGTAGGTATCTGACAGAAATACTCAGTGAATCACAGCAGAATTTGTTGCAAACTACAAGCCTAAATAGGAATAGCTTAGTGTTTTTTTTTTTTTTAAAGATTTTATTTATTTGACACACAGAGAGAGAGAGAGAGATCACAAGTAGGCAGAGAGGCAGGCAGAGAGAGAGGGGGAAGCAGGCTCCCCGCTGAGCAGAGAGCCTGATGTGGGGCTGGATCCCAGGGCCCTGAGATGATGACCTGAGCCAAGGCAGAGGCTTTAACCCACTGAGCCACCCAGGCGCCCGAGGAATAGCTTGCTTTTAACATCATTCTCATTTAGAAGGATTCTTACTGTCATGACATTTTATTTGATATTTTTATATTAGAGTCTGAGGAAGAAATTTTAGGATTAACTAATACCCATTCAGTAACCAACTTCTAGATCACAATAGTTTTAAACTGAAATGTCATCAGGATTTGAGCAGTTAGGTAAAAGTGTGAAGCACCCTGTGTAAGGCATTAGGTAACAGTGGGGTCTGTGATAAACAGAGAATTTATATAATGCCCAACTTACAGGCATTCATATTTGAAAAATAAATTTAAAAGATAGCACTGTCTGAAAAAAATGTGTCTACCTGTGGTTTCAAAGGCCCACTTCAGCTGTCCGTATGTGGCTGAGAGGACCATGGAGGCACTTTCCAAGTCACATTGTTTTTTTCTACTTCTTTTTAACTATATACTCAGGTCTGGGTATGTGCCCAAGTCCACATCAGGACAGGAATACTCAACTGATCAAATCTAATTACATTTGCTTCCCAACTAAATTGTATATCACCTTCCCCCCTTGTGAGAGATATGGCCCCTCTTGGGTCTTCAGCATCCGATTATTGCAAACCTAATTGATTTGCGACATTTCATTAATAAAGTTAACTAAAACTAATTATACATATTGAATAAAAGTTTCCTGTGAAATGAATTATTCTATTTAGCTTAAGGGTTCTTAATTGTTAAAATGAATTGCTGAGGAGGATTGCAGAATTACTTTCTCTTGGGATACACACACACACACACACACACACACACACACTCAACCAATATGAGCTGATGGATGGCGACACCACAGAAACTAAAAACAGAAAAAAATGATTAAATATGAAAATTAAAGATGTCAAAGATCTTTCAAAGAAGATAAAAATCATAAAATAAGTTACTTAGATCTCTTCATTTTAAGATGTTAAATTAGGTCTATTAAATTTGTCATATATCTTAAGGAAGCTACATAACAATTTTAATTAATTGACATTTATTGTTTTAGTCATAGTGTGAATTTTCTTCACTTAATTGGTACATATTCTATTTCTCACTCTTTAATTTCAGGTGGTAAGTTCTATATAACTCACCCATCTAATTAAGTCTAAATTCTAGCAGAAATCCAAGAGGAGTTTACTACTACTTCAGTTGTTCCACCAAGCTGATGTGTTGTGGGCAACAGCTCTCTCAAATAGGGCCATTCCCTATTTGTTCCACTGTGTGTAGATAAATATGTTTTATGTAAAATGGAGATGAGTATTCATTAATGGTTTGGAGTTGAACAGAATATGGCTGACCTATTGCTATTATATATATCACATGAGAAGCTGTTGTCCTCAGTGAGTCGAATTTGCATTGCTTTCACACTGCCAAAGCAGTTTGGACTTAACAATTGTTAAGACAATTGTTTTATCCTCCTGCTCTGTACACTGACCATACTAGAGGGACCAGAAGCAGTGAAATGCCCATTTTGTTCTTCCTCTTTGAATTGGGAGCATCACTGAGAAGCCAAGGTTCAGGGTCTAGCCTTTACCCACTGCCTAGTTTTATCTACAGCAGCTCTGTTTGCTCTGTATGGTGACCCATGCTGTGTATAGAAGTATTGTGGCGTTGCCTGGGTGAGAGGAGGAGGAGGAAGGCTGTTCCTGACTGGATTTTGGACTTGCAGTGTGACATTGTTCCTGTTGTCTCAGGGCCCCGTAGCATTTGTTTAAGTTCTGGAAAGGTGCCCAAGACCTAGTTCCAGATAACCATCTTTCACCAGATCTGTGCAGTGTTACTACATTTCTAAAATATCTTACACCTTTCTGGAATTAAAAAATGATTCCTATATGTCTAAATCTTCTTAAAAGTCTTAAAAGGAATGACTAGTTGAAAGGGAAGGATGACAATGTTTTGGCACTAGTCAAAAGTTCTCTCTGCCAGCAAAACAGAGCCTCCATACTTTGGTGCTAATTCTCTGAGCTCTTTTAATTATTAAAAATCTTAACAGTAACCTAAATCTGAGTCTCCTATATGGTAAGTTATGTGCTAAGCACATCTAGGTGTATTTTTCAAGCCTAGGAACAGTGTTTCTATAGATACACTGTGGATAATAGGTTTTTTGGAGTAAACCTTTTACTCTATAAAGCTATATTTTTGTTTATTGTAAAACCACCCCTTCAAATGACTACCCTTTACTTTGCTTTTTTCTTTCCCATTGGTAAGACTCAAGGATTCATACTTGATAATTCCAAACTGGGTGCACACTTCTATTACATATGCTTTCATTGCAAAATAATACTATTAAATGTGTAAAGGGACTACAGGCTGGATATTTATATGCTTTCCTTTTAGTTAGTTATATAGCTATTTCAAATCCTTGATGCTTCGATGACTCAAAGACAAATTTGTTTTTAATTTTTTGCCTTGTGTAACACACAACCATTAGTCCAGGAACCAAATGTAATTGAATTACTAGGTATAAGTGACTAGAAAGTAATCGAGACTGACATTTTAATAATGGGATCATATTAGTGGAAAAATGGTGACTAAGAACTTTAAGAATATAACAGGTGGTGATTACATTAATTAAAAATTGAAAACAAACTGCTCTTCTCTGATATGTATAATTTGGAAACAAAAACAGAAACTTGTACATTTCTATAAAAAGAGAAAAAAAATAAGTCATCTAATACTTATTTTGCTTGGCTCTCCAATTTCTGAAAAAACATTAAGTCATCTGTAGTTACTTCAGTACAATTGAGACATACCTATCATTGCAGGAAAAAAAATCTCACAGAATATAAAGAACAAAAAAATATTTGGGTCTTTAGAAGTGATCCTACTTCTTTTCTAGTTTTGTTTACTTGGAGATGTCAACAATGCAGGTAAAAAAAACAACAGCTATTTATTCAATATAATTGCATGTACCTCTTCTCATGGTTTATAAGAAAACAAGAACTTCTAACCTTAGAAGAGTAAATAAGATACTTAATACCATGTATTTTAATATGCAAATAAATAGGAAAAAGAGAAAAGAACTGTGAGAATTATATACTAGATAACCTACAACCAAGAAAATTAGATAAAAAATACTTTAAAATAAGTTTAAAAGAGCATGAAAATTTCTTACCAAGTAACAATGGAAGTCCACTGCAATTATTAGTAAGTTGTTTATAGCAATAGTATCCTAGAACTTTTTATGATACAAATGTTGTAAATCTGTGCTGTCCAACAGTGTAGCCACTAATCATATGTGTCTTTTGGAATACTTGAAATGTGTCTAGCACACCTGAGGAACTGAATTTTTAATTTCATTTAATGATAATTAATTTATATTTACATTCAAATAGCCGTACATGGCACATGATTACCATCCTGAACAGTGCAGGTCTATAGATGATTTTAAGCCACTGAATATCGTCTTTATTTATTCTTTTAAATGTCCTGGTTTTCCTTATTTGTCCTAAGTAGATTTCAACTTAAATTCTTTTGGTCCTATAAAACAAGCTCTGAAATGCTGTATACACATTACTGGTTTAAATCAATAAGAGGTCAGAGTTCTTTAGTTGTAAGTTGGTAAAATGGGCACTGCAATGTTCAGAAACTCTGAACACACCTTTTGTATTTCAGCAGAGTGAGTGCCCATGGATTGGGATGGGGCTTTGGAGATTATTTTACAAGAAAGCAAAGGCAAAGTTACTAGTCACTGGCAGAATTAGTATAGCATCAGTTCTTTAACAAAAAATAACTTCTTTTAAGTAAGCATGTTTTGCCTATTCATCTGTAACTTAATAGTTTGAAAAAGTTAAAGACTTTATAGTGTTTTTTTTTCACTGTTATTTGTAAGCAAAACATCATATTATTTTGAAAGTTTTGCTACAAATATGTGACTATTAGAAACTGAGGGCTTCCAAAACAAGAGAAGGGAGG
The DNA here is from genome assembly GCA_028646535.1 of Procyon lotor. Taxonomy (NCBI): domain Eukaryota; kingdom Metazoa; phylum Chordata; class Mammalia; order Carnivora; family Procyonidae; genus Procyon; species Procyon lotor. The sequence goes on along the minus strand of CM053603.1, from coordinate 86,534,539 downwards.
CTGTTCATAGAATTATTTCCATCAGGAACCCCCCTGGATTACTGTCTTGCTTCTTCTGTTATAAAACTGATGGAGTATTATGGACAAAAGTTCTTCTGTTCAGGACTCTTAGGATATAAAATAAAGCTTCCTATTTAGGACATATATTTCAATGTACTTTTTCTAGAGCTGGATTTTTGCTGAAAACATGTATAGCCCAGCTTTCTAGGCTTAACTATACCTCAAAACCAAAACAAAACAAAACAAAAAACCAAAAAACAAAACGAAAAAAACGCAACCAAACAAAAAACCCCCAAAACCTAAAAAGATTTCCAGAAACCTGAAGATTTCCAGTGACAGAACTCAGGAGAATGTTTCTATTTTTGTCTCCAAGATTAAAGCAATCCTAAATAGTTTTCTAATACCACTGTGGAGTGCCTTCCAGCAACTGTTTCCCATTTGCCAATAAAGCAAAGAAAAATAAAATCACCTCTTAACATTTGTCTGCCTACCCAGCACCTATCCTATCTGTCTTCTGTTTTGATAAAATGTAATCACAATATATTGAGAAGAGGACAAGCTACTCTCCTTATTCTCCCTGGGGGGACCACAGAGTGTCTCCCCTGTTAATTTAGGAGGTTGAGGGTTTGTTCTTTGAGCTGAGTTTTTGTGAGGAGAAAAAATTCTTTTGATCTGGAAAATCCAGGAGTCTTTTTTATGAAAAATATCATGTAGGGCAGTGTGACAGGAAATGGAAAGATGGAACAGTCTCTGATTACCCATGCTGCCCTCTCAGGTTCTGAGTGTAATGCCCAGCTGCATGACTCCATGGGATTCATGCCTACTAGGGGGCTAGACTACATGGGTATTAAAGGATACCTTGTCTCCAATTCTACATTGATCTTTTGCCTATATCTTACTAGAGTAAGGGAAACTTCTGCAAGAATGAGACTCAGAGACATCTGGGTTTTCTGAAGGTAAACAGGTCAAGTTTTAAGGTTTATGGTCCTTGGACGTATGGTCTTTGGACATGTGCTTCTGGAAGTGAGTGCTTCATAGAGCCCAAATCCCCCATTGGATGGCTGAAGAGAGAACACAATCATTTCCTTCCTGGTTTTCTGAAAGCCCTACATAGTATGAAGAACAATTTATTGATGGTCACAAGGAGATCCTTGCCAAGGGGTTGGAAATCTCTCACATGGTTTACATTGATAGATGAATATCATAGTAATTCTAACATTGTTTACATTTAAATTTATATAAATATATATATGTTCTTAAGCTGTTTATAAGGGATGAGATAAGACTGCAATTTCATTCTTCTCTGCTTCCTCTGTTTCTGTCGTTAGACAGTGATGTGTGTGGCTTCTTGTGCTCCCTCCACTATTGACATATTAGAGAAAAATTACTGACAGATACAGTGCTATAGGTGTAAGACATTTTACCTGGATGCCGAACTTCTGGGATGGCTTCTGTGTCTTAGTTAGATGAAAACTCAGCCATTTTAGACCAATTTATCATGTATTCAATCTGAAAAAAAAAAGTAATGAAATTCACTGAATATGGTCAGATTTTCATTTTTTAGTTGACAGAGTAAGTATTAACACTACATCCTAAATGTGTTTTTGAAGGGAATGAAACATATCAAGGATATGTTTGTCCTTATGTAGAGGTAGGTTGTACCAAGTGGCAGTCATGGGATTTCATCCTCTTTCTGGTTATAGTCAGCATCTTCCCCCATACCCTTGTAGATACATACTAGAGGAGAAAAACAATGTTTTTGGGTAAAATAGTGAAATCTTATTCTAAGACACTTCTGTAGACATAACTACTAATATAAGAAATACCAATAATAGATTAGATACTTATTTATGAATCTACGGTTAAACTTTGATAAGTGAATCTTTTTAATATAAACCTATATAAGTGTTATTGCACCAGAATTGAAAATAAATCTTTTTAAGAGATCTTTTTTTCTTTAGGTCTGTTTTTATTTTTCAATGTAGTGATAACATGCTTGTGGTATAAATGTCAAGTTATAAAAGAGTATAAAAATAAAAGTTTGTGTCTCCTAGCTTTCTGTAATGGTCTCTCAGATCCACTTCCTAGAGGTACTTACCATTAATGGTTTCATATGTATCTTTTTAGGGCTTTTAAAAAAGCATACGTATGTGTACAAATGTGTATATTCACATTTTTTCATTTTACACATCATACTATTCTTCTCTGCTTTTTTGTTAAACTTAATATGGCTAGAATTATCTATACTGTATATATACATCTGCTTCATTTATTTTGATGACTGTACAATATTTCATTTATTGCACTGATACATGATAATTTATTCAACCAGCCCCCTGTTACTGGGCCTTGCGGTTTTCTTTTTTTCAGTTTCCCTTTTTGGCTGCTTAAGAACATGCCTGAATGATCCTATTTATACATATGCATTTTTTAAAACTATATATCATTAAAAAAGTTTCAAAATGATTGTTGAAGCAAACTGTATAGTCCATGTTTTGAGAGATACTTAAGAAATGTCCTCTATAAAAGTTATATGATGCTAAAAATCTGGCTTTTATCAAATCTCAAATTTTTTTCTCAGTCTGCTAAATGGAAAGTATATATTTGTCTTGATTTGTATTTCTTTAGATATGAATGAGGTTGAGCTTTTTGTTTTGTTTCGTTTTCTTATTTTTTGTAGTTATTCCTCTACTAGTTTGCCCAGTTATAGCCTTTGCTCATTTTTCAATTGGGTCGTTCACTGTTTCTCATTTTAAAGAGCTTATGCTGTGTTAGGGAAATTAGCATTTAACATGTAATGTCTGGCAAATAGCTTTCCCAAGTTCCTGTTTATCTTTTGACTTTGTTTATGGGCCTTTTTACTATATGATCATTTTAATTTTTTTATGTAGCCAAATTAACCAATCTTTTTCATTATGGATTTGGGGGACATTTTTAAGTAAGAAATTTTTTAAAGCTGAAGAGTTATTCAAGAAGACAATAGGTATAGTATAGGTTACTTTTTAAACCACAATGTTTACCAGCTTTACTATAACTTTTTTTTTTTTAGGATTTTATTTATTTATTTGACAGAAAGAGAGAGAGAGTTCACAAGTAGGCAGAGAGACAGGCCGAGAGAGAGAGGGAAGCAGACTTGCTGAGCAGAGAACCCGATGTGGGGCTCAGGGCTCGATGTGGGGCTCAATCCCTGGACCCTGAGATCATGACCTGAGCCGAAGGCAGAGGCTCTAACCCACTGAACCACCCAGGCACCCTTACAAATTCTTATTTCAAATGATTTTGGCATTACAAGAATCTCGTTTTATCCTTGCATTTCAGTGGTTTTGTTGTTATAGCAAGAAGACATTTCCCATAAGATTATTTCTCTTATAAAAAGTACCATCGTGGGGCGCCTGGGTGGCTCAGTCATTAAGTGTCTGCCTTCGGCCCAGGTCATGATCAGAGTCCTGGGATCAAGCCCCACATTGGGCTCTCTGCTCGGCAGGAAGCCTGCTTCTCCCATTACCATTCCCTCTGCTTGTGTTCCCTCTCTCTGTGTTTCTCTCTGTCAAATAAATAAAATCTTTAAAAAAAAAAAAAAGTACCATCGTGGTATGAACTTTGTGAAATACTGTAAGGCACTAGTGTACCTTAGAGGAAAAAAATCAGAAAAAGGGTCAGATTTACCAGTATCATTCTCTATAGTTATTAGCAGTTGTCTAAAGATCTGAAATCTAGAGTTAGTTGAAAGGAAAATAATAGAAATTTTGAGACAAACAGGAAGTAAGAAGTATAAAAGTTATAGGGATTTTGAAAGGACATACTAAAAAAAGGGGGGGGGAGAGAAAAAAGTCACTTTTGATCTTAGCCTTGATCTTAATAACTCTCCAAAGCTTTTAAGATTTGTTATATATTTTTCCTAGTCTTATCTGGTCTACAAAGATGCAGACATGTAAAAAATATATCAGTGATTTTAACCACACAGCAGTGCCACTATAACTATTTTCATTAGAACACCAATGACCCAAGTAAGGCCATCATGGCAACTTGACAAGAATTTACCAAACACACACACACACACGAATTTACACACACACATACACATGCTGAATCACACTCATGATTTATGTTTTCTATATTGCTCTATTCACTTATGATTATCTTTCCTTGCCGTTAAATATTACTAAATATGTAAAAATGACTATATAATATCTCATCATATTGCTTCACCTAATAGGAACTTAAAAGAATAGATTTGTGTTTCTCTTAAAAATTTATTCTATTAACCTAGTTGATCAAATGCCAGAGCATTTGATGTGAAGAGCACAGAATGTGAAGAGCACATTCAAGAAATTATTACATACGAATCACATCAGATTCTTTTCCATTCCTGATAAAGTGGCAGCAATTAACTGTGTGAGAGTTAAGGGCTGGGATTCATCAGGGTGCAAAGTATTTTATGTGAAGTGACATCATACGAACAGAAAGATTACTAAAGCTGGGTTCATGGAACATTCTTGTTCTAGTGGCATATTACACAGATTTAGAAGCATATAAAATGCATTTGAATTGGATAATGAGAAGAGTTTGGTTCAAAAAGTGCAGAAAAATGTATGTGATGATAAAAGTATAAATGTATGAAGTTTACTAGAAGAAATTCTGTAGAAGAAAGAAGAAGAAAACCTGGTATAGATTCTGTGCAGTGGCAGTCACAAATATTTGGGCATGGTGAGACTGGCGGGACTGTAAAGGGTCATGAGAAAATCACTGGTACTTCATCATTTATTAGCTCTAAGAAATTCTGCTGCAATGTGCAGTACGTCTCCTCGGCGCTACCACCCCGCTAGGCCCCTACAACTTGGCGTTATGGCCGCCCTGGGTTGGTTGTGTCCTAAGCCGAAAGTTACAAACTGGATACTGTACTGTCAGCACTGCCTAAACTTCCAGATATAAGCAGCTGGTGAAGTTCCATCTCCCAACGATGTCTCTTCATTGCTGGGAAAATTGTAGCTGCTCAGTCCTGTGCACACACCTCTCCTCTCCAATATGATCACAGGGAACCCACACTCACCTACGTCTTTTGACCAATGTCAATGAGCCCCTGTCAGAACAACATGCTTTTGGCCAGATCCAACTGACAGCTCTCAGAGAATCTATATGTACTAGGGGAAATTGTTCAGAGACTCAATCGTCTGGGGAGTCACTGGCTTAAAAGAGGTCACCGTTTGCTTGCAGAATGGCTGGTTAGTAACTATATTCAACTAGTTTTGTGAACCATGGCTTGTAGGTACTTGTTTACGTTAGAGCTGAAAGACTGATATAAAATTTCAGTTGGAAGGCTGAATAGTTTGTGTAGGTAGGGAATCTACCTACACACATCTCTTGAACACTTGTTCAAGAGAAATGTTTTTTTTTTATAGCATCAGAACACCAAAAGGTAGAAAGAGTAAATTTGAGGTAAGTTATGAAAAAACATAAAGATATCAAACCTTAACTTTTAAATAATGAGCTGTCATAGTTTTAGTATTTATTTTACAACTAAAGAAGGAATTTCTAGAATTCTTTATTATTGCACTTAAAGGTAAGATGACAGTCAAATGTTACAAATAAAATCTTGTTTTTTCTATGAAAAAGAACTTGATTTCAAATGATAATATTAAATAAATTCTCAAATAATTAGTTGGCCTGAAAAAGCAGACAGCCGAATGTAGAGTAGACAGTGTGGGGTGGCAGCTAAAAGCACAGGAATCAAAATTCCCGTGTTTAAGTCTTTACCAGTTACCACATTTGCGTGAGTTACTTATCTCATTATTACTCAGTATCCCAATCTACAAAATGAAGGTAAAGCAGTGCCTATTTCATAGGGATGTTGTGAGGATTAAATAAAAACAATATTAAAGGCTGAACGTATTTGGCATATTATCTGTGCTCAATAAATGTTAGCTTTATGCAAAAATGTTAGTTAATTTAAAAAAAAACAAGAAAATGACCTCTAGGTAATCATTCTATTTTTTAAAAATGATTTTTATTTATTTACGAGAAAGAGAAAGAACAAGAGCGTACACGAGCATGAGCAGGGGGAAGGGCAGAGAGAGGAGACTCCCCCTTGAGCAGGGAGCCTGATGTGCTGGATCCTAGGACCCTGGGAAATGGCCTGAGCCCAAGGCAGATGCTTTACTGACTGAACCACCCAGGTGCCCTTGGTGATCATTCTACACAAGGCCTAGGTGCTGTATACTTACACTCCTCTAACTTTATTGTGCATTTGAATTGCCTGGGGATTTTGTTAAAATGCAGATTCTTATTCAGTAGGTCTAGGTGGAGTTGGAAAGTCTGCATTTCTCACAAGCTCCCACATGATGCCCATGATGCTGAACTTTGCCTTGACACTTGAGGTAATTGTGGATGATTGCTCCTAATTTATAGTACAGTGGTTCTCAGTAGGGGCAATGGGAATAAGGAAAGTTTAGACAATATATACAGATTTAAAATGCCTCCCAGGTGATTGTAATATGCTTGCTTTACCTTTTCCCTAAAGCCTGAAGAACCACTGATTTGCCATTTCAACTTTTATTCTGTTTCTCCTTTTCTGACTCTTTCCTCTACTTTCCCCTTGCCTTTACATCTTTAGACTAAAAAAAATAGTATTAATAGTTAGTTCCCCAACTAGTAAGAGTAAAGCATCAATTTCAAGTCATTTTACCGTGTGTAATAGATACTATACTCAAATGAAGTTAGAAAAGTGGTTTCTAGCATATCTCTTCTAAAATATAGGGATCTGAAAAATGTATTTAACATTTTCCATGGCTTTAGCTAAAAACAACAAGCAAGCAAGAAAGTGATTTATGGAGCATTTAGTAATAGAATACAAAGATGCATTGAATGTGCTGCATATATTATCAAAGGAGGAATATTCCCCTAAGGAAGAGAAAGTTGTGGAAGTGGCTAGAACAAACAATGTGACCACATTAGACATTCCACCTGCTCTGAAAAGTAGGACAGAAGGAAGCTTGTTTAAAATTTCCCACCCCAGGGTCACTGAGATGCCTGGAGAGACTCATATCCAAATATGTACTTAGCTTGACCAACATCTCTCTAGGGCAAAGACCATTTTTATACTTCAGTGTTCTTAAGGAGCTAATATTACTCAGATCTGTAGCATTTCCTCTGTAAATATCTTCTCTTATTGTTGATATATTTTATATAATTCTTTATTTTCCAAGGTGGATAGAGGAACTTTAATATTAATTGGTAAATACCTAAAGACATCATAGAGAGCAAATTAGCAATCATAAATTCTTTTTAATAATACAAAATCATATATGTGTTCTCCAGTATTCTCACTCTGAAGCTAACCATTCAAAGTTAATCTAAATCACAATTGAGGATTCTTAATTCTATGATTTAAAATTTTAAGGACATTTAGATTTAGGACTTGGAATATGAAGGCATAATGCAGTTAAGAAAACCAAATCATACCCATTTCTTCACCCATTTTCCAAACAATTAAATGTTAGAAAAGTAATTGAATGTGAGACTAGCAACACAATTTAAAATATTTTTAGATATAGGGAGCAAACTAGTAATCACTGGCAAATTCTAGACATTATTTATACGTAGTACATTTGGATGATGCACCTATTTAGGAACCAGACAAATAAAACAAAAACTTCTAAATTGAGCTATAAGAATAATGTAAAATACAGCACTCATACAATATTTACAGCATATAGTGAATCTTATGTTAGTGAAATATTTGAAAGATGGTTTTAACACTCAAAGGAATTGTTTTCCCTTGTGACATCTGCTACAGAGAATCAAAAATCAGCAGAACTTTCAATGTTAATATGATGACTAATAACAAGATTCACTTGTCATTTCTATGATCTAGATATATCCTTTATGTTCTATTTCCAGTTGTCCAGTTTGTCATTAAAATAACCACTCACTAACAAAACATTTGGCAAATGTATATATATAGCTCATGTATAGCTCCTTAGTTGTTGGTTTTTTTTTTTTTTTTGGCTGTGATTTATTTTGGATATGTTTTAGAACTTTAATAGGGTAATGGTAGTCATTTGTCAAATCAGTTGAAAATTATCTTAAATCTCTATGGATGTTCCTTGATTTAAGGTAGCTTATATATTAAGTCATCAAAAATTGAATTTTGGTAGCTAAAATTCATATAATGAATAAAATAGAAAAATGTAAAATGACAGCTAAATTTAGGCTGGAAATAGAACAAAACTTTTTTTGCCTATGTGAACTTCAATATACTATTTTAATAAATAACTACATGATAGGGAACACAAACCATGTATTCCAATGACTTTAGGCAGTTTTTGAAAGGGAAGGCTTAGAACTGTTTTTGAAAAAAACTAAAAGCACTTTTCAGTGGCAATGAGTTTAAAAGGTGATTTGTCCAGTTTACGAGATAAAATGGGAGAAGAGCATTCCTAACCTGGCCTTGACTGCTTTGTCATAGTTTGCTGGTCTGGCTCTATATTTGTTATTTGCCACAGTGTGTCTTTAAGACACATTTCTTAATCTTTACAACACTTGGATTTACTTCAAACATCTAAATAAAATTCTTACTTTGCTAGCTTACCTGGGAGACTCTCTGGCATAGGCCAGTCATGACTGAGCAGACAAAGCACTAGGTAAACTAATGAATGTGGGACTAAAGGCCGGGAGCCAGCATCAGGCAGCCAAAACATGCAAGTGTTATGGGACTGGTCTTAGGTCCCTATAATAAATCTGCAAACAAAATACAGCATATCTGTTATTTGCTTGAAAAGAACTACAAAAAACATGCATCATAGATTTAAACTGTTAGTTTTAGACTTCTCCCAGCTAAGTATTTTACCAGGTCTTTGATTAATAGCAGATTAAATTTTCTTTCACTATTTTCCCTCCTGCATAGGGCAAATAATTAGTGATAGTAACAACAATGGTAATAAGCAGCAACAACAAACAAAAAAATGTACACACACACACACACACAATTCTTACCTCAAACTAGGGGGGGGAAAAAGAAGCACAATGTAAGAAACCTGAACATTCCACAAATTGTTTGCTTTTTGAACACTGACCCAGGATCAGAGAGTGACAGGAAAGATTTAGGCTTAGAACTCTTGGGATGGGGAGCATTGCCGAAGCAACAGTGACTGAAAGACATTTTATATATCTTAAGGAAGATTAGTCTTCCTTTGGCAACAGTGGAACTGGTGGAAGAAAACCAGCTTTCTTCTGACTTGGATGATGGAACATTGGATTCAGTTTAAGGTCAAAGAAGAGAGCCTTACCAGAAATGGAGGCTACGTGATGGGCACAAAGAACAATGAAGTCAGTAAAAAAAAGCGGAGGGTGGGGGAGCCAGAGGAGATGACAGACTTGACACTAAACCATGAAACTTTAACAAATGCCAAGACCTGGAACTGGGGTACACTCTCTGAGCCATAAACCAGGTTATGGGAACCAGCAGTCATAATCTGGGGGTAGTGGGGATAGACTTTTGGAGCCAGCACGGGAAACTTAATGATTTTCCAGAATAGATAATTTACCAGGACAGTTATTTAGAGAGTTTTGAGGGTCCCAAATGTGGGCTAAATGGGCAATTATTTTAGACTATTATTTTTTAAGCAAATAACTAGGAAACAAAAGGAATCAAGGAATTTTATCACTGGAAGGACCCTTAAGGACAGGGGCCTGAAGTTCAAAGTTATGAAATGACTCTCCTGATAGTACACAGCCATTTAAGTGGGTCTCCCCATTCCCTGCCCCTGCACTATCTGCCTGTGAGGGTGGCAGAATCCACCACAGCCTAAATAGAGATTATCTGTGTGGGCCCTTTAGAGCTAGGAAAGCACTACAAGAGACAGGGAAGCAGGCAGTTTCTTAGAGAGGACTTAGAAAAAGGTTACAGCTTATGCTAAAGGAAATAAATGCTTGGGGACCCAGGACCCTCAGATGGTATCTACCAAAAGAATCATGTTGGGGACTAGATACCTTTAGGAGAAACAAGTCGCTCAACAAAGTTTTTTTTTTTTTTTTTTAGATTGTATTTATTTATTTTACACAGAGATAGAGGTCACAGGTAGGCAGAGAGGCAGGCAGAGGGAGGGAGAAGCAGGCTCCTGCTGAGCAGAGAGCCCGATGTAGGGCTCGATCCCAGGACCCTGAGATCATGACCTGAGCCCAAAGGCAGAGGCTTTAACCCACTGAGCCACTCAGGTGCCCCTCAACAAAGTTTTAAAAGAACAGTAGCGTCCCAGATTTCTTGCATCCCTCACTGTTACTTCTCTGAATGACACTAGAAATAAATGTAGCTAAGTCCCAAATTTGATCCCAGGAGCAAATGAGCACCCAAACTTTTACTGAGAAGAGAGAGCTTTGAAGGCCAGTAGTGGAATTCTGATATACCCCCAGAAAACAAAGACAAGGTAAAGAAGCCACAGTTGGGTTCAATAGTGGGGTCTCTACTAGCTGCCCAAAGACAATGGGACAGGAGATGCTTTGGGAACGACTTGCTGAGGTCTTGGGGAGAAGTAGCAGGCTGGCAGTATAGAAAGACTGGGCTGGACAGTTAAGAGCATTGAAGAATGGGGTGCTAGGTAGGTGGTGTGGAGGAAGGGAGCCAAAAAGAGTTTCTCTTAAAATCCCGCCTCAGTTACAAACGTGTACTGGCCAGGGCTGTGAGGATTGGGGTGTAGAGATGCCCCTGCTTCTCCCCCTTGCCAATCTAATGAGGGGTGAGGGGGAAATTAACTGTGCTGGGGTGTTGCCTGGGAAGCAAAGGGGGAGGTTGGGGACACTCTAAACTTCACCTTAGAAATAGCACAACTTTTAAATGGAAGCCCCGCGAAGTCATACCGGCTTCTCACTCAAGATACGGTGAAAAGACAAGAGTTGGCTAAAAGCCTGGGAAGAAAGTTTACTTGGTTGCATATCCCAGTTCTGCAGATTTCTTGCTTGGACTCCAAAGACTCTGGTCAAATCAGAATGAAATGTGGGGGCACGCAGCGAACAATCTCAAATTTTTCCCTCCAACCCGGGCGCCCCTCACCTAATTTGGGGAAGGGCTGCCTGTTCTTGGTGGGCGCCCGCCGGAACTGAGCTCGCTCTCTTCTTATCTCCGGGAGCCTAACAACACAGCACCCCCAGTTAGGACACCTTGACATGAAACTGACCAGCCCCTCCCCGCAGCCCTCAAACCCAACACGGGAGTCGGTGTAGACTCACCCGCGCCCAGGGCACGGAGCCCACGTCGGATCGCAAGCTCGCCGCGCTGGTGCGGAGCTTCTGACCGCCGCTTCCGCGTCCCGGCGGTGCGCCCTCACTCCTGGGGTTCTCTTGGGCTGCTCCCCATCAATCACCGCCCTAGCACGGAAGAACTGCTGGCGGTGCCTGTCGCCACCGCCTGGGGCCCTGGCTGACAGGCGCTGGAATCATCCTCTATGAGGCAGCTCTGAATTTATAGCGAGGGGCGTTGCTGCTCCGTAGGTTCCAAGGACGAGGCACTGTTTTGCATTCTCTCCTCCTCCGCCCCGCCTCTGGAGACCCTCTTGGCCCAACCTCCTCCCCCTCCAGAGGTTGAAGGAAGCGGGAGAATGCAAGGATCTTACCCCAGGGTCACTTATCAGATCCCTGCGCACTTGGCTCAGAACTCTGTATTGGGGAGGTCGCGAAATGGGAGAGAGCTGGGGGTACAGGAGAAACAGTTCACGCCCGAGATAAATGTTTCCTAACTTTTTTTTTTTTTTTAACTTCGAGAACTTTTTAAGGAGGAATTAGCGAACTACTCTTTCCTGTAACTCAAACTTTGACAATACTCTGGTGGATCATAGATACCATATATTAATATCAGGTTTACAGAGTGAAAGGGTGGACATTTATGCCCTCCTACTGGACATGTTATCAGAGTGCACGTTTAAAAGTAGAAAAGTAGAAAAAGTTAGAGAATAAAATATGACCAAATATTTAAGGAAGAATTAATATAATTTCTTACAAGCTCTAACAAAAAACAAAAAAGGATGCTTCCCCACTCATGCAGTGAGGCCAGTATTGCCCTGATACTAAAGCCAGATAATACATCACAAGAAAGACAACTCAGATAAATCTCTTATAAATGTAGGTAAAATATTAACAAATTGGATCCAGTAACATGTAAAAACGATTATACACCATGATCAAGGGAGATTTATCCCAGGAATGCAAGATTAGTTTATTGAAAATCAATTGATAAAAAAAAAGAAAAAAAATCAATTGATGTAATACATCATATCAGTAGATTAAAGGACAAAAACCACAGGATCATCTTAATAAATCAGAAAAAGCTTTGACAAAGCTCAGCATCCTTTCATGATAAAAATACTCAACACACTAAGACTAGAAAGGAACTTACTCAATCTGTAAAGTCCATCTGTGAAAAATTAACATCATACTTAATGGCGAAAGACCGAATGTTTTTGTATCTAAGATCAAGAATAAGATAAGAATGTTGGCCCTCCTCACCTCTATTCAATATTGTGCTACAAGTTCTGCCTGGTGCAATTGGGCAAGAAAAAGATAAAAATCATCTAGTTTAGAAAGGAAGTAAAAGTATTTTTATGTGCAAATGACATGATCTTGTATTTAGAAACTCCTAAGGAATCAGTTAAAAAACTATTAGGGCTAATAAACAAGTTTAGCAAGGAACAGTCCAAAAATGAAATGAGAAAAAAAATTGCATTTACTGTAGATCAAAAAAATAAAATACTTAGGAATAAATTTAACTAAAAAGGAGTAAAACTTGTATTCTGAAAACTATAAAACATTGAAAGAAATTAAATTAGACCTAAACAAATGATATTCTATGTTCATGGATTGGAAGACTTAATATTGTTAAAATGGCAATAATCTCTATATAACATACAGCTTAAACACAATCTTAATCAAAATCCCAACAAGTTGTTTTTAAAGAAATTGCCAGGGGTGCCTGCGTGGCTCAGTGGGTTAAAACCTCTGCCTTCAGCTCAGGTCATGATCTCAGGGTCCTGGAATCGAGCCCCGCATCAGGTTCTGTGCTCTGCAGGGAGCCTGCTTCCCCCTTTCCCTCTGCCTGCCTCTCTGCCTACTTGTGATCTCTTTCTCTCTGTCAAATAAATAAATAAATTAAAAAAGAAAAGAGTTGGTTTAAAAAAAAATAAAGAAATTACCAAGATGATCCTAGAATTCATATGGAAATGCAAGAGACCCAGAATATCCAGAATAATCCTGAAAAAGAGGGGCAAAGTTGGAGGACTCACATTCCTGATTTCAAAATTTGCTGTGAAGCTATTATAACTTAAACAGGGTTTTAGTGGCATAAAGATTGATATACAGATCAATGGAATGGGATTGAGTCCAGAAATTCTAGTATATTATGGTCAATTGATTTTTGATAAAGATACCAAGACAATTCAGTGGGGAAGGAATAGTCTTTTCAATTAATGTGACAACTAAACGCCAGAGTCTGAGTGAAATTTGGAAATGTTCCTGTAATTATTATATGAGTTCAGGAGAGCCTTATATTTTTAAATTGATTTAGTGCTATAAGTCATTAACCATAATTCTGCCTGTACTAAAGTCAGCCTTGGTTTTAGAAATAGTGATAGTTTTGAGGACCTGTTCCCTAGAGGGTCAGCTGTTTTTGGTGAACCTTCTTTAAATGGTGGGCTTTGATCTTAGGGATATTTTATCACCAGAAACAAGCAGTTGAGAAGGAGAAGTTCCCAAGAAATTAATGGCATCATTATTATTGTGATAAATCAGCTGAGTAATAGTATGGTTTAAACAGTTAGCTTTTCTGGATATAATAACACATTGATCCTATACATAAAGATGAGCCTTAGAGTTATGACTAGAGACATGGATTGGAAGTCCAGTTTCAAATATATATACACATGCAAATACATAGAAAAAATGGATTACTTTGAAACGCATACAGTGGTTGTTTGAAGGTCGTACTTATGGATACTTTTAGACGATATTTGCTTTTTATGCTTGTGTGTGTTACCCAAATTTTATTATAACAATTACATCAGTATGGCAGGGGAAATTAGAAGGTAGAGAGCTTAGCACAGGAACTGTTTGAGTCCACAGTCCAAACTGTGGACACAAATTGCTGCCACTAAACTTGAAGGCCTAATGTTGCAACCACATGACTGTTCCTATACCTGTACTCTAGGGCATTCCAATGATTTAGAATTTACAATTGGTTCTCATATTTATGACTGTTCAGTACTTGGCATTTATATGAGGAAAAAGTGTTATAAACATACATAAATATTCACAGTGTAAATGGAGGTCCGTTCTAGTGACTGCAGAAGTGCTAAGAGAATAGAACCGTGCTTTTCAGATGGGTACTATGGAAGACATTAACCTAATCTGCTACTGCATGTAGTTTGGTTTATTGTTTCAGAGAGAACATTGGATAAGATATCACATCATATACTCTTATCCTATGTATAATACTTCCAAATGAATTCATTATATAGCTACTGGCAATTGTAAATTGGAACTCATGCAAATGGCCACTTACATTACTCAGAATGGAAAAAAACCCAACATTTTCTGTATTTCTCTTACCCTAAAATTTTTCCCAAAGAATATATCATTAAGCCTCATCAAGGTTAGAGTTACAGAAAGAACTTCATTTTGATTTCAATTTATCTTTCTCCAGCTTTTACACTTTTACCTCTATTCATAGATTTTCTCAGATGTACCTTTCACATCTCTTCAGATTTTTTTATTTCCATGTTTTTGCCCATACTGATCTATTTCTAGATTACCTTCCAATGTTTGCCATTTGAAAACTTGGTTATCTTCAAAGACTCAGATCACCTGCCAGTTTTTAATTTTCTCACTCTCATCTGCCAGAAGTTACCACTTTTTCCTTTGAACTTTATGTGACTGTTTTTGAGTATATAAAGTAGCATGAGTTTATTGAAACAGCTGTTTTGTGACCTGGAGTCCATTTTCCATTTTCTTAAGAGCCATAAGTGAAGGTTGACCAAACAAGTGGACAGCTAGATCTTTTCTTAAAATAAAGTTTTTCAATATTCTTGAAAATTGAATTGAATTTCAAAATTCAAAGTTTACAAGTTATGTGAACTTGAGCAAGTTATTTAGCCTTTTTATGATTGAGTTTAGTCATTACTAAAATGTGAGTACTAATAGTACCTAATTCGTTGTGGATGAGGATTAAATGAAGTAATACATGTAAAGCAAATAGAACAGTGCCTGTTCTATAGTTAGTACTTAAACAAATGTTAACTTTAAAAAAAAGTTAACTCCATTAATTCTAAGCATGTATGTTGTCCAATTATTCAGATATAGTCACTATTCTAAGAAATCCTTTTAATAAGGTGGGAGTCTGTCTTACTCAATGTACTTTACCAAAATTGATATCCCTGCTTTAAATAGTTTTACAGGAATATAGAGAAAGAGATGACTATGACAACAAAAGAGCATTGGTGAATATTCTTGACTGGAGCATGTAGAATGATAGCCTCTTTAAGTATAAATGAGTTTTACAATGCCATGTATTATAATGAGGACCAGTCTCTCAGGAAATTTTATTTAAATTATCCATGTAGTATACTCTCAGAAACTGATATGTAGAGTGAGTAAACAACTGTTTTACCCCTTTTATTTTCTACCTTTCACAGATGTAACTTCTTAAAAAACAGAGTTATAAACTTGATATATCATTAACTAGACAGTCTTTCTACTATTTCTTATTACCTTCGTTTATAAAGATAGAGAATGAACATTTGCAAGGTTCTGTAACTCACCAGAGCATAAGGATAGTCCAATAAATGTTATCCAATAAGTTGGCAAATGTGAAATAGTTTGTAGAGGCTTGGACAAATATAAAAGAGTAAAATATGTTATTCTAAGTTATATTTGGCTTTAACTATGATTAAACATTTAAAAATTATTTAAATGTTCATGAGGAATGAGGGAAAAACTAATAGAAATAAAGCTATTCTTAACTTTGGAGATGAAGTCAGATATAATAAATGAGATGGTTCAATTTAGTATTGAATTAATTTTACTTTCTAAAAAAAAGCAAGTTTAGTATACTCTCCAATAAAAATATTGATAGATGATAACAATGAAAAAATACTACAGAAATAAACTTCCCAACAAGAGAGTTGTAATATGTGAGTGTTTTAAATTTATGAACATCATTATGTTTTTTAAAGATTTATTTATTTGAGAAAGGGGAAGAAAGAGAGAGATAATGAGCTGGGAAAGGGACAGAGGGAGAGAGAGAATCTCAAGCAGATTCCTTGATGAGGGCGGAACCCAACACGTGGCTGGATCTAAGAACACTGAGAGCATGATCTGGGCTGAAACCAAGAGTCAGATGCTTAACTGACTGAGCTACTTTGTTGCCCATGAACATTTTTATTAATATTCACTGAATAGATACATCATACTCTGGATAGAAGAAGTGACATATATAAGAGTTGTTTAAATTTATTAAATATTTAATTTAAAAGAAGGAAGTTTTATATCATTGCTAAAAAGATGGAGGTGCTGAAAAATGAAGTATTTAGGAAGAACAGGGTAGGTATTTAGAGTGGCAAGCAGGATATATTTTGACCCATATAAAGAATTCAGCAGACTTTCAGATTAAAAATTCTTGCAAAATGAGTTACATTTGTAAAGTTGCATTTGAATTTAACTGGTTGCAGAACGATAAGATTAGGCTGCCCCAATTTTGGTTAAATTCCCATTGTCTTTTGGAATAGTACAATCTAGATACTTTCCACCATATTTCTTGTTTTGGTTCAGTTTTGGTGGTGGCCCCTTACTGACTGTCAGATTGTTCATTCACACAATCATGCTGGCTGTCCTTTTCTCACTACAGAGGTCATGATAGCAGGCTACCCACTTGGCTGATGCTTCTTTGGCATCCAGCCATCTTGAGAACACCCATGCTGGCCCAGGATACGCTCCTGCCCTGCTGATTGAGCTGCAGGGTTCCTGATCCAAGCAGAAGGCTCCTCCCTAATGTGAAAAGCGTGTCTTTGTCAGGGGAGATGTTTATAGCTGATCTGAGCTCCACTGGGTTACAGACAATTCCTAATGAATGAAGCTTCCTCTGGCCCATTTAGAATCTTTAACTTCACCGTGCAGCCCCAAAATACTTCCCTACATAAGCAAATTATCTTTAAAAAAGAAAAACTTGATGCATTCACCTGCTGCCCCTGTGTTGCTAACAGCTGTCATCTAGTCAGGATTTCATCTACACTCGTTTCATGCTGGGCATTCACAAAGACAGCCTGTATAAACAGTCCACATTTGGATGGCTTGAAAACCACTTATTAGCAAAGTTTGAGCAATTGTTTGTTGGGAGATGGAGTAAGAGTATTGAAGTAATACCATCAGCACTCATGCGCCACTTTGAATCCAGTGGTGGAAGTGTGATTGTGTTGAAGGTTTCTTTTGACTAGGAAGTTTTTTAAATGAAGTCCTGTCTTTTCTAGTATATCAGCCGAACATTAATTTTATATTTATCCTTATTGGATTATTTTAAGACACTTTTTCAATGGCTATTGTATAATTTTAAATAGACGTTCAGGTTCCTTTGGCTGACTCTGCTTGTACTCACACTTTCTGTCTGGTTAATATTCGACGATCTTCCTACATGAACTCATGCTGCTAGTTGTTCATTAAATTGTTCTTGCCCAAGTACTTCTTGATCAATTCTATTATTATTTGTTCTTATTCTTTCCCAGTATTGATGTTAACTGCTTGGTAATTTCCTGGATCTCCCCTTTGGCATATCTTAAAGATTAGAATAGTTATTATTATAATTATTTTCTTGAATCTTGCAGCCCATCCATCATTCTCTATTTTCTGCATTGTTTATGACTTGAAGACCTACAGGATGTAAATATATTATTCATATAAAACAAATATCTTACTGTGAGGATAATACTCTCAAATATTTCTTAGCAAAGAGATTTGTATTTTACTAAAATATACTTTGAACATACTAACATAAGAAATAAAATTACTGGATAAAAATTAAGCATTAACAGCTAAAATGTACTTTTATTGGCAAATCATTTGGCCTTTCTGAATGGACAAAATGTAAAAGTAAACATTTTTAAATTAATTACTTAAAAATGCAAATAAAATGCTATGTTATTTGTATCATTCATCCATGAATAACATATGTTGTCTCTTTAAATATTTTCTTACTATGTGATTTTGTTCAAATAGTGCTTAATTCTTATAGTATAGACATAAGCCAATTTTGGGCCTTTAGTCATAGAAGAGATACTAGTAATTAATCAAAGCACCTGTAATAACTACCGGATTAGGCATGAGGGCATCAAAAAGACACAGCCTCTGAATAAAGATGCTCACAATTCAGGGAGGTAAAATGAGCAGGGCTGTATAACACTATGTTTAAACATTACAGATATGTTCAGAGAATGCAGAGAAGGCCAGAATTAATTCTGATAGCCAAGCTGGAGAAAGTTACCATAGGGTAATCTAGACAGAGGTCACTGCATGTGCAGATGACACTATGACAGTGTATCTTTTCCAACACGGGTAGAAGGGAAGTGGTTCTTTGTTTAATCTTGATCTCTTCTGCTGGACTGGAATCTCCCAGCAAGCAAAGATCATGATAACCTTATTCACTCTGTACCCATAGTCTGTCATAGCAGTTGTTGCATAGTACATGTAAATAAGTATCTGTTGAGGGGATGAATGGATGAGGTGAGGGTAAAATTTTGAAAGGCCAGGTTCAAGTATTTGACTTAGCCTATGGGTAATGAGAGTCATGGGGATCATTGAGCGGGGAGTCCTATGATCTCATTTGTTATGTAAGAAGGTAAAAAGTAATTCTGGTGGAAATGTAAAGGATAGTTATAAATGGGACCAGATTGTGGGCCCGTTGAGTGAGAAATTCCAGGAGATGAATTAAAAATATCTGAAGAGAAATGAAGAGGACTTAAAGTGCTGGCTCTATGGATGGTGGGACAAGCTTCTGAAATGCAGTGGAAAGGATTCATTGACTGACTAGTTGGATATGAAGGGTGAGAGAGAGGCACAAAGGAAAAGATGAGATTTCTGGCTTCGGAGGCTGGGTGGATAGCAGTGCTATTAAGTGAATTCAGGAATACCAAAAGGGAACATATTTTAGAGAAAGAATGAATTTAATTTTGGATGTGCTCAGCTTGATTCCTGAAGGGCATCCAAGTAAAGCAGAGTCTGGACTGGGATGTGTAGTTTTGGGACTCATGAGTGTAGAAATGATGCTTGAGGTTATGGGAGAAAGTGAGGTTTACAAAAGAGAGGGAAAAGAAAAGAGAGGGAAAAAATGAAGATGAAATCTTGGGAAACATCTAAGTGATAGAGGCGGAAGAGTCAGCAGACAAGAGAGCTAACATTGTTTCAAACACAAACTGTGAGACAGATGCTGTCTTAGTTACTTTGCATATGTTGTCTAGTTTAATCTTCACAACAGCTCTGGGAGATCTTATCAAAGAAGTAGGAGCTTTTCCAAGCATCCTGAAAACTTGTCTGGAGTGAATTTTAAGTAGGCATTGGCAAACTTTCTCTGCAAAGGGCCAGATAGTAAATATTTTGGGCTTTTGAGACAGCCTTACAACTCTGTCTGTGAGGTGAGAAAGCAGTCATAGATAAGCAAGTAGTTATGTCTGTGTTCCAATAAAACTTTATTTATGGACACTGACATTCAAATTTCATATATTTTTCATATGTCAAAATATTATTCTTTTGTTCTTTTTTAACCATTTTAAAATGTGAAAACTATTCTAGGCTCATGGGCTCTATAAAAGCAGGGAGCAGGCTGCGGTTTGCTAAACATTGGTTTATTTGTTTTTTTCCCCCCAAATATGTTTATTTTATTTTTTCAGTGTTACAAGATTAATTGTTCATGCACCACACCCAGTGCTCCATGCAATACGTGCCCTCCTCGATACCCACCACCAGGCTCATCCAACCCCCCACCCCCTCTGCTCCAAAACCCTCAGTTTGTTGCTCAGAGTCCACAGTCTCTCATGGTTCATTTCCCCTCCAATTTCCCCCAATTCACCCTTCCTTTCCTTCTCACAATGTCTTCCATGTTTTTCCCTATACTCCACATGTAAGTGAAACGATATGATTGACTTATTTACTAAACCTTGGTTTAAAGTAAAAGAGGGTGTTACATGTCAGATGCAAACATGTGAGCCCCCCCAAAAATCACTGAATCTTGCAAACACAGTGTAATTGATGACCCAGCAAAAGTGGCTTCAGTAGAATGGAGGGGCAAAACCCCATTGTAACAGGTTGGGAATAACTAGGTTGACAGAATAAGCATAGGCTTTCTTAACAAGTTTGTCAGGGGAGGAAAAGACAGAATAAAGGGGAAGCAGGTGTCTGGCAAGTATTTTTATGGTGTTTTTTCATTTTAGGATTTAGTTTCCAGGGAAAATCATTTAAAAGAAAAAAGAAAAAGAAGGAAAGAAATGAGCAAATGTAAAAACATAATTAATGCAGAAACATTTCAGGTTATGGGAAAAATATGTTGGGAAAAGGAATTTTGTATTAGTAAAAATACAATAGAAGTTGGGACTACATCAAAGTAAAAAGCTTCTGCACAGCAAAAGAAAGAATCAACAAAACTAAAAGGCAACCTGCTGAATGGGAGAAGATATTTGCAAATGACATATTTAATGAAGGGTTAGTATCCAAAATGTATAAAAAAAGGGGATAAAACTCAACACCCAAAAAAGCAAATATTCCAATTAAAAGTGGGGAGAAGACATGAAGAGACATTTTTCCAAAGAAGACATCCAGATGGCCAACAGACACATGAAAAGAAACTCATCGTCACTTATTGTCAGGGAAATACAAATCAAAAATACAGTGCCATATTACCTCACACCCGGCAGAATGGCTAAAATAAAAAACACAAGCAACAAGTGTTGATGAGGATGTGGAGAAAAAAGAACCCTTTTCCCCTGTTGGTAGAAATGCAAACTGGTGCAGTCACCATGGAAAATAGTTTGGGATTTCTTCAAAAAGTTAATAATAGGATGACCCATGATCCAGTAATCGCACTACTGGGTGTTTACCCCTAAAATACAAAAACACTAATTCAGAGGGATACATGCACCATGTTTATTGCAACATTATTTACAGTTGCCAAATTATGAGCAGCTCAATAGTCTATTGATAGATGAATGAATAAGGAAGATAGGGTGTATATATACAACCTAATATCATCTAGCCACAAAAAGGAGTGAAATCTTGCCATTGCAAATGGAGCTAGAGATGATAATGCTAAGCCACATAAGTCTGAGAAAGACATTTGTCATTTGATTTTGCTTATATGCGGAATTTAAGAAATAAAATGAGCAAAGGAAAAGAGAGAGCGAGGTAGGGAGGAGAAACCAAGAAACCGATTCTTAACTATAGAGAACAACTGGTGGTTACCAGGGGGGGAGGTGGGGGGAATGGGGGAAACAGGTGATGGGGATTAAGGGGGTGTTATATGGAAGTGCTGAGTCACGATACTGTGGACCTGAAGCTAATAGTACACTATCAGCTATGCTGGACCTAAAATAAGAAACTTAATACAAAAATATAAAAAAGTTAAAGAAAATTGGCAGAAAAGGATGATACTCAAGTCCCCTAAATTATTCAGTATTTCTTATTACCTATGATAAATGCTTGCATATGAAAGGAAAGTAATGTCAAGGTGAAACGGAACTTGGAATTTCAAGGAATAGAAATCAAATATGTCATATTAAGGCCAGATTATTCTTTGAATAAATTATTGCACGGCTCTAATTAGGACTCCATTTTCAGTTGCGTTTAATTTAAGAAGGCTTTTTTCCTCCTGCCCTAGAGTTACTTTCTCTCTATTTCTCTGTCCCTGAGGACATCACTCTCTCATCAGTAAGCTTGACCCTTACTGTGATAAATCCCAGTCCAAAGTCACCAGAATAAAATTTTATATATTTTTTTGGCACACTGGCATTATTTTAATTACTATTTATGATGTCTCCATACTATAATTTTTCCTTTCTGAGATCAAACAATGCAGTCATATTTTCTATGCTATATTTCCTTCTAAAATCAGATGCTTGGCACATGTGTTCTGGGACAAATAGTCTTCATCAATAGAGATACACCTATGGTGTCTTTCCCAAAGACATTGCAGAAACAAAATGTTTTGGAGTTTTCCTTCTAATTTATTGTATCTAGTGAGTGCTATAATTAAGGATTAGGAACCAAAGGAAATTATTTCAAAGCATAAAATTTCCTGGAAAGAATTATCTAATTATCAGGAAACCTCTTCATTGGGGCGCCTGGGTGGCTCAGTGGGTTAAAGCCTCTGCCTTTGGCTCAGGTCATGATCTCAGGGTCCTGGGATCAAGCGCCTTATCAGGTTCTTTGCTTAGCGGGGAGCCTGCTTCCCCCCACCCCGCCCTGCCTGAATCTCTGCCTACTTGTGTTCTCTCTCTCTGTCAAATAAATAAATAAAATCTTAAAAAAAAAGAAAGAAACCTCTTCATTGTAAAAGTCAACATATTCAAGTAAAAGGAACTCAGGTAATAATTTAAAAAACATTTTTTGTTGTGAAATATTATACACATATAGAAGAATACATAAAAGAAACATACGCTGTAGTAATTTTAAAGCAAATAAGGACCATCTGTTAAGACATTGAATTTTGTCCTCTCAAAATTCATATGTTGAACCCCTAGTCCCAGTATGCAGTATTTGGAGATAGAGCCAATAATAAAAGTTACGTGAGATCATAAGGGTGGGGCCTTGATCCAGTAGGACTATTGTCTTTACAAGAAGGCAGGAAGACAGGAGAGCTCTCTCCCCCTCCATTAGTTCACAGAGGAAAGGCCATGTGAGAACACAGTGAGAAGGCAGCCCTGTAAAAGCCAGGGAGAGAGGACTTAATCAATCCTGACAGCACCCTTGATCTTGGACTTCTAGCCTCCAGAATTGTGGGAAAATAAATGCTTCTTATTTAAGCCACCCAATCTGTGATATTTTGTTAGTGTATCTCTAGCTAACTAATACACTGTGCAAGTAAAAAATAGAACATTGCCAGAATGTCAGAAGCCTCCAGTGTGTCTCTTTTCTGTCACATTTCCCTTAGAGGTCACCTAAGGGAGCCAGAATGTTGACCTGTATGGTAATCATTTCCTTATTTTTCTTTATACTTTTTCTACATACGAATGTATCTTTAAATAATATAGATTTTAAACTTCATATAGATAGGACTATATTGTCAATGTATTTGTCTCCAACTTGCTACTTTTTTTTTTTTTTTAAAGATTTTATTTATTTCACAGAGAGAAACACAGCGAGAGAGGGAACACAAGCAGAGGGAATGGTAGCAGGAGAAGCAGGCTCCCTGCTGAGCAGAGAGCCCGATGCGGGGCTCGATCCCAGGACCCTGGGATCATGACCTGAGCCGAAGGCAGACGCTTAATGACTGAGCCACCCAGGCGCCCCCAACTTGCTACTTTTGCTCTACATCAGGTTGGTCCCAGTTTTCCATGTTGCTATGTATAGTTTTAGTATGTTCATTTTTATTATGATAGAGTATTCAAATGTATGAATATACCTACCACATGAATTCTTTTGTGGATAGCTATTTGGGTTGACAGTTTGGCTAATGTGAGTATTGTTGGAATGAACATCTCTGTATATGGTTCCATTCATATATACATTCCTCAAGGGTTCATACCTGAAATGGAGTACCTGGCTCACAGGGTCTGTTAAAATAATGTTTTCAAGGATAAACTATTTTAGAAATATGACTTCATACTTCTGTTCTTCACTCCAGAAGACAGGATCGTATCTTTTTGTAGAGAAACAGCCCAGGTGGTAGAATCGTGGTTTTAGATTTGCCATTTAGTGATAGCTTTGTAGTAACCACTCTCTTAGGGAATAATTTGAATACTTTTCCTCCTCATACTGTTGTCACTTGGTGAACTCCAAAAAGGACCATGTTAATGTTTCCAATTCTTATTTTATTTATTTTTACTTTAAAGATTTTATTTATTTATTTGTCAGAGAGAGTGAGCACAAGCAGGCAGAGTGTCAGACAGAGGTAGAGAAAGAAGCAGGTCCCCCACTGAGCAAGGAGCCTGATGCGGGACTCGATCCCAGGACCCTGGGATCATAACCTGGGCTGAAGGCAGCTGTTTAACCGACTGAGCCTCCCAGGTATCCCTCCAATTCTTATTTTAAACTAAAGGGCACTTAGTTGGGTCTCCTAGGTGGCTCAGCAGGTTGAACTTCTGACTCTTGGTTTTGGCTCAGTTTATAATCTCTGGGTCATGACATGGAGCCCCCAGTCTGGCTCTGCACTCAGCACGGAGCTAGTTTGTTCCTTTCTCTTCCCCTTTGGCCCCCATTTCATACCCTACTTGCACCATCTCTCTCTCTCTCTCTCTCAAATAAAATCTTAAAAAAACACAAAAAACCAAAGGACACTTAGCTATTCTGGTGTGATAATTAATCTCCATTTGTACCTCTATACCACACAAATCCATTTTGTATCATCTATCCTGCTCTATTCCTGGGGAGATTGACTACTGCTGAAGATATCATCTGGTTTTCTTGCTGGTTGACCTGTGATTAAAATTGTTCAATGGATTTAGCTTCTGGTTCTGGCCTCTTGTTGGATTTGGTTAAGAGGAGGCACAGGCAAGAGGTCTGGGGGTGGGAGGTTAGAATATTTCTTCTCAGCTCCCTCTCTGCTTTGGTATGGAGTTTCTGACAGTAGTGTCACTCCTCCAAGTGTCTAGTTCATTCTGGAAAGCTCATTCTTTATGGCTACAGTTTTCACTTGGTTCCGGGAGCACCATTTCCTCTCTTCATTCCTTTAGTCCTAGGGGTCGTAGTGGTTTCCCACTATTGCTTGTCTCTAAGTACTTTATTGTACCTTATTTATTTCCTTATCCCTATCCACATTTCTATAAGGATTTTGGAATTCTTCAATGATCCTTCTAGGGTACATTCTGTTTCTCACTGGGACTCTGCCTGATAGCTGGATTTTAAATTTAAATTTCTGCTTAAAAGAAGAAATTGTGCTTCTTTAAACACAATGCCTATTCAAATTTCCTGAATAGTCATCACATTTTATTTTAAGTTTAAGTAGAAAGTGTTGCTGAAAATGAAACCATGCATCCCAATATTAAAAGAAATATCAACGACTGATTAGTGTAATTAAGTACTAGGTGATATTCATAAAAGTGAATTAAAATATGCCATATATGAATTAATCTAGAATCATAAATCAGAGCCTATATGCCTTGCCTGCAAGATGGTTACTAGTCAAATTATTCATGGTTTTCTAAATCTCTTAATACTCCAGGGTTTATTATTTGCCCCACTTTTATAAGTGTGCATAAGAGACTCTTCTTTAAGATCAACTAAATTATTACCCTGCATTTTTTTTATTACCCTGCATTTTGTCTAACTTCCTTTTTTCTGGTCTTTGCAGAGAGTATACCAATAATATTCATAAGTGTAGTAACAAATCTGAATTGCTGAAAGAACCAGAATTTTTAGCATTTCAGTGTTCATAGATTCTACCTCTGTTTTCCAGTATTTAAGTTTGGAAAAGAAAAATATGCACAGCCTTTCCAGAATTCCTAATGTATTGAGCTCAGAATATCATATAATCCTAGTTTAGCTTTCATGGGCATTGTTGGTGTTGATAACTCTAAGCTTGATATGAATTCGGAAGTCCACATTGGGGAAACACAAACGTTTGCAATCTATTTTTATTTTAGGCATTTTGATTTTATCAAATTTTAGGTCAAATGATTAAGGGAGTTAATTTTTAAAAACCAGTTATAGTTTAATTTGAACATAATGTGAAAAATAATCTTTTCTAGTACTATTTGTGTTACATAGAATGTACAAACATTAAATATTTAAGCACAAAGACCCAAAGGCTTTAGCTCTATGGAGGAAGAGAAACCAAAAATAAGGATCAAGATATTCAGTTGACCCCAGACCTGATGTTTTATTCTTGGGTAGATATAGGTAGTGAAGGTTTTATTTTATTTTAGGAAATATTTTAGCAGACTTCCTTTGAATACTCTAGATGAAATAATGGAAGAAATCTTGGTCTTGGTATGTTATTGCCAAGGAAAAGGATGGTATTATATTGCCCATGTATTCCTGTTGCTCAGAATAGTGACTGGCACATAATAGCTGCTCAGTAAAGACAGTATGTTGCTGCTTAGAAAGCCAGATGTCATCCATTCATTGAAAAGATCCTTTCTGATCCTTCCTACCTACCTGCCAAATATTTATTAACATACAAGCCTCATTTGCTATTCTAACAGTTCTCTTGCTCATAGCTTTAGTGTTTTGTGTGCAGTATGAAGCAGATTGTAAAGATGAACTCCTATGGAATATGCTGTGATTGAGGCTAATTCCCAACCACAAAGATATTGTTTGTATTGTTAATAGCCTCTGAAATCAGTATGAGACTAATGTACAGTTAATAATTTTACAACTGTCCTCTCCTAACACAAAAAATAAGGCTTTTAAATAAAGAGAACAAGTTTAAATATAATTTGCATCAACACATTATAGTAACATTTGTACCTGGGGAAATGTAACAAAAATGTAATGGGTTTTAACGCATACTACAATACAAGTAGATGCTCAGCATTACTTCGACATTGCAGTGTTCTTACAGTTTTCAAAATTATTTTTCCTTTTCTATTAACTTTTAATTGCTTAAAGTTCATAAATGAGTGAAATTTCTGAGGATTTAGAATGAATCTATTGTTTTATATATGTGTTTATATATGTGTGTGCATACACACACATATAATTTTTTAATGCTACATTAATTACTGACTCTGGCTTCTGATCCTTGACTGTATTTTAATTGAATGTGTTTAGTACTCTGAAAAATACAAGATGAAGCCAGTTATTGGCATAGGAACAATCAGTACTAAGGTAAGATGCCAAATCGAAAGTAGAGCATAATTAACATTGGCAATAGAAGGAACAGGTTTAGCAGTACCCAATCTACATTTCCAGCGGAACTGATTAAAGTTCTTGGGGTGATCTTGAACTGTGTAACGAGAGAGTGTGCCCATGAAAACGGTATAATAGCTGAAAAATAGAAAGAGCTCAGTGCATTCTTTAAAACTTCCCTGTGGAATACATTTGTACAGATTTTGCTGTTTACTTGCCACAGACTTAGTAAAGCATATGGAAAGTGTCGTGTAAAGACATATTGATTTTTCATAGTTCTTAGAGCTGTAGAGGTCTGTAAAGAACTTGGAGGGTCCTTTCATTGTATGGGTGAGGAAATTGAAGGCTAGACTGTTAGGTGACCATCCGGTTTCTCTTGTTACTGATGAAACTAGGACTGGAAGTTGAGTCTTCTAACTCACCCTCTCCAGTGTTCTATTATTTAGCACAAGTCAAATGATGACATAAATTGGTAAAGAATTATAATTGATCAGAAAAAACACTGTTCTTGTAATATAGGTTTTAATTCCCAAACCGGTCCTTATATGCATTATTAGGGTATGGATGTTTTTCACACATGCGAAAAATGTTTAACAAAGGAATTCTCGATATTTAAAAGGAAACAGTGCGATTGACAAGAAAACGGGAATTTTTACTATCACCATGCATTTTACAGGTTGATAATTTTAAGCTCTTTTATAGGAAGCAGGGTATAGAAAAAGGAACACAGGTTGGGAGAAAACTGAATTTCTTGTCCTGGATTTATCATATCTCAGCTGTTAGACTCTGGAAAGATTACTTAACTTTTCTGAGTCTCAGCAACTTCAGTTTGAAAATGGATATATTTACCTCTTGGTTTTGGAAAGATGATGTGGATAGCATTTTTGTAAACTGCAAAGCATCACATAACGCAAGGTGTTACTACATGGTAGAACCTGGTAGTTGAGAATGACTCTTGAGCTACACCATCTGTTTTGTAGTAGTGTTTTTGCCACTTATTGGCCAGTAACTTCCCTAGACCCCAGCTTCGTCTGTAAAATGGATACAATAATAACACTTACCTCAGATTTTGTGAAGATTAAATTGGTTAATTTACACGAAACTAACATAGGAAGACAATATTTTATTTTTAAACATAATTTTATATTTAAGCTTTACGTGTAATAGCCAAACAACTTGAAACAACCCAAATGTCTTTCACCAGGTACATAAATAAATTGTGGTATGTCCATACTGTAGAATACTGCTCTGCTCTGCAAAAAAGGAAAAGAAACTATTGATGGTGATTTGATTGGTGATTGAAGATGATTGAGAATGGTAATGATCAATATTGATATTTATATAAGTCTTCTGGGGCACCTGGGTGGTGCTGGGCATGGAGACTGCTTAAGATTTTCTCTCTTTTTTTCCCCTTCTCTAAAAAACAGACAAACAAAAAACAAACAAAAAACCTCTTTTTTCCCAGTTCATTGAGAAATAATTGACATATGTTATTGTATAAGCTTAAGTTGTACAGCATGAAGTTTAATTTATACATATTCTAATAATGACTATGACAGATTTAATTAACTTCTACCATCTCATATAGTAAAAAAAAAATTAATTCTCCTTGTGATGAGAGCTCTTCAGATCTACTCTTTTAACAATTTTCCTATATACCATATTACAGTGTTAACTATAGTTATCATGTACTCTGTCTTATAACTGGAAGTTTGTATGTTTGACCACCCTCCTCCAATTCTCCCTCCTCCCACCCAATGAAACTATATTTTCAAGACTATTGGTAGGGGTGCCTGGATGGCTCAGTGGGTTAATAAGCTTCTTCCTTCCGCTTGGGTCATGATCTCAGAGTCCTGGGATCGAGCCCTGTATCAGGCTCTCTGCTCAAAGGGAAGCCTGCCTCCCTCTGTCTCTCTGCCTGCCTCTCTGCCTCCTTGTGATCTCTCTTTCTCTGTCAAATAAATAAATATAATCTTTAGAAAAAAGAAAAAAAAAAAGACTTGGTAATGACCTCAAAATGTTTTTATATTATAAAATCAATATTTTTAATTGACTAATAATATGATATCATAAGGGTAGTTGTTAATAAAGGAAAATATTAAATATTCTAAAATGGCTTATCTATTAACATATATTGGTAGAAGTTAAGCAAAGAGGAATTTCCTTGAATAAATTCATACAGAGTCACTTGAGGATGAACATGGATATTTAAAAATCAGACTAATAACTATCCTTACTTAGAATTCTTCTCATTTCTTGGCTTAAGTGACTGTTATAACCTTATTTGTCTTAATGATAATTCCTCATTTTATTCTTAGCTCTTCACTATGTCCCAGAATTAAAGAGCAAAAAAGATTTTGGCCTGAGTCCAGTTTGAGAGAGCAATTAAACATTTGAAGATTATTAAAGTAGTTTGTATTTTGCATCTGAAAAATGAAGAAATGGGAATCAATAAGTAACAGGTAAATAGAATTTAGACCAGTAAGATTTTTGCAGGGTAAATCCCTCTCCTAGAACCTTCAGAGAGAGAGAGTATAACTCTGACACCTTGATTTTAAACTTACAGTCTTCAGAAGATTGAGAAAATACATTTCTATTCTTTTAAGCCACCTAAATGTTCTTAATTTGCTATGGCAGCCCTAGGAAATTAATACAGCTCCCATTCTACTCTCTTTCCCTCCAATTTTACCCTTGGCGTGAGTGAGAATCTGCAGTACTTAACATGGAAGTTGCCAAAATACCAATCTTTTCATGGGACTCTTCTACTTCAGCATTTGGTTGGAGACTGTAGAGTAAACTATAATACCCTTAACATGCATGGAGGGACCTTCATAATTAAGTCTTACACCAACCTCACCAGTTACAACACTTCCCACTCCCATGCAAACATCCTAAAGCCTAGGCATGCCTACTCAACTCCTATCAGTTTTAAGGAACTCAGCTCAGGAATCCCCTGTGAATATTCTTTGACGATTTAAGCTTGGCCAAGATCTTTATACTATTCTTGTGGAACATTTCATATTTACTTTATTTTTTCGATTACTTCTTTGTCTCCTACACCAGAAACTAGGCTTTTGAGCATCTGATTTTCTTGAATATAGTATGAGTTCTATAATGGGAAAAGGAGCACAGGTTGGTCTGGCTGAGGGATCAGAAAGTCTTCCTTGGGACATATCTTTCCAGATTGCTTCTTTATTCTCTTCTGTGAGATAAAATTAGTACATAAATCTCCCCCCTCCCAAATTTCTGTTTCTAAGGGACTTCAGCTTATTCCTGTTTCTTACAAAAATTATTTTCTCTTTTAAAACTTTTTAAAATGTTGGGACAAATGTTCTTTTCTAACAGGAATGCAGTGATTTCTTCATAATGCTTAGGAGCTAGCTAAGCGGAGTGTTCATTCTCCTCCAACTGGAATACAAGACCCATGGGATTTTACTTATTCACTGATGTATGCCTACCACATAGAAAGGCACCTGGCACACAGTGTATACTCAATAAGTATTTGTGGAATGATAACTTTGTTTATAAGACTGTTTTGACTTTATTGATACTGACTTGTTAAATTTTTTAAAGAGAAATTTGATTTTTTTTAGTAATATTTTAAGGTTCTTTAGTCTACTTTTTTTTTTTTACCTTTAATAACTTTTGGGAGGTTTTAAGCTTTGTTTAGGATTGTTTTTAATTAAATAGAGACACACACCAGCATGCCATTTTGTAGACTATTATTTGAAGTAGATTTACTCTCTTTTTGTTGATAAAGTATTTTAAATTATAACAGATATATTGTTACTTTAGAAAGTGGAGTTTGTTTTTCAATCATGTTTTCTTTTGTTCCTCATTTATGGGTTTATGTATCTGTGTATATTTGTGTGCATGTGAGTGTGTGTGAGTGTATGTGTGTGTATGTGATAGGAAGGGAGAGACTAGTTAAAGGAGACATCAAGATGTAGCAATAATTATTTCATAGTTAATACACATTTTTGCTAAGTCATGCTGTTATCTTGCCTGTGCTATATTTAAATTCAGGCACAATCATGTATACTTGGTCAGTGCCTAAAGTTCACTGAATAAATGATTGTAAAAGTTCTTCACAGAAACAATTATGAATCATGGAGAATATCTCTCATTTTTTAATTACTTAATTCACTCACTTTTTATAAGTTCTGCTTGAAATTAATTCATATCACTTTTCTCACCCCATGTGCTATGTATCTGTAAATTAGATAAGTAGCATTTTCTTAGAAATAAGATGTTGCTGTAAACAAGTTATCAGTAAAACTGAGTACCTACAATGCTAGTAATTCACTCAATTTGTTCATAAAATATGTAAGGTCTTTAATTTTAGGTGTGAAGTATCAGAGATTTGAGAGATGGGCAATTCCCGATGATATGTATCATTTCTTGTCCTGTAGTAATAAAACTCTGCCTTGGTCAGATAAAATAAATGGCAGAAATTACAGGGATAAAGTAATTTATCAAACTTTTCGCGTGTATCTTCCTTAGGATTCTTTCCTCTACCATCGTTACTCCAGTCATGTAGATCATATGTCACTTATTTAAAGGCAGAGTGACTGGAGATAGCCAAAGACTGTGTTTTGATTTATACATCCATTTATCCACCCTTCCATCCATCCTGCTTGCTTATTAGTTAACTGCCAATATTTATTTTTTATTTTTTTAACTGCCAATATTTATTATGTGCATGCTATATGCAGGCAATGTACTAGGGACTCCACTACCTTTATCTCATTTAATCTTTATAAAAAGTTAGTATCCATTTTACAAATGAGGACAACTGAGGCTCAGAGTGGTCAAGTAATTTGTTTAAGATCCTAGTCTATAAGCACTTGATCTGGGATCAAATTCAGGTATGTCAGACTGTAGACACCACACATAAAGAAGGCTATCAGTAGTAGTTTGATTTGATCAACTTGTCTCAAATGTTTTTCAGCATTGAAAAACATTTTTTTCAATGTTTTGAGGTTTGAGGAAAAGGTCATTTACATTATGCCTTTATATTAACTAGAAAAATGCACTTCTTCCTCCAAGCCAGAGCAGAGAGTAGAGCTCTGTCTAGTCCCTATTTACTTCCTTACTAGGTGCTCTTTTGCAGGGAGTAACCTGTGCAACCATTTGTGATGGCCCTGATTGGAAGCACTTACCATGGAGGATTGACAGGGGTGCAGATGGGGAGAAAGAGCAGAAGATTTCCTTTGCAACTGACTCCTACCCAATCCCTGTACTCTCACCTGCAACTCCTCTGCTTCACTTACAGACAGAGATAAAAGTATAATATTATAAATGTTTAGTTAAAAATTAGCTAGTTTTCCCCATGAGGCAAACAAGGGACCTACATTATTCAGAATTCTTGGCTAGGCTTGGAGTCAGGCTGCAAACCATCTTACTTATCTATATTTTCAGCATGTATTCTGCTCTGCATGGCATTTTCAAGTACATGGTACTTTACACCAAACAGTTCAGAAAATTCTAAGAAATGGTAAATGGGAAAAATCACCTGAAAATTAAAATATAATGAGACATAGCAGATTAAAAAATAACACGTAAGGTAAATATATTATGTTGTATCCCAAGTTAAACATTGGACTAAAACAGTAAAAATAAAGTTGATTTTTTTTTTTTTTTTTTTGCAGATGGGGGCTATGGGGAGATCATGTTCAAAGGGAGTTGAGAATATTGGCATGTGATTGTTGAGGAGCTGAAATATGGAGGCTTACCTTGAGAGGAAAATAATGAAATGAGGAGGGTTTTGTAGCTTGGAATGAAGTGGAAGAGTGGTGGGACCAGAGGGTTCAGAAAGTTAAAGGAATAGGAGGAGTAACTATAGCAGGTAGCTGGCAGGAGTGAAGATTGTGGTGCCAAAGCAGGATGCTTTAATTTAGTTCTCAGAAGTACCTGTTTAGAGTCCAAGGAGGCTGTGAGTGAACTGGGTATGCAGGCCCTTAGCAATGAGAAGACCAAGGAGAGAGGTCAAGGTGTTGCGTAGTTCATGTGGATGTTAATATTCTCCAGAATGACATCAGATCTTGAGGTGGAAAAATTAACGAGATAGGTGCTAATGTCTTCCAAGAGTGATGGCGAGGTGGAGGGTATTGCCAGAGAGGGAAAGCATCAAAGAGGCAGATATTTGCAACACATTGGAAAGAGAACTAGAGGTCTGGGGGTGGCACTGGGAAGTAAGGTGACACTGTCCCTTATTGTGAAGCCACAGGGAATGTGGCGTCTGATGAGAAAAGCCAGTTTCAGTATGGGGAGGTGGGAGATGAAATGTTCAGTCAAGAAACTGAGGATGTGGAGTACTCTGTTTATGATTCCGTGGATGTTTCAGAGAACACAATGGGAAGATCTGAGGGGAAGAATCTGTGGGTGTGCGATCCCAGGGCGTGATAGGGATTAGTGAGAGAAAGACGTGAGACATGAAGGTTTTTACTGCTCCTAAGTTTCCCACCAAGTGTTCCCAGCTGTCTCTAGTGTCTGATGAGAGGAGAGAAGGATCAGATCTCTCCGAAGGGGTTAGCTGCTGCTGAAGTGAACCACTTGTCCTAGGAACTCTTGATACCGATAATCGAGCTGGTCCTGGGACCTTTGCTGTTCTTATATCCAGTAATTAAAGTGTTTCGAGTTGTGCACTAAGGATTTGTTCTTCTTACTGGAATGTGTTCTGGGAGATAAAGCAAAGTGTACGTGAGCAAAATTCCAGGCTCTTTCACTTGTAAGACTGAATTTCAACTATGTGTAGTATTTCGAAAGGAGAGTTAACTTTTCAGGTTAATCTTGGATAAACCCCATGAATGGAAAATGACACATGGACATTCAGGAGCCAGTAATTCCCTTATGTGGGCACTTCTATCCCCAGGGGTGGAGGAATATGTGCAAGTGAAAGATGATGTGGAGAGCTGGATGAATTTTAGAGGAGGAGAGGGTGAGTACTTCTGTCTGTAAGAGGAGGAAGTCTAAGTGGGTAAGTGAAAGTGTTTGCCTTGGAGTTTCTTCCTGAGTTGCCTGAATTAAGGATGACTTGGGGAGGGGTTGTGCAGCCAGTCCTTTTGATGAGATGTAGACCAAGTGGGAATAAAAGGTGTTCTGAAACACCAGTATCTTACAAGTAACTTTTGTAGCTCTGAGACCATAGGAGATGAGAGATGTAGGCATTCAGTCATGAATTCACCAAGTGAGCCCTGGTTCACCAGGTAGAGTAAGCGGGCACAGGCACTGCATCTGTATATATATACTGTATATATAGTACCACTCAGGAGTGAAATTTCATGGGATGCCTGGGAATATTGAGAAAGAAAAACACAAGTCATTCTGGGAATATAAATCAAGTAAAATAGTTGACTGCCAGATTGCGAGGCTAGTCTAGTGGTCTGAACTTCATGCCTATGCTTTAGAAGGAAGACACCAGGTGACATAACAGCATAGTTGCTTATATATGAATGGAATTAGCAGGACTCTTGGGCTCTGGAAACAGAAGCAGGGCACAGAACACCTTCCCAATATTCTCAAGCAATGATTTAGTCACTTGTATCTCCAAAAACCCAGAGAGCTTCTTATAGAAATTGCCTATTCTGATGATATCCCTGCACATCCCTACAGTCTCAAGCCACTTCTGCCATCAAAAGAAAGAGCAGTGTCGTTATGGACATTTGAGAATATGTCAAGATTTTTCTGGGTAGTTTAGCATTCCAACGGGGAGGGATAAATAAAACATTGCCATCTCAGGGCAAGGAAGAGATTATGTATAGTATAAAACTTCTACAAAGCAGATTTGGAAAGAAAGACTTTATCAGAAAATAATTTTAACTCTTTATTAGGCAAAATATGGAGATAATTTCAAAAGAATGGAAATGATTCTTTCCATTCTTCCATTCTTTCCATTCCAAACTTTTAGAAGTTCAGAATGTGAACATTTCCCCCAAAAATCTGAAGAAAGACCCAATATATTCAAATATTCTCCTTAACACTGATTATAAACTTTAAAAATAGAAGGACTGTGTCTTAATGATTTCTGCAGCAACAAAGAGCAGTGATCATTAATCAACATTTGCTAGTTGAACCCAATTGAATTAGAAAAAAAGCATAGTGGCAAATTCAGTTGGATAAAGCTGACCACATATTGTTGTGCCTAGTATTATGGAGACACCAAAACACATAAGACACAGTCTGAAGGAAATCATTATTCAGTTCCTACGCTCAAATTGTATTTCTCTGTTCTCAAGTGTTTGTGGTGTTACTGCATAGTCATAGGGCATGCCAAGAGAAAATAATTCAGACTGAAATGCTTTTGGTAGCTTTGATATTGATTGTAAGATTTTCACATTATTCATGGTAAGGGATGGGGGTGGGGAATGGTGAGGGGGAGCTGGGAGCCAATGAAACAGAAAAAAAGGTAGGGACCAGTTAAAGTAATAAATTCAGCATCATTTTTCAAATGACAAATTTTCTATTTAGAATACGAGAAATAAGGATGGTCCACACCCATAAAAACCAACTGGGATTTTACCTTTCTGAATCTTTTCAAGTTGATCTCTTAGGAGGTAAAAGAATACTCAAATAACAAATGTTAAGGAAAGGACAATTTGATCCCTGTTTATATTTGCATAAGACAAGAATTTGCAGGGTGCTGGGTGGCTCAGTTGGTTGAGCATCGGAGTCTTGGTTTCGGCTCAGGTCATGATCTCACAGTGGTGAGATCAATCCCTCATGGGGCTCTGCGCTTAGCGGGGAGTCTGGATGGGATTCTCTCATTCCCTCTCCCTCTGCTCTTTACCCTGCTTGTGTTCTCTTTCTCTCAAATACAATCTTAAAAAAAGAATTTGCTTAAACGAATTATCTAACCACCCGTTGATTTTTGGATTTCAGGTGTACAGTGCATAGTTAATGACAGTCCTCAATTCCTGTCGTAGAATCTACATTGGTCTGGGTGAGTCCTCTCTTTTATTTTGTTTATTTACTGTTCTCTTTTATGCCGATTCCCCACTGAGGAGTGTTTCTAATGTGTTTGATGTACTTCCTTTTATTTGTGTGTGTTCTTGCAAATTTGTATTGTTGTTGATGTGCATATATATTTAATTTATATAAATAGTGTCTTACATTGGACTCTCTGGAAGCAGAGCCTGAGACAGGAATTTTTGTTCAGGTGATTTACTCAGGGAACAATCTCAGAAGAAGGGGAGCAGGGGAAGTGGGATGGGTCAGGGGAAAAAATCTAAGCAAGGATGTAGCCTCGTAGACTAGCTTAGGTTAGGTCTGAGTCTACAAGGAAGCTCTGGAGCACAAATTGCGGTGCTGAGGTGATCCACCATGAAGCTAGGGGGGTCGCCTTTTGTATTCAGTGCCAGTCAGTCACTGGCTGAGGTCCTCCCATTCCTGGTTAAGAAGGAAGTACTAGTTTCCAGGACGAAGAGGCTCCCAGAAGGGGGCAGCTGTGAGCCATTAGTAGTCAACACTCAACATCTAGGAGAGGGGTGTACGGGCCAGAAAGGGAGTCTAGGCTGCACATCAGTAGAGTTCATTACAGATTTACCCTTGCAAAATGCAGAAACACTTGCTTTTCACCTTAATTTTACTCTATCCAGATACAGCTTCTGCAGGATTCTTGCTTGGTTACAATTTCTGAAAATTAATAGGAGGAATCTTATTGAGACATCAGCCCTGATGCTGTAGTGGATGCCAGGCTGTAAGTGGTCCTCTTCATTTCCCCCCTCCATCACTAACTCTAGATCCCCTCCACTTTGGTTAGCACTTCTACTGGGCTAGCTTTAAGTTTAAGCTTCCCTGACTAGGAATCAAGATCTCCAACCCTGTAGTGCCAAAAACTGTAGGGACAGGAAGCACAAATTTCCCAAGTGTGTCACTGGGAGTGATGGTGGCCAGTGACACTCCTACTTCTACCAGGTGGTTTCCAGACCCATGTATTTTACCAGTTGAGGACAAAGTACCATATAATGGCTTTGGTTTAATGTGTATATTCTTACAGGACGTCATATGTAAGCTAGATAGCTGTGCTGTGCTTTAGCTGTGCTTTAAGAGGCTATTTTCTTACTTGGTGATTCTGGCTTCTTCTGAAATGTGTGCTATGTGATAGAATTATTATATCACACACTCACTTTCTCATCACAGTACTTCCCTTGGTTTAAAGTAGATCTTTAAGATATTGTAATTTAAAGTAGATCTTTAAGATACTGCCTTAAGATACTGTTATGTGAGATTCCATGAAGGTAGAGCAGATACTTTATAATACCTTAGATAGTCATGCTTGTTGAGGCACTTCAGACAGAGAAGTCAACCCAGTACCTAAAATACATGTCCTCTTGGTCAACAGGAAACCGAGGTGCAAGGGGCTCAATGTCATCAACTAGCCACCAAATGGCTGGATGTTGCTAGTGAGGGATGGTACTCAGGGATTTGTCTCTGTTGCTGACAAGTCAATAGTGGCTGTAGCTAAGTTAGCTTTGGTGAGAGTGAGCCTAAGCTGTTGGAAGCAGGCAGTGCCTCCAGCTCTGTCACTATGGCTACTCTTTTCATAATAATTGTGCAAATACCGGGATAGCCAGGGACAGAGGTTGGCTACATTTATGGACTGAGTCCACTTCGTTTGTTTAGTGCCTCTTTTGCAGTATGCAAAATACTACCAGGACCCAGAAGCAGGCTAGGACTGGTGATATAATCTTCAGTGATATATTTCTCTCTGCTACAGATGATCTGACCTTGCTCTAATACCCTAGAGGTCTTTTCTGCAGCTCTTCTAGCGTGCTAAAGACTTCTTATGATATTTCATTTGCCACTGCCTGGTTCTGTTGCAAAGCTCTAACCTTGGGGCAACATTCAAATCAACCAGTCTTCTGGATGACCCATTATAAAAGTGATTGTGCTTTTTTTCCCCTTCGTGGTAGGATGTAATTTTTACTTAAAAAGGATATTCCAGTATGCCTCAGACCACCAGATGCCTGTATTGAAGGTCTTTGATCATCACAGGATTTTTCTTCCACCCTCTAAAGCTTATGGGTCTTATGAAGGCATCCAGAGTGCATGCTATTTCTTGCCTATCAGGTCTATGTACACGATTCATCAATGTAATGGACCAAAGTTATATTCTGTATGATGATCAGATTGTACAGTTTCCTTTGGACTATATTATAATAGAGAACAGGGGAATTAACATAGGTCTAGGGCAACATCGTGAATATGTACTGCTGTACATTCCAAATGCATTCAAACTGTTTCTGATCCTTTTTTCTAACAGTATGGAAAAAAATGCATTTGTCATATCAGCAGCTGAATATAATGTACCTGAGACTGTGTTAATCTCTTCCAATAAAGATGCCATCTTTGGCATAGCAGTTGTAACTGGAGTTGTGATTTGGTTAAGTTTTTGGTAGTCTGCTGTCATTGCCATGATAGATCTAGTTTCTGTGAAGACTGGATTGGTGAATTAAATAGCGATATTAGAGTCTTCAACCCCTACATCTTTTAGATCCTGGAAGGTGGCATTAATCTCCTGTTCCCCTGGGTTGCAGCATTGTTTTTGATTTACTGTCTTGATGGTGTGGAAGGGTAGTCTTGGGCACTTCTATTTGGTGCTTCTTACTATAATAACTCTTGGTTCTATAGGTCAGAGGATCAATCTGAGGATTCTATCAGCACTTAGTTTATCCACTCCAAATATTTATTTGAGAAATGAACACAAGATGGAACCTTGGACTCTCTGTGAGATGCATCTGGGCCAGGACCCTAGTTATTACCTGATTGATACCCATATGTCTCTGCTTGAACGATTATGGTGCTTTAGATGCCAAGTCAGCATAACTTGGACCATGTATCCAACAAGTATTCCCTTCCCTCAGTGTATAGATACCTGAGTAAGTGGCTGTTGGTCCCTTTGGGAGAGAACTTGAGGAATCACTGCTATAATCATTTGCCCAGTGTTGCAGGGTTGCTTATTACAGGTTGTCACCTCTCCTTTAGTTGATAGGTTTTGTGTTTGAGAATTAGTCATCTAGTTCATACTAATGCTCCAAAGGTTATTTTTCGAGTTAAAAAGGTAATTGGAAACTCTTTAGAAAACCAACAATCAGAATAGAAAATAGGCCAAAGACCTTAATACATGCCTCACCAAAAAGAAATATAGATACAAAATTGCATGAAAAAATGCTCCACAATATATGTCATCAGGTAAATGTAAATGAAAACAACATTGAGATACTACTGTATAGCTTTTAGAATGGCTGAAATCCATGAACTGACGACATCAAATGCTGGTGAGCATGTGGAGCAACAGGAACTCTCATTCATTGCTGGTGGAAATGCAAAACGGTAGTCATTTTAAAAGACACTTTCATGGTTTCTTGCATATACTCTTACCATAAAATCTAGCAGTGATGTTCATTGACGTTTACCCAAAGGTGCTGAAAACTTATATCTACACCAAAACCTGCACATGGCTTTTTATTGGAGGTTCGTTCCTAATTGCTCAAAAATTGCAAGCAGCTGAGATGTCCCTCAATAGGTGAATGGATAAATAAACTGTTATACATCCAGACAATGGGATATTATCTAGTGCTAAAAAAGAAATGTGCTATCAAGCCATGAAAATACATGGAGGAACCTTAAATGTGTATTGGAAAGTGAAAGAAGCCAATCTTCAAAGACCATAAACTATGTGATTCCAACTATATAACATTCTGTAAAAGGCTTAAAACTATGGAGACAGTAAAAAGATCAGTGGTTGCCAGTGTTGGGGAATGGGGAATTGAGGATGATGAAGATGTGGAACACAGGATTCCAAGGGCAGTGAAAAAACTCTGTGTGATACTGCGATGGTGGATACGTGTCACTGTACATTTGTCCAAACCTTTTGAATGCATTAATACTACCAGTGATCCCTACTGTAAAGTATGAACTTCGCGTGATTATCATGTGTTAAGGTAGATTCATCAATTGTAATAAATGTACCATTTCAAGTGGGAGATGTCAGTAATGAGGGAGGCTGTGCATGTGTGGGGGCAGGGAATATATGGGAAACCTCTTTACCTTCTCAATTTTGCTGTGAACCTTAAACTGCTCTAAAAAGATAAAGGCTTTAAAAAAAGTTAGACAGTAACCAGCATTTGTTGATTAACATGAAAATTGGAAATATGGATTCTTCCAGAGGAAGAGCCAGTTTTCAAGATGGTACACAGCACAGTAATTCCTACTGTTAAGGAGTTCACAATCCAATTACGGAATGAATATCTATACATATGAAAGGTTACTGAAGTATGTTAACTAGATTGTCTATTATAGTTTATCATAAAGGACTTTCTGAATATTTTCAAGCCCATCCAACATTGCTGTGGTCAGAGAAATGAGATTTTCAGAATCTGCTTTTGCAAGATTAATGCTGGTTCTAGTACTGTGTTCCACCTATAAAACCAGAATCCTCTGCAGATTCAACTCCTCTGACAAAATGTAAATTATTTTCTCCTTCAATTTAGGAAGCTTTAATCAGAAAAGCCACATAGAATCACTTGCTAGGAATTGGAATAAATTCAGATGCGCATAACTCCTGAAATTGAGTGGATTAAAAATGAGGAACTAAGAAATGAACCTCTTCTTTTAACAAGTAAATATTATATTATCAGCATGGAAAACCCCATGGAAATACAAACCAAGAAAAATACATTTCCTTTGTAGTAAGGGTATACTTCCCCAATATTAGTCGTATCTCTCTTGGTTCCCTGTTTCCAGGGAAATATCTAAAGGAATCTATAGGAGGTAATTTTCATTTGGCTCAAATGATGCACCAGGGATTTCTTAAATCTAAGTTTAAATAGATTAAATTTACTTTTATTTACAGTCTCTTCAAATAACTTCCTTTAAAGTCATCATTCTTTTAAATAAAGATTCTTCACTCACCCCAAGCTCTCCCTTAATTACCAAAAGCCGTATAAAATGCTTCTAAGTAAAAAAAAAAAAAAGTTTTCTTATTTTTGATGATCATTTTTTACAAAAAGAAAACCTTAGTATTTTCAAGGTGCTCCTTTTTCTTTCCCCAGTTTTCACAATTGATCAGATGCCTCAGAGTCATATGTATGCACGTGTAGTAAATATAAATATAACAGGTTATTGGATTTCCTTTTTTAAATTGCTTTTTTAGAATTTATTTATCAGAGAGAGAGAGAGAGAGAGAGCACAAGCAGGGGGAGCAGCAGGCAGAGAGAGAAGCAGGCTCCCCACTGAACAAGGAGTCCTATACAGGCCTTGATCCCAGGACTCAGGGATCATGACCCAAGCTGAAGGCAGATGCTTAACCGAGTGAGCCACCCAGGTGCCCTTCGATTTCCTTTGTACAACGGACATTCAAGAGAGTTTTCCATGTTTCCATCTTCAACATTATGTGTACTTAAAAACATGGTTTAACTACATAAACCTCCAGCGGAAGAACTAGTAGAGAAAAAGATAAAATTCCTAGAAACAATGTCCTTAAATGCCATCAAGAAAAGGAAGTGAAAACATGTTCTAGATGTAGAAATAGTTGTAATCTCCCTTGCACATGTTGCTGTGTCACACCTTGCAAACTCAGTTCGTATTTTACTCTCTGACTGAATTCCTTTTCTCCACTTCCCTTTTTGCCTGCTGCTTCATCCGTATCTTCACATTCTTTAAATCGAGTTCCATTGCCAC
This sequence comes from Procyon lotor, assembly GCA_028646535.1. NCBI lineage: Eukaryota > Metazoa > Chordata > Mammalia > Carnivora > Procyonidae > Procyon > Procyon lotor. The sequence goes on along the minus strand of CM053603.1, from coordinate 86,492,842 downwards.
ATCATCCGAGAAAGGCCCCCTGAAATCCACACTGGACCGATTGCCCCTTTTTTGTATCCTGGGCACATTCATGTGATCTTTTCCATGAAACCATGAGTTCTGGACCCTCAGGGACTATATGTCTAGTGAGATGCACTTTACAGAGTTCTGCCAACAAGAGGGGAATTTTTCTATTTGTTGCATGTTTGTATAATGAAATTTATTGTTCTAAGTAGTTCCTAAGGATTTTCTCAAAGGTAAGAAAATATTGCTTATCATTTGGGAGAAGTCATTTGGAATATAAATATGATCTTAAAACATACAAGGCACCAACCATAAAGGATATGGAAGTTGAAGAAGACACCACTAGCTTCGCCATGATTTGTTTTTCCCCCTTGAGAATTATTCTCTGTGAAATGTAGCAAGCCGGGAAAACTATTTGTTTTTCCCCAAGCTGTGTTTATGAAATGCTGTGTTTAACACAGATATTTTTCTGAGTTAGATAAATTCCATACAAGTTCATCCATTTAAGCACAAAACACTTGACCCTCATTTCATTTCAGTCTCCTTCTAATCAATTTAAATGTACCACTGGCCTCACTCTCACATATTTCAAAATTCATTCCACTCTTTCAGCCACCCCTTCCCCTCAAATAACCCTCAGAGGAAGAGCAATTATTTGAGAAAATGAAATCAAGTAAATACGCTCTATTAAAAGGGAAACCAAGTAGCCAGCCATATTAAAATTATGCCGGGTTTGTGTGTCTGGGTGAAACAACAATAAATATTTATTGTGATGCTTTTTTTATGAGCATTTCAGGGCCCATCTGTGGTATTAATGGCTTCTCAAGCAAACCTATGCATTAAGAGAAACCGTTTTCATTTAGATAAATGAAAGCAGAGGCAAAGGAAAATGATGCAAGGTTCACCTTGTAAAAGTCACAAATTAGATACGAAGCACTGCCACAGGCAAATTTGAATTCAATAGAATAAAGCTGGCAGCCATGAACATAAGGTAATAGGCTTATCAAATGAGGTTTTTTATTTTTTATAATGTACATTTTATTGGGACCAGTGTAAAACTAGTGACTAGAATGAAATATAATTTAAAAAGAAAAATTCAATGAGAGGTTCTCTTTCTAAATTGAAAAACAACCTGTCTCATATTTGCACCAAATGAAGCAGGCACAGAAAAGTTCCTAAATATGCATCCTCACCTCCTGATGCCTTATGACTAGTCACAGCGTGTCATACTCTCCTTCCTGTATCATCCTCTAACCCTGCTCAGGAAAGGATTAAGAGAATGAAAAATAGGTCATTTTTATTCACTCATTAAGAGAATGAAAAATAGAAATCCTAGGTCAACCCTTAGGATGTTAAACCACACGGATTTGGCCTAAAAATGTTATTGTTTTAGTCATTGACATTTTTCTTTTCTTTTTTTAAAAGACATAATTTATTTGTCAGAGAGAGAGAACACAAGTAGTGGGAGCAGCAGGCAGAGGGATAGGGAGAAGCAGGCTCCCTGCTGAGCAAGGAGCCTGATGCTGATGCTGACTCTGGGATCCTGACCTGAGCTAAAGGCAGACGCTGAACTGACTGAGCCTCTCAGGTGTCCCTCATTGACATTATTCTAAAGTACATTTAGCCAACATTTGTTGAATATTCATTTTGTTCCAGGCCCTATTCTAGGTTCTTTTACATATATTATCTCATTTAATTCTCACAAAATGCCAGCAAAAATGGGAGTATGTCTTTTAAAATAAAATCCATTTATATGACAATACAAACGTTGCACGCTATAAACATCTTGTGTTGAACCAGTTGGCTTTAATCTAAAAAAATCAGGCCTTGCCCCATATCAGGATTTGTGTTTCCCTTGAACTTCTGCCAAATTTAGAAATCTGTAGAAGTGCACGTGTTCTCTTGTTTTTTTTACTTGCAAGTTTGTATTGACATTACTCATTCAGTGACTAATTAGCAGTATACAACAGGATTCCTTTCCTTCATTGCTGACCTCATATTCTAGTGGTTAATAGATTCTGTTTCTGATCCTCCACAGATCAGATCAATTTAATATAAACAAAGTCCTAATTAGATAGGAAGACCTAATAGAGTCATAAATCTCTTATGTATCACCCCTCTGCTAGGAGCCTTAGAGTATGGAAACATGACAAATGTCTATGTTGTATGGTTGACATATTTATAGACAGAATCCTAAAATATTGTGACATGTGCAAAAGTGGAATTATGTACAAACTAGGGAAGTACATGGCGGGAATGGAGCCCACTGGCAGAGTAAATCTTCACAGAACCTTAGGAGCTGGATTTTTAAGGATTAATAGAAATTAGTCAAAGACAAAGGACCGGACAGGAGAGAGAATAGGTAGAGAAAATTAGAGATTATAAGCAGAAGCATCAGCATGTATAAACACATGGAAGCATGAAACTGTGTTTGATCTGGGAAATTGTACATAGATTGTTATTGTTGAAGCATAAATTACAAAAGGTAGGGTAGTGTCTTTATTATTATAATAACTGCTGCTTTAGTAAATGAATCTCCAAATTTCAGTGGCTTAACAGAACACAGATTTACTTCTTATTCAGGTAAGGGACAGTGAGGGGCATTCCTGATTGGAGGTGCTTTTCTTCAATGCCCATATTCAAGAGTCTAGGCTTCTTCCATCTTGTGGTTTTGCCATACCTCAAGACTTTGCTCTATGTCCGACTGGCACAAGTGGAAAGAGGCAGTGAGGAGAAGGTCCATCTACTTCTTCAAATGCTTTAGCCCACAAGTGACACATCTAACGTGGATATCCCATTGGCAAGAACTAGTCTAGGTGCCCTCACCTAGATGCAAGGAGAGCTGGGAAATGTAGTCCTTGACTGGGCAGCCACTTTTCAACAGCAGCTTATATTATGGAAAGGAAAAGCCCCGCTGAGAGAGTAGGGGTGGACAGCTAGCCATCTCAGCCATGAAGAACTATTTGTTCCTTTAGCCATGTTGACTTCTCACCGATCAGTTTGATTAAGTCTAAATTAGAGCTGAAAAGGTATGGTAGCTTGTAGAAGGAGCATAGATGGTAGAAAGGTGGTTGTCTTTTCCACCCTCCCATAAGCCCCTTGCTTTTTTCAGAGGAATTGTAGATCCACGGAAGGGAAGATCAATTTAGTTATTGAGGGAAGAAGATTATAACCTTTGATTACATTGAATCCTCACTGGAGTTGTCAAAGGATTCATATACTCACTTTACTAATTCACTGATGGAGAGCTCAGATTGCTTTGTTTAGAAACTATGTTTACTGTGAAATCACCTGTCCCACAATGGTAACCAAGAATTTTAGACTGTAAATCCAAATGTTAAAATTTTCAGTTTATATGAAAAGCTTGCATTTTATCCATAAATTGAGTCACTCGTTTACTTAACATTTTCTGTGCACTTACTGTATATGAGGCCTGTTGCTTGAAGAGGAAAGGTGTAAGTGTATTTCTGAGTGGGTAGTATTTAGAAGAGTAGACCTCAACTTTTTCTACACCAACACAGCTAAGGGATACCACATATTCACAGTTGACAACAGTAGCTCATTGTGGCACTGGTTTTCAGCTTATAGAATGACTATTCTCTCCCATTCCCACCTGCCAGGAGAAGCAATGCCAAATCTCTAGTGACAGAGGTCTATAATGTGCACCTTGTGAAAGTGCTATAGATGATTCTGCTATGATGCTCTTTGGCAGGTCATGACTCTTTCCTGTGTCCCACCAATAATTACTGATTCTGAAATTAAGTTACCACCTCAATAAAAATAAATGGATTCCACATGAGTAAGCCAGAGATCTCCATAGTTAGAATCCAGGGGCTCTAGAGAGGAGAAAAGGCAATAAGAAACACAGTGTTTAATAGAGACAACTATATCCCAAGAAAGAACTGTTTTAAAAGTATTACGTACCGACTCTAGCTAAACCATCCAACTGTGCAATAGCTGCCTAATTACTAAAGACAGCTTTTTGACAGATACTATCTATGTGGGTATTTTTGCACCTGATATAAAAAGAAAAATCCTAACATGCAAATTTAAGACAAAAAATACAAGGAGAAAGTTTCAGAACTTGGTGTTCTTATACAGTTTGATGATGCTAATATGCTTGAGCACTGTTGAATAAAAAGGCCCAGTTACAATGGGTGTTGAAAATGCTCAGTGAAATAAGTCCCTGGTGAGTCTTAGGTCCTTTGAAAAACATGCATCATGCAATCACTAAGAACTGTTTGCACAAAATTAAGGAACTGGTCTGCTTATACTTTGCTACATAAAACTTTCTCATATTATTTAGATGAACTAATCACCACTACAGTATATAGCCTCATAAAAGGCAGAGACTCTATCTTGAATTTTTATAGGAGGAAACAATTTGCTACTATTGTGGATAGATATCAATTGTCAACTCAGGTTCTATAGGCCTGAAATAGTTTTTTACCTTCTGTCACTTTGGGGTCAGTTTCTTATTATGAATGAGAAGCTGCCTTTGCCCTTCGAGAAAATGAAATAAAACTAGAATAACCTTCCTGCTTCCACTGCCTGCCTTCCCAGCCTAGTATTTCAGCATCTGAAGAGTTTATTTTTGGATGTCATTAAATACAGCTAGTGATCCTTTAAATGAAATGGATTAAATGGCAAATGGCTTACTATCTTCTACCCTTCAGTTTAGTCACCTGAAAAAATTCACAATTCAAAATATGATTTATAAACTAACCCTAGCTCATCTCTATTTCTCTTATTTCTTGGGAAAAAATTTCATTGGTGATAATGCTTCAGTGTATGCTGATGTAAGTATCTTTCATCAATATCTTATGGTAGAAAGGAGATTACCCTCAGGGTCTCACTTGAGGTTTGAAAATTGCCATGGCTTCCAAGACTTTACTGGAGAAGAAGACGTGTAATTTCTCCCAAGATATATTTTGCCATTGGAAAGTTTCCTGTCTTTAGGAATTTTCATAAATATGTGATATTTTGAACTATTTTTGTTAAATCTGACCATTTTTAATAGCTCTTTGTGCGATATCTAAGAATATGCTGTAGCTGTGACTATGATTTAAGTGATAATATATGTGTATGTACACCTATACACACACACACACACACACATATATAGTTGTGTGTGTGTAAGTGTATGTAAAAATATATGTATATACATAGAGAGAGAGCTGGTGAAATTATGTGAATATACTGTGAACTGTAAAGCCTTTTATTTGTAAATTCTTGCTGAATAAATTTGACATGTGATGTTGTGTAAATTTAAGGTATACCTGTTACTTTTATACATTTGCGTATTGTAATATGATTCCTATTGTAGTGATAACTCATTGCATAACATTGTTATAATATTGTCTATGTTTATTATACTGTGCATTAGATCTCTGTGGTTTATTTAGTACTCACTGCAAGTTCATACTTTTTTTCTTTTTAATTTTTTAAGTTTATTTATTTAAGTAATCTCTATACCCAATGTAGGGCTCAAACTCACAACCCCTGGATTAAGAGTCACATGTTTTTCCTACTGAGCCAGTCAGGCGGCACCCCTGCAAGTTCGTATTCTTAAACAACTAAAGGCTTTTTAAAACTAAAGAACATTATCTCACAGTTTTTCTTTTGTTATTTCAAAATTGAAGTCTTTTATTTATTTATTTATTTATTTATTTATTTATTTATTTATTTTTTAAAGATTTTATTTATTTGACAGAGAGAAACACAGTGAGAGAGGGAACACAAGCAGAGGGAATGGTAGTGGGAGAAGCAGGCTCCCCACTGAGCAGGGAGCCCGATGCGGGGCTCGATCCCAGGACCCTGGGAACATGACCTGAGCCGAAGGCAGACGCTTACCGACTGAGCCACCCAGGCGCCCCGAAGTCTTTTCTTTAATAAGGAGACTTAGAATTGATTGGATATGTGAGCAAATATGGACATAAAAGTCTTCAACTTGGGTAAAATACTGGGAAAAGTTTTTCTTTTGATAGAACTAATTAGTTTAATTGTGAAATTCATTGGATTTAATAAATATGTATTGAATATCATCTTTGAGTCTAGAAGGTGAGTGTGGGAGGAGTGTGTGTGGAGTGAAACACAAAAGAAATCTCCAAGTTCTCAAAAGTGACGATCTAGGACGGGGCTTAACTGTGGGGCTTCCCATAATTTGTACAAAAATAAGTCAGAATCTAATGGTTGCAGTCATTTTCCCTTATTGTTTTCTCTCCCATTGTCAGAACTATTTTAATGGCCTGGAATGTGAAAAAATCGTCATGACTCATATAATTAGTAACTCTTCCCTCAAAAGGCAATAACATGTAAACTAAATTTCTCACATAAAGTAAACCCACCATCTGGTTTAAATTAAAGGATTAAAAGGCAAATATTCTTAGCTTATCCTTCTTAAGTTTCCTAAGGTTAATAGAATAGAAATGCAGCCAGGGAATCTGTGGCAAAGTGTAGTTTTTTTTGTTATTAATAAAAATGGATAGACTAAAAATTCCAAGTCTAACAATGTTTTAGAAACTATCATCTTTTTTTTTGTTTCAAGTTTTTATTTAATTTCAGTTTAGTTAACATATAGTGTAATATTAGTTTCAGGTGTAGAATTTAGTGATTCATCACTTCTATACAACACCCAGTGCTCATCACAGCAAATGCTGTGCTTAATACCCTTCATCCATTTAGTCCACCCCCTGCCCACCTTCCCTATAGCAACACTCAATTTGTTCTCTGTAGTTAAGAGTCTGTTTTATGGTTTGCTTCTCCCTTCTCATGCTGATCTGTTTTGTTTCTTAAATTCTACATGTGAGTGAAATCATATGGTATTTGTCTTTCTCTGACTGACTTATTTCACTTGGCATTATCCTCTCTAGCTCTATCCATGTTGTTGCAAAGGGCAAGATTTCATTCCTTTTTTAATGACTGAGTAATATTCCGTGTGTGTGTGTGTGTGTGTGTGTGTGTGTGCGCGCGTGCACACGTGTGTGTGTGTACACACCACATCTTTTTCCATTCATCAGTCAATTTCCATTTGGGCTTTTTCCATAATTTGGCTATTATTGATAATGCTGCTATAGACATCAGGGTGCACGTGTTCCTTTGAATCAGTATTTTGTATCCTTTGGGTAAATACCCAGTAGTGTAATTGCTGGATTGTAAGGTAGTTCTATTTTTAGTGCTTTCAGGAACCTCCATACTGTTTTCCAGAGGAACTGCACTGGTTTGCATTCTCACCAATAGTGTAAGAGGGTTCCCCTTTCTTCACATCCTTGCCAACATCTGTTGTTTCCTGTGTGGTTAATTTTAACCATTCCGACAGGTGTGAGCTGATATCTCATTTTAGTTTTGATTGCATTTCCCTGATGATGAGTGATGTTGGGCATTTTTTCATGTGTCTGTTGACCACCTGCATGTTTTCTTTGGAAAATATCTATTCATGTCTTTTGCCCATTTCTTAATTGGATTATTAGTTTTTTGGGTGTTGAGTTTGATAACTTATTTACAGATTTTGGATACTAACCCTTTATCAGGTATGTCATTTGCAAATATCTTTTCCCATCCCTTAGATTGCCTTTTAGTTTTGTTGATTATTTCCTTTGCTGTGCAGAAGCCTTTTTACTTTGATGAAGTCCCAGTAGTTTATTTTTGCTTTTGTTTCCCTTGCTTCTAGAGACATATCTAGTAAGAAGTTGCTATGTCCAATGTCAAAGAGGTTTTTGCCTGTGTTCTTCTCTAGGACTTTGATGGATTCCTGTCTCACATTTAGGTCTTTCATCAATTTTGAATTTATTTTTTTGTGTATGGTGTAAGAAAGTGGTCCAGTTTCATTCTTCTGCATGTGGCTGTCTAGTGTTCCCAACGCCTTGTTTAAGAAACTGTCCTTTTTTCCAACATATTCTTTCCTGTTTTGTTGAAGATTAGTTGACCATATAGTTGTGAGTCCATTTCTGGGTTTTCTATTCTGTTCCATTGATCCATGTGTCTGTTTTTGTGCCAGTACCACACTGTCTTCATGATTACAGCTTTGTATTATAACTTGAAGTCTGTAATTGTGATGCCTCCAGCTTTGCTTTTCTTTTTCAAGATTGCTTTGTCTATTCAGGGTCTTTGATGATTGTTTAAAAATTTTAGGATTGTTTGTTCTGGCTCTGTGAAAAATGCTGGTGATATTAGAAATTCTCATTTAATAGGAGATGGAGGCAAACTGCGAGAGAAACACTGATTTATGCAGGTATGGATAGCCCATTTCCTTCTTACCTTTGCTGTAATAATCACTTCGCTTATCCTTTCCACATCAGCAAAACATAAGTAGACTATCATGGCCCACATGGATAGAAGGGAGGAGTGCTAGTGGATGGAAACAGATGCTCACAGGATCTGATGGTAGGTGTGTACAAATGTAAAACCTTTTGAGGAGTAATTTGGTGTTAGGAATCAAGACTTAAAGATACTCTTTGGCCCAGCAATTCCATGACTAGGAACTTATCTTAAGGAAAAAATCAGAAGACAGTACAAAGATAAATTTATAAAGATGGTTACTAATCGTAAGGCTATGGACTAATGAAAAGTCCTTCCAAACAGAGACTTATTAAATCAGAGGCACTAAACCAAGTGAAAGGTAACTGAAATTAGTGAAGTAGTTGGGTATGAGACAATAGGGAATAGTGGCAAATCGGGAGCGCTGTAGACCATGCAGGCAGCTCTAGTGGATGGTTGTCATGGGTGGGTGTTGGATTAGGGTTGCCAGAGCTTTTGATTTATCAAAATAACCTGGAAATCTTTATTTTTGTAAGACATTTTCTAAGTTTTTATGCAGGAAAAACCAAATGTAGTTGTGGGCCCTAAGTCATGGGCTGCCAGTGCCTAACATTTTAATGAATACATTAATTGAAAACAAAACAAAAAAACCCACAAAATAAATTCTATGAAAACCTATAGTAGAATAGAATGCTGTTTTACTAAATGATGCTATAGTTGTATCTTTGTCGACATATAAAGATAGTCCAGATGTTGCAAAATAATGTATGTAATATGGTCCCAAGTTTTGAAAATACATATAACATATATTTCTTGCATTTGTACTTGCAGGAAAAAAATTTACATTATGTTCACTAAAATCAGCATGGCTCTCTCGGGGTGAGGAATTCAGGGACAGTTTGATTTTTTTTATTTTCTATTTTTCCTGCTTTGAGTATATATTGTATAATATAATTTGATTAAAAATAGCAAAATGTGTTTGATTCTACAATAGAAAAGGAGATACAAAATGCAGCAGGAAAACAGAATGAGAAGAACCTAAAGACGGCAGAGAATTTAATAGGAAATTAAGAATGCACTCAAACTGTTGGAGTCAAAAATTAATGCATTCAAAAGCCAATTTGACAAATATGTTTTATATTAGTAACAGGGTTATTTTCCAAAAGGGTACCAGAGTTACAAAGATAAATAAGATAGAATCTCTTCCCTCTAGGAGTCCGCAGTCTAATGAGGATCTCCCAGTGTTACCTTTTAATTGTGTAACTTAGAAATGTAATCACAGAATAAAATAAGGGCATAAGAACAAAGGAATTTAGAAATTGGAAAAATGAATTTTATTTTTGTGGCCTGATTTAGAATGTCATGATGATAAAAGTCACAGAAATCAATATCATTATGGAATTATACTTGACTTTAACTGGGAAAAATGTCATGACATAATTTAGAGGTATTTTAAAATACAGGGAATAATTGAATAGTAATAATTTTATAAGAAAATTCTTCATAGAAAAGTAATAGCTGATTTATGTAATTTGTTTTCAAATATAAATAGATAAATGCCATGGTTGCTCTCTTTTTCTAGTATCAAAATCTATATAAGGCAGGTATATCTAGGACAAAAATACAAGGAAATTTAATTGCTAGAAATGTTCCTCATCATGAGGAAAGTTGTTAAAAAAAAGTCACATACCCCAAATATGATCCTTTTAGGACACTGATGTATTTTTTATTATGACGAAAAAAATAGAAGAGTTAAAACAATGAAAATTTCAGCTAGTTAAAATTTTAATTTGTGCTTTGTAAAAGCATCTTGTAAAACTTCACAAGAAGCATTAAAGACAATTAAAATATATACATAGAGCAATCACTTGCAAAATGAAACATGAATTGACATGGTGAAATGTGCAAATGACATAAAATGGTGGTGGAGGAGGCTAAGTATAAAGGACACAAGGAAACTGAGGGAATTGGCTGACTAGAAAGAGCATATATAAATAAATGGTATCTGTAATTCAGTAGATAGACATATAAGGTAATGATCCTAGATACTAAATTCAAAAGGAATATGCTGTCAGTAGCCATATGCTCCAAAACATTTAAGAGGAAAAGAATCTCTAGGTATTGGTAGAAAAGCACAATAAATGTTCCTGCACTGGTTTTCAAAGCAATAACCCCCTGCACGGTTCCAAGAGGCACTAATAAATACATCGGGTTTAAGTAGAGGGAATCATGAAAGGATTTGTAAAAGTGTTACTGGGATCACATATAGAAAGCCACATGCACTTTCTTTTACTTTAAAGGTAGGGGAAATGATAAAGCTTAGAAAAACAACAGCGTAATACTGAAAGGATAAAAATCTAAGACTTACCGAAAACAGAAAAAGAGATACATGAAAGGGCACCAGTCATAATCAAGACTCAAAGAAAAAGTGTAGGTCACAATTCTGTACTTTTCTAGGGATATCTCTTTTTACGAATCACATTTTTAAACTTGTGTTACTTTTATTAAAACCCTTTCTTCAAGTGTTTTTATTAGACTGATTTGAACATTGCATTCCTTTCACACAAAACTGGACTGGTCCTAAAGAAAGAAATTCTTAAACCTTAAACCTTAAATCCTTAAAGACTATATCCTTGGGGGCACTGAGCTTATATATTTATCATTCTGATGCACACTAACTTCCTCATCAAACTCAGGTTTCCTGGTACTCACAGGAGGGAGAGTGTGGCTGCAGCTCTGGCTTACTCTGGGCAGAGGCCTGGATGAGAGCGCTAGCTGAACCAGATCAGGTTTCAGGGACCAAACATTTTTCTTCTATTTAACCTTTGCTATCACTTTCTCTGCCTTCTCCTTTAGAACTGACTCTTTCTCCAACGTGAAGTCTGATGTGTAACCCTCATTTCATGGCCATTCTGTGGGGAAGATCGGAGGGTCAGGGGACTTGCTCTGGGAGGACTCCTGGAATTGATCACATTTTATACAAATTTGAGTTACGATCATTTGAAATTTATGACTTAAATATTAATGAAATTTTACTGCCACATCACACTGGAAATTAAGTGACATTGCCGTGGTAACTTTTTTTACAAGTATTTTTTAAAACCTGAAAGAAAGTGGAGGAACCTCAGGCTCTGCTTGCATGTTCTGCATTTGTACTAAAAAACAAGATCAAGAGAGTTTGTCCCATGTTCCAAATTAAAAACAAAACCAAAAGCAACAAAATCAAGACTTGCATACTTTCAATGACTGACAGGCCCAGTAATTTGCAAACTTGTCTATTTCTGTAGCTGGTAAACAGAAATGACATGTCATGGTCTTAACAGGGACTGTCACTTTTTGGGAGGAGGGGTTTGGTCAATATATTATTCCTCTGTTGACTTCTATGGTTATTATACTTTAAAATCTTAAAAACTCTCCTCTGACAATATCATGGACATTCACCAAATGGTGGAGATAAAGCTAGTGCTAGGTAACTCACCTGAAAGTTAGCAATTTTGGAACCAAAGCTAGATGTCAAAAAACATCACAAAGAAGGCCAAATATTGCCATGATAATTTAAGAGAGAGCACTCTACAAAATATCAGTGATAATTTTGAGACAATAAAAAAAAGTAGTCTTAAGCAAAAGTATATCCTAGGGATTATAGATATATACAGGCAGGATATATCCCCAATACTTTCCATTTATTCCATTGGGAAAGGTAATCTTGATTAAGGCCATTTTGAATTATGGGGGGACCTTCAGGCATGCATGTCTCTGCTGCATAAAACTCAACTACCCTGTAACTCTTGAGAGGCAACCTTAACTGCAGTCCTCCCCCACCCCCTACTGTACTCTGACTCTTCTGAAGCCTGGGGCTTCAGCTTGCTTGAAAATTTTGAGCTCTGATAACCAAGACAACACAGACTCCAGAAGACCAGCAATACTTGAAATCTGCCTGCAGCTTCACTTGTCTCACTGTTGCATGGTGTCGTGCCAGCAAACTTAGTTCAATTTCTATAGTAATAGAAGATAAACCAATATACTTGATTGTGTACTTTTGAAGACTTATTTTGTTTTAGGTTGAATAATCTGTGTAGTTTTTTGTTTGTTTGTTTGTTTGTTTTTTGTTTTTTTTTGTGGAGGGGATGTTCATATAGAACACTGCTGTAAAGCCTTGGATATATGTCCCTGGTATAAATTCTGAGTTTTTCTATTAGCATCCACAGTTTCTTAGATTGTACCTGATTGGTACTTGATAAACACATAACGAAGTGATGGAAAGTGTGAAATAAATTTTATGGTCTTGTCTAGATGCCTAAACAATATTCCTAATATTTCATCCAATGTAAAATATATTCTGAAGTCCCAATAACTGTGGTGCCTTTGGAACTTACTCTGCTGATTTAAATTAAGGCTGGTTTATAAACAATAAGTTGAGAACCGTTGCTGCAAATGGATTATTTGTGTCCACAATTACACTGCAGAAAGCAAATTATGCCATATCTCTTAGGCAGCAAAATCCTTTCTAGTCAACCTATGACGACTGTGTTTTAACTTCCTATCTCCAAGAAATGAATCCATTCTTTCCAGCTGTAATTATCTTGGCTCAGAAGACCTAGGCATTTTTTTTTTCTACAGAGTCTCAATGATTCATCCTAAGAAACAGAAATTGGCCAAAATAAATTGTGCAAAGATTCCTCAGGGAAAAGAGCTACATAACTGATTGTGAACTCAGTTTTGCAGTCAGTATTCTTTTTTTTTTTTTTTTTTTTTTGCAGTCAGTATTCTTTCTGTAAGTTAATCGTGTCCATTTAAGGTCATCAAAACAAAACAAAGCACAACAGACAAATAAAATACATTTCACTTAGGACATTTTGCTCATGATACTTTTGTATCTTTAATAAAGATACGCCTGTATTCCTGTCAATACTGGGCTAATAATGCCTAGAGAGTCTGTGAAATTGCAGCCTCTGAAAAGACATGCATCACTGTCATGCTGATTCTTGGCCTCACATTGGTTCAGAAAGATAAATACATCTAATGATTATTGTACCACTTAACGGCCTACTAGATCCATAAGAGATTTCATAGATCAGTTTCAAAGAATTGTGAAAAGCAAAATTATGATTTGAACATGAAATCAGAATCCTCCGGTTTTAGTGAAAGAAGACTAAAGATGGAGGGCAGTTTACAAATCGGTTAATGTTTGTGGTTTATGGGATGTCTCTCTTTTTTTTTTGCATAGAAAATCTAGATAGAACTTAAAAAATTTACAAAAGGAACTCCTATATAGCAAGGATATATGCTAACATGGAAGATGTTAATAGTGCTATTAGCCAGTGTGATTTCTATCATTATCAGCCATTATTCTAAGAATGGTAAGTGGCAGATAAAGAGCTCAGCTGAAATTTCCATCTTTTTTGTAGTCAGCATGTAAAATGCATATCCTATCTCTAAATTGTCACCCTTTTGTCACAAATTGCTCATTATATTTGCTTAGACTTGTGAAATGGAAAATATTTTATTTAAAGGAAATAAAGGCAGGAAACATTGAGTAAAAGATCTGTGGCTGTTTCTAGAATGCGTATTTTAAAATCTTTAATAGTGGTCCTAGACTATGAATGAGTCAATAGAAGCTAGGAAATCTGGCAATTAAAAAAAAAGAAGAAGAAGGAAGGAAGGAAGGAAAAGAAAAGAAATGGGAAAATAGAAAAAAAAAAGGCTGAACTCTGACTAATGTGACCTGGAGAGAAGCTCTAGATTTTTTTTTTAATTAAAAGTAATTTTGAAAGCTTTATTTGAAAAGGGCCTCAATGAAGCAATTCAGGAAGCTCTTGAAATCATCTGTAAGTGACTTATTTCGATCAGGAGTTATGCTGGTTAATATTTAGTGATTAAATGTGCATATATAAGTGAATATAATGCTACACATGAAAAGTTGTTAATACGTGTCACATTCAAAGATTAAAATGCAGATAAGATATACAAGAATTTTAGTCTGATCTAAAGACCAGAAGACAGAAAAGGAAGTAAGGAAAAGAAGGATAGTTTATATTGTTCCCTTTAGGAGAGAATGTGGCAATATTAATTTTTTCCAGGATAACATAATCTTTGACATTTAGTTGCTATTCTATTTTTGGGGCTGTTTCTTAGATGTTTAATGTTGAAACAGTGACCTGACATTGTAAAGCCAGGAGATACCATATAGCAAAATTTGAATTTATGTTAAACTTTTCTTTATGCAGAATTCAGTTTGTACTTTGTAATGCCCAGTAGATAGAATTTAAATTCATGTAGTGTGCAGTGAGGATGGCTATACATAGTAATAACCCACAGATTACCAGACCTTCAAGTGATTTTTGTTTTTGTTTTTTTTATTTTTGAACCGTCATCATAGAAAAATTAAATTTGGTTCCTGAGTAGCTTTAGTGCAAAACATATTTTGACTGGACTTGAATTCTGTAAGAATTTTGAATATATATATTACACGTATGAAAGCTCTCAGCTTATTAAAAAATTGTTAACTATCTCCTGCCATTCTGAATGCATTAGAATTGTCTGTATCATATTATGTTCTCTAAAAAATTGCCATTTAAAAGGAAAATGTTCCATGAGTGGGTGAACCTTTATGATATAGAGGGCATTATTATAAACATTAAAAATGTATTTATTAAAAATAAACACTTCTTTTTAGGGTATTTGAATAACTGTTTGACATCCACCATTTTAAGCCAGTGCACTAAAACATTGCATCAGTAGTGCGTGCAGTTTCTAATATATGCTTTTTAATCATTCTTCTTGCTTCCTCAAGCAAATACAACAACTTACACTCATAGGCATTAGATGACAGAAATCACAGTTAGGAATTCTGGTTGAAGTCTTTTGTTAATACCTCATATTTATCAAATATTCCCTGTTCTAGGTTATAATGTATACTGCAATTGAAAGAAACACAAATGGTACCAGAGAGCATACGGTTTTTTAATTTCCTTAAAAATAAAAAGCTAAGGAATTAAATGCCTGCTAATGAAGTGTTACATTTCTTAGTTTTCTGCAACTCATTTTAATTGAAAAAAATCCCTTAAAGTGTCTCCCATTTTCCAATTCTCAGAAGAGAAATAAGAATGATCTATAAAAGAACTTGCAGTTCAATGACTAAAAAACTGAAGCGAAAGGAGCCTTTCTTTTAAAAATTTGCATTCTTTAAATATATGTGAGAAGAGGTACAGGATTCAGATGTTCAGATTCATTTTTAACAGATTTTCCAAACATTCGGATAGATATTTCTGTAGAATAATCTTGGTAGTTTATGGTAGTGACAAATGAACATTTTAGGCTCACCTGACCCCTGGCAACACTGAACTAAATTACCTGTTCTCCAAACAGAGCCCTCTATACATCTCTTTCTTCCTTGAAATGCTGATTAAAACAGCAAGAGGCTGATGAAAAATATGTTGTGTTGACACAGGCATAAAGCAATAATGGAAATGTGTGAAATCATAGTGTGACTCTGGGACCAGATACAATTTGGAATGTAAGATATGAGTAGACTTCCTGAGGTTCGTTGCCATCCTCAGAGAAGGGCAAGAATCTGAGGGCTGGGGAAAGGCTGAGGTGCTTAGCCTGAGGGAGGTGAGGTGAGCTGGTGTCTCTGTAAGGGAGCTTGGATGACCAGGGACACCTAATTTCTTCTTTATGCTCTGCCTTTTAACCAAGGAAATAATTGTGCTATTCATGAAGGACTGTGTTCCAACATCACCCTTGGTTTTGAGAAACTTTGTTATTAGCCGTGAAATGAATGTAAGAAGCCCAGAGAAGTGTTCACACATATTCAGGATGTTGTCTCTACAGCCCCTTTGGAAGCTAAAGAGGGAGAAGGTGATGGGGAATATGGAAGTGAGGGGAGGAAGAGGTACGCCTGAAGGGAACGCAGGGAGAGAGAAAGAAGAGGGAGAAAGAGAAAGTGGAAGAGAAGGTAGAGAAAAAAGAGAAGAAATAGAGCGAGAGAAGGCTAAGGTCTGTTTTTTCAAGGGAAGCATGCTCACCTAGAATCTTATGTGTGAAAGTGCCTTTTAAATGGTCAAATACTATGTGTGTGTGCACCTGTGTGTGCACGAGAGGACACCTGAGCCCCCATGCAAGTGCATGCGCAGTGCTTACTCAGCATTCTCCAAGAATGCCGAGTGGGAGCTTGGCCTGAGAGTATCAGGGACCTCAGTGATACAGTGGACAGAGCTCTGTAGTCTCTGAGAAGACCGTGGACTGGGCTTCCAGGCCTGTGGGGCTTTGCCACATATCCATACTGAGAGAATGTTTTTGCACTTTCTTAATCTCCTCAGCTATTTGGCTGTCCACTCTCCAAAATTCTGAGATGGCTGTGACTTTGTTATGAAGGAATTTTAGTACCTGAGATATCTTGGTGTTCAACTGTGCAACAGAGCTGTTTTATTTATCTAGACCCTGTCTTTTCTGGAAGGATGTTGTATCCCATAACCAGAATAAGAAAAATGATAGTATCTGTTTCAAAAGGATGAAAAGCATTGGGGACTATACCTGAATCAACTTACTTTTTTTTATAGGAATTTACTCTTCTAGAAAATATGAAACACTTACAGTATGCAACTTTTATACATTTCCCCAGAGTACACATATTTATTTACCCATATATATGTATACCTATTTTTGTCCCTTAGGATTCAGAGAAGCAGTGGAGACCATATACACGAGGCTGCCATTTAAAAAAAATGGATCATGAGAATAGTTGAGTGGGAAACAAAGTAGGGTTGAAAAATCCTATAATAATTATTCCCTTTATGAATCAGTTCATTTAGGAATTCTTTAAAGTCAAGCGATTGCATGCAATAATCATAGATTTACTTGACACAAATGAAGGAGAGGGTGGCATTTAAAGCTAAATTTAGGTACTACTAGTGGATGAAGATCAATTGCAATAAGGGTAAAGCAGGGGAAAAGATTATCAGTTGGCAGAGTTTTAATTCACATAACATTCTCCCCTTCCAAACTCCAGAGCTAAATTCTGAGACATTTTTGGGAATATATTACAAATTGACTAGACAAGTTCACCAAAGGTCTTTTGCATGGGGGCTGAGGATTCTCCTTGGATGGAGGATTCTTCACTTACCCTGAAGAAAAAGGCACCTGGACCAAGACACTGAATGAGTGAGAAAGTCTTTTCAAGCAGAGCACAGTAACTGACCCTTTACTTTGTCTTTACTTTTACTTTTGACCCTTTACTTTTATCTTTAGCTTTATCTTCTGGCTTAAGCATCCTTACCCTGACTCATGGGTGAGGCCAATGGAGATTAAAGCATCTACAAGAGAGACCTGTTGACCTGAAAGCTTTGCCTGTCAGTGGAACACAAATAGCATACACAGCTTTGGAGATGCCTCCAGACATCAGGAAGCAGGAAGGGGAACAGACACATTGTGAGTCCTTGAGGGACGATGCTTTCTTGAACAGTGGGAACATCACTTGGCAAGTTCAGTTTCTGGGGAAAGATGGAAGAACATCTTGGGAATCACCACAAATAATGGAGATTTTGTAGGGCACTGAAGGTTTTGTAGGGCGCTGAAGGTTTTGAGTTTTCTGTCAAAGTCCAGAGCCAGAGAAATGTGAATTACAATTTTTGCTGTAATCCTATTATATCATAAAATCTAAGGAATATCTATTTCAAACAGAAATTTATATTTTTGGGTAAGATGAGCTGGAATTCTGGACTGTTTTGACATTTCAGTGGGCTTACAACAATGTTACTGGCTTGCACGCATTTTGAATGACCCTTGTGGTGGGGAAGAGACTTCTGTTTTTAACCTCAGAAATTGTCAGAGTGATTTAGTACTTTAGGGGAATCTCGATGGAGGGTTATGTTCTTGCCAGTAGAAATTGGGATATAAATTTCCCATATAAAATTCCTGGTGGCTCAGTCAGTTAAGTGTCTGCCTTCAGCTCGGGTCATGATCCTGGGGTCCTGGGATTGAGTCCCACATCCCATCAGATTCCTTTCTCAGCGGGGAGCCTGCTTCTTCCTCTGCCTGCTGCTCCCCCTGCTAGTGCTTTATCTCTCTTTCTGATCAATCAATCAATCAAATCTTAAATAAAACAATTCTAGGCTCACAGTTAAATAAGCTCAAACCATGGCCAGTATTCTAGAAGCTTTCCTGGAATGTGTCTGGAAGGTGTTTCTGCCTGAGCTGGTCGTGACAACAGCTCCACTCGTCTGGCAGCACAGCAATGTGGCATTGTTGGTGAAATCCCTTGTTAGTTAGTTAGACCTTTACACAATTCATACACAGTAATGTCCTACTTGGCTGGAGGTCAGACTCCCAGCACCCTCTGTTCCCTGTGATGCAAACTTAGAAATAAGCAAAAAAAGTCCCTTGTGTACCCAAAATAGACTATGTCCCCAGACTAAAGCCATGGACTTTCCTTCTTAAAGGCTTATGTGCTGTCACTTAGAGATTGTTTATTCTTACTTCACTGAGGTCATAATAATTGTGGGTTTTCTGGTTTCCCAGCTCAAAGTAGATTAGAAGTAACAAATTAGAAAGGGGCAAGAGAATGTTAGAAGCAAACAAACTGACAGTAATGGAGTGATATTTATTAGGGTAGGAAGGGGGAAACAAAAAATTAAGAACACAAACACAGAACTGTGTGTGTTTTACAGAATTACACAGTGATAATGATTCATAATGATGGCACAGTTTATCAAAAAGGCCAATTTATGTTCAGCAGTTGCTATTTTAAAAAGGCAGAGAAGAATTTAATATCATTTTCAAAAATTTACATAAAATGATACAAAAAATAGGATTGAGCATCCAAAGGGGTAAGTTTGAGCTATCTAGATGAAATGCATGGTCTGCCTCCTTCCCAAAGATGATTACTATATTTGAATTCTCAGAGCACTCTATTTGTACCTTTCTAATGGCACTTGCTGTTTTCATCATTGTATTACCGTCATTTGAGTTCATGCTAAATGCCATTTAACTCACTTGGAGGCATGGAGGAAGCTGGATTTAGTCTCTATCATGCCATAATGTATGTGACTTTGATGAGTCAGTCTCTCTGTGCTTTAGCTTTTTTATTTATAAGACATGGGATTTGGAACAAATGAACTTGAAGTCCTTCTAGTTTGTAAATTGTATTCCTTTATTTAGTAAATTATAAGAATTTTATAGTGATGTGCAGAAGTATAGACGGGTCCCAATTTTACACATTAAGAACATCTGTAGTCACAAACAAACCAATTACATGAGCCTATTACCTGATAAATACTCATCCCTTGCAACATAAATAAAGGCAAAATTTTTTCCAGTTATATTTGGCTTCTGTTGTTTTTACTTCTTTGTAACCATTTTCTCTTCTGATATTACTTTAGAAAAAATGCCTTTGCTGTTATCTCAGTCTCTGTGGTCCTGGTGAAGTGACCTCATCCATTGGCTCTAGAATGGTCGAATGACCAGGCCTGACCTATCAGCATTAGCTATCCTTTAGGGCAGAGTGATTGGTTCAGTGATGGACATGTGACCAAGCTGATCCAGTAGAAGTCGCTTCCAGGACATTTTTTGGAGATATTCACAGATTCAGGAAATGTGTAGAAGTTGCCTTGTTAATGTTGTATATATATATACACACAAAAACTATATTATTATTCATAATAATTCAACAGTTTTTGTGTGGTATATATATATACATATATATGTATATATATATACATATACACACATATGTATATGTATATATATACATACATATATATAAAGATTTTTAAAATATTTTATATATTTATTTGTATTTTATTTTATTTTATTTATTTTTCTTAGAGACAGCGAGAGAGAGAGAAAACAAGGTGAGGGGGTAGAGGGAGAAGCAGACTCCCCCCTAAGCAGGGTTGTGAGGCTCCATTCCGGGACCATGGGATCATGACCTGAGCTGAAGGCAGAGGCTTAAACAAGTGAGCCACCCAGGGGCCCAAATGTTTTATATTTTCTAAAAGAGTACATTCCTATAAAAATACAAGTACATTGAGATACAGATATATAGATATATAGTTCCTGTTGATTTCAATGTATATTAACACATGTATTTCTTTCATTTTCTTTTTTTTTAATTTTTATTAACATATAATGTATTATTTGCCCCAGGGTACGTGTCTGTGAATCGTCAGGCTTACACATTTCACAGCACTTACCAGAGCACATACCCTCCCCAATGTCCACAATATTTCTTTCATTTTCTAAGTAAATTAAGTTACTTATTGTAATTTGTAACACACATTGGCTAGTAACACCTAATGGTCATAAATCATCCTAATGAGTTCCAAAATTTTGTTGATTTTAGGTATTATTGATATGATTTTTTGCGTGCATCTGTCCCTTGCTAAATAATGTTCCACCCAGGTGCTGATTTGAAGTAGGAAAGGACATTATTTCCTTTCAATGATTTCCTCATCCTCACAATCTAATTTTAGAACATTTTCATCATCCCCAAAAGAAACCCCATGTTTATTAGTTGTCCTGCCTCATTCCTTCACAGTCTATCACCACACTTTCAGCCCCCACTCTGCACCCTGCTGGCTATAAGCAACCACTAATTTATTTTCTGTGTCTATCAGTTTGACATTTTATAGAGATGGGATCATACAACGTGAGGTCTTTTTGAATGACTTCTTTTACTTAACATAATGTTTTTAAAGTTCATCGATGTTGTAGTACGCATAAATACTTCTTTCCTTTTTTTTCCTCAATAATATTCTGTTGTATGGTTATGCTACATTTTGTTTAACCATTCATCAGTGAATGGAAATTTGGTTGTTTCCATCATCAAAATATTGTGAATAACAATACTATGAATAATAATATAGTTTTTGTGTGGACAAATGTCTTCATTTCTCTTGGGTATATACCTAGGAGTGGGATTGCTGAGTCATGTGGACTTAGAGATCTTAAACTCCAGTCTGTTTAACTATGAGACCCTTTCTGTTCCCTTCCAGTTACTCAAGACTGCTTTTTCATCTTCTATATAATTTATTAGAAGGATATGCTACTGAGATTTTAACTTCAACTTTGTTCTTGGTTCTATGAGAGGATGAATAAATAGTAGTAATTTTCTTCTCTCTGTCCCTGACATTACCCAACAGGCCATCTTCAGAAAATAGTCTTGCCAATTTGTTCTGGGATCTCTTGTCCCAAGGGAAATTAAAGCTATTTTGTGTTTCAAAGGCAATAAACAAGCCCCACGTAGGCCATTTGGGAAAAGGATGGGAGAGTGGAGGGTTTGGGATTTGTGAATTTCAAAGAGATATTTAGGATGTGTTTTCTAAATGGAGGGGATAGTTGTGTGTATTTATTGGGAGAAATCTGAGGAGCAGTGTGTGAGGTGCTCCTTTAGCTATGGATAGCTATCAAAGGCACCTCTCTGACCTGTCTAGAGATACGGCGAAGGACCAGAAGGTAACAATAATAAGTGAAATTGTAGTAAAAATGGTGACCACTAAAGTTCAGGCACATTCCCTCATCTCCTGGAGCCACATAAATTCCCAGGGTCCATGTATAATCTTGAAGGTGCCAGACTCAATAATGACCAGAACTGGGCTGATTCTGCCAAATCTGGTGGATGTAGCCATATTGATTTAGGAAAATAAATGTTACTTAGGTGCTAAAAAGGGACTTGCTACATCTTTAAGTTTATAAAAGATGCCAAGCTGTATAACAGTCTTTTAACATATATAAACCGTTGTGTTTTTAAATAGCATAAATAACACTATTATTGACCACAAAATTTCTTTTATTTCAAATAAACAATAGCTGATAGGGTCATTTCACTGAGCCACAGAGAAAACAATTATAATATAAGGACAATCTAACATTCCGTGATGTCCAGATGTGAAAATTGGCAGCCGTAATCATTTTTCTGTTTCATGCCATTGGAAAGCCATTTTTAAAACAGGAAATGGTTTTGAAACCTGTTTAGCAGGAAACATTTAACAAGCTATATTAAAATGAGCACAGCTTTCAATGACCCTTTTCCTCTTTGAAAGTGTATTTTGGCTTTAGTTTTTTTTTTGAGAAAACAATGTGGATCATTTATGGACTACCTACTAGTTCTTGATATTTACTGAATGCTTGACATAAATTGTCTCTTCTGACTTTTACAATAAAAATATTTGGTGAATGTGATTTTCATCCTTTTATTGATGAAAAACAGAGGCTCAGAAGATCAAGGAAGCTGCCCAAAGTCATACATATAGTAATTGGTTGAGTTAGCTTTTGTTCTTGGTCTTTCCACCATGTTTTGTTCTGAGAATTATTAATTATGGTAATAATTCACGTTACATTATTGTATGCCTACATGTGCCAGGCACTTGGGTGTATCAGGGATGGAGCAGTTTTAGCTAAGTTCTCCCATATTGTCACTTAAATTTTAACTGTCATTGACATTTCCCTCTCATCTCCTTAACTGCTTGATTCTTCCTTATCACCTCTCTCCCTATTTATAACCTGTCAGCACCACCACCTTTTTAATGGTGTCCTGACAGTATACTTCCTGCTCGAGATGTTCTAGTAAAACAAGTTATATATGACATAAAGTAAGGAAAGAAAAACATCAATGAGGCATTGCATTCAACAGGCTTCCTGGGAACAGCTAAGTGTGAACATTGACCACAGGTTTAGTTTTAAGGAGGTTTAAAAAGAAAAATAATTTACAATGTCAAGTACTATATAGACACATGTACATTTTATGTCAGAATCAACCCAAACATATCAATAAGATCTTTGAAGCAAAGTCTTAATGTAATAACTTGTAGTTTCAGAAATGCAGAGTAACACTAAAGATAGATTTAGCAATTTCAAAGTGCCAGAATCATTTAAGGAATTAGCCCCAAGCTCTGTCTACTCTAAATCAATGGATTCATCCTCTTTCTTTTAAATATGGAAGTAACTTATTATTTGATTATATTTTGACCAAACACATAAACAACCAGGAGAAATCAACCAAAAATATAAAAGTGGAATATCAGGTCTCAGCAGGCTGAACTTTCTTTCCAAACCTTATACATGCATCCATACATACATATGGATGTAAATGCAGGGCAAAACAAAAACGTTAAATGCCAAAAATAAACTGAAGTGAAATACCATGTAACATATTTCTTCCTTCTACCCTAAGTGTTTCTGTGGGTAAATCAGCTTGAAGGAATTCAAGTTCTGTTTCGATTCTTTCACCACTTATATTATGTGCCCCAGAGATTTATGCCTTGCCTGAAGGAGCACCAAAATCCTGAAAATAGAGTGAGCATTTGGCCTGTATACCCTCACTTGAAGAGTATTGGAAGTATTAAACTCTGG
Source organism: Procyon lotor (assembly GCA_028646535.1). NCBI lineage: Eukaryota > Metazoa > Chordata > Mammalia > Carnivora > Procyonidae > Procyon > Procyon lotor. The sequence goes on along the minus strand of CM053603.1, from coordinate 86,469,235 downwards.
ACTGAGACCAAATGCTCTGACTGGGTCTGCAGATAAAGGATGAATGTCTGAACTTGTTTATTTTTGCAGTGAGGGTAATTAAATTTAATTTCATGTTATTATATACTAAGAATGAATTAGTATTATTTAAAAGTAAATGCCTAAATTGTGCATTTTTGAATTGTTTTGTTTTCAGTAATCCCCATAGTCTTGTCATTTTTTTTTCATGTTCTTTTTTCATTAGTGGAAGCATTTTATATAATAATAGAACTGTAAAAGCACTACATTTTCATTTTGCATTGGTTTAATCCCTCATCTAAATGTTCAGCTGTTCTTCATTGTTTTGTTACATACAGGCATTTTCCTTCAAGACTGCTTCTTTAAGTGAGAAAGGAATGCATTGAAATAATCCAAGTTAATCTATGGATTTTGTAACATATGAATTTCTCTACCTGTGTAGAGAGTGCCACATTCATTTCAGCAGATTAATAATGGAGCCTCAGTCCCTCATAGTTGGCTCTTTTTTTTTTTTAGATCTTATTTATTTATTTGACGAAGAGAGAGAGAGAGAGAGAGAGAGAGAGCGAGAGAGATCACAAGTAGGCATAGCGGCAAGCAGAGGGAGAGGGAGAAACAAGCTCCCCACTGAGCAGAGAGAGCCCAATGCCAGGCTCAATCCCAGGACCCTGGGATCGTGACCTGAGTAGAAGGCAGATGCTTAACTAACTGAGCCACCCAGGCACCTCTCATAGTTGGATCTTGAAGGACTTTTTTTTTCTTCCCCCTCTACTCTTTATTCCTAGAACTTGTACAGAGTTCCTGTCAAGGAGGAACTTTTATATAATATGTATTAGTATAATGAATCCCAGAGGTTTATTTAACACAATAATATTTTGTTTTTCACTCATGCAAAGACCAGTGGGTTTAGTGGGGAGAGGAAGGGAGATCTCCTGTATGTGTCTCTCTAAGAGTAAAGTCAGGTGATGAGCTCTCTAACTCTCATGTGCCTCTGCAACCTCAACATTTTTCATATCTAACAATATGGAGAGTAAAGAGAGTGTGTGAAAGATTTCAGGGGCATTGAATGGGTATGTAATGGTGAGGACTAGAATGGTATTCTTTACTGACTCCATTTTAGATACATGGTACCGCTTAGATATAAGTGTGTGGGAGCTGGGAATGGGGGTTTTCTTGTATGCATAGGAGGAAAATGGGATGGTTTGACATATATTATTTCCATTGCATCATATGCTTCTTCCCAGGTGCTGGGGTAATTGCTTTCTCTTTTCCTGGACCAGTAATACCACAATGGTTATGGGGAAAGAGACCATCTAATTGAAGGCAAAATACACCAAAAGATGTTTCAAAAATATTACTCCCATTACCTTTCTAAAGCCCATGGTTGTGGTTCTCTGTTGTTCTTCATACTTAGATATTTCAGGTCTGAATTTTGATTAATAAAGGATGGTCTATTTTTGTTCTCAGTCTCCTAATTTGTAGAATGGGACCCTTAAAATAACTGATCTGGTAGGCATGCAATTTGGGGGTAGTAAAATGATTACTGAGCCTTGAGAAAAGTAGTTCAAAGACAATGCTTTAATATATTTGAATTTCCAAATACAACACCTTTGTTGACCAAACCTGAAGAAATGTTGAACAAGTGTGAATGTTAACTCACAAACGCTTTCAAAAGCAGGATGTGTAAAGCTGGAAATATTTACATTATTTTATATATATGTTAAGAATTATACTTATAGGGGTGACCGGGTGGCTTAGTTGGTTAAGCAGTTGGTTCTTGATTTTGGCTCAGGTCATGATCTTGGGGTCCTGGGATTGAGCCCCACATTGGGCTCCATGCTCAGTGGAGAATCTGCTTCAGGATTCTCTCTTTTCCACTGCCCTTCCCTGCTGGCCCTCTTTTTCTCTCACTGAAATAAATAAAACTTAAAAAAAAGTAAAAGAATTATACTTGTCAATGGATATTTCCCTTGCTTGAATCCTACTGTAGGCATGAAACTTCAACATGTAATAACTACTAAATAATCATCAATATGCAATAAGTTGAAATGTCAGCATATAAGAACTATGAAATTCAAAAGCCATTGGGGAAATGATTTCAAAATAGCATAAACATGTCTAGGATTATCTTAGGATACAAAAATGACTTGAAATTATAATTATGTAATTATATTACGTGTTATAATTATATAACTTTAATACACCTAATTTATCTTGAAACATTTTAAATTTATAATTGATGTTTCTTTTCTCTTCCAAAAAATATAGATTAACTAGCATCTTATATGATTGACCTTTAATTTTTCATTATTAGAATTTTATGAGAGGATTAATGTATACTTTTAAATGCTTTTACATCTCATCACAAAAATATCAAGCAGAAGATGAATAATGGGAAAATTGATGTTAATGTGTTCTGGCTCAGGATATAAGTTATTATTTGACAGCTATGTCCAAAGTAATGGAAACTGGTGCTCTCTTGCATGGTGACTTGATTTTTATGCCTGATTTCATGTAACATAAAATATTTCCTGTACATATTTCCTAATTCAAGGTTGTGCATTAAAAAATTCACTGGCTGGGAACCATAACAATAAATGTAATTGAATATAAGTTTTAATGGCTTAAAAGCAATAGTTAGTGTTCTAAGTCCTTTCTTCTTTAGAAATGGCTAATTTTATTCATCTCATATGCTTGTTTCTGGAATATTTTAATGATTATTTCTTAGAATCCTGTTAATGCTTCATGACAGATTGAAAGACATTAGCAATTATCATTGGTGACAGAGGTAGAAAGCAACATATGGTTCCGTTATGTCAGAAATAGAAAAAATATTAAGATAAGGATGAATTTTTTCCTATACAATAAATTTTTATTTTAGACATGGAAGTTTGTTTTTTTGTTTTTTTTGTTTTTTTTTTTTTTTGCTATTTTGTGAGTAGGAAAAACATATACCTTTAAAAGTCAGAGCTTTTTTTTTTTAAGTCAGAGCCTCTTTGACATAATTTCATGACTCATATTTAATATACATTAGTTTTAATGGCTCTTACAATACAAAAAATTTTAGAGTTGTTTTGAAAATAGGAAAACTATATATATAATCTCAAATGCAATGTTTGGGGTCATTGTAAAATGAAATGCTTTAAGGAAGCCAGTTCAGGATAGCAACGTATGAAAACTCAACTCATCTCCTCCATGGAACAAACCAAACTATATGTATTAATAGAATAATTCTTCCTGAAGTAGAATTGAGGGCTGACTGAACAGCTACTGAACAACCAAAGACAGAGGGAATAGCAAGAGAACAGCAAGAGAGATGGAGACATGATAACAAAAGGAATGCCCCCCACCCCCCAATGCTGTGAATGGCAGTGGAGAGGGATAGCACTAGGGGAACAGGAACAGATCACTCTGTCCTTGGGCACAGAAAACAAAACAAAACAAAACAAAACAAAACAAAACAAAACAAAACATGACTTAACTAGCATATAAAAGGGACAACACTAGAACTCTGCCAAGCAGTGGAGGAATTGTGGGAAAGGGAAAGCTCTCCAGGCCAAAGGGACTGGAGAACAACACAGTTTACAATCCCATCCCACCTTAAATGCCTTGATTGGAACAGGGTCCAGACACCATTAATAGATTGTTCCAGTTGTCTCAGTGAGCCTGTGACTTCTGTGAACCTAGAGGTCCATAGCCCTAGCTGCACTGGGGCAGAGAAAAAAAGCCACAGTTCACAATGGCAGAGGAACTGTGGGAACAGTCTTTTCCCCTCCACCTTAAAAACCCAGACTGGAGCAGGACCTGGCTGGCATAAGGGGTAGATTCAGACACCATAATTGGAGGGTCCCCATACTATAATGGGCAATCTCAGTGCCATAAAGTCAGGTCTGGTCATCAGAGCTTTTGACCTCAGTGTGCCTAGGGTCCTCAAGCTGACACCAGCTGCCTTGTGGTCCTGGGGCACAGAAGCTGCTGTGTGTGTGTGTGTGTGTGTGTGTGTGTGTGTGTGTGTGTGTGTGTGTTTACTGTTTTTATTTTACTTTAAAAATTTATCTTACTTTTTTTTAAGTTTTCTTCTTTTATTATTCTCTTTTTTCTTTTACTCTTTTGCATTTTTTCTTTTTCTCTCTTTTTCTTCAGTCTGGAAAAGAAGGTAATGGAAAACACATAAGCTGAATAGCAGAAAGAGAAGAAATGAGGGTAGATTGAGATCTTTTGGACAATATCAAGTAAATAAACATTTGCCTTATAGGGCTCCCAGAAAAGGAGAGAGAGAGAGAGAGAGAGAGAGAGAGAGAGAAAGGTGTAGAAAACTTATTTAAAGAGATAATAACTGAAAACTTCTCTAACCTAAGGAGGGAAATTGATATTCAAGTCCAAGAAGCACCAAGAATTCCAAATAAGAAGAACCCAAGGAAGTCCAAACCATGGCACATAATAATTAATGTGTCAAAAGATAAAGAAAATCCTAAATGCAGCAAAAAAGAAACAAAAAGTTACCTGTATGGGAAAACCTATAAGAATATCAGTTGATTTTTCAGCAGAAATTTTGCAAGCCGGAAAAGAGTAGCCTTTCATACTCAAAGTGCTGAAATGGAAAAACCTACAACCAAGAATACTCTACCCAGTAAGGTTATCATTTAGATTTGATGGAGAAATAAAGAATTTCCCAGAAAAATAAAAGATAAAGGGTTTATCACCTCTAAACAAGAAATGTTAAAGAGACTTTTTTTTAAAGAGATTTCTTTTTTTTTTTTTTTAAGATTTTTTATTTATTTGACAGAGAGAAACATAGCAAGAGAGGGAATACAAGCAGAGGGAATGGTAGTGGGAGAAGCAGGTTTCCCACAGAGCAGGGAGCCTGATGTGGGGCTCGATCCCAGGACTCCAGGATCATGACCTGAGCCGAAGGCAGCCGCTTAACGACTAAGCCACCCAGGTGCCCCTTAAAGAGATTTCTTTAAGTGGAAAAGAAATGGCTATAATTAGATGTATGAAAAATATGAATAAAATAATGTAAAATATGACAACATATATATAAAATGTGGAGAAGGGAGTAAAAAGGGAAGGGGAGGAAAAAAAGAAAAAAGATTTTTCTTTATCTGTTTTTTTCTTTTTTTAGAATGTGATTGAATTTAAGTGATTATCAAATTAATATGGACTACTATTTAGTTAGGATGTTATATACAAACCTCATAGTAACCACAAATCCAAAACCTATAATAGATATGCAAAAAAATAAAGAGAAAGTCAAACAAACTACAGATACCTGGTGATCACAGAAAAAGAAAGCAAGAGAAAAAGAAAGGAACAAGAAAGAACCACAAAAACAGCCAAATCCAGATTTTCAAAATGGCAATAACTACATACCTATGAATAATTACTTTAAATGTAAATGGCCTAAATGCTGCAATTAAAAGACATAGAATAGCAGAATGAATAAAAAACAAGACCCAGCTATATGCTACCTACAAGAGATTCACCTCAGACCTAGAGACACATACAGACAATGAGCAGCCCAGCGGGTATCTTGCCCACGCCTTCTCCTGGAGGACTCACACAGTCACTGGCAACTAGAAGAAACGGTAGGACCCAGAGCATCGTGTCCTCCTCAGACTTCCCCTGTCTTGCCCCACCCTCCCTGCTAACATTGAGATGTGTGCAGTTACCTTTTGAGCTTGGAACAAGCAAACTAGAATTTTCCTCTGCTACCTCTTATGTACAAAATCTTGTTTATAAAATTTCAAAAGGAAGTAGATAAACTAGGGGAGAATCTTAATCCTAAATTTGGTTCATGAGTGGCAGAGTTCTTAGTTTCTAAGGGTATAAAATAAATTTGGAAATGGAAGTGAAAATGGAAGTGAAAGCAAATGGAAGTGAAAAAAAAAGCCAAGGTAGCAATATTTACATCAGACAAAATAGACTTTAAAACAAAGACTATAACAAGAGACAAAGAAGCACATTACATAATGATAGAGAGATCAATCCAAGAAGAGGATATAACAATTGTAAATATCTATGCACCCAATACTGGAGGATCTAAATACGTAAAGCTAATATTAACAGACATGAAGACAGAATTTAGTGGTAATATAATATAATTATAGTAGGGGATTTTTACACTCCATTTACATCAACAGATAGATCATCTACGCAGAAAATCAATAAGGTAATAACACATTGAACCAGATGGACTTAACAGATACATTTATTTCATCCCCAAACAACAAAATACACATTCTTTTCAAGTGTACGTGGAACATTCTCCAGAACAAATCACATACTAGGCCACAAAACAAGCCTTAATGAATTTAAGAAGATTGAAATTGTACCATGAATCTTGGTTTTTTTTGGAAATTTTATTTGTTTGTCAGAGAGAGAGAGAGAGAGAGAGAGAGCACACAGGCAGGGATGGGAGAGCAGGAGGCAGAGGCAGAGGGAGGAGCAGGATTCCCACTGAACAAGGAGCCTGATGTGAGACTTGATCCCAGGACTCTGGGTCATGACCTAAGCAGAAGGAAGATGCTTCACTGATTGAGCCACCCAGGTATCCCACTGTGAATCTTTTTTGACCACAATGGTATGAACTAGAAATAAATCACACACACACAAACTGGAAAAAAACACAAACATGGGAGACTAAACAATATGATGCTAAACAACCAATGGAAAATTAAGCAATTAAAGAAGAAATTAAAAAAATGCATAGAGACAAATGAAAATGAAAACAAAACAGTCCAAAATCTCTCGGACACAGCATAAACAGTTCTAAGAGGAAATTATATAGCAATACTGGACTACCACAAGAAGCAAAAAAAAGTTCAGTCTAAATTTATACTTAAAGTAACTAGAAAAAGAACAAATAAAGCCCAAGGTGAGTAGAAGAAAGGAAATAATAAAGATCAGAGCAGAAATAATTGTTGTAGAGACTAAAAAACTTGTCAAATCACTAAGTTGTACATCTGAAACTAATGTAACATTGGGTGTCAAATACTCATATTAAAAAGAAATACTAAAATGCTTAATACTTTTCCTACTTTACACATATTCAAGTTCTGCTAGTTATAAATTCTGCCCATTCTTCTCATTCTTGATTTGGATGGGATCCAAAGATACAGCATTTCTTAGAATGTGGCTTGTTCTTTGTAGTAGAGAAGGAATCCTAGGAATTTTTCCTAAAAATTAAGTTTTATGGTATACTGATAATAAACAGTTGACAACAAAATTTACCTGTTAGTAATTACCTAGTTTAAAAATAATTACTACTCTAATCATTAATGTTAGTTATAATTTTATCCATTAACAGTTGTAGATATTTTCATCAGTCTATTGACATGTTAGTAACTGAGTGTTCCTATCCTATCTAGAATGTCATCATTCTAATTTTTGAAGAGGAATGTCACAGGGCATATGTTTGGTCATTAAATTAATTTGAGTATTATTATCAGTTCTGTTTTAACTATCTAGTGACCTAGAGTAAGGCATTTAACCTCTTGAGATTTTTTTTTTTTAAGATTTTATTTATTTATTTGTCAGAGAGAGAGCACAAGCAAGGTAAGTGGCAGGCAGAGCAGACAGAGGGAGAAGCAGGCTCCTGCTGAGCAAGGAGCCTTATGTGGGACTCAATTCCAAGACCCTAGGATCATGACCTGAGTGGAAGGCAGACGCTTAACCAACTGAGCACCCAGGCATCCCTTAACCTGTTGAGATCTTAAGGCTTAGTTTTCCTTATTTGTGAAAAAGAAGTTTAAACTAAAGCATTTGTTTGGTCCTTCCACTTCTAAAAGTTCTATCAGTCTATGAAATTTTCTAGTATGGCATGCAGTTTCAGAGTTCTCATATTCGCTAGGAGGGAAATGACTGGAATGGATAGTTGACGAATGTCTCCCTGGCACCTATTCCTCCCTTCCTTTAGGCTAAATTGTTCTGATTTTGTTCTGGTATCCTCTCATCCCCCTTCCACTACGCACGCACACACACACACACACATACTATACACAGCAGGTGCACAGTTAGCTCTGGTGATTAATACAAAGGAGAGCAGTCACGCCCCTTGGGCTGTGAATGATTCAGGAATAGAAGTGTAATATGATTTGGGACAATGAGGAGTCTCAGTGAGGGATTTCTGGGAAACTTTTTCCTTCATCATTTGAAAGAACTTTTGAGGAAGAGACTCTTTTCAACTGGACTTGTAAGAGGAAGACTGTAACTCCAGTTCTATTTTTGGCAGTGGTCCTCTGAGAAAAGCAGTTATGATGAAGTTGACTCTGGAAATAGAGCAGAGAAACACGATTCTTGATGACATCACTAAGTTTCCAGAGTAGTCAACATTGGAAAATCTTAATACTTTTAGAAACTTTGGATTTTATTATTGTTTGGCCAGTTTGAATTAGATTTTCTTATTAATGACAGTTGAAATATCCATACACAATGCATTGTATTTCATTAGAAAAGGCACATGAAAGTGCCCCCAGGAAATAAGAAGTGTTATAGAAACTCAAGGCTTAATTGTTTGATGGAACTACTTCTCTGCAATTAATGTACGTATGTAATTTGCCTATGTGAATATATTTGTCTTCTAAATATTTATTGAGAGCTTGTGTTGTGCTGGGCACTACATTAGGAAGTTGGCTTTAGGACAACAACCCAATTGACCGAATTCCTCAAGGCCACATGGGAGAATGAAGCAGAGATAGACAAGAGACCAGAAATCTTGATTTTTAATATAACTAAAGGACTTTATTGTAAGCCTTTTAGTACCCTGATAAAAATTTTCACTTCTAGGAAAGAGACATTTAAAGTTAGAATGTGCTACTCATAAGACAAATGTCTTAGGACATTCCCAGCTAAAAACAAGCTATTTTATAATTCTCTGACACTGTTCTAGGTGATAGAATGAGTGAACTATTTCACATCCATCATTGCCATAGGAAAATTCAGATACTTGGGCAAATAGTGTTTCTTGCCTTTTAGTACGTCCTGTCTGAAATTAACACATGATTAATGAATATCTCATTTGTTTTCATTACCATTTTCTCTAGTGTGGACCCTTTTAACCTAATGATTTGGTTAATGTCAAACTTTCTCTATTCATTCAGCAAATATTAAGTTCCTACTACATGCTGGGCATTATGCTACTGGGATCTGAAAATCCTTCCCACTTCATATCCTTTATACCTTCCAAAAATTTCTAATAAATTGGCAAAAATATTTACCTGTCTTTCAAGGTGTTCATATTCTACCTATCTTTTGACCTTATCTTCTGCTACTCCATTTTAGAATTTTTTTCTGATGTAAATAGAAATCTTTTTTAGTTCTCAAATACTGTCTGCAATCAATCACTGAGTATTTTTACTTTCAGAACACTTTTATTCTTGCTTTTATTGGTTAATGTTTTTTTTTTAATTGTTCTAAACACAGCTTAAGTCTCATCTGTTTTGAGGAAAATTATTATAAACATAGGCTTTTGCACCTCAAATATTAGGTGTGAAGGCAATATAAAAAACAGTTTTGGAAAAGATGGACTCAAGAAATTTATCTATATATCCTTTCCTAAAATCATTGCTTGAGGGTATAACTTAGTAAAACAAAGAAATAATACAAGAAATTGGACAATGTGAAAAAAAACAAAGTATATATTAATAAATTCCCTTAATCCCAAAGGTAGAGTATAATTTAATTCTTCAGAGAGAATTAAATACTTAATAATATTAACAGTGATCAGATTTCTTTTGTGGTGAGATTAGGATGTTTTTAATTTTTTTTAAGAAATTTTTCTGCATTTTCTAAATTTTCTACTATGAACAGGCATTATTTTGAGTTTTAGAAGGTAAAAAGTATGATCATTTCAAAATACATTAATGTTGCTTTATATTGGGAAGAAAGGAAATTTTTATTTGAAAAATGGTTTGATACAATCAGAAAGATATTTATTAGCGTCTTAGTAGTCAATGAAGATATTGCTTTCACAAAATGCTTTGTTTCTGTTGAAAATATGCAAAATATCCACCTGTAGGATCTTGCTGATATTAATTTTGACATATCTATATAATAAACCATAGTCCTAAAAACCGCTAACATGAAAGCATGTGTATTGACATGGAAGGATATTAGTGATACATTCAATGAAAAGTATAATTTTATTTTATAAGAAAAATGTGGGAAGAATATATGTAAAAATGGTAGTAGTAAGTTTTCCTGGGTAATTGAATTATGGGTAATTTTTTATTTCTGCTCTCTACTTTTTATATTTTATACAATGAATGTGTACTTACTACATAATAAACTGATTTTTAATAGGTACCGGTCCGGTTCTTGTAGTATGAGAGGAATTACTTGAGGTAATAAAAATCAGCCGCAGTTAGACGTGGCGTTTGAGAGCCGGGAACCTGCAGCAGCCTTCTCACTGGGTCCCAGGTCCTCCACAGCAAAGGCATAGGGTGAGCTTGAAAAAGTCACTCAGCCTAAAGACACCAGCCAAGTTTGAGGAACCCATCTTCCCTCTGTTGCCTTGACCTTGAAATTTCTGAAGACAGGGTTTGAGTGGTGGAGCTTGCTGTAATAGCATGTACTGCTATTTGGCAGTGTTAGGCAAGGTGTCCTTAGCACAAGCTGGCTTTATGCTTGCTTTCAACTAATGCAGCCCAGTGCATCCAAATTAGTTAATCAAATGTGAGGAGTTTTTTACCCGAATTCTCAGAAAGCAAGAATTCCTCAAGAGAATAACACTGAGTTGTAATGACTCGTGTAAGTGAGGTGGTCGCCTATACGTATAGCTTCCACTTGAGACTTCAGGGTCTTATGCAGCCCCTCTGTATTCCATTCCACAGATACTTCATTCGTAGAGCCAAGAATATTGATTGAGCAACTTGACTGTGCCAGATGCAGTGAAGAGTTAACACAAATAGGTCACCAGTCTTTACCTAGAAAAATTTCTTTTATTATTATAGTGTATATACTTCTGCTTTTGACTCTATCTGTATTTGTATCTATATTTGCATCTCCACTCATATCTGTATCTATAATTTCCTCTAAACTTTGACCCCATTGTTCCATTTTATTTAGGTGCTTGGTACAGTTGATTAGAGGTCTGATGTAAATCTGGTTCTCATTTCTTTGTTGATACCCAGTTTTAACATTTTGAAAGCCTTCAGAGTTCTTTCTTTGCTCATTGAATTTAGTAAATGTCGAGATGTATATCTTCTCACTTTTTTTACTGAGATCTGAATAGGCCCTTCCAGTCCAAACACTTGTATCTTTCTTGAGTTTGGAAAGTTTTCTTCTACTTTATTATTTTCTTAGTTTTTGAACCCTATTTTGTCTATCTGGAGTTAACTTTTTTCTTATATTTTCAATTTCTGTGTTATGTTTTTGTTTTAGGAGATTTGTTCTGTCTTAACTTCAGTGTCACAAACTCATTCTTCAGTAATGTTCATTCTGCGATTCAGCCTATCTGAAATTTTTATTAATAATTTTATGACCTACTTTCCCAGAACATTTTCTTTTTCTTGGATTGCTTCTTTTTTATAGCCATATATTCTAGTTTTATGGATGCAGGTGTTGTCTAATTTCTCTAACAGTGATTTAGAATTATTTAAAATTTCTCTTCTGCCTGTCATTGTTTCCTCCAGGATTAAGGGTTGTGTTTATTTATCATGATTCTTCTCTTTCGTATCGTTCATTTTTCCCAGATGCTTGTTGACTCTGGGTTGTCCTTTCATATTTATGAATGGACTAGTATGATAATTCTAGGCAACTAATATTGTGATTCTCTGGTAGTTTTATAGGCCAGTTTATACAGAAAGCTTCTCCCTGGAATGGGAAGGCTAACTAAGGGCTTCCCTTTAGGGTATGTGGGAAATAAATAGACAGGTGAACTCAGGCCCCCATGACTGATGAAGTTAGGAGTCTGGGGTTATATCAGGCTCTGTTGTGTTTATCTCTGGCCCTCACCCCTGCTGGGACAGCTTGCCAGGATAGTCTTTCACTTTATTTAGAAATATCCATGCTGGTCTGGAGCTTGATATGCTCAAATCATTCCTTGCCCTTGCTCTGTTCTGTATCACAGAAAAGCTGACTCTGGCAGGTTGTATTTCCTAGGTATCAACTAAGATGGTTCTGGATGGATTGTCCAATAGGACACAGGCAGCAGGTTAGGACATGGAGGGAGACTATGAAAAGGCCTCTGTCCCCGCTCCCTTTCTGCCTGTTTGTCTTGGGCAGTGATTCTAGAAGTTTCTTATACTTTCCCTGAATAGGCTGCCTCAGAGCCTCTACTGAGTGACTTGACTGTCTGCCTTCAAGAATACGATGTCCACCCTGCTTCCTGCTTTTGCCCTCTATCCCTTGTGTGGCCTCTTAGCACTACTGTCCCCTGTGTAATTGATTCCCTGGATTAAATTCCCTATGGTGTAAATACTTCCTGTTTCCCTGGTGGGACCCTGACTGATGTAGTAGCCCGCTTTAGAGTGAGGACAAGTTCTGCAGCTTCACTGTAGTTTTTGGGAGAGAGAATGGCTAATTAGTATAGCCGTATTATAGACATCTCTGAAATTGAATATCTTTTTTTTTTTAAAGATTTTATTTATTTATTTGACAGAGAGGAGAGAGATCACAAGTAGGCAGAGAGGCAGGCAGAGAGGGGGAAGCAGGCTCCCCGCTGAGCAGAGAGCCTGATGCGGGGCTCGATCCCAGGACCCCAAGATCATGACCTGAGCTGAAGGCAGAGGCTTTAACCCACTGAGCCACCCAGGTGTCCCTGAAATTGAATATCTTGATAATGATTGTCCCAGAGTCTGCCACTGTTCTTATGATTGTACTTCTTCCATCAATGTTTTGTCTTCCAGAAATTTTTCAAAAATTTTGGTTTACTGAAAGAACCATTTCTTATTTTCATCACTTTTATTGATTTTTTTTTCTCTTTCTCCTCCTCCTTATTCATCTTCTTCTCTTTACTGGCAATGTAGCATTGGGGCCCCCTTCATGGACTCTGAATTAAAATCTTGGCTTTAGCAAATGCTGATTTTGTGACTTGACACAGGTTTCTCAACTTTTGGTGCCTCCATTTGTTCATCTGTAAAATGGGAATTGCTGAGGATTAAAGGATAAGCATGCAGAACAGTGCCTGGCACATAACAGGTGCTCAATAGAAATTAGCTACTATTATTTTAGCTGCTACTATTAATATTTCTAAAATTTTCTTTTTTTATTTTTAAAATTTTCATCAGATTTTGGGGTGAAAGGTTAATAAATTCCTGGGCTCAGTCTACAATTTGAACTGGAAGCACACAGCCTGATTTTGAACTATCAGAGTGTTAATTAGCATATGATGAAATAGCTCATACAGAGAGAAAAGTGAAAAGAAACATGGATACATTTGCTTTGGATAAAGACAAGAAGACAGGCACTGATTACAAAAAGTAGAGTAATTGCATACATTCAAAAGTGAACACCATATCAAATGGCATTTCAGGGTACCATGGTCTCTTAAGATTTGTTATCCATCCCTCCCCTTTTTTACCAGCTGTATTTCTATATTGAAGCTTTTCACTTCTAGGATGAGGTAAGTAAGGTTTCCTTTTCCAAATACAATTTTAAGTGCTGGGAATAATTTATATTGGCCCAATATCTTCCTTATAATTTTCTTTGTATTCTACCAGAAGAAGTCTTCTTTTCAACAGGAGATAAATGACATAAAACAAAATGTTCTCTTATAAGCCCTGAAAAACTGTTTTCTCATATTTGTAAAAAAAAAATAGCACTGTAAAACCATACAATAACATAAGTTGAGCCAACTTCAATCCTTTGGGGTTTTCTTTTATTTTAACCAATAATTCAGCTTGCTTTTGGTTTTAATTTGATTATAAGATTCAAGAGGAAAAGTTCCTTGGAAGCTATCTGCATTTCAGGTTGTTTATATTAGATTTCTTTCAAGAAAACTTGTCTTTCCCTATATACAGGCATCAAAATCTTGGCTGATACATAGTCTCAAGTTTTTATTTAATTCCCTGATGGCAAGAGTCTTCTTGGGGAGAAAGTCACAGACTTTGATTGGATTCAAATATGTTTAATCTCTTAATGATTTTATAATGAAATTTCTCTTTTATGCTAAAAAATACTTTCTTATTCAGCATTTCATCAACTACTACGAAAGTTATATTTCTTTGTACCTTAAAATGTTTATGAATCTTAAACTGAAAAACCAGTTGAAAACCAAAAGTAAGTTGTAATAGATATATAAGAGAAGATTGTATTTTAAAATGAATATAGAAGTCAACATTGGATATTATAAAAGAAAAAAAGATTTAAAGAAATTTTTTCTTTAATGGAGATTATTTTAAGAAGCTGTATTTTTTTTTAAAGATTTTATTTATTTATTTGAGAGAGAGCCAGCGAGAAAGAGAGAGAGAAAGAGGAAGAATGTACAAGCAGTAGGGAGGGAGAAGCAAACTCTCTACTGAACAGGGAGGACCCTGGGATCATGACCTGAGCTGAAGCAGATGCTTAACTAACTGTGCCACCCAGACACCCAAGAAGCTATATATATTTTTTAAATTTAATTTTATTTTTTCAGTGTTCCAAGATTCATTGTTCATGCACCACACCCAGTGCTCCATGCAATACATGCCCTCCTCAATACCTACCACCAGGCTCACCCAACCCACCACCCTCCTCCCCTCCAAGACCCTCAGTTTGTTTCTCAGAGTCCACAGTCTCTCATGTTTCATCTCCTTCTCTGATTTCTCCCAATTCACCCTTCCTTTCCTTCTCTCAATGTCCTCCATATTTTTCCTTTTGCTCAATACATAAGTGAAACCATATGATAATTGACTCTCTCTGCTTGACTTATTTCACTCAACATAATCTCTTCCAGTCCTGTCCATATTGATACAAAAGTTGGATATTCATCCTTTCTGATGGAGGCATAATATTCCATTGTATATATAGACCATATAAGTAGCTATATTTTAATATAATTTTTAAGTTGTATTTTACACATGAACCATTTTCAAAATGATGTGCTTTTGCCAGATTTCATTGTCCTGTAAGTAAAAAAAAATGTACATCTAGAGATAATATGTTAAAAAATTCTCTTGAACTTCATGTTTTTTGCTGATGTTGTTGTTCTTGCTGAGTGCTTGTTTAAAAATATCTATATGATGGGGAACAAGTGATTCCTGGTCCCAAGGTATCACAACTAATAGGACTCCAAACAGATTCAATATCAAAGCAAATTTTTATGCTTAAAAAATCTTACAGCATGTCCTTTCACTAGAGGATCAAAGATTTAACCATGGGAATAAACTTGACCAACTTTTTTTTTTGTCTTTAAAAAATTCAGTACTTGCCAAAGTGTACATCTGTTTATAGAGATTACTGATCTTTTTTATTAGAGTTTTCAGCATCCCTCTGGGTTTATGCACATGTGGCAAAAGTCTTTTTTTCATGAGAATGAGTGAAATCTTAATCTCAGTAATCCAAAACAACCCTAAAAGTTGTTTTTTTATTTATGTTCAAAAGCCACAGCACTTTCAGCTCCAATTCAAGAATTTGAGGAAGGAAAAGAATACGCTGTGCCTTAGGAACTATCTGGGACACCTTAAGGTTTAATGACCTATGGGGAGCGTTTCCAGTGAAGTAGGTAGTAATAATTGCTGGGAGACACAGTGGATGGCAGAAAGTGAAAAAGTGGCAAAGCGATGACCCTTAAGTAATCACATCCTTCTACTACAGTTTTCAATGCTGTAAAAGAAATGTTTGACAATAGTGAAATGAAGAATGAATTATTCTAAATAGGTATAAGGCCTTCATCTTTATCTGTTTACATAGTTGTTTTATGTGAAATTGACAAATAATATAATTTGCATATGACTGCAGAAGAGGGATACAAATAATTGCAGCAAAATAAAAATTTTAACCATTAATCTTGGTTGAATAAGACTAATGAAGTTTAATGAAGGCTCTTCTATTCCTATACACAAAATGCCAATTACCTCTATTCTTTCTGAAGAACAAGATCTCCAAACACATTTACGTCAATAAAATTAGTTTATTAAGCCTAGGTTCTAAATAGAAGATAATTCAGAGAGAGACGGAAATACTCAGGGACATAATGTTCAGAAAAGAAGGTATTAGACCTTTAATTGAAGGAAATATATTTCAGAAGGAACTTTCAGAATTAAATACAATTGTAAAAAGTAAAAATATGATAACATACATTATCAAGTTTTGAAAAATATTATAGCAAATAGTAAGAGCCAGTGTTATCATATATATGTGCATTTAACACAATATACATGTATGTGTTTAACACAATGCAAGTGTGACAGTAATATAGTCTTTTCAAAAAAAATATAGCCTTTTCATTATGTGGAAATGGGGAGTAGAAGAAAGTTTAGAACCCCAACTGCCCTGCTATGCACAAAATGCAGGCCAAACACAAACACCCGCTAATATATGAGTGAATCCTACCTTCAGGACTAATTTGTGTTATAAATGGTTATGATATTTTTTCTCTTGCAGTGTTTTCAGAATTTCTTTCTCTTGTATTATCATTCTGAGGTCCATTGTATTCATGTATGACCTGTACTATTACTTGCTTAACAATTTTACCTAAAATAACTTAATTTAAAAACTTGTTAATCAAGAGAAATCGCACTATCACTACTATGCAGTCAGTATCATTTGCCATACATGGACGACAAAAGCAGAAAAACGATTTTAAGTTCTAGTTAGAAGTTGTTGCTCACCAAATGTTCCGAGCATGATACCTGCTTTCCCTACCTTAAAGTCTTAGTTGTGAAAGCCTAGCCCCAAACTATTATTTCCGCTCATAGAATTATAGAGTTGAAGGAAAACATGAATTGAAATAACTTTTTTATTATGACTTTTTAATATCATTTTCCTGGTTAGAGTACCCCCTGATACTGATAGTCTTGCAACTAGAGTAATCTCAAGTACAATCATATTCCACACTTTGGGGGGCATTGCTATTCCTGAGTTGTTATTCCTATTTTAGTTTCTGTTTCTCCTGTTTTAGATGGGAGAATAAAAGTGAGATGCCTCAGTAATTTGTGTTTTCTACTTTCTTCAGGAGGTAGGAAATACAAATAAGGGGAATAGTGGCATGGTTAATCTAAGAAAGATGAAAAGAGTTCATTAAACAGCCTATACCGTCTGTGTAAGATTGATAACTCCATGTACAAGGTGTCACCAGTAATAGAGTGTCTCCTTTCTTTACTGCCCAATAATGTCCCAGAACTGAAAGACAAACATGAACTTGGGATTGGAAGCTAATAAATGGGACACTTTTTCTAGAAGGCTGAAGGTAGCAGGGTTAATGAATTACAGATGAGATTGTTTACATGAGTGAGTGCTGTTTGCTTTTCCTCCCATCAGTTTTATCCCTTCCAGTAAGAAGAGTAAGTTAACTTATGATAGAAATGGGGAGGGAAACTAACACAGCTCTAAAACAAAGTTTAATTTTTAAAAAAAAATGTTATTTAAAAGAATGTTTTTGCTGCCTCTTTCTAGTACTGTAGAAAGATTAATTTCTAGTTGACTATTAAGGCTTATAAGCCTTGGTACCTTATAGAAAATGTTTCTGAAACAAGAAGTTCTAGTTCATGGACAAAGTTGGTGTGGGCTTATGTATGAGTATGGTGGTGATATGTGTTCTTTATTTGTTTTAAATCTGAGAGAACTTGTAGAAGTTATCTCATGATCTGGATAGGTTGGGGCATAAATATTAGGAGAACCAGGACTTTGTCTCCTCTGCCTCATACTGTTGGAATTGGCATGAGCCAAAAAGGGGCAACTACTGAACTATGAAAAGCAGTGGTGGAAGGGAATCCCCAGAATGGGCAGGACTTCAGGTGATCCATGTGATTGAACACCTATTCTGGAAGTAAAGATGGCCTGAGTATGCATGTACTTGATTCATGAATGGTGGCTAATGGAATGATTGGCTGGTCATGGATTTAAAATGAACACATTTAGAAGATTGGTGACAAAAGATGTGTAGGGAACATGTATACATATGGGTTTCTTATAATGGGCACTGAGTGATTTGTGACTGGCATAAATGCTTAGAGAAAGTTTCATCTGTGAAGGAGGCTTTTACTGATAACATAGACAACTTGACCCATCATGGACATCAGTCAGCTTTGTATCCCAGACATGCCTATTCCATGGGTTCAAAGTGGTCATGGCATCAAGAGTGGAGGTTATGTATAAGCTCAACAACATGGACCTCCTCTTACCAAAACTGATCTGGCTTGATCCTCCATTGAGTGTCCAACCTGACCACAGCAAAGGACATCACTTACTAAGGGAACAGTTGGCAGCCTGCTTGTCAAGGAGAAGATAGTACTTGTCCATATAGGGACAGACTTACTTAGGAACACATTTACCTTCTCTGCCTTCAGGGTTTCTGCCAGCATCTTTGTTCATAGATTACAGATTGGTGTATCCATGGCGCATAAAACATCTCTCTGATCAGGGGACTTATTTTACTGCAAAAAAAGTGTGGCTTTGGACTTCTGCCTATGGAATTCATTCTGATCTTACTTTGTGTCTCATCCTCCCAAAACTATTATTTTGATAGAACAGTGTAATGGCATGAGGAGGCTAAGTTACAGGAAAAATATATTTTGTGAGGTTCAGTGCTATTCTATAGTATGCAGCTAATACCTCTTAAGCCAGCAGCTAATATTTGGTTCCATCTACATAGTTAGAATATGTTTAGGAACCAAGGGACAGAGATGAGATTGGTCTCCCTCATTATTTTTCCTGATAACTGACTTGTAGAATTTTTGTCTTTTGTCTCTGTGACCCTAGGCTTTATGAATTTTAAGGTTCTAAAGAGGACAGCTTCTATCAGGGAACACAGTCATGGTTTTGACAAACTAGATGCTTCCCGACTATTTTGAGTTCTAAATTCTTTTAAACCATTCATCTATCTTTGGGCTTCTGTTTGGGATCAGGCAATGAAGAGCCTAGTGGGGAGAGTGGAGAGAGGAAAAAATACGAGGTCAGGGTACTTATTTTCCCAGTCCCCTTCTTATGGTTAGCAAATTGGTGCCACTTGGTCTTTGCTTCTCATCTTATGTATGAAAAACCTGAACTGAGAGGTGATGTGATTTACCTACAGGAATAATTTTAAAAGATTGTATTAGATCAAACCCCAGACAGAGTGTGGGCAGACCAGAGGTTATAAACTCTGATGTCCACTTGTGCCATCAGGTGTCAAACAGGTGGGGGAGGTGGTTTGGTTAGTAGAAGCATGAGTATCACATAAGTTGTTGGGAACTGGAGAAGCCATTATCCACTGTCCAAATGTAATACCTTCTATTTAGCCTCAGCTGGTTGCCATAGAGTTGGGAATGCAGGTCCCCATGCTGCCATGTTTTTTAAGTTTTTGAGAGAAGCTGAAATCTCAAATTTTATGTGAAGTCTCTAAATTTAAATGGAAGTTAATTTAACTTTAACTATGAAAAGGGCTAGCAAAACGAACAGATTATCTGTGGGCTACATGATGGTATAAGCTACCATGGAAGTATAAGCTGCCATGGAAGAATCAGAAGACACACAGAACAGTGTGGCTAGCTCTGCAGTGAGAGATACCATGCTGAGAGCCCTAGGGAACAAACTGGGCAGTTGCTGGGGAAGGTAGACTTAGGGAGGGCACTGGGATCTACTGTGATTCAACAAAAGACGAATAATAAAACCCTGAAGAGTAGCAGGACTTAGGAGGAGGGGTCAGACCATAGAGATAATAAGGAGAAAAAATTAAATATGGGTGGTAAGAAACAAGGAGCTAGCTGATGTAATTGTCAAGGTTATGGTTGGGTAAACGTGCCATTGACCAAAGTGGGGAAAGCATGAAGGCGAGGAGCTCTTTGTGTGGGTAGAGTGGGGCCTCTAGAGAGAAAGTTAGCATATTGGATTAGAAATATAAACTTGAGCATCAACCTTTCAGGTGGTCACTTATCAAACTCAGTAGCACGAAGAAAACATTAATGATGATAGCACATCAGCAGAATGCTCACAGGAACTCATCACTTAAAAGATGTGCTGGGGAGAATGTAGAAAGAAATATAGGACTCTTCTGGTGAATTAATGGTTTCAATATATGACAAAATGGTGTTCATATGCATGTTTTTACTTTGAGCAAAACCAAAATTACCGTAACAACAACTTAGAGAAATTATTTTAACTTTTATTTTATGACAATGAAATGTATCAAAATTTTATAAAATAGAACATATATTGGATTTTTAAGAACATGGTAATGGTAGGGCACCTGGGTGGCTCAGTGGGTTAAAGCCTCTGCCTTCGGCTCAGGGCATGATCTCAGGGTCCTGGGATCGAGCCCCACATCTGGCTGCTCAGCGGGGAGCCTGCTTCCCCCCCTCTCTCTACCTGCCTCGATGCCTACTTGTGATCTCTCTCGCTCTCTCTGTCAAATAAATAAATAAAATCTTTTTTAAAAAAAGAACACGGTAATGGTATCTTTATGTGTATTCTATTTTGTTTTATTGCTTGTTTAGGTCACACTGCTTTTTCATTGGGGACCATGTTGCTGAGCTGCATCTGCTTGCTCGGGTGCCCCTTCAAGACTACTTCCACAGTGAGCTTTCATGACAGTGCAGAGTGAATAGGCTGCTTTATGCAGATATGTTGTGGGAAAGGCAAGAGCATACATATTTTTGAAAATTCAAAATTACTTCTTAATTGAGTAGTTTTTTGAATTGAATTGAATTACTTAATTGAGTAATTTTGAATTGAAAATTCAAAAGCTACTCCTTAGTTAGACTGGTCAAGAATTACTAATTGCTTCTTTTTAGAAAGCTCACTTCCCCTCCCCTCCTTTCTCCAATTAAAAAAAATTGTCATTGTTTACCTTCATTTTTACTTGTTGAGAGACATTTAAAAAAATAAGATTGTGTGTGTGGGTGTGTAAACACTCAATTTGGCTTGGAGTATAGTGCTGATGTAGGAGAAGAGGTGGTGATAAGGCTAGGATTTTAAATTGGAACAACAGTAGTCGTATTTGTAGATTAAGTGGAAGAGACATTCCTAGCATTTACACAGGCCATTGTTGAATAGGCTTGAAGTTCAAGCAAGCCTTTCTCTTTGTTTGCTTGGGCCATTGAGTCAGTTCTAGAACACAGGGAGAGATTTGAGTTCCTGGGAACACTTTTTCATTGCCAATGCCATCCTAATCCCCAGGTCTGTTTTGCATTGGCGATGTCAAGCAGTAAAAAACACGTGTTAAAATAACATCATGCCTTTCAATACAAAAGTTTTTTAATGTGCCCTTTGTCACACACTTAAATAAATCCTGTAGGAGCACTCACTCCATAACGTGCCAAAAGGCAGCCGTTTCTGGGAAAGAGAAAGACCCATTAACTGTTTACAGACTCAAAGTAATAGCAGTGAGTAGAAAATGTATCTCTAGTGTCCCTTCTTAGTTTTGGGCTTCTCTTTCTTCATTAATGCCTATTGTCTGCAACTCTCTCTCTACACACACACACACACACACACACACACACACACACACACACACACGGCATGTATATAACCAAACCCTTGGTAAATTGGAACAGTAGGAGATAACATACCCACTCTCAGTGAACTCCCTACATCCACCCCTAGAATATAAGAAAAGCAGTTAAAATTAGTTCAAAAGTTCATCCTGTGTAGTATTTCTCCTCTAGCAGAGACAGTCCAGTTTACTTCTGACAGGTTAATACTACACATATAAGGCAAATTTTCAAACATTTCATAGTACTTGAATGACTTGCCATGGACAATCAACAACACTAAGTTACTAAGCTTTTCTTAAATCTATTTTGTAACTAATTAACACTACTTTTCAAATAGATTATATATATGATGTGAAATCCAAAATGTATACAATTACATGCCTTTCTTCCATAGGCAGTCAGTTCTCTTCCCTCGAGGTAATCCCTGTTCTTATTCTGTGTGTACTTTTCCAGAGATTATAAATAGAAACCTATAATACACATTTATGGAAAAATGAATATATATGTATACTTATACATAATACTTTACTCAAATTAAACTAATAGAATTATTTTAACAACACTCATATTGATAGCATCTGCATAGTATTTTTTTGTGTGGATGTATCTTAATTGATTTAACTAGTCTGTAATTTAGGAAACGTAGTTTACCTCTTCAACTATTATAAATATTGATGCAATAAGTACTCATTTACCAAAAATAAGTTTTGAAATGTGTGTGTGTATATAATACAAATTTCTAAAAATGTAATTATTGTTTTAAATGGTATGTGCATTTTCACTTATGATGGATATACCAAATTACCATCCATAGATGTTGCATCAATTAATGTGTCCACCAAAAAAATATAGAGTGCTTATCTTCTCATGTCTTTGTAACATAGGGTACACACTTTTTGATCCTTGACAATCAGGTGGACTAAAAAAGACCTTTCTCTTTTTGGTTTTAATTTGCATGCCTCTTATTTTACAAATGAACTTAAGCATATTTTCAAATGTTTAAGAGCTATTCAAATTTCTGTTCTTTTTTTTTTTTTTTTAGATTTTTATTTATTTATTTGACAGAGAGAGAGAGATTGCAAATAGAGAGGCAGGCAGAGAGAGAGGAGGAGGCAGGCTCCCCGCTGAGCAGAGAGCCCATTGGTGGGCTCTATCCCAGGACCCTGAGATCATGACCTGAGCCAAAGGCAGAGGCTTTAACCCACTGAGCCACCCAGACACCCTCAAATATCTGTTCTTGAAATAGTTTGTCTATTGTTCCTTTTTGCTGTTGGGTTGCTGATTTATTTGTAGGAAATTCTAGTTTAGTTTAGTAAATTACTTTTTTTCTGTAATGTGTGTTGCCAACCTTTCCCCCATTTTTTCATGTCTTTCACTATTGACAATGGTGTTTTTTGCCCGGGAGATATGTCTGACTGTAATAGTCGAAATTACCAATCTTTTCTTTTATGGCTATTGAGTTTTGCATCATAGTTAGAAAGGTGTTCAGCACTCCAAATTTATAAATAAATTCTCTCATGTCTTACACTTTTCATGGTTATACTTCTCACGTTTAAGCTACCTGAACTTTATTTTGTTGTATGAAGTGAGTAGGGATCAAATACTATGTTATTCCAGATAGCTACCAGTGTTCCAGCGCCAATTTTGATCAATCCATCATTTCCTCTTTGATACATAATGCTACTTTTACATATACTTACATATAAATAAATTAAATTGGAATTTAGATTTATTCCTGGCATCTCAGTTCTGTTCCACTGAGTTAGCCTTCTTTTATTTTACCTATTTTTCAGATTTAAAAAAAGAGATTTTATTTATTTATTTGTCAGAGAGAGAGGGAGGGAGAGAGTGAGCACACAAGCAGGGGGAGGGGCAGAGGAAGAGGGAGAAGCAAACTCCACCTGAGCAGGGAGCCTGATGTGGGACTCAATCCCCCGACCCCAGGATCATGACCTGAGCCAAAGGTAGACACTCAACCAACCGAGCCACCCAGGCACCCTATTATTCATATTTTTAATTATTGTTTATCTTTCCATATAAATGGAGAGTAAATTTCTCATCCCAAAAATGAGATTTGGTAGTGTATTTATTGAGATCATTAAACTTGTAGATTAATAGAAGGAGAATTGGCATCTTCTTTATGTTCAGAGGCAGAATGACCTCTGATGGGTATATGGCACCTGACTACCAGATTACTTGTTCTTAAGTCGAGACTTTACCACTTACTATCTTTGTGACCTTTGGTAAGTAACTTTCTTTATCTCTGCCATGATGATAAAAAAAAAAAAAAAGAAGAAGGAGAAAGAGAATAGTACTATCTTAGGACATTTGTGAAGATTAAGAGTTAATATGCATAAAAGGCTTAGAACAGCACACCATACTCACTGTATAATAAGTTTTACCTATTAATGAATCTTTCTGTTGAAGAGAATGAGTTGACTTCCCATGTATTAAAGCCAAATTTTGTGTTCTTTATAACATCTTAAGATCTTTTATTCATATATGTCTTTTTTCATGTAAATCTCTCACAATTCTCATATTTATTCTTGGTTAACTTTTTCTTTTTTGTGTCTGTTATAAATGGATTTCTTTTTATTTTTTATTGAGATATATAATGTATTCAATTATATTTTTTGTACCAATTTGATGGGTACAATTTAACGCATTATAACAAATGAATATTGCCATGTAACAATGGCAAAATTATAATATAGGTTATTTCTGTCATCCCCAAATGTTCCCATGTACCTCTTTTCAGTCTGTCTTCTTCCCTTCCCCAACTCCTTACCACTGGCAATGACTTAATGGCTTTCTATCTTTACAGTTTTGCCTTTTTTAGAATTCTATATTAATGAAATTGTATAGTTCATAGTCTTCTGTAGCTGACTTCTTCCATTTAGCATATCATTTTTAAGATTCATCCATGATGTTGTACAGTAGTTATTTACTTTTTGTTGCTGATTAGTATCCCATTTTGTGGATAAATACATCATATTTTATTTATTCATTTACCAGTTAATGGATAATTGGGTTGCTTCAGTTTTATGCTATTATGGCTTAAACTGCTCTGCTGTGAACATTCAAGTAATATTCTTTGTGTGGACCTAGAGTTTTACTTTTTTCTGGGTAAAAACCTGGAATTGATACTGTTGGTTTATATGATAAATGTACATTTAACTTTGAAAGAAAGTGCTAAAATGTTTTCCAAATATGACTGTATTATTTTGCATTTCTACAGCAATACATGAGTGCTCCACATTTTCTACATTCTCCAATACCAACACTTGATATTATCAGCCTTTTAAATTTCAGTCAGTCTAGTGAGTGTATAGTGGTATTTTCACTGGGATTTGAAGTTGTATTTCCCTAATTACTAATGAGGAGCATTTTTCATGTGCTAATTGCTTACTTCTTAATTTAGTTTATTATTACTGAGTTATAAGAGTTTACATATTCTGAATATAGCCCTTTATCAGATACATTTTTTCCTAGTCTCTGGCATGCCATTTCATTTTTTTAACAGTATCTTTTAAAGAACAAAAGTTTCTAATTTTGAGAAATTCCAAACTAAGAAATATTTACTTCACCTAATATCACAGAGATTTTCTTATGTTTCCTTCTAGAAGTTTTAGTTTTAGGTTTTATGTTTACATTTATTCTTTTTTAGTTCATGTCTTTGCAGATGATGTGAGGTAAGGGTCAGATTTTGTTCTTGTTTTTCCTTTGGGCATATGGACATCTAATTGTTCCAATATTATTTTTGAAAAGACTATCTTTTCCTTGTTGAGTTACTTGGCACTTTTGCTTAAAATTAATGTAGTCTATGTCTGGGCTCTTACTTATAGCTCATTGATCCTTTTTACCCTTACCTCAATACCAAACTGTTTTGATTATTGTATCTTTGTGATAATTTTTGAAATCACTTAGTGTGGCTTCTCCAAACATTCAGTTTTTTGAAATTATTTTGGTTATTCTAGTTTCTCTGCTTATAAATTTTAGAATCAGCTTATTAATGTCTTCAGAAAAACCATCTGTGTTTTTTTACTGGGGATGTAACTATGGATCAGTTTGATTTGGAATGCATCAAGAGATCAATTTGGGAAGAATTGACATCTTAAAACATTGGGTCCCTTTCTTTATAAACATGTCATATCTCTCCATTTTTTAGGTTTTCTTTAATTTCTCTTAGCAAGGTTTTGTAATTTTCAGTATACCAGTATTTCACATTTTATTAAACTTAACCTTAAATATTTCATATTTGTAGGTGCTATTAAAATGGAATTTTAAAAAGTCCAATCTAATATAGTTTGTTGCTTATGTTAAAGAACACAACTGATATTTGTAAATTGTACTTGTATCTTGTGACTCTGCTAAACTCACTTTTTGTTCTAGTAATTTTTTTTGTAGATTCCTTATGATTTTCTCTATAGAAAGTTATGTCATCTGTGAATAGTTGTACCTTTTCTTTTCCATTTTTATCTTGCCTTATTATACTTGGCTGGACCTAGAATACAATGGCCCAGCAATGTGATTCTTTTTTTTTTTTTTTTTTTTTTGGCCAGTGGAGGTTAGAAGGGGGTTTAATGGAATGTCCTCATTTCCACTTTCTGCCAAGGCTAGCCTTATGGAGGATCAGAGACATGCGGATTAAGCCCTGAAGGTAAATAAGCCAAAGGAGCCTAGTTAAGGCCAATCTAGGGCACCTGGTTAATCTAGCTAGCAAGTTGCAGGTGAATAAGTGAGTGATGTATGTAGATCAGCACAGCTGCCTAATGACCACCTCAGATGTATGAACAATAAGTACTTGTTTTATGTCACTGAGGTTTCCTTGTTGCTTGCTATGTAGTATTGTGGTGATAGATAACTGATATGCCCATTAAATGAACAAATCTTGTTTGAATTCTTTCATTATTTCACTCACACATTTATAGAACTTTCTAAGTAAATAGAGGGAGCTTTAGGTCTAAAAGTCTGCTTCTTTTTTTTTTTTTAAAGATTCATTTATTTACTTGACAGAGAGAGAGAGATCACAGGTAGGCAGAGAGGCAGACAGAGAGAGAGGGGGGAAGCAGGCTCCCCGCTGAGCAGAGAGCCAATGCGGGCTCAATGCCAGGACCCCGAGAGAGATCATGACCTGAGCCAAAGGCAGAGGCTTTAACCCACTGAGCCACCCAGGTGCCCCTAAAAGTCTGCTTCTTGATACATTTCTTCCTGCCTTGATCTTCCTTCTCCATGCCCCATGCTTGTGAATTTTCAGCAAAATCATCACTTCCATCTGTCAGACTTTTAAATTTGTATATTTTAAACTTTTATTAAATTTTAATAGTTTCTGAAAGATTCTCCTTGGAGCTCTTGAATCAACAATGATTCTTCATTATTGTCTCTTTTTAAAGCAACTGTTATCAGTTAAATGAAATTATATCTTATTTAACATTTTATTTTAAAATTTTATTTAATTTTATTTATTTATTATTGAACATTCTAATCTATTCAGTCCATAAAAGTTAAGAAATTGCTTTAAAATATTCAAGTAAGTTACTTTATAACAAATTGATATCAAATAGATATATACATATGCAAACACAAAACACATGCATATTTACATAGACAATTAAAATATTCAACTGACTTTATACTTTATGCCTTCAAAAAATTGTGGCTTTTGCCACTTATGTACTATGAATCCTTCAACCAATAAAGAAAATCAACCTTTGCTAAGAGAATTTAACCTTGAATTTTCTTTTTCCTGCTTTAATTTCAAGTATGCAATCTCAACATTATATTAACATAGATTTTTACATTTAATATGTAATAAAATGAGTTGGAAAACATTAAGTTGTAATACTGATAAGCTTTTAATGTAGTTAAATATGGCAAAACAAATCAGTACTGGTTCTTAATTGATTTTGATTGTATTGTGTAGACAATCTCATTGGATTATGTGTTCATTATGGAAAAGAAAGCAAAATCCAAACAAGCAAAGCAGCCCTCTAGCATTTTCAGCCCTTGTGTCTATCCACATGCACTCTCCAGTGTGAATATTAAAGGGAATTAATTTTGATCCTCTGACGCCAATAGATGTCATTTCCTTAAGAATCTGTTTAGTTACCCTGAAATGTAGAAATAATTTGAAAATATTCTGATGCAGATCAACTAATTGCAAAAGGAGATGCCCTGGTGTTTTCAAAATTCTAATTCAAAAGGAGTAATTCAGTATACCAAGACAATATTGAAACATATTCGAATGTTGAATAGTGTAATGTATAGCTGTATATATTTTCCCCTCTGTGTATATTATATCATCTGAAACTAAGCATCAAGCAAGAATGGAAATTCTGATACCAGTTCAAAATAATGTAACTTTGTTGGCTCTAAGGGGATTTAAAAAAGACATTTTCATTCTCAAAAACTGGGAGCGATATCAGTGAATACTATCTAATTTGACGTGAGTGATTCTTAAATGTGCATAAGATAATTTCACTGGAGCAAAAGTAAAAGTGAAAAAAAATAGAAACTACCTAAATCCTTTTATAGTTCATGATTTTTATGCTAAAATATCAAGTTTATTGTTGTGAGGTTTCCCTAGACCAGAACCTAAGTTAGATATTCCTGTGCAAAAGATTTTTTTGGGGGGGGGGGGGCATTCTCTTAGAAAAAAAACTGTAAGGAAGTGACAGAAGCCAAACAGAATAGATGAAAACGCTGAAAATGGATGAACTTATAGCAGAGGGTCAGGCTCAGCCTGATCCCCGAGCTCTAAAGAGATGAATGGCACCCTGAAGTTTGTCCCATTGAGATAAATTAGATTTTGAACCCCTGTTATCAGTTACTGGCTGTGGGCTGAGCTCCTCCGTGGGATGGGTAGAAGCTTGCATAACCACAAAGACATTTCTGGGAAAAGTATCTCCCCTGGCCCCAGGACAATTCTTATATGGAGAAGGGAGCAGCTATGAGCCCTTGCAGCCAAAACTTACAGTAGATGGGAGACGGGTACACTGGCGAGTAAGGTGGTCTAGGAAGGGAATTAACAGTGTCTATGAAAGTTGTGATATAAGTTCAGACACTTGGTCAAATAAATTATTTTTACCTTCCTGATGTTCTTTTAGCCCTCTATTTTTTGTACTTCTTGCTGTTTAAGATATTCCCTATTTGTTTATTGTTTCAAACTAGTTCTAATCTAAGGAGGGCACAAGATATAATGAGCACTGGTTATTATATAAGACTGATGAATCACTGAACTCTGCCTCTGCAAATAATAACACAGTATATGTTAAGTAATTGAATTTAAATTACAAAAAAGAATTGCTTTTCTATACATATTACTTTTGAAACTAACATTAATGATATGATGTTAACAAGTATATTATTGTTATCCTATTTTATGGGTGAATAAACTGAGGAATAAAGAAAAAAGATGCCTACATTTTGAGAAAACTATACCATGTTTTTGAATATTCAATTTAGCACAATATCTATCAATTTATTAATTACCTACCCTTGCTTAATGAAAAGTGAATTTAAGTTTTACCAATGACATTTATTAACTCATCAAAGACATATGGTGAAAAAAAATCCTTAAATGTTTCTTTTTTTTTAAGATTTTATTTATTTGTCACAGAGAGAGAAAGAGCACAAGCAGGGGGAGGGGCAGAGGGAGAGGGAGAAGCAGACTCCCAGCTGAGTGCACAGCTAGATGTGGGGCTGGACCCCAGGACCCTGAGATCATGACCTGAATTGAAGTTAGACACTTAACCTACTGAGCCACCCAGGTGCCCCTCCTTAACTGTTTCTAAAAAAATTTTTCTAAATGTAGCTTGATCTATGAGGTCAGAGGTTCTCCCAAAATAGAACTTTGGAATAAGTACAGAGATAATCTTTTTCACAGAGAATGCACAATAAGCTATATTTGCTAGGAAAAAATGGCATATTGTGTGACATTTTCTTTTTTATTTCCTTATATATAGCAAACGAATAATTTAAAAACTACTGTGAACTGATGGTCCCATTGAATTTTTATGGAAACAAATATTCTCGTTTTTGTAAAAACTTTTTCCTTCTTTTTCTGTTGTGATTTATGTTTATCCTAGAAATTTAGGGGGAAAAGTGTATTCATATTTCCCTATTTATTCCTTATACTCAGAGAATATCAGCAAAAGTGACCTTAATTTGGGAAGCTTTATTGATCAATTCCCTTTCTCTGGAGATATTTGGAAACCCTGAAAATATCAAAGTGAAATTAAACTCTTTATACTTTAAGGGTTGCATGAAGTTATGCATTGGTCTGATTACTTCCAAATTCACACCGTCAATACTAGGAGTCAAGCCCAGTGAACATTTTCCTGACAAAAGTTCAGAATAAGATTAGAAATGCTCCATCTTCTTTTAATAGTCATGTTTCTCCTTACCCATTTTCTCTTGATTTCTTTTTTTTTAATTTTTATTAACATATAATATATTATTTGCCCCAGGGTACATGTCTGTGAATCGTCAGGCTTACACATTTCCCAGCACTTACCGTAGCACAGACCCTCCCCAATGTCCACACCCCAGCCACCCTATCCCTACCCCTCTGCCTCCCAGCCACTCTTAGTTCGTTTCATGAGTCTAGGAATCTCTTATGGTTTGTCTCCCTCCCCATCCCTTCCTGTTCCATTTCCCTCCCCCACCCCCCCAAACCCCTGCCTTGCCTCTCAAATTCTTCATATCAGAGAGATCATGTGATAATTGTCTTTCTCTGACTGACTTATTTCGCTTAGCATGATACTCTCCAGTTCCACGTCGTTGCAAATGGCCAGATTTCATTTTTCTCTTGATTTCTTGTAAGAGAAAGAAACCTTTGCCAAAAATGAGAGGAAAGTAGTGCATTTTAATAGACTATAATACCATTTCTTGATTAATTCAAATTATAAAATAAGAATCTTGTACCTTTTGAATAAATATATGATTACACTACCAAACCAAGTATTTTCAGGTTGTTGTATATTGTGGTAACCCAAATCCTTCACATTGAATTATGCCATAATTCCTAAGGAAAGCATCATTGTGCTGTTGCTGGTATGGCCAAAATGTACTCCAGACCTTACTCTGAGGCTGCGGTGAAAGGGGACAGTGTTCCTAGCTAGCCTGGTTGATTGATGGAATGGGAGGAAGGGCCTCATTGAGACCATAAGGATGGGTTTCTTGGCACTTATATGCATTTCTTTCTTATAGATAGGGCTATCCTTACTCTTGAAGGTAATAGAGTGTCATTATCATTGCATACACATATTTTACTGCCAGGCAACCATTATGAATTTGAAGCCCATATTCTGCTATATTTATTTATTATTATATTTATTTTGCTATAAATAAATAGCAAAATTTATATATTGCTACATATATAGCAATAAATTATTGCTATTATGTCTATTTTATTAATTATTTTGCTCATTGTGCATATATTCTCCCCTCTAAGTATTATGGAGAAACTTTGTCTAATTACATTTCATTTATGGTGAAAGAGGTTTTGCATTAGAAGTGACAAAGGGAGAAACCAGCATTGGCAATGCAGCAGTTCACAACGTAAACCTTTTGTCATCTGGCAACTACAGATGAACTTTGTTGGCCCATGATAACTGAATGCATGAAATTTCTCAAACTCTTTGGCAAAGCAGCAAACTATTTGTACCCCATTACTTGGGAATTCCTTATTTTACACTGTCAATTTAACAAACTAAAAACATTTCAAGATAGGAGCCTGGTCTTTTATTTCTATGTCTCTTCCCCAGTATCTAGTCTGTTAGCTATGTTCACACCAGCTTTTGGGAGAATTGAATTGATTTTGAGAGAAATGTACCCTATTGCTCTATAATAGTGTTTGCATGACTAGAGTGTTGGGATAAGTTAGTTGACATGTATCGTGTTCGAAGTCAGAACATAAAGGGTCAAAAAATCGAAACACTGTCATAAAGCTGATGGAAAGAAACCCTCTGATTTGAAGTGCACCTTCTACCACAGTGGCTTCTGGTGGTGGACTGAGACCATGGCACTGTGTAGCAAGTGACTTTTTATTAATATGTCAATTAATATTAGCCACGGTGTGTCCTTTCTCAAATTCATAATTTATATTTATGTCTAAAGGTGGCATATTTTCTTTAACAGTGTGCTTGTGTACAAATGCAGAAATGTCTACAGGTAAATAAACAGCAACACCTAAACTTTAAATAGCTAGCATCGCATTAAAACACTTCAGAGAAACTTTGTAAACTGATGTGGATTAGAATTAGTACTTCTTCAAAAGGAAAGCTTCCTTAAAATTGCAGAAGAGACTGATAAGTTTCATTGTGTCATAAGATACAAGAGATGAATTTAATTTTGTCCTCTTGAGGTTAACACCATCATTTTGTTGAACAGTTCCTGACACTCTGGCATTTCTACACTCCTTTGGTTGAGAGAAAAGGAAATAGCTTATGGTTTAATTCATAAATGTCACTATTTTAGACAAAACAGATCTTTGAAGCATTTTTTTCCCCAGAGGGATGCTCTAGCCAGTTCTGTGGAGTGAGAGAATACACTCTATCTCTGGAAATAATACTGAAATCAGTGGTTTACCAGTCTGAGAATCCAGGATTATATTAATGTAAACTGACCATCCCGGGAATAGTTTCAGAATTATTACTTGTTTTATTTAAATTAATTTCAAACTGTTCTCCAACATTTCATCATTTTTATAGAATTAGTTTTTAACAACTTAAGTTATGATAGTAATGGCCCATTTGGATGACCTTTAAAGATACCAGACCTTTTGATTTAAAAATATTTGCTATTCTGATTATGTTAAGTGGTGACATCAGAGTTTGACCTGGAAACTATGAATGCATAATTGTGTGATCCAGGTCAGTACAAAATTGGCCAAAGGTTTTTGAAGTTAGAGAAAATTGCCTCTGATAGGCTTGGATGACAGCTGACAAAGGAACTGAACCGAGTAACCAGTCACATGCTTATGGCCAGTTATGAGTTTATTCAGTCACTCCGTGTGGTGCTTAAAATGTCAGTGGTGTTTTATCCTTTCCTGACCCCACTAGGCTCAGTAACATAATCCATTTATCAGCTACTCACAAACTTGGAGGGTTTTTTTTTTTCTTCAGATGTATATTTATATAGTCTGTATGTTGAGGGCATATGTTGGGCTTAGTTATAAATATCTTTTAACTCTTTAGTTTGAAATAATCATAGATTCACAGGAAGTGGCAAAAATGTATAGGGAGGTACCATATACCTTTCACCCAGTTTCCCCACAATGGATACATCATTTGTAACTATAGTATAATATCCAAACCAGGAAATTAACATTGATATAATCCACAGAGTTTATTCAGATTTCATCAGTTTGACACACACTCTGTGTGTGTGTGTGTGTGTGTGTGTGTGTGTGTGTGTAGTTCTATGCAATTTTATCACTTCTGTAGATTTGTGTAAGTGTCCTGACAACCAAGATACAAAAGTGTTCTGTCACCAAAAAAACCATTTATGGACACACTATCCCTCTCCTTCTCATGCCTAAAGCGTGGCAAGCACTAATCCATTCTACCTGTCTATAATTATACTATTTCAGGACTATAAATGGAATTATACAGTATATAACCTTGTGAAATGGACTTTTTTATTCTGTATAATTTCCTTGAGGTCAATCCATGTTTTTAGTCTGTCAGTGATGAGTTCTTTTCTACTGCTATGATACGGAGTTACCACAGTTTATTTAGCCATATACCCATTGAAGAACATCTGGGTTGTTTCTCATTTTTGGCTGTTAAAAATAAAGCTACTTCCAACATTCACGTACAGATTTTCGTGTGAACTTAAACTCCCATTTTTAAAGGATAAATGTCCAAGAGCACAACTGCTACATTGAACTGTAAGTGCATGTTTAGTTAGAGAAAAAAGGCTTCCAAATTATTTTTCGGAGTGGCTGTACCATCATTTTTATTTTAGCTGTTCTAATAGCTGTGTAATGATATCCTATTGTGGCTTAAATCTGCATTCCCTTAATGACTAATAGAACATCTTTTCATGTGCTCTTTTGCCTCTATATCCTCTTTGGTGAAATGTGTCTTTATGTTTTTTTCCCCATTTTCTAGTTGATTTTATTTTTTACTGTTGCATTTTGGAAGTTACTTTTATATTCTACATACACATCCTTTGTCAGATAGATTTTCTCCCAATCTGTGGCTGCTTTATATACTTTTTTAACAGGGTCTTTTGAGGAGCACAGTTTTTAATTTTGAAGTCCAATGTATAAATTTTTCCATTTATGATTGTGTTTTGGTGTCAAGTCTAAGAACTCTTTGCATACCTCTAAATTCCAAAGATTTTCTCTTTTCTTGTTTCCTAAAAGTTTCACAGGTGTATTTTTTTACATTTAAATTTATGATCCATTTTCATATAGGTGTGAGGTTTAGGACAAGGTTCTTTTTTTTTTTTTCCTGCCGGTGGTTAATTGGTTTAGCACCATTTGTTGAAAAGGCTGTATTCCTTCACTGAATTGGTTTTTCATCTTTGTCGAAATCATTTGGACATATTTATGTGGGACTATTTCTAGGTTCTCTATTGTATTCCATTGATCTATTGTGCCAATACTACATGGTCTTGAGATCTAGAGCTCTATACTCAGGCTTAACATTGGGTAGGGTAATTCCTTTTACTTTATTCTTCCTTTTAAAAATTGTTTTAGCAACTCCTTTGCTTTTTGAAATATTTTTTAGAATAAGATTGTCTATGTTTATAAGAGAAACTTGCTAGGTTTGAATTGAATTAACCTGTAGATCAATTTCAGGAGAATTGACACCTTTACTGTGTGGTATCTTCAAATTCATGAACACAGTCTATTTCTCTATTTATTATTTATTTAATCTCTTTCATCAACATTTTATATTAAGCATACAGGTCCTATACATGTTTTATTAGTTTCATACCAAAGTATTTCATTTTATTTAAAGTAAATGTAATACTTGTATTTGATATTGTAAATGTTGTAAGTGATATTATATTTTAAGTTTTGGGTTCCATATATGCGTGGTTAGCATGTAGAAATGTGAATCATTTTTTTGTGTTGATCTTGTAACCTTGCAGCCTTGTTGGATTAACTTCATAAGTCCAGAAGTTTTTTGTATTGTCTTTGGGATGTCTTATGCAGAAAACAGTATGCCATCTACAAATAAAATAGTCTTAATTTTAGAGCTTTTATACCTGTACTATGAAAGTTACAGCAAATTCTTTTGTTTTTTTTTTTTTGAAATTATTCTCCATTATATCTTATTTTCTGTAACTCTAAGCATGTCAATGATTTTCTGAAATAACTCTTAGGTCAATGTTTGTTTTTGTTTTTTAAGGTTTATTTATTTATTTTAGAAAGAGAGAGAGAAAGAGAGAGAAAGAGTGAGAGAATGCACAAACGGGGAGGGGCAGAGGCAGAAGGAATCCTTAAGAATCCTTAAGGAAGAAAGAATCCTTAAGCAGACTTCCCGCTGAGCATGCAGCCCTCCCCAGGGTTTGATCCTAGGACTCTGAGATCATGACCTGAGCCAAATCAAGAGCTGGCCACTTAAGACTTAGCCACCCAACTGCCCATTAGGTTAATGGTCTTAAAGTGTGGTTAGGCACCCGCAGGAATCCTTTGAAACATTTTCATTGAATCCATAGGTTCAAAACTTTGTTCAAATTATGCTAAGATATTATTTGCCATTTTTGCTTTTATTCTTTCATGAGCTTTCAGTGGAATTCTCTAGAAGCTACATGACACATGCTATCACAGCAAACTTAGGAATCTAGCAGTCTTCTATTATGTCACATATGAAGAGATTTGCAAAAGTGCAAAATAATGTCACTTTTTTTTTGTTTTGAAAATATAGTTATTTTTCAGAAAAATATTTTATGTATGTTAACATGCACTGCATTTATTACTTTTAAAATGAATTATTAAATAAATATTTTAAAATTTCCTCAAAAATTAAAATAATGTTTATATAAAAAGTATTGATCAATATAACCCCCATAAAAAAAGCTCCTTCAAATCTTTTTTTTTAAGTCGGCTCCATGCCCAATATAAAATCCAACATAGGGCTTAAACCTACAATACTGAGACCAAGGCCTGAGTCAAAATCAAGAGTCACACACTCAACCAACAGAGCCACCCAGCTGCCCCAAGCTCTTTAAGGTCTTTAAGAATTTTTAAAGGTTATTTCAAGGGGTTCTGAAATGAAAAAGTTTGAGAATTTCTAATTTGGGCCAATACTATTTAAATGAATTCTCTGAGTTACTGATTTATCATCTAGCACACCTTGCCTGGTGTTAAATAAATATAGGTTAATTTTAGGAAAATATCTTTTTATCTTGCTAGTTTATGGCAGAGGAGAAGATTTCTCTCAGCTTTACAACTCCTTTAAATGAGATCTTCTATGCAAGTCCGATATTTAAAAATAAGAATTACAGGGGTAGTCTTGGAGTTTATGCTGTTTGAATTTCTCTTTTCACACCATGGGGTCACAATAGGACAAATCTCAGGGATTCTTTGAGTGCAGTATGAAAATAATGATTGTAGAGAATTAATTATCTAGCTATGTAAATAAGGCATGGTTATTATGTGTTGTCAACACTGGATGTTTAAATACAGAAACTTGTTTAGTGGCTGATGCAGGATATGGACATAACTTCAGATCATTTTTAAAAGAGTGGTCAATGACATAAACTTTATCAACAGAAAAGAAAAAAAGAAACAAGCTTTATTTCTATGGGGTCATACTCACTTAATGTAGTTCACATCTAAGTATATTCAAACAAATATCTGAATTCCACATAATTCAATAATGAATATATAAGAACATTTAGTTAAGCAAAAAATCACTGACAATGCTGTATTTCTGAGGAAAAGAAGAATGTATGAAAGGTAAGAGGAAGGCTGCTTTAATTGTAGAAAGCCAGGAAAGTGACCAGTTAGCAGTTTTTAACAACATTCTTTTTATTGCTTGAATTATGCCAAATTATTATCACTTTAAATTTTCTCACTCACATAATTAAGCACTTGCAAGTACTTAGTGATGATGTTTGCAGAGTTAAGGAAGTGTTATAAACATATAAGACTCATCCACCAGACTAGAATATCACTGGAAGAAACAACATGTGTTTTTCCTGAGGCTGTTCCAGAAATGAAAAAGGAAAAGATGATTATATTAACAAATGCACAACAACAACAACAACAACAACACAACAACTTGATGGGATATTTTAAGATAGTTGCTTATTAAGCCAAGAAGCCTTCTGCACAGTCTGACTTGCCACATTGTGTATTTTTGCGGGATTCCATGTGCTGTGACATTGGCCCTGGTTGGCTATGGCAGGAGTGATTTCCAGCTTCTTTCTTATCTCAAGACAAGGCAGAATGCAAACAAATGAAAGCCAGCATGTCACCTAGGACCTTGTTTCTCACAGTCAGCAGGAAACACATTCTTCATAAGATTGCTATTTTTATTTACAAAAAAATGTGGGGCTGTTTGTTGTATCATCATTAAAACCGTCAGAGGATAAGAAAAAAGTTGATGGATAACTTCCTGATGTAAATGAGTATCTTTTTTTTTTTAAAGCCTAAGTGTAGAGGTCAGTAAAACACTCTAGTGCAGTAGTAATATGCATTTTAGTACTTATAAGAAGAAACTTGGACAATAATGTTCCAAGCTTGGTGAATAACAAGGCAAAGCAAAAGATGGATTGAGGAAGAGTGAAGTAAAGTACTTTCATCCAGTGATGAACTACATGTTCGTATTAATATCTGTACCCTATCAGTTGAAGTATTCTTTATGTTGGCAGTAATTCCAGAAGAGGTTTTCTTAGGCCAGGACTTCTTAGTCCCAGGGCAAGGGAGGCCCCAATAGGCTATAGATTTCCGTGCCTCCTTTTCCTACCATGTACATAGTATATTATTACCTGCTTATTTTCCTCTTCCTACAATCAGAAGTCAAAGTCAATGAGAGCAAAGATTTCTGTTTTCTTTACCACTATAAACCCAATTGCACAAAATAGACATTCAATATTTGTTGGTTGTATGTTTAACTGTGTAAAGTTTCTAGAAGTAATTTTTAAAAGATTTTTTTCATTTATTTGACACAGAGAGAGAGAGAGAGCACAAGCAGGGGGAGCAGCAGGCAGAGAGGGAGAAGCAGGCTCCCCTCTGAGCAGGGAGCCCAACGTGGCTTGATCCAAGCACCTTGGGATCATATCCTGAGCCAAAGGTAGACGCTTAACACTGAGCCACCAAGGTGCCCCCAAAAGTAAATTTTTATTTTTGATTGTGTTGTTCTTCATTAGCTGAAAGAGAATATTCCTAGTCAACAGCACAGACTTTCAAGGAAAAGTCAACAAGAAGCATACAAAAAATTCCCTGTGACTGTCTTATACACAAACTTATAGAAATTATGTCTCTGGTAACATTCCTACATGCCAGACAAATATCAAAAAATAAACATCAATTCTAGTAAAATTTAAAGACTTCTGTCAACCTCTAGCAACAGTTCTGAAACTTTTTAGTCTCAGGACTACTTTGCACTTTTAAAATTTATGGAGGACCACCAAAGAGTTTTCTGCTTATGTGTGGTGTATCTATTAATATTTGCCATATCAGATATTAATACTGATAAAATTTAAAACATTTATTTATTAATTTATTAAAAATGACATTGAGTGTTTTTATAAGCAATTACTTTAGTTTCCAAAACATAAAGTCAAGGAGTAGGTTTTTTTTCTTAAATTTTGTAAATCCCTTTAATGTCTATCTTAATAGAAGGCTGCTAGATGCTTTTTTTTTTTTTAAAAGATTTTATTTATTTATTTGACAGAGAGAGAGGGATCACAAGTAGGCAGAGAGGCAGGCAGAGGGAGAGAGGGGGATTTGCAAATTGGAGGTAATTTCACTGGCTTTGGAGGGGTGGTATCTACAATGGTATCAAACTAAAAATTAGTTTAATTTTTAATTTTTAAAAATATGAAAACCTCGTGACTACTACTGTCCTAATAAACACTTTTTCATAATAATAGAAGGAAGAGTGCTTCCTGGAGCTTTCAGAATTTTCTTCTAAATATGTTTTAACTAGAATAATTTAAGCAGTGTATTCTTACTATTCTAAAGATATAACAATGAGCTCTTCGAAACTTTCCATACCTCATGAACGCTAAAAATTTGAGAAACTGCTCACTTTCTACTATGTTTTCATTGTCTTGAAAGACTTATTTAGGAGTTCTCATTTTCATTGATAATGGAAGGGAATGTAAAGGAATAAATCTGAATGTAATGAGAAATGGTGTTTTCATATCTATAACTTAATTTTCTTTCAAATGATCAGAGTTTTAGATCTTAAATGGGGTCAAC
The DNA here is from genome assembly GCA_028646535.1 of Procyon lotor. Classification (NCBI taxonomy): domain Eukaryota; kingdom Metazoa; phylum Chordata; class Mammalia; order Carnivora; family Procyonidae; genus Procyon; species Procyon lotor. The sequence continues at coordinate 86,430,295 of CM053603.1, read as the reverse complement.
ATCAAGGAAGTTTTGTGCTCATGTCCCTCTCCTACCCCAAAATTCATATGTTGAAACCCTAACCTGCAAGGTATTGGCAATATATGTGAAACCTGGTGAAGGTATTTAGGTCATAAGGGTAGAGCCCTCATGAATAGAATTAGTGTGCTTAGATACAGGAACGATGATCTCTGCTCTTTGCCATCTGAGGATACAATGAAAAGACAGCTGCCTACAAATCCAGACACTAGACCACTGGACACTAGATATCCTGGCACCTTGATCTTGGATTTCCCAGCCTTCAGAACTATAAAAAATAAATATTAATTATTTAAGCCATCTAGCTTATGGTATTTTGTTATAGCAGCCCAAGCAGACTAAAAACAGGTGTTATTTTAATACCTTAAGAAATTATAAGGATGAATACCTGAAGGGGTGAAAAATTGGACTTACCGAAGAAACCCATCTTGCAGAGCCCAGGTCCGGTTGGCATGTTGCTGCATGGCAAAAAACACCTTGGGCTAAGAGGGCCTGTCCACCGCCTTGGCTTCCCAAACACCATGACATTCAGTAAAATGATTACCTTTAGCATCTCAGTATCTGCTGTGGGAGTTTGGAAGGTCGTTAGGAGGATAAAAGGACTGATTATTTTCCAAAGGGCCTTGAAGAGATGGGGAGGAAAAAAGTATAATAGATTTTTCAGGAGGGTTCTTTAGTAAAGTTGTTGAATCTATAAACCTCTTGAGCATGGGAAAACATGATACTTGTTCTTATCTTCCTCTGTAGACACCCCAATTAGAACTAATTGCAATGACATTCTTTTCATAAAAATACTAAGAGCCTATGTATCCGTTTTAATCAAACAGAAAAAGGCTTTTATGCCAAGAACAACAATATAGACATTAGCATATTATAAAAATAATACTTCCTAGGCAATCATGGGGTTTAATCTCCTCATTTTGTCTATGGAGGAAATTAAGGTTCTGTAAACTAAATGGATTTATTTAAGTCAAAAACTAATTAGTGGCAGAGCAAGCTCTAGACTTCTAGGTCTTCCACTTGTGGTCTTTGACTTTAAGTTGTTAATTGTGCTACTTTATTAACAAAGAGGATATATTCTAGTTGCAAATCGTTTTTGTCCTTCCCTTCCAAGAAACAGCCAAAAAATATAGAATGTGTAATTCAATAGTTTACAATGTTCATGGCAGATATTAAGAATGGCCTAACTTTTGTATATTCCACGTCCTGTCTAGTATTCTTTCTGTTTTCAAGAGCCTGGAAAGCAAAACATTTCATTTCCAAGATTCCCTTGTGGATACATTTCTGGATGTGTTTAGGTTCTGCAGATCACATGTATTCTGGCAAGCTTGGGATTTGGGTCTGAGTTGTAAAGGGAGGAAAGCGAGGGCCAAGGTGTCCATTCCTGGCATGGTATGGTGGTGGTGGGTGGCGGGTGGGGGGGCAGCTGGTTTCCACAGTTGTAGCTTCGTGCTGTGCCCGGGCCTCTTTCCTATTCACAGGCAGCACAGCCAATTATATATAATTAGAAATAAAAGTGTCAAAATGCAAATGCAGATTGAGTTGATGTGCAAAACTCATCAATAGTAAAGGGTAATTGGTTAATTAAATTAGAGTTAATGATAATTTCAGGACCCTTATTGTTTTGGTGATGGAACTGATTAACATTTCTAGAGGACCTACTATGAACCTGGCACAGGGCCTCATGTTTTTATGCACTCCATTTTATTTGGTGACTCTACAATTCCAGTTCCATATAGTATTTTTATTCCCATTTTCCAGCTATTCTGAGATTCAGAGAGATTAAAACACTTTCCCTGAGTCGTGAACACAAGGCCTGGGACTGAGGCTTCTCCAATCTCATAATTTTGAATTGGGTCTGGAATATTTGCGTTTATAGGGTTAGGGATAAATTGAAACTGTTTTTCAGATAGTTTTCTCATGGGAAGGAAGGCAGGAAGTTCTGTTTTCCATGATTTATGTTTTTTTCCCTTTCGGATGGCTAACTTTTTTATAAAGGGTTTATTTATTTGGCCCAGAGGATTCATTAATAATAACCAACAAATAACAACAAATGACATCTGTATCAGTTTACAGTGTATTTTCTTGCAGTGCGTTTTCTTATATGTTGTCTTGTTTTATCTTCACAACTACCCAACAGAGATAGGTACCATTCCTTTCTAATTTTAAGATGTAAATTGAGTCACAAAGTGAAGTTATTGCCTCAAATCATGCAGTACGTGGAGATTCTGGGTCCCAAATGCCAGAATTTAGTCCCCAAACTTGACTAGAATCTATTATTGCTTATAAGAGATGAGCACTGACCTGGAGATCTCAGAGACATCCTGAGCCACACAGAGGATTAAGGTTACAGGAAAAGAAATTGGTGTTCTGTTTAACACTTTATCCATTTCATTCCCATTAGCCACTTGTATTATTGATTATGGTAGGTATTAACTGTTCATGTTTTTCTTCTCAATATTCTATACAACGTGGACTATGAAGACTAGTATTTTGCCTTACTCACTTTAATACTTCTGGCACCTATCACAATGCCTTTCATAAAGTAGGCATTCGGTATATGCTGATGAATGAGTGCAATAGGTTAACTTTCAAAACAGAAAACAATGAATTTTCATTCCAAAGTTTTAGCTGATTTTTTTCCCTTTATCACCATAATAGATTTGATGTATGCTGAACAGCATGATGTATAAGAAATATTGGTACTGAAATAATTAGTGTGTTTAAGAAACATCCCATTATTACTACCTGCTGTATCTGGCCAAAGATTTTACCAAATATCTTACTACTCAGTTAAAAAATCTTGATCCAGAAGCACCATATCTATAAAAGTACACTATTGTGATTTTTGCCCTTCACACATCAAAATAAAACAATTCACACTGGATTAGTAATTTCTTTTTTGTGCTGAAACCAAATGGCAGCTGTACCTGGTTTTGGAAACATGATAAATGATGTTTCCCCCAAGTGAAATTCAATCCAGGCGTTGAGTCATATTACCAAGCACTGGTCAATGAAAACAACCACTAAGAGAAGGAATCCTGATTTATTTCTTCAATTTTCTCATGCAGACCGAGCATTTGTGGTCAGATGGTACTTAAATTGAATAAAAACATTCTGATTTTAAGTCCTTATTTTTCTGACCTTTGTGTATGATGGAAGACTATTGCAAATCTGCTCTGGAAATCTTTCAGGTTTGAATGAATGTTTGCATTGCAGAATGTCCTAGCTTTTGTTGTGTGCCCTTAAGGTGGTGGTTACTGTGTGAATTTTTTTTTTTTTTTAACTGCAGGAAACATCTAGTTCTATTGAAAATGTCCATCTAGTTTTCAGGTCATTTTGCAGCCCCCGGATACATAAATGACTCAGAGTTGTTGATACAGGTGTGGCCTATAGAATTTACAATGTGTGAAAAGCATAAAGAAATAGAGCAGAAGTCTGATGACCCCGAACCATTCTAAATCACCTTGCTGACAGGAAATTTGCTTTTCTTGCCAATTGTTGTTGATCATACCAAATAACATTAGCCTCTAATTAGAGATACTTAATTCAATGAATTCTGAATTAATTTGCATACATTGGATTTATTTAGGAATCAAAACTAGTAGTTACAGAGATAATGACCTCTGAAGAATCAGAAGAATTATATAGAATAAGAATATGAAAAGAAAGTAGATTCAAAATTGGGTTAAGCCAGTGAACTTTCCATTTCATTTTAGCACTATTCACATTGTATTAGAGTTAACCATTTCTTTGTCTGATTTATCTGCGAGATAACTATCTCATTAATGTTAGAGGCTGAATTTTATTTACCTTTGTAAAATCAGAATGTTACCTGTGTAGTCTCACTCCATTATCAAGCCAGTGCATCGTACATAATAGGTATTGAGTAAATGGTTGTTAACTCCTCAAATGCTCTCTCTATATGTTATATAAATACTTCCCTTTAGTTGTATTCTGTGATGAACACATAGCAAGTAGATTTCAGTTATTCGTTTTAATTTGAAATAAATTCTATAATATAAAATTTCAGATTATAGGGCTTACTTGAACTAGTTCTTTTGAGATTAATGCTACTAAAATTTTGAATGTTTTCTTGTCATGTTCAGAGAGTTAGAACTTCTTTGCTATGGGGTGCCTGGGTGGTTTAGTGGGTTAAAGCCTCTGCCTTCGGCTCAGGTCACGATCTCAGGGTCCTGGGATTGAGCCCAGCATTGGGCTCTCTGCTCAGCAGGGAGCCTCTCTCTCTCTGCCTGCTTCTCTGCCTACTTGTGATCTCTCTCCTCTCTGTCAAATAAATAAATAAATAAATAAAATCTTTTTTTTAAAAAAGAACTTCTTTGACAATTTTTTACAACTTGCACAAAAATGTATATTTTTTGTTCCTCTAAACAATACTGTGAAGTAGAAACATTAGGTATATTGTTATTACTATTATTATTATTTTTTAAAATTAACTACATGTTATAAAAGAGACAGATAAATTTTGTAAAAATCAAGTGATTTGTTTTAACTTTTTTACCTACTAGGTATTAGACAAAGGGTTGGAACACAGATTTGTTAAATTTCAAACACTCTGACTTTTTTCCCGCTATATGCTATTTTAAATTTTAACCTATATTGTTTGAAATTAAAATGTGTTCACTTGAAGTAGTTGGTAGTTAAACTTGGGAAATTAGGTGTTCTTTTGGTTTATTCCATAAATTTTAAATCATATTTGAAAGAGGTATGGTGAAAAGCAAGTGGATATAAAGTCAGTTTGAATCTTAGCTGTGTCACATAGACTTTAATTACAAATCTCTATAGAATTCTTCAGTAGAATACAAATAAATAAAATGAATAAGAAAGGACAAATGAGACCAGAAAAATCTCTCTGAATCTAAAACATTACTTAGCCACTTGGTACATAGTTTTCTCATCTGTAAAAGAGAAATTATTATATTTATAGGACAGAGTTGGTTAGACCATAAGGTGAAAAGCACCCACCACTTGAGTGTGGATGTTATATTGATAATAATAATAATACAACTATGGTTAAATTCTGCCAGTAGTGCAGATAATTCATCTGGCCTCCTATACTTTATCTGAATATACCTATGTTTAAAAACATACTATCATTTCAAAATAAATGAGAAATTTTCTCATTTATATTGGCATCTTTTCTAAAAATATATATTTGTAATCTCTGTGTTGTTAATTTTATAGTTCTATATTCCAGATGGATTTTGGAATAATGTAGTATCAAACAACTTTGTAAAATCTTAGGCCTATTGATTGAAATATTATATTGCCAAAAATAAATAAATTAAAAAAAATATACTACCATCTTGCTATTGGTATTTGGATAGGATTTAAAAATTTTTTCCCATTCAAAAAAGTTTATGAAAAATTTGACTAACATGATATACCTCATTCTTCAATTCCATCAGAATGCTCTTTCTAAGCTTAATTCAAAAATAAGACTAATGTGTGTGGAAAAGTTATCTTTCATTGGATCATGTATTTAGACAAATTGGAGTATAAATAGCAATTTATTTTCTTACTCAGTGTTTGAACTTTGCCCTCTTTCTGGAAGTTGTAACTAAACATTTCAAAAAAGCAGTCTTTTATGTATAATATGTTTGACATTAATTAGTTTCCATTCTTGGATACTGGTATGAAGATCATAAATTCATTTCTTGGACTCAGGAGACCACATTTAATAAATGGATGAATACTTAGAAAACAAAAATGAAAACAGTATTGCATGTAAAATGCATCTAAAAAGGGGCCTATGGTAAGAGGAAAAAAATGGAAAGCAGCCTTTCCTATGTAATAGATACACAGAATAAAGAGTTAGAGACTGTCAAGTGATCTTATATTAGTAATATTCTTCCCACTTTTTGTCATTTTACTTTAGTGTTTTTATGATATATATTTTAAATACTAACCACATATATTTATGACCACATATGTAATCATCAAGAATGAATGACAACCATCTCTTAAAATTCACGTTATTAATTAAAATGGAAAATGTTGAGGCACCTGGGTGGCTCAGTTGGTTAAGTGTCCAACTCTTGATTTCTTGAGGTCATGATCTCAGGGTTGTGGGATTGAGCCTGGCGTCAGACTCCACAGTCAGCATAAAGTCTGCTCAAGATTCTTTCTCTCTCCCCCTGCCCCTCCCTCCTACTCTCTCTCTCTAAAATAAATAAAATCTTATAAAACAGAAAATGTTAATGCCTGGTAGGACACCCTTTTATATTTGGAACATGCTTCACTTTTGATGCTTAAAACTGTTCCATAAACAGTTACTTCCTCTTCTTTTTCTAAAAAAGGTTTTATTTTTTCATTTAAGAGAGAGAGAGCACAAGCAGAAGGAGCAACAGGCAGAGGGAGAGGGAGGTGTAGGCTACCCACTGAGCAGGGAGCCCGATGTGGGGCTTGATCTCAGAACCCTGGGATCATGACCTGAGCTGAAGGCAGATGCTGAACTGACTGAATCACTCAGGCACCCCCTTCCACTTCTTGTGTATTACATTTGTTTTTAAGTTTTTCAACATTCCTAAAAGATTTATCTTGCTCAACGGCCCTCTCTCTCAACAAAATGCAGGTGTGACACTTCTCAAGAATTCCAGTATCATGGCAACTAACTTGTAAAGAGTGGTGAATAATAACACAGAGGCTGGGGCCAAGGGATGCAATTAGATGGCAGGCTAATGATCACACCACACCTCTGGGAATCAGTATGAGGCTAAAACAAAGATTTTGCCAGCCACAAGGGGGAAAAAAAAGAGGAAAAAATTGTCTTTTTTTTTTTTTTTTTTTTTGGAGATTATGCCCTTCCAAATTCAGTTTAGGGCCAGTAAGTTTGAAAATTATGGAGGTGGTAGGTGGCAGTTATTTTCTTTTTTTTTTGAGGTGATTATTTGGCAACATAAGAGTTACCCCTGGCCCATCTATCCTTCCAATTAAAAAAAAAAAAACATGTGAAATCCTGAAGTCTAGAAACCTGCTAAGTTAAACTGTTGTTAAGAGGTCTAGTCATACACACTAGCCTCCCTAAGTGGGTTGTTACATTTGTGGCCCAGCAAAACAAAACAAAACAAAACAAAACAAAGCAAAGCAAAGCAAAACAAAACAAAACCACTTGTCATGACCCTTAAAGATCGCTTGCAATTGTCAAGAAATGTATGAATCCAGGGTGTTTGCTGTTTTTATATAAAAAAATGGTTGCTTTTTTCAGATGTGTCTGTTAAACTGCTATCATAATTTGACCTTGGTTTCTTTTTAAAGACAGTTGTTTAGGTGACATGGTGTCTTCAGGAGACACACTTTATATTTAAAGACAAAAATGATTAGGAAGTAAAATAATGAAAAAAGACATATAAACAGTACCAATAAAAATCTAACAAAATCTAACATGGCTATATTAATATCAGATGAAATATACCTTGAAACAAAGATAATGAGGTAAAGTACAATAATTCATAATGATAAAAGTGTTAATCCATCAGGAACATGTACTATTTATAAACATATGTACCTCACATATATGTACCTCACCCCAAAATACCTGAAGCAAAATTGGCTGAATTGAAGGGAGAAATAAATAGTTCAACAATAAGAGTTGGGAGACTTCAGTACGTTATTTTCAAAATGGACAACACAACAGGGCAAAAGACTGGGAGATATATGACTTGGACAACACTAAACCAACTAGACCTAACAGATATTGAAAAAATATTTCACCCCAAATCAGCAGGATACACATTCTTATGAGCACACATGGTAAATTCCCCAGGGTAGACCATATGTTAGGCCATAAAACAAGCCTCAATAAATTTTAGAAGACTGAAATCATGTTTTATATTCATAATAGAATGAAATTAGAAATTAATAACAGGGATATGGGGAAAATAACAAATATGTGGAAATTGAACAACACATCTTTAAGTAACCAATGGGTTAAGAATAAGTCAGAAAGGAAATTTGAAAGTACTTTTACATAAATGAAAAGGAAGACAGAACATATCGAAACTCAAATGATGTAATGAAAAACATTCTTAGAAATATAGAGCTGTAAACAGTTAAAGAAGAAAGATCTCAAATTAAAAATCTAACTTTTTACCTGAAGACACTCGGAAAAGAGAAAACTAAACCTAATAGACTAGAAACAAAGGAATAATAAAGATTAGAGTAGAAAAAGAATAAAATAGAGAGTAGAAAAACAATAGAGAAAGTAAAAGCAAAAATGGATTCTTTGAAAAGATCAACAAAATTGACAAACTTTGCTGAATTGATGAAGGAAAAAAAATAGAGAGGACTCAAATTACCAAAATCAGGAATGAAAGTGGGAACATTATTTTAAACCTTACAGATACAAAATGTGTGCCAACAATTAGATAACTTAGATGAAATGGACAAATTCCTAGAAAAACACAAACTACTGACTCAAGAAGAAATAGAATACCAGAGTAGACCTATAACATATAAAGAAATTGAATTGGCAATTTAAAACTTCCCCAAAACAAAAGCTCAGAATCAGATAACTTCATTGGTAAATTCTACCAAATATTTAAAGAATAATATTGATACCAAATTCTCACAAACTCTCTTCCAAAAATACAATAGGAGAGAATGTTTCCCAACTCATTCAATGAGGTCAAGCTTACCCTCATACCAAACCAGACAAAGAAAATCCAAGATAAGAAAATGACCGACCATTATATTTTATAAATATAGATACAAAAATCTCCAGAAAAATACTAGCAAACAGATTCCAGACCATATGAAAAGGATTATATACTATGATTAAGTAAGATTTATTCAAGGAATGCCAGGTTGGTTTGCCATATAAAATCAACGAATGAAATACATTATGTCAATAGAATATTTTATGGTCAGTTGATTTTCAAAAATGATCCAAAGACAATTCAATAAGAGAAAGAATAGTCATTTCAACAAACGAGGCTGGAGTGGTTGGACATCCCATGTGAAAGAATGATATTGTACCCATCCTTACATCATACAGGAAAACTAACTTGTACATGAAAACTTACCTCTTGGAAGAAAATATAGGTGAGACACATGGTTGGCTCAGTTAGTTGAGTGTCGGACTCTTGATTTTGGCTCAGGTCATGATCCTCAGGGTCTTGATTTTGGCTTGAAGCCCTCTCAGCAGGGAATCTGCTTGAGGATTCTCACTCTGACTCTCCCTCTGCCTCACCCCTTGTTTGTGGGTCTCTCTCTAAAATAAATAAAATAAGTCTTTGTTTTTTGAAAAAGAAGAAAATACAGGAATAAATCTTCATCATCTTAGGTTAGGCAAAGCTTTCTTAGATATGAAATCAAACTAACAAGCAATGAAAGACAAAATAGATAAAACATTGGACACCATCGAAATTAAAAAATTTTGTACTTCAAAGGATATCATCAAATGAAAAGACAACCCACGGAATCAGAGAAAATATTGTATGTCTGATAAGAGACTTAAAATTCTTGCAGCTAAAAGATATAAACAATCCAATTTAAAAATAAGCAAAGGAATTGAATAGACATTTTTCCAAAAATAGCCTGTAAGCACATTAAAAAGATGCTTGACTTTAGTTACAGGGAAAGGCAATCAAAACTACAATGCATTGCAACTTCAGAAACACTAGGAAGACTCTAATAAAAAGAAATGAGGACAGATTAATTGTTTCTAGGTGTTAGAGATGTAGCGGGTGGGGTGGGTGTGATTGCCAAGAGGAATAGGAGGGTTCTTTGTGGTGATGAAATTGTTCTGTATTTTGATTGACTGTGTCAGTGTCAATATTCTGGATATTTCCTTGTGCTATAGTTTTTGAAAGATGTCGCTAAGTGAGGGAAATGGGGTTAAAGATACATGGGCTTTCTAAATTACTTCTTGTATATGCTTATGAATATATAATTACCTCAAAATAAAAGTTTAACTTAAAGTATAAGGACCTTTTCTTCATTCACAACTTAAAAGGCTGACATGACTTAGCAAAATATCACCCTTTAGTGTTGGCTATCTTGACTGTCAGAGACTCTACTTTTATCAAGTTGTGACACAGTAGAAAATGATAATTCTAAGATGACTCAGCTCCAATTCCATCTGGCTGCTCTAGAGGCTGAAGATATAATAATATTGGGGCATCTCCATCCCACATTTGGCACGCCAGCCTACTGTGGTGCCCCAGTTAAAAAGTTCTATCCTAGAAAGCCTAACATAGCTTTGAGGGGATTCCTAAATCCACCACCTGAGTACAGCATGTCAGTCACAGAAATTACTGCAGAAGAGTAAATAAATATATTTATCATACTTTACTTCAACCAGTATTACTTGGCTGGCTAAGTGACCTCATGTTGAATTGGAAGGAAAAAGAACATAAATGTCAAATGCTATGATAAACATTTATTTATTAATCATTGTCAACCTATGAGTACTTCCTTCCTTAAGCAAGAAATCACAGGGAGGAATCTTTTGTATTTGTCATCATAAATAGTTGAAAATTGTGCATGATGAAAAAGTTACCTGTATTGTTTAAATATCCAATATTTTCTTCATGACTGTTGTCACCCTGCTAATCCTGACAATCATTGAGCTCTTCTAATTGTTATTATCTATAGATCTTTGATCTATCAAATGTTGTCCCCCAGGCACTTCTTGCCATTTCATGATCTGTATTGGGAATTAACTTACATACTTAAATAGTCCAGTGATGGTCTAATGGACAAAGAGTATAAAATTCTGTGTACATGAGACAATGAGCATATGATTCCTCACAAAAAATAAACATTTGAACAACTAATAGCTACCATATATAACTATAAATTCAATGGTTTAAATGTTTCTTAAAGAAGACAACAATATTGGTGTCTGAAATTCATCTTATAAAAGCTCCTTTTATATAGCAAAAAATAAGTATTACCTTTCATATAGATGTGAAAATAATCCATTTATTTCTTAAATTTATATTCTAGTTCCCTCAATATGCTATTGTATAAATAATTTATCTTTGTAGTGTATTATATATTAATATTTAATTTTCTTCCAGTTCCAGTATTATAACTAGAAAAATATATGTGCACATATATTTTTATGGAACTTATTGAAATCTACAGAAGTCTATTCAAGTTTTACGTAGATACTTCTTATGTAATATGAAGGTTCTTTGCACCTTTACCCATTTGCTTCTAATTTTCATTATCCCCAATATTAGATTATGGATTCAATATCAATTACTTTTGAAAAAGATATGCCTAAAATATCATCTTTACTTCATACAATGGGGATTCTAAATTCCTCAAATAAATGATCACCAAACACCCAAATATCAAGCCATTTCTTTTTGACTAGAAGAAAAAAACTGTTTAATTCATAAGATATTTGATAAACCACTTTTTAAGAAATAATAAGGAAACAGACAAACTTATGTTTCTAAATCTCAAAGCATAACAATTTTGAAACACCATGTAAGATATGCTATGAAACACTCTTTTTTTTTCTTCCAACTTAAAGCATTTTAAATAAGTTTGTTATAAAGATTGACTACTTCCCAGGCCCAAATAACACAATTACAGCAACAAAAGCACTCCTCAAATTATCTCCCAAAAGCAAGAATAAAGCAACATAATCCTACCTCAGGATATTCACAAGTTTAACAGAGTGGTCATCTTTGAGGGCTAATTTGCTTTTAGCGTTTATAGATAAGAAAATATTAAATGCTGCTCACCACTAGAAAGAATTTAATGGGCAGCAAAGATACAGCAACAGAAATGTTAAAGCTTGTTCCTCTTTCTTAAATGTGTAAGATATTTTCGTGAGCTTTTGCTCTCTAGGCTGTATTCCCTCATCCTTGAAACTAGGATAAGGAGGGCCTAGATGTCTTGCAGTTTCTCATGAAGTTCAAGTTGTTTCGTAAGCCAGTTTTCCAGTGGTTCCAGGTCTCTAATCCATTAACATGAAAGCCACCTTGAGTCTTCAGCAGTCTTATGATTTTTCCTTAAATATAAATAATAATAGTACTTATTTGATGTTGCTCTGGGAATAAAGTGAGTTAAGTGCCTAGGACAGTGCTTGGAACACGGTAAAAACTAAAAAAAAAAAAAAAAAAGTTAATTGCTCTGATCATTATTGCCTTGCTAAGCTTGAAAATCAGAGGAGACACATGCAATTAAGCAGTATCTGCCTAAAAGTACATAATCCAAAATATTACCCAAATTTTCTTTTTTTTTTTTTACCCAAATTTTAAGTGGCCTCTATCTCATCTTGATTCTAATCTCAAAATACATTACTATTTATAAACTATTTGCTTTCATTTTGGTTTCCAGGAAAGACTTTGAATCAGAACAATCTGTTTTGAATCTTGTCACTTCTATTTACTAGTTACATGACCCTAGTTAAGTTAATCTTTTTAAGCTTCCCTTCATTCAGCTGTAAAGATAATACCCTTGGGGTTTTGGTAAAATCAAATAAAATAGTGTGTGTAAATGTCTAGTATATAACTAGGCCCATAATAGTATTCAGTAGCTAATTATTCTTTTCTATTCCTGTTTTATAGTTTTCAAAGTTATTGATCTGAAAATAAGATTTTGATGCATAAAGCCAATTTTAGCTCAGTGCAACAGGCTAATTTTAATTCATTCTCCATTGCCTACACCAAGGAAAATCTTACAGTTAAGAATCAATTGCCCTGATTTTTCTATTAGCTCAGAGAGTATTAGGAAGTTATAAACATAAGAACTTTTTTACTAAATTTTTTCTCTAATACATACATGACAAACTTGTCCTAATGCTTTTCAGAAAAATTTACAGTAAAAAAACTTGTCTCGTCATTTCCCTGTGTAACCCTTATTGATCATCTTTACTTAGGTCAGGGAAATATCATATATAAAATACCAACAATCATTTAGATCTGTCCAGGAGATCATTCTTAAATTTAATTCCTTTTTTTATGTTATCAAAAAAAAAAAAAAAGGAAACTTATGTGAGTATGATTGGGAAATTTAGAAAAATATAATGACAGAAAGATCACCCATAATCTCACACTCAGAAAGAACCATTATGTATGGAGTACCTGGGTGACTCAGTTGGTTAAGCCTCTGACTCTTGACTTCAGCTCGGGTCATGATTCCAGGGTCATGAGATTGAGCCCCACCTTGGGCCCCATGCTCAGCGGAGAGCTGCTTAAGGATTCTCTCCCTCTCCCTTTACCCCTCCCTCTGCTTGTGCATGTGCACACATGCGCTCGCTCGCTCTCTCTCTCTCTCTCAAATAAATCTTTTTTAAATTTTATTGCTTTTAAAGATTTTATCTATTTATTTGAGAGAGTGAGAGGAAGAGCACAGAGGGAGATTGAGAGGGAAAAGCAGACTCCCCGTTGAGCAGAGAGCCTGATGTGGGGCTTAATCCCAAGAATCAGATCAAGACCTGAGCAGAAGACAGACACTTAACTGACTAAGCCACCCAGGTGCCCCAAGTTTTTTTTAAAAAGAGCTATTGCCTAACATTTTTTCATTCTAATCTTCTTTTTTTGGGGGGGGAGAAATCCAATTTATTTTAAAATATTTTACAAACTTATCTTACATTGGAAAGACAACGGAAAACTTCACAAAGATGAAGATTTTGGGAGTGAGCCAGTATAAGTAGCACAGGTCTTTTGAAGGAGGGACTGGGGTAGGCTCCTCAGAGCTCTCTCAAGCAGCAGAGCCACTTGGAGTCCTCAGTGTGCTGAAGAGGAAGAAAATGAAAGCATATGGAGGACTCCATCACTTCCTTGGGTTGAAGTCTCCTGGGTGCAAGGAAAGATCACGTGTAACTAAAGTTAGCCTTGAACTTGCCTTCAGTTGCAATGAGGTCTCACTAACATGGCTAGGACCAGGTAGAAAAGATCCTTGCTCTCCATTTTCCTTCTCACAGCAACAGCAGGTACCTACACTTTGAGAGGAAAAGTAAGTAAAATCACTGAGCTATGCTTTAAATCATTCTCACTTCTGATTCTTCCTCCCTCCTCTGTGTAGACCACAGAGTTGAATCCTGAGAAGTTAAATGTTCATATGAAATACTTTTATTACTTTGCATTTATTTTTCTTATAGCTTTAAACATACTGAGTATGTGTAAGGGAACTTAAAGGAAAACTTTGTGGTTATATTACTAATATATATATATATAAGGACTTCCAGAGTTACCATGAGTTTAGATGATGCTGGATCACCTAAACAATGGGCTTTTCAACACTCAGCACAAGTAGGAGTCCCATAAGGAAGGTATAAAACATACTAGGAATTAAAAATCTACAGGTGGCCTTAAAATCTTAACAATTCTATAGCACTAATATAGATCCAGAAAGAGTTGGAGGTATTTCTTCAGGTACTGTAGGATGACTTGAAATTCTTCCCACACTTTTCTAGTATTCAAGAGACCTGGTGGACCAAAGAGAGGTGTTCTGAATATGATGTTCTGAGAGATGTTCTGAATACCATTTGCCTGGATGGCTTAGAAAGAAACATCCTCATTAAATCTAGAAGCACTGTGCAGTAAAATTCATGGTAGGAAAGGAATATAACAAGGCCAGGAGTTTATTTCATGTGGCATAAAATCAAGATCATCAGTAATAAAAAAATTCAAATTTAATTTAAGACTAAAGATGCTCTTTGGAGGAAATTAATTCCCTGGTGCCAAGCTATGTTTGATTTCAGACATTTCTATAAGAAGATCAGCCACCGTGTGGAGTGAAAACACCCCACTATAATTTCCTCCCCATCCCCCAGCTCAGTCTTCTCCTAAAGAGAAGTGGAGAACTACAGAGATCTGGAAAATATCTCAGGAGAAAACATATTTGTAAGACCCAGGTCATTCACTGTCCTATGAGAAAGGGTGGTTTATCGGGAGATGGAAAGAGCCAGAAAGGGCTTCAGGAGTAGAAATTTGGAGGTGGGGGAAAATAAATTATGGGAGCAGGGAGAACACATGGGCTGAGCAAGCAGGCCTTGATCCTTATGGAGCTCAAAGGAGTTTATTGGCTAAACTAGTGGTGTGTTCTTCCTTCCATCAAACTGTGATTCTTCCTGGAATATTTTAGGTAAGAATTACTTAAATCTCCCTTAGGGTTCAGGTTGTTATGACCTAGATAAGGAGCAGTAAAGCAGACTTTGGGACAGAGAAAGGATATTTTTGTCCTGATATGCCCTTCCATTAAGATAGGTAGGGAAAGGAAGGGGGAAGGCTCCTGTCCCCTAAATCATAGAAGAAAGGAACAGAGGCCAGCTGTAAACCTGGGTTAGGCATTGTGACATCAGAAAAATATCTCTGCTTTTATTTCCCTGATGACCTGTAAAAGATAGTAAGATTGACAACTATTACTATTTTTAACTTTACTGAGGTATAATTGACAAAATTGTAGTGTACAACATGATTATTTGATACATGTATACATTGTGAAAGTATTTTCGCAATCAATTTAATCCATCGCCTCACATGTTTACCTTTGGGGGGTGGTGAGAACACCTACCCTCTTAGCAAATTTTGATTATACAATACAGTATTATCAACTATAGCTACCATACTATATGATACT
This sequence comes from Procyon lotor, assembly GCA_028646535.1. Lineage (NCBI taxonomy): Eukaryota > Metazoa > Chordata > Mammalia > Carnivora > Procyonidae > Procyon > Procyon lotor. The sequence continues at coordinate 86,414,710 of CM053603.1, read as the reverse complement.
CAGACCTTATTCATCTTATAAATAAAAATTTGTACCCTCTCCCTATTTCCCCCACTGAGAAGAGGGAACTGAAGTATATTTAACAATCAAAAAAACCCTATCTTTATAAATGTATTATGCATGTGACATAGACAAACCTTCCAGAACTTCAGGGACAAAGGCCAGATACTGAAATGTAAATATACTTAAAAGATAGTTTGGTAGAGAGTTTAATGTGGTCAGTGGAGGTTTGCCTTCTTGATTGCAGCTCCTACAGAAAATAGAGTATATGTTGATCTTATTGGAAATATTTTTATTTCAAGCATAAGAAATAAAATGTGTTCCTGCTGACTCAAGCTAATTTGCTAATTTAATGTTAATTATCAGATTAACAATTGACAAGGTAAATACCAGGCCGAGATGTTTGTAGTTGCATGGGGAGGAGATACTGTGCAGTGAAGGTTACCAACAAGTTCCTTATTTGGAGCAAAAGCAGATTCCAGTTTGTGTGTGTGTCTATGTGTGAACTCTTCTTTGGAAAATAGCCACTTGTAATTCCTTTTAAGCAAATTCTTAGCTCTTTTAAGATACACCCGAGACAGTTCAGGAATAAGCCTAAGATTCAAAATGCTTTTTGTTCCATTAGGTGATGATTTCAAGCTGCACTGGTGCTTCCTAATGGGCACCAAAAGGACCCATTTTGAGTTCTGATCAAGTTTGATTTTTAATATCGGTGCAAATGGAATCATCTAAGCCAGCTGTCTCCACAGACTAGGGTAGGAAATAGGGCTGCATGTTCTACCAGTTATGGGGAATGTCTCAAATTTTCATCTGTGGAGTTTAAACATCTACGAAAAATGTTATCTTGGCCTAGAATGTAAATTTACTATGAAGAATTAGATACCCCAGCTCATTTGTTGAGAGTCTAGTCTAGTTGGACCTTTGCTGACATTTATTTCAAGATTTTGAGAAAACAGATTCCAAGACGGATATCATCTTTTCACACCTAAGAGAACACTTCAATGCATTTTTAAATATCAGCATATCCTAGAGTAGTAGAAAGGATATATTATAAATTGAATAGTGACTTTTGATAATATACCTCAGAAGCCTCAGTGTAATACAATCCAAATTTGGTACTAAATATGTATGGATTTTTTTTTGTTTTACTGTATATGGGCCACATTAGCTATTTGGACTGGTAAAATGGAGGCGAAATGGGTAAATACTTGTGTACTTAATAATAATACTGCTATTGGTGCTTGCTTTTGTTTTGTTTTGTTTTTACAGTGGCCACAGGGCCTCCACTAGTACATTTAGTGATTAGTGCAAATTAGAAAAAACATCCCTTCAGGGTTGACATATTATAAACGGATAGCCTATTTATCATACCCTACTCCCCTCTGATCTTGGATACAGCGTTTTCAAGCTGACTCTACAGATGTGCTTGCTCACTTCTGTTCCTTTGAGTCATCAGTGTTTTCATTTTACTGATGGAGAAACTGAAGCTCCCTGAGTAACATAAAGGTACACCTTTGTAGTTGGTGTGCCAGGGAATGGACAACAAGCATGCCTCACATCAGTCTGGGCTCACAATACTGCCTTTTAAGAAAGGTGGTACATGAATTTAATGCAATTTTATACCTGCAACTGAGATAACTGAAGCATTAATATTCACTATCATTTTCATAATGGCACAAAGATCATTATCTCTTGCGATGGTAAGTGAAAGTTTTCCTGGGACTTCCCTGGAAAGGCTAATGGGATTAACTCTAATTCAGGTTCAACAAACATTTGTTGAATGCTAAATGTAGCAAGTGTTAATTGATATGAGAGATAAAAAGGCAACACAGCTAAGCAAGACTCCTCCATCAAGCAAGTTCCACTCACGCAGCTGGTGGAGTCAGAAATCAAAGACTGAGTCCATGTGTGGCAGATTTCATTTCCCAAAGATGGCCACACCATATCTTCTGTTATGCATGCTCTTTTACAATCTAAGCTTGCCATTCCTGCATCAAAGGAAGAGTTTATTTCCCTTCTCTTGAGTCGGGTGGGCTTTGAATCTGCTGAAACAGAACTGCTGAGCAGAACAAATCTGCTCAGACTGATAGAATGCAGCAAAAGTGATGCTGTGTGATTTCTAAGGCGATGTAGTAAAAGACTAGGTAGTCTTCCCTTGGTTTGCTAGAACACTATCTCTTGGAGCTCTGAGCACCAGACAAGAGATCTGGGGACAGTCAGATGGCCATGTGATGAAGAAATGAAGCCACGTGGAGAGACTGCATATAAGCATTCTTGTTGACAGAGTCTTTAAGTCATCCCAGTTCAGGCACCAGCCATCTTGAGACAAGAAACAGCTACATGATTTCAGTCTTCAGCCATCTTGAGTCCCTAGCCTTGAATTCTCAGAGTCCTGGATGTGGAGGAGAGACAAGTCTTCCTGATGTGCCCTGTTCCATTCCCACAAGATCCATGAGCAGATAAACAAGTTGTTACTTTAAACCATGAAATTTGGCATTAATTTGTTATGCAGCAATAGTAACAGAAATATCATTCTCTCAAGATAAGACTACTGTTGTGGGAATATTCTCAGGGTCTGCATGTAGATGTATATTCCCCCCCCCCCACTTTATCTAGCATTTTTTATAAGGGGGGAAACAAAAAGACACTGGAAGGTAAGTAAACCAAACCAATCTCTCTCCTAAATGATTTCTTTCTTTTTTTTTTTTTTTTAAGTATTTGTTTGTTTGTTTATAGAGCAGGGGAAGGGATGGGGAGAGGGGCAGAGGGGAAGGGAGAGAGAGAATCCCAAGCACATTGAGCACTGAGCCCAGCACTGAACCCTCATGAGAGGGTTCCATCTCATGACCCTGAGATCATGACCTGAACCAAAATCAAGAATCAAAGGCCTAACAGACTAAGCCATCTGCTTGGCCCTCCTAAAGTGATTTCTAACTTTAGAAACACTATAACAGCACTTTCTCAAAATAAACAAAAATATACATAAAATCTTCTAAAGGAAGAAGTATAATATGTTTCAAGACAAATGAACACTAAAAAAATTCCCAAGACACTGTCTCCTTGATGCTGTTTCAAACACTAACAGGAGATGAGGAAGTACTGTCATTACTTTTATTATATATTATTTGGTGCCTGAGTTATATTTTATCCAGAATAGAGAAATCTCTATTTCTGCCCTCCGGGTACACAATTTAAATCAAAGAGATGTTATAAGTGTCTCTGACAGAACACAGAGTGTTCTGGTTTCTTTATGCTGATTTGGAAGTTTTCAAACAACCTAATCACCAGAATGTAAAGATATCAAGTGAAATGGAAAGCAATGACAGAACACTCTTCAGAGTTTCAAGTCTTTATTTCAACAGAATAACTCTCTATTTTCAGTTCTTCATAAAAGAAGCCAATTGCATGCTCCATAATAGTTATAAGAATTACAAGATGCTGAGTTCAGTGATGTGCAAAGAATAGTTTAAATGAATGTTAAAAAAGAAAAGACACATCTTTGGAATTTGGCTGTGCATATGTTAAAAAAAATAAAAACAATAAAATCTACTAATTAGATCCAAAGACTCTCTGAATTAGTAATAAGTCTGAATCACACATTAGGATAAGGAAATGTGATTTTATTACTCTACAATGAAATAAAATAACTTCTGCAGTTAGAAAGCTCTTTCTCAGTACAAGTTCTGCATGATTGTTTTTTTTTACTAAATGGATAATTTATAACCTGCATCATTGATCAACTGACCCTCCCTCCCCAGCCCCACATTTGCTGAGAACTTCTGTTTTCTAAGAACTCAACAAACATGGAGTAAATCTTAAACCTTATGCCTAGTACTGGTCTACAGGATGTGGAGAGTTCTGGTAAAGAGCAAGATATTGTCCTTGCTCTCCACAAGCCTAAATTTTGAATGGGAAGTTATTTATAAGAAAATATTAGCCAAGAATACAAAATGATTTATAATTTTTCTTTGTAGTATAGACATTCTCAGAGAATTTAAATCCAAGGGATTGTTAAAGACTTCTTGGGCAACATTGCCTTGACTACAGTAGATCAGAAATTATTTAAATTTGAGGACATGGACTTCTATTTGGACAGTAAGACATACAAATCTTATTTAATTTACTTTCTATATTATAATAGTTTGGTTAAGAAACACTTTCTTTTCAGCTATTTCTTTCTTCCCAGGTAAATCTGGGTCCAGATTGGTGTCTAGATATTAGATAATTTCATTGAAACTACTTGAATTAATGAAATTTAAAAATTTTTAACTTTTAGAATAATCACACACACATACACACACACACTATACAACATGAATGGCTAAAGTATCAGTGTTAAATATCATGGCTTACTGATTACAGGAGTAACTTGAATTACTACTGAATTTGGTGGCATTCTGAGACATGATGCTGGAGAGAAATAACGGGTTGAGACTGAGAAGATAGGAATTTGTATCCTAATGCTACTTTCTACCAGTTTTGTGGTTGAGGAAGCCATTTAAACCTCTGTAAATCAGCTTAAGTTAATAGTGAATCTTGATCACACATGAAAATAGGGAAAGACATTTTTTAAACAATAACTTAAGCCATTAGAAAATGATTTTCAAGTACAAGTTGGAAGACCACTAAAATAAGGTTTTCTCGTCTACTTAAAAGATCTGGTAATACCTAACTCATGGAGTTTTTGTGAGGATTAAATGAGGTAAAGTGAATAAAAAAATGTTAAGAAAAATTGATACACAAATTATAGGATATTGTAATGACCCTCTAATTTTGTTTTCCAGGGGCCTTTAGAAAAAACAAACAACTTTATTCTGGGAATAAGGGTTCTACTCTCGAAATAGTATCAAACCAATAGA
>CM053603.1:86357871-86402810 GCA_028646535.1 Procyon lotor | reverse complement strand
CTCTCTCTCTCTCTCTCAAATAAATAAATAAAATCTTAAAAAAAGAATTATAGAGAAATCCATTTGTGACTATAAATTTGAAGGCAACTGACAGTTGGAGGGGATCTTTTCCAAGGTGATCCTAGACATAGTGCAGTTGGCACCAGTAAAGAGCTCTCTAGGTTTTTACTTACTGTGTTTAAGTCTGAACCTATGAGGGGGCACCTGGGTGGCTCAAACAGTTAAGCATCTGCCTTCGGCTCAGGTCATTATCCCAGAGTCCTGGGGTCAAGTCCCTCATTGGGCTCCCTGCTCAGCAGGGAGTCTGCTTCTCTGCTCCTCCCCAGGCTCCTGTGCTTTCTCTCTCTCCCTCTCACTTACTCTCTCTAAGTAAATAAATAAAATCTTTAAAAAAAAAAAAAAGTCTGAACCCATGAAAATGTATTGGGATGTTATTTTTTTAGTTTTCTCTTTTATCATTCAACAACACCTTATTTTCTAAGCTCTATTTCACCCAAATGTGTCCCTAAAATGCAATTTTTATATAACCCCCTGCTGGATGGATTAGTCCAAGTTCCATTTGGAAGGCTTCTAAACTGTCCTATATTGGCCACTTGAAATTTTTCAGTTTGTAATGGCAATTTGCTTAAAAGTGTGTCAAAATAATTTCAGTTAGATAAAACTTTAGCAGATAGATATAACTGAATGTTATCACTCACTTGTGGTTTAGTGTAAATTTGTTAAATCAGATGATTTCCAGTTTTCTAAACTTTTTAAACTAGAGTATAATAAATATATATTAAAATTCAAGGATCTTAAATGTGTAGCTTGATGAACTTTTTCAAAATGAATGCATGCATTTTTTAAGGCTATATATTTTCCTTTAAGTACTGCTTTGGCTGCTTTCCATCTATTTTTGATTTATTGTGTTATTATTTATTTTAAAATATTTTCTAATCTGGGGCGCTTGGGTGGCTCAGTGGGTTAAAGCCTCTGCCTTTGGCTCAGGTCATGATCCCAGGGTCCTGAGATCGAGGCCCGCATCGGGCTCTCTGCTCAGCAGGGAGCCTCCTTCCCCCCCTCTCTCAGCCTGCCTCTCTGCTTACTTGTGATTTCTCTCTCTCTGTCAAATAAATAAATAAAATCTTTAAAAAAATAAAATAAAATAAAAAAATAAAATATTTTCTAATCCTTATAACAATTTCTTTCTTGGCTTAAGATTATATGTGTGTTATTTAATTTTCAAACATTTTGAGAATATTTTAGTTCTCTTCTTGTTTATTTCTACCTCAATTCTACTGTAGCCAGAGAATATACTGCTTATGATTTCAGCCTTTTGAAATTTGTTGAGACTTCATGGTCCAGAAAATTGTCTCTTTTTAGTGACTGTTTCATGTGTATTGAATAGAATGTGTATTTCCCAGTTTTGTTTATCATGTTAAAACATATATTCCTATTGATTTTCTGTTCCTTCTTTGTGACAGTGGCTTTGTAACATCATTTTCCACTGTGGTAATATGAAGGTAATTTAGTGTTTCCTTTAACATGGTTGATTTATAAACCCTCTTCATTCAATAGTACAGAGATTTCAAATACTTATATTTGAAAAATAAAACACAACTGACTGGGGGTAAATAGATTAATATCTCTTATATCCACATCTGCATTTTTAAACATTTTTTAGCCTACCTGGAATGCATACTTCTGGAATATGCAAAGTGTTTTCTTACTAAATGCAAAATGAGTAGCACATGCTGTTGAAATCCTGCCCTCATCTCCATAGCATCTTACCATTATATATTCATTCTGACTTCTAACTGCCTGATGGTTTCACTGACTTCTGGAGACTTCTCTGTTCACATGCAAATAGGGAAGAATTTTAGGAATTAATGACCCCCCGCAAAACCTTTTAACGGATGATTGGTGGGAATTCTGTGAATATCCCAGTTTTTTTGCCCTGGGATAACTTGGAGTTTCTTGCTCCCATTGGATCTCAGAGTCTTCAACATTCTAGTAACTCCCGTGGAGGTAACTGACACTTTATTTGTTGCACTTCTTTCCCTGTCTTTGTCCTCCTGTACTTGCTAGTGTTTCCTAGAGTCAATTCCAAAATAAACTCCTTACCTTAGATTACTTGTTACAGAATCTCCTTATGGCAAAACCGAGACTAAGGTATTTTGTTACAGAAAGGGGAAAAGGATTTGGATTCTTAGAATGGAATTTGAATTAAATACTTGCCAGTTACATGGCAAAAAGGAACTCATTGTGATAAAGGATGGTGTTAAACTCTGGCATATTGAAACATCACTACTACTAAGTAATTGGGACAATTACTAAATCTCTCACCTGTAGTGAATTAAGTTGGAGTACAAGAGAAGGGAGGTACATTGGCTTATATAGTGTCTTGAGTGTTTGAGTGACATGGGACAATGTGATTAAGGACTGTGGAGTGAATTAATTGTTAAATGCCATCAGTGTGTTGGAGGAAGAAAATGACAAGCTCAGATCAGTCAATTAACTTGGTCTGGTATTTCCTACAGCTGAAGAGTAGACTATGCTGAATATTAGTGATTGTCACAGTAGTAGAATGACAAAGAAAGGTTGAGTTCTCAGCCCCACTAATTGCCTATGTAAAATCAGAGAACAGTTAAGTAGAACTGGGACCCCCTGGCCTGAGATGGGGTCATTAGTATATGAGCTTGAGGTAAGCTCTGTAGCTTGGCAATAAGGGGTCTAGCAGCCACAGAAACTTCTCTTTCTAGAGGATAACAGCTTTCTCTTGCTTCAAAACCATGCCAAAAGGCCATACTAAAGGTGGATGCACTGCAAAGTGATGCTGTAAACAGCAAATGAGAAACTGAGAGCTGCCAACAGCCACGTGAATGAACTTGGAAATGAATCCTTTGGACCCATGTGAGTCCCCATGAGCACCCATGTGAGTGCAACATTATGAAACATTCTGAGCCAGAACTACCCATCATAATGTTGCAGATCAGACATGGGCCAGAGATTCAGAACCAAGCTACTCTTATATTCTTGGCCCACAGTAACTGTGAGAAAACAAATGTACTGTATTGTACTGGTACAGTATATTGATGACAACATATGAACCAGACCTGCTGACTAGGAAATTATAAATAATCTGGACCCGTGTCAGAACATGGGAGAAAAACCCAATAAAGATTCAGGGGATTGCCCCTTTGAGTAAGGCTTACCTAAAGCTATGACCACTGCTCACTCATTTTATTTTATTTTTTTAAGATTTTATTTATTTATTAGAGCACGCAAGGTGGGGAGGAAGAGCAAAGGGAGAGAGAGAAGCAGACTCCCCGCTGGGGAGGGAGTCTGATGCAGGGCTGGCTCCCATGACCCTGGGATCATGACCTAAGCCAAAGGCAGACCCATGTGCCCCAACTGCTCAGTCATTTTAGAGTTATCATTGCCAGTAGGCAAGTAGGCAAAGTGTAAGTTACTATGCTATTATAATTATATAATAACTGGTGTACACATACCATGAATGTCATAAGGAAGAACTTTGGCTACATACTGCATAGTGTGAAGATGAGGAGTATGTCTAGAGATGCACTTGGTCCCATTTTAGTGCCTGTGTGTTCACTGATAACTGTAAATGAGCAATTACAGCCACCAGAAGCTGTAATAGGATACCTGCTGCTCAGACCCCTTTGTCTGAATTATCCCAACAGACAGCAGCTTATACTGGCAGAAGTGTAGGTTGAAGTGAAAGGAAACAGGAATGGGTAATAAAGGAGGAATAGGATGAAAATCAGTTGTGGTCTTAAGGCTAACTACAGCAGCTGGCACTAGGACTTATCCCAATTAGAAGTCTTTTTTTTTTCCTTCAAAGTTGTACCTGGTTACCATTTTGAAAACTCTTTCTCAGGACGGAGTGAACTTGACAGGGGGCATAGGTAGATCTGAACAAGGAGTTGACTGCTCCCCTCATATCCCCTCAAGGCCTTGCTGTTGCCGTGTAAAACAGCCCTGTGACTTTTAACTGCTGAGGACTTTCTCTTACACAAGAACCTGCTCTGCTTGACAGGCTGAAGTCCTAGTGAATTCAAGTCTCCTGAGGGATCTCTCAACTAAATTTGATGGGGTAGATGCAGAAACATTTCAGTTCCTTTTCTCCTCAGGTGGGTTGATTCTGAGGCAGTTGTGCTACACTCAGTCCCTGGTAATGATCAAGCTCCAGTTAGCTGAAATGGTAAAATGGCTTAATAATACTTCTTTCATTATCTGTTCACCCTTCCTCTATTTCAACTTCCCATAACCCTACGGGCTTCTCCTTAGCTCATTTCTCTAATAAATAAACTTCTTCCTCCGGAATCCTCAACTCAGAGGATTAAGTTGCTTCAGTCCTCTTGCTTCTGGGAAACACCAATTAAAATAGCATGTATTGCCCCCTCTTAGCTTTGAGCTTTACCTCATCAGTGCAAAGAAAATCAGCAGTCAGATTGGCAGTCTCGAGGTTCTGGGACCAACTTCCAGTATGGGTTTTTTTCTCACACCATCAAGAAATTCTCAGACACTAGCCGGATATCCTACAGTGTAATTCAATTCTGACACAGTCTATATAGAGCTAGCATCAGGTAAGGGCTCAGTCCTACAAGACTAGCCCCCTCCATATACATATACACTCCACGTTGTAACCTATGCTTTTTTTTTTTTTTAAGATTTTATTTATTTATTTGACAGAGAGAGATCACAAGCAGGCAGAGAGGCGGGCAGAGAGAGAGGGAAGCAGGCTCCCCGCTGAGCAGAGAGCCCGATGCGGGGCTCGATCCCAGAACTCTGAGATCATGACCCGAGCCGAAGGCAGAGGCTTTAACCACTGAGCCACCCAGGCGCCCCGTAACCTATGCTTCTGACATGAGCTGTAAATCAGAGGTTTCCCACAGCCTCCTCCCCAGGTTCATTTAATTTGCTAGAGCAGCTCACAGAACTAAGAGAAACATTTTACTCACTAGATTACCAGTTTATTATGAAAGGGTAGGTAACTCAGGAATAGCCAGGTGGAAGAGATGTATAGCGCCAGGTATATGGAGAGGTCATGGAGCTTTCATGCCGCTCTCCCCAAACTTCCACATGTTCACCAATCAGAAAGCTCTCCAAACCCTGTGCTTTTGGAGTTTTGTGGAGGCTCCTTTACATAGTCATGATTATAAAATCACTGGCCTTTGGCAACCAACTCCACCTCTAACTCCTTCCCCTCCCTGGAGGTCAGGTAGAGGGTGGGAAGCCCCACATCCTTAGGTTAGGTCCAAAATCACTTCATTAACATAGCAAAAGACACTTTTAATGCTCTCAACACTTCAGAAATTCCAAGGATTTCAGGAGCTCTGTGCCAGAAATGGGGGACAAAGATCAAATATCTATTTCTTATTATAAATCACAATATCACACAGTTTTTCTTTCACAAAGAGTTTTGTAGTTTCCAAAAGCCACTATGGCATAGAGTGATCACATGAAGCAATGGGAAGATCAGCACTCCTTTCCTAGGGTTAACGGAGGACCTTTGGATTACTGGTACAAATGGAGATACTTGCCTCTAATTCTGAGACTCAGGCATTTTATCACTAATGCCATAGTGAATACTCAGTTTGCTCTGACATTGTTCAAAGTGCTTTGCATATGTTGTTCTGTTTAATCTTCAGCAGTCCTATAAGGAACTATAAAGTATATATGGGGTAAAATGAGGATACTGAGGCCCAGAGAGACACATTGGCCAAAGAAACAGAGTTCGGAAGTTGGAAAACATTTTTAATTATTCTTTGCAGTTTCTGTTTCCTATCTCAATGTCAGGTCCATTTCTTGATGCTGAATCCATGACCATACCTGTTATCTCCTCTTTTTTCTACTCTTTTTACCCTTTCTAATATACTGAGTCTGAAGGACCAGCTAATTACGCTTATTAGAACTCTATATAAAAGTAAATACATGATAAGCAGGTCGTCACTCAACTTTGTAACATCTGTTTAGGTTCTTCAGATGCTTTCTCAGATGTATTTTAATAGTTGAGGCTGCTGGCTAAGTTGATTCATAGAAAAGGAAAGTTGAATATGCTTCCAGAGTGAAGTCTCATTTGAACCCGAACCCCTATTGAAGGAAGTTGTTTCTTCCTATTTCTGTTTTTATGTTTTTCCCCACATTAAAGCCAGTTCAATTCTTTCAAATTTGTGAGAGTTATAGTATCAATTTAAATAAAGTGCTTTAGGTGTATGTAGATAAATTCATATTTGAATTTATTCAAAATGTATTTATTATTGCTCTGTGATCCAAAAGTTAGGATAACTGGCAGAATTTAGAACTGTAAACCAAATTATTGTTTTGTTGGTTTTTTTAAAAGATATTATTTATTTGACACAGAGAGAGAGACTGAGACCAGGAACACAAGCAGAGGGAGTGGGAGAGGGAGACGCAGGCTTCCCACCAAGCAGGGAGTCCGATGTGGGGCTCAATTCCAAGATCCTGGGATAATGACCTTAGCCGAAGGCAGACGCTTAATGACTGAGCGTCCCAGGCGCCCTAAACAAATTATTGTTGATAGTGATCTACTTGTTTAAAACAGTAAATATTTTAGAAGCATACATTTGAAGCAATTAACCAGGACTTTAAATACTATATTATATTTTAAATATAAAACACTACTTTGAAATGTGGTTTTGCAAGGAAAAGAAAAAGAAACACTATTAAGATAATAATTGTACCCCTAAAACAAGACCCTTTTTCCCTGAAGTAAAGATGACTTGCAGATATACTTGTTAATTGAATTTCATATAAGTTATGAGAATATACTTTACCTTCTTGTTGTCGTGGCCTTTCCACTTTTTTCTTTATTAGTTTCATATTTGACATACTATATTTGCTATTTGATATATAGTGCCATGAAAATGTGTCAGCTGTTTACTTCAGTTAGGTGTAATAGAATTAAGATGATTCATTGAGAAAGATTCGTTTAGAAGGGAATATATTAAACATTTAATATATGTAGCTGTATAACTACATCATTAGCTTTATATTCTTGTACATTCTTCTGTATTCCTTCTGAAGAAAGTCAGTAGCTTGAGACTTGACCCAACAGCTACTAACAAGGGAATTGTCTGCAAGGATAAAAGCTTTGAAAGTCGCTACAAATAAACCATCCTGTTTTCCATTAAGTTACATTCAAATATCCATGTACTGTACCCTGTAATTAAGTCAAATATCAATTTTAATCACTGTATCCTTAGTACATAATTTCTGTAATGCAATTGCAGCAGTATAATATCGAGCAGCTAAAATGCCCTAGTTAAATGGAATTTTAACTGCGGCAAATTGAGACACAGAGAAAATCACCATACCTGCACTCAAGCAGTTAAGCTGAGAGATTTATGTTTGGGAAAGTAAAGGAAGAAAGACTGGTTTAATCCACACAAATATGTTGTTAGGCCAATTTACAATGTCCTTATTAGTCTGTGCCTGTGGTTTTGAAATAACGCTACTGGCTGTGACTCGATTTCAGGGTCAATAAAAAAAAAGAAATCCTTAAAGATAGGATTCCCACTCCATTGGCTAAAAAACTGAGCCTAAAATTACGTTCTGAAGGCTGTTATACCAGAAGATAGCAGAGGTTAATTTGGAGGGGAAATAAGTGTCTTCACTTTGCTAGCTTCCCAAGAAAGGAGTTTGTGCATGGAAAAGCTTTATTATTTAAACTACAACTTGCAGCTTTTCAATTAGAAGCAATTTCAAATGTCAGATTTAAAGTCTATACAACATCTTACATAAATGTAGCAATTGCCTTGTATATCACTTGGCAACAGCTTAACTCTGTTTAAGTCTGTAGGAAAATATTTTGAATAGAAATAGAAACTGCAAAATAACTACTAATGTCACCATGTTTCCTTTGCATTGACACATCCGCATATTAGAAAAAGTGTCTGGTCATATCTTGGATGTTGCTAGGATTAAAAACTCTTACTCCTTTCTTAATGGAGCTGACCTGACATTCATGTTGTCATTGTTCCAAGAAATGGAAATCATCTATGAGATGTCAGGTAGCTGAAGGTTCTAGAGCCTTGATGGAAAATTTACAATTAAAAAAAGAAAAGTTTTGGAAATCATGAATAATTCATCTGACCATTTAGCACAAAATGTTCAGGTGAAATATCTCAGTGTTCTATATGCAAGCATATGCTAAAGCTGCTCCTTTTCTCTGTGAGGGAGGGGCGACCGTCTTCTGGTCACACCTTTCTTGCTAATGATATGAATCCTTTCAGCATCCAACCTTGAAACTCCCACTTGGATTAGGTTCATGTTCATAGTTTTTAAATTATTGATTACTTGAAGGCCAAGCCATCCCAATCTGTGTCATAGATGCATAATTTATCATGATATTTAAAAGCCAGCGTAACTGAAAGGCTTCTGGATCTTTAGTCTGATGCCTAATGACAACACATTTTGAGTTTTTTTTTATGTTTTCAAAGTCTTGGCAGAAAGACAGGGCTTTCTGGCGCAGTGGCCTCACGTGAAAGCTCAGCATCTTTTAATGTTCCCTTTCTCTCTTTGAATTTCATACTTTTCCTTTCCTTTTTGATTTGGTTCCTTTTTTTTTTTTTTTTCCCAGAGTCCTTCATGACGCTAATTCTTTCTTTGGTTGTCTTTGTATTTTTTTTAAGACTCTATTTCACGAGTCCCTCCATGGTGCCTCACATTTATTCTTTGTATCTCTCCTCTTTATGTTCTTCTTTTGTGAATTCTGCCTTCTTGGATTTCTAATGCTTGAGAAAACCCTTTCAGCCATTTATTTCCTATTTATTGTCTTATATTTCTTTGTAGGGAGAGCCTAGTTAATTTATTATGGTCTGAATTTTGTCTCTGATGCTTCTAATATTTGCTACACTGCAGAGGAGAAAAAGGGTGGATAATGACAAACTTCCTTTAACTGCTGTTGTTGGAATGATAAAGTTGAGTGGGGTGATTTCAAAGCCAGGGGATGATTCAAGCCTTCCACTTTCCCAGAGGTCAAGTCAGCCAACAGTACAATGAGGCCGCCACCTTCCCACTTCCTTGCTTCTAACCCTGACAATGGCAACTCCACACTTAACTTGCAAACTGACAGAAAATTCCAACTCAGCAGAGGTTCAGAAAAGAAAAAAGGGCCAAGAATTACCAGTGAGATGGAAGGAGATATGTAAGCTCCTTCAAGGCTTGAAGGGCAGCCACATGCTTAAATGAAAACTTGGGGAAAAAACCACCCCATGCTTCCATTTTAAATGCCTTTTTAGTTTTTGTCTCGGTTGCTTTGAACTCTCCTTTCAAAGCGTGGCTTGAGTAATCTTTCTCAAAATGTGATCTTTCTTACCTTTTGGCCCCTGGATTATGTAAATTTATCATGAAGAGTTACTGTTTTACATGTGTGATACAAATCAGAATCCACATTTAACTTTCCCTACTGTTTTTCAGGAACATGACTGCTGGCTAGAATAAGATTCTCATAAAAGGACAGTTTTCACAGAGATACATGTGATGGCAAATTTAGGCCTTTATGCATATTTTTTTAGATAGGATTAAATACATATATTGTGAGAACACATTAGAAGATATATTTAGAAATAAAATTTACAATGTAAATTTTGTTCAGCATTCCTGAATGTAACCTGCATTGGAAAGGACCCTAAGGTTGGTGAGGATCACTTGATATACTAGCAGTATTATGCCTTTTACTAAAATTTCTATACGTAGCTATTTCATTTCAGAAGATGGAATTCAACCCTTGGTGTATAAAAATCTATCTAATGCCAGTCTTTACTTCTCAAAACAGGGAAAAGTTATCTATAGGTGGGACATTCCATTTCATTATCCTGTTAAGTGGCTCCTAGGCTTCCAGGCTTCCAGAAGTGGTCTCTTTAGACAATGTGATATTGACTTTGTACATTGCTCTTGGTGTATCAAGCCAAGGGATAGTTTTGTTTTGTTTTTTTTTCCTCTACATTAATGCAAAGGTTCTTTAAAATCCATGCACCAAAGCTACATTTCACACCTTTGAACTAAGATGCCTGGGATCCCTTTCAATTCCTAGCCTCAACTACTGGTTGAGCTTCTCAGCTCCTCTATTAAGAGGGTTCATTACGAGCTTTTCCATGGGGGCTTTCTCTGCAAACTTTTAACCAGAAAAAATTAGCCACGCATTTGTTTGGTTCTGTCTGAATTCTGTTCATTTTTCAGTCACAGCGCTTAGAACACGTTATTACACAGGAGGTTGTACTTGATACAAAATGAACATATAGTATTTGCTGACTGATTGACAAGGGGGTGGATGGTCTGGATGGGTTACTTGATCCCTTGCAGTTCCCTTTTCAGGCTAGCATGATGGTTAATTCACCTCTCTGTGTTTTTGCTGATGCATCCCTTCTGAATAGTCAGTGCTCTGTCTAGCTAAATAAAGTTAGAAGATGAAGAGGAGGAAAGGAAAAAGAAATAGCCAGCATTTTTAAGGGCTACCTGAGCCAGGCACTGTTCTAAGTACTTTACATTTATTAATTTATTTAACCTCACAATTACCCTGTGAGACAGGTACTATTATTATTTCCATTTGGCAGCATAGGAAACTGAGATTCTGAGAGATTAGTGAACCTTCCGTAGTCACAGAACTGGTGTGGAAATTGATCCAATCCCTGTCCATTTGACTGAAGATGTCAAGCTCATCACCTTTACCATCCTGTCTTATTTAAAGAGTGAATGCAAACTTATTTTTCAAAACCTTTATGGGGTTAAAAGATAAACTGAGGCATATTGAAAACATTTTAAGAGTTTATTTGAACAAAAGATTGATTTGAATCTGGCAGCACCAAACTAAAGTGTTAGGAGCACTCTACCAATGAGAGCCAGGGGAAAGACTTATACACGGAAAGTACAGAAGCAAAGACAATAAATTATTTGATTGGCTATAGCTTAATCCCTCACTAGGTATTTGTGATTAGTTGTTCCTCTTAAGTTTCAGGTGTATAACTTGAAGCATTTATAGGCCTTGATTTTAGCTTGCTTACATAGGCTCCACAGCATTAGATCCATGTTTGCCTAATGGCCTCTTTGTTCAATTAATTTAACAACTGCTAATTATTTGGAGCATTCCCTGCCATTATAGACATTTCAGCTTTTTCCCCTTTGAATAGGGTTAGATGAAATTATCACACTTATTTTATGTGACTATTTAGAAATGTGTTTCTCCTGTCCCTTGAAGGCCTGGATGATACGTATCATCAGGATGTCTCTTGGTCTCTTTCCTAGCCTTGCCTCTAAAGATGTTGCAAGTCATCAGTTGAATGAAAGCAAGAATAAGTAAATGAAGGTGTGAGTACATGCAAGTGACTGCAGTGTGAAAGATTTATTCCTAAATTGTACTTGTCAAGCTCTCCAAGATGTATTTGTCCTTGTCTTCTCTGTCTGAAAAATTCCAGCTAAGATTTCAAGACTCAAAATATGCATCTTTCGTCAGGAGAACTCTCTGCCCCTGGTTTCTACATCCAGCTGCCGTCCCAGTCTGGCAGAGGGAAAAGGCTCCTGGCTGCAGCCTCAGGTCCCAGACCTTCGCTCTATGATAGCACTTCCCATGTTGTCAAACCCTTGTTTATTGGTAGGTCTGGTTCTCCCAGTAGACTAAAACCTGGAGATCAGTATCTTATTTAACTGTGGGTCCTTAATGTATAGCCTGTTTCTTAGAATGTAGTCAACAGTCGATGGCTATTTGTTGAGTAAATGGGTTACTTTGTATATTAATAAATTGGAGGGGTCTTAAAATGAATATAGAGAGGGGAGAGGGGAAAGTTGAAGCTATTCTTTTTTTTTTTTCCCCCGCAGTTTGTGTCACTTGGGTAGAGAGATTGCAGCTACAAGTAAACTCCTCCACTTTGGAAATAGTGCTATTTAAATATACAGTAAAAATCATTTAGGCCAATAGTTGTAATAATGCAACCCAGGGCTTCCAAAGCTTTCAGCAATAATATTCTTAAATTCCAGCAGATGGTGGTATTGTTATGAAAAGCTACAATCCTTAGTTAGGTAAAATAGAATACTTCTTACTTATCACAAAAACAGTTTTGTTCCTTTCTTCTTGAAAAGAAGATGTCCATAACTCTTATCTCTGAAAGATTTAGGGAAAAGTTAAACACTTAATTTTAAAAAAATTAGTTGATGTTGATCCATCAACATCATAACCCATAGAAGGGTTATAAGGATTTTTACTTCTTCAAAATGGGTGATTTTATATATATTATATATTATGTTATGTGTGTGTGTATATATATTTTCTCTATTTGCTATTCAGGATTGGTGGAGCATCTGTCAAGACTCCCCTATATAATTTAAAAGGACTCCATTATTTTTAAATAAATTAATATATGTTTCTGGGGTTTGAGTGTCCATGTTTGCTTGGAATACCAAATTCTGACAGAATATGTACATTTACCCCTTCCCTTAGTTTGACCTCATATTTCCTAGTCCTAAATTAAAATGTGTGATATTTCCTGAGTGGGCAGTGAAATGGGTACAAGTCAAAGACTGCAGTGCATTTTAAGAAAGACTTCAGAATGTCTGAGTATTGTGCAAGTAAGCAAGTTTTTGGCTTGGATCATTAATTAATATTCCTGAAGTTGAGCAGTTTCCTATAAAATGATGCAATGATTTATTGAAATTATATATATATATATATCTGTTGTAGGAAAAGGGAGATTATTCATTTTCTTCTTCTTTTTAAAAAGATTTATTTATTTGAGAGAGAGAGAGAGACATGCACAGAGGGGCAGAGGGAGAGGGAAAAGGAGAGAAGCAGATGTCCCACTGAGCACAGAGCCTGATGAGGGTCTCTATCTCAGGACCCTGAGATCATGACCTGAGCCAAAATCAGAAGTTGGGCACTTGACTGACTGAGACACCCAGGTGCCCTACACTTTCTTCTTAAATCTTTTTATTCTTTTCATACTTAATTTCCAGTTGGTTTACAAAGACAGAGGGACAAAAATTCATGTATAAGCAAGATTCTAGGGATATAAGGATTTTAATATGAGATTAAAAAAAAGAATTCACTCAATTCATTCGCTTTAGTACTATTTTTTTCTTTTTTTCCTTTTTCTTTTTTTTTTTTTAAAGATTTTATTTATTTATTTGACAGACAGAGAGAGATCACAAGTAGGCAGAGAGGCAGGCAGAGAGAGAGGGGGAAGCAGGCTTCCCGCTGAGCAGAGAGTCCTATGCAGGGCTCAATCCCAGGACCCTGAGATCATTACCTGAGCTGAAGGCAGAAGCTTTAACCCACTGAGCCACCCAGGCTCCCCTAGTACTATTTTTTCTTAAGGAAAAAATATTCTAAAAAGTTGACCACGTTTTTAAATTTAGTGTTTTATTTTTAGAGTGTTAATTTTATATAGGCCACATGAAATTAGAGTTCTGTATATGTAACTTTTAACATATCCCGGGGGGTGTGTTTATATGTATGTAAATATATGTATATATTTTTATAATCTACACAGCTCTGAAATTAATTTTGAAATGTATGGGAAAACAATTTGTTGCCTATCCTCCAACTTAAGGCTCTGAATAGCTATGTACAATATATTTTATTGTGGAAAATGATTGGATATTATTATTATACAGAATTATTTTCTAGCTGGTGAGGGAGGGGTAATTTTTTTCAAAGAATTTCAAAGAATTCTCTTACTATTTTAGAATATCTTTTTAAAATAATGATAATTTTAAAATAAAATTAATATTCAAAGACTTTTAAGAAGACAGAAAGTATTAGAAAAATAGTTTGTGAAACCTGGTTCAGAATATGTTGACTAAAATAAAATTCATTCTTATTAATTTAGGTCATAACTGCTTTGAACATCATGAAACATACAAACAACTTTATTCGAAGTGAAGATCATTCAGTAGAGTCAAACTATAGTGCTTTCCAAAGGAATTTCCTTTTAATGGCTTGCAGATGTTACTGTGCTCAATGCCAGTGAAAAAATGAAATCGGCTTGAAGACAAAACGTTACATGAAATTAATCCCTTGTGTGGATTAAGTGTTTTCACTATCAGGGAAAGGAATTTGGAAAAGAGTAATAACAGTTATTTTTAAAATGTATTACTGAAAATGTTTGCTAAATATTTTAATGATGTTCCTAAAGCAGTCCCTTAAATTGAAAGGCCAAAAAATAATTAATTTTCTTTCAGAAAGAGAAAGTGTTTTTAGAATAGAGAAAGAAAATCTTAACATTTCAATATCCTGTAGTTGCTTCTTTCAATCAGCATTTTAAAATTTCCAATGAAATATATGAAAAACAGTTAAAATTTCTAAAAAATAAACATTGCTTTTAAAGGCATAAAATATCTGCATTCTATTTCAAATGTGTAAACCAGTGCTTCTCAGAAGTAGTCCTGTAAGTATCAGCATCACGACCAGCTTCAGGATTCCTATTAAAATGATGTGGGTGGAACTGATGCATATATAGCCCAAGATGTCTTGTTGTGGAAACTTTAGTAGCGCAGTGGCTGAAGGACCAGCCAGGATCTCATTCCCACCTCTCCTTGGATCTACTCACCAAGGTTCAGACAGCTACATAGTGAGGGTAAAGGCAGCTAACTGAAAGAATTGCGTGGCTCAAAAGGAGCTTGTTAAAAATACTCTCAACTCTTAACTGTTAGAATCAGCTTTAGAAAATGAAGATGCCTAGACCTCATCACAGCTTCTATATTAATTAGAATGTGACTTGATCCCACTTGATTCTGGAGCCTCCAATACTCACCCAAAGTGTTCCATGCTCTGAATTTCAGGTAGGCTGAATTTTCAGCTCTTCTAGGGAGGGTATCAGTCAGTCTCTTGCTTCTAGACCTCTATACATCATGTCCATTCTACCTAAAATACTCTTTGCTGTCTCCTCCCCTATCCTTGTTTATTTGTTTACCTTCCTTGCTGAGTTGTGAGCTTCCTGAGGTCAGGAAGTGTGCCTCTTCAGCTCACCGCTCTATTTCTGTTCCCAGCACATTGTTATGTCCCCAAGGAATATTTATCAAAAGATCTATTCTTTTATTTTTCATTTTCTAAGGGTGCTAAAATTCTGATAAATCACTCAGAAACAGAAGCCTCCCAATATTAGCATTGCTTTAGTCATCTATCAAGTCTTTTTCCCCCTAAAATGAGGGCATATAGATGAAATCTTGGGGATCTATTCTTTTTTCCTTTTAAAGAGGTTGGCACACTCATTATACCAAGTTGCCCTATGTATTTAAAAAGCGCTATTACCTTTAGATTCTAAAGGTATATAAAAATAAATTACCCTATTAAGTAATAGGTTATTATTATTAAGTAATTGAGTTAATATACTCTTAAAATATTGTGTTACATGGTAGTAATCACATACACAGCAATCATTGCAAATTGAATCAACTCCTAACTTCAGGGAAAATATCAGGAGTCATATGACTGAAATGTACAAGTCTACTGCTTATAGTTTTCATCTCAGACCGTGTGCAAATGAAGTACAAGTTATAAGCAAAGTAGGTAGGAGTACTTTATGTTCTGGATGGAAGGTAGCACAGTACTAGGAACTGGTCCAAAATTCAAACAGGAAGGAAAGCAAGGAGTTGAAGGTGAAGCTAATAGTAATCTGGACTCTCCTCAATCTCAAGCACGTTTTCCTTACATCCATCAGAACTATGGGGTCAGTTCTGCTCCAACATCTGGGACCAGTTCTAACTTTAATACAGGGGAGTTTAAATATTTGTAATTGAGCTCTCAGAGAGACTCACTAGTGACTGTTTACCTCTGGTTTTACTCTGACCATTTGTTTCATTTCTAGACAATTCGTGTCTGTCTTGTTAGGAGATCACTTCCTCCACTTAAACTACACTTGTGGAAACTGGGTGCAGAGCAGCATCTCAGCAGTTTCTCCTGATCCACGGGGGGGGCTTACTAATTTGATGCTAACCAGTTATTCCTATTCATATTCAAACAATCAAAAACACAGCCAGCCCTTGAGAAATATGAGCACATGCTACTCCCTCTTCTTCTCAGAACTCTCCCTCAGAAATAAAACATACCCCTGGTACTTTCTCCCTTCTCACTTTCGCCAGATGCTGACCGTGGAATTCTTCAGTTCTTTTATTATCAACATGAATTCCAAAAGATGTGTTACCTTCTATCCAGAACATGAAGTACTCGTATCTACTTTGCTTATAACTTGTATTTCATTTTCACATGGTCCTAGATGAAAACTATAAGCAGTAGACTTGTACATTTCAGTCATATGACACCTGATATTTTCCCTGAAATTAGGAGGTGATTCAATTTGCAATGATTGCTGTGTATGTGATTACTACCATGTAACACAATATTTTAAGAGTATATTAACCAGTGCCTTATGAGAGGAAGTATGCCGTAGTTATACAAATAGCAGCAGCTTGGATGATCAAGAGTTCAAAAAAGAATGGTATTATGTTCAATCATGACTGAGATTCATATGCCACGTCCTGTCAGGCTCACACCTGTAGGCATATTTACTCTTTGTATACCAGCTAATAGAAAAAAAGCAAATGTAAAGTTAAGAGGTCAGACCCCTTTCAGAAAAAACTGTAATGTGTATAGTAAAATTGTTTATGCTAAGAAAAAGATTCTACCAATTTATAATGAAAATAAGTCTTTAAATAGTTTATAAGGAGCTATTTTATAAATCCTCTGCCTTTGTAACCTTCATAAAATAGCCCTGATTATCAAGACAGAAACAAATCAGATGTGCGAATCAAATTTCTCCCTATACATAAACACTGGTGTTTTTGTGTTAAAATAAATTCCATAAGATTTATGAGTAAATGATACTCCAGTGCCAGCAGTGTTGACTTTCCGATCAACTTGCTAAATGGTTGAATTTTTTTGGCAGTAGACTCTTCCTTGCCATGATACAGATTGCATTTTAATTTTGCAAATTTATTAATTGGCTGTTGTGTCTTTGACATTGTAGTAGATACCAGGCACTCAGGGATTAAACCTGGCTATGAAGGAATCACAAGTTTTATCTGCAGTCAACTGATGTTCTCCCTTAACTCTGCTCCTTGTCTGAAATTAAATCTGGGTTCGGAGCAATAGAAAAGAAAAAAAAATGAGAAAAGCATTTTTCACGAAGAACCATCCTACAAAGAATACCTTATTTTTTTTCTTTACTCTTTTTTGTCCCAAATCTAATCTGTTTGTCTGAGGTTGGCATTTATTCTTAGCCAAGTATTTATTCTTTATTATTGATTTATTCTTTGCCAAATGTTGCTATTTTGTTGATTTTCTCTATCATTTATTTGACCCATATTTTATGTACTATAATCTATGTATGCACTGAGGCAAGATAGATTGGAGTTGAGACTCTCAGAGTATGGTTTTACAGCTCCTAAGAAAAGTTTCCTTTGCTTCTCTCCTCTGCCCACTACTTTAAAGATTGAGTCAGTATCATAAGGCAGATGAGGGTTAGGTAAACCCATCTCTGCAGACCTCTTAGATTTTATGATTGATACTTATCATATTTTACATATAAGCTATAGCTAATATCTTACAAATATTTCATAGTTAGAATATACTAAAAATGATTATTGTAGTTAGAAGAAGGAACTCCAGGGTCAAAGTCTCAAGACAAACATTTGTCACTTTATAGCCAAGTTAGAAAAACATGCTTTTATAAGAGACTAAAATGAAGTTCTCTTTATGTGTCTGTTATTAATACTAATATTTTTATGGTGAAAAGAGATTTGTTATTTCAAGTTATTATGAGAATGCCACTTTTTTCACTTCAGTTAAAGAATCCAGGCTCCCTAGATATTTTGCAAGATTACGTTTAAGTATACATGTGTGTGTACATATATATGCATGCTTAATCAAACAGATGAATAGCTTTTCAAATAGAAGTATACAAGGACAATTAATGAATCTTTTAATTTCTTAATTGTTCTTTCCTTCTGTGGACTTTGGGTAGTGCTTTTTTATTTTAGGTAACAGGTAATTGAGTTAAATGAATGGGTTATTTTCAGTCAAGAGATCCTTTTTGGCCTCCTGCTGTGTCTGAGGCACTGAGTCAGGGATTGGGATTAATCACCGGGTCAGAGAAAATTCCAAACAATCCTTAGTGTCTGGAATTGCTTGAGACATTTCCTCATTATAACATCGTAAGATTGAAAAGGAAGAATTGTCTTCCTGAATTATAAACTGCGGAAGTGAGAAAGTAGCATCAATTACAAATTTATTCATTTCCTAGGGAACCTAAAACTTTATCAAAACAGTCCATACTGTTAATCTGTGTGCCATCTATATAGCTTAAAAAAATAACAGGAAGATTTACTGACAAAGATGCTAAACTTCTGCTTTTAGAAATTACCTGAATTGTACCGTGGACAAATTTCTATTTGACTATAAAGACATTATCACCAATAAATAAATCAGTTGATTGGGGGTAAAGATTTCAACCATCAACTTTCTCTGTGATGATTTTACATTTTTTTTATGTTATGAGATTATGCTGTAGCCTAGACCAGAATCCTATTGCTGTGAGCTAGAAAGAAGAGAATTTAATGAGGTATAAAACATATACACAAATTGCAACGTCAATGATGATGTCTTAATAGCTTAAGAGGCCTGCATAACTGGATTATAAACTGGGACATAAAAAGATACAGCATGTTGACATCAAGCTTATAAATCAGCAACCCAAGGGCTTAAGAGCTTCATAATCTAGAACAGAGGCAATTTGCTTCAGTTTTCTTAACAAGAACAAAAAGCAGAATGTACAGTGTCCATAGAGAACTATTTTCTTATTCTAAAAGTGAGTCTTACTTGAAAAATAAGGCTGGATTTACTTCTTTGTTGAAATAAAGCAACATTAGTCTTAGAGAAAGAATTAAGTTAATTTTGTTAAATCATTTTTTCCTCTAAAAGTTAGATGACAGATCAAGAAGCCATTTCATCTTTATTATAACAAAAGCTGAAACAAAGGAATAGGAAAGACAAAATGAGTGCGGAATGGGAAGGTGATCCTTTCCAAGTACTGGGATCACCAACAGTCTAGTCTCTGCTTTGTCAGTTTATTAAAGAGATCTGTGAAAAATAACCCAACCAGACTTTCTGTGAAAGATATTCTAATAAATATTAGAATATCTTAGCCAAATATTTATTTTATTTAGATAAATATTTAAATCTAAATAAAGATATTTAGAAAAATATCTTTCTAAACCTTTAGTTCTGGAAGTCAGTTCTATTTACTTTCTTTCCTTACTTTCCTAGATCTCAAAACAGCAGCTACAGCAGCAGCAACAGCTTGCTGAATATCATGGACAGTGTCTGACAGAGCAGGGCTCCCTCCACAGCCTTGTTAGAGCGCTGGCAATTTTTCAAGATTTTTATTCCCAAATTGGGGGAAAAAAAGTCTGTTGGATTACAAAGGATACCAACTTAATGATGGTTGTATTTTATTAATATATTTAGAAGAAAGATAAAAAATGAAGGAGCAGTATAGCATAGAGGTAAAGACCCACTTTTTTCATTAGCCAGACTTCATAGTTTGTTTCCAGATCTGCTAATTAATAACTTAATACGTTGTAATCTTGGGTAAATTCCATATTTTCTCAATATTTCCATCTCCACATCCATAATTTTAATGATGATAATAATATTAATAGCTACCTTGAGGTTGCTTTTTTACTTAGAATAAAACCTGGTGCATAGTAACACTATATAGAATAAAATGCTGGACAGTTCCATCTTTTCCTTGAAGACTTTCCCTAATAGATCAGGGACACTAGCATACTTGTTGTTGTATATTTCATATGGATTCGAAACATCTTTGTAATTATTTTTGAAGCTTGACATTTTCATACAGATTAAGGAAAATCTAGGGAAAAGTTGCTTTGAAGGCAAAATGTTAATATCTGAGTTAATAGTATTCCTCTTAGAATGTGTTTTCTGTTGAAACTTTTTCTTTTGTTAAAAGGGAAGCACATTCACATTCTCAGGGTTTACAGCAGAGTTAAAAACTGAAAAATATTTGATTGTCAAAAGTTTTATTACATGTCAAAACTAGAATTTTTATTAGAATTTGATGGAAAAGATTTCTAGCTTATTTTTTATTACTTAAACAGGAAGAAATTTTGTATTTTAATAAATTTTGGTTGTTGTCTCTGTCTTTTACTATTCAGGAAAAAAACAGATTTTTCTCTATATGCAAATAGAACTAAATAAAGTTTAATTGAAAAATCCAAATATGCATTCCAGTATTTTCCAAAGTTGTCTGATTTTAAGCATCACCCAGGGTTGTTTTTGATAATTCAGATTCCCAGGGCTCGTTCCAGAGCTATCAAATCAGAAGCTCTAAAAGAGCTTGTAATAGCAGTCTTCTGATTCTTCTGATCAGATAAATATGTAAAGAACTAACTTAAACAAATGTTTCTGAGAATTAAACATGTCTTTTGAGACATTTAAGTAAAAGGCAACATGGACTTTCTCAGAGAGAGCTTCTATTAATAAAAATAATGAAAGTTTGGAGAGTAATAAAGTTTATATTTTATAAACAAAGCTAATTCATTATCTTAATTCCTTTTAATCATCTCACACTCTTCAAATTAGTTATATTTAAATTTGTAATTTCCTTAGATTCATAAAATGTTTTGACTCTCTGACAGTCAAAAATGAGAAGTACACACCATACTTGAGGAGAATTTTAAGTATAGATCTACTGTTGCTGGTTTAATTTGTGAAGGGATTTTAAATATTGATTTTTTTATTCTTCAACAAATGATTTAAACTATCTTCATGTTGGTGCCTGCCAAGGTATTGTGTGAAATTTTACCAGCTGGGAATTATTCCCTCATTCTCTGGTGTGATTAACACTTCCAGCTGTAGAATAATTAAAATGTCAATCAGTTCTGAAACAGTTCTGAAACAGAGCAAAACAGCTTCTCATTTGATCCATTAGTTGAAAGGCTAAATGGGGAACACGTCAGGTGTCTAGCCCTCAATCACAACTAGAGTTCACATCCGCCCCTGTTTTCCCCCACCTCCCCTTCTTCCACTTTTGTGTACACAAACACACTCTGGATGCCGAGTGAAGGTTCTGCTCAAATTTGGTTTTTCAGTATGCCATTGCTTTGTGAAAATGTGTTTTGTTGATTATCTTTAAGGAAAATTGGAGGAAAATGAGGTCAGAATGTTACATGATTGTTGAATATATCTGTTTTCTGCATTTACATATTTCTTGGACCATGTTAACATACACTCCATTAATTTTCCCGTTTTCTTGAGATATAATTGACATGTAAAATTGTGTAAGTTTAAGGTGTACAAGATGCTAATTGGATACACCTATATATTGCAAAATGATTACCACCATAGTCTTAGCTAATACCTTCACCATCTCACATAGTTACCATTTGTGTGTATGTGTGTGTATGTGTGTGTGTGTGTGTTGAGAACATTTAAGATCTATTCTCTTGGCAACTTTCAAGTATATAATATAGTATTACTAACTATAATCACCATACTGTACATTAGATCCCCAGAATTTTTTTTTTATTTTTATTTTTTTAGAGAGAGAGAGCATGCACTAGCAGGGGTGGGGTGGGGGACTGAGGGAGAGAATCTCAAGCAGACTGTACGTGAGCTCAGAGCCTGTCCAGGGCTTGATCTCATGGCCCTAAGATCATGACCTGAGCCAAAATCAAGAGTCAGATGCTCAATGGACTGAGCCACCCAGATGCCTCTAGATCCCCCAAATTGGAAGTTTGTTTAGTTTCAAAACTTTTCCTTCCTGACCTGTGGACACTGACCTGATATACCTCCCATATATAATCTTCCATAATGATCAGGCCTTT
Organism: Procyon lotor; assembly: GCA_028646535.1. NCBI lineage: Eukaryota > Metazoa > Chordata > Mammalia > Carnivora > Procyonidae > Procyon > Procyon lotor. The sequence goes on along the minus strand of CM053603.1, from coordinate 86,380,952 downwards.
AAGTTTAGAGGAAAAAAAAGTGATGGGAAATTATATTCACAGCATATTGTTGAATGATCAGAGCTTCATAATGTTCTAGAGTCTTTAGTCTTGCACAAGTGCAGGGGCTGGAAAATGCAGGGTAGAAGCAGAAATTTACATTCATACATCTCTGAATTTTCCAGCCCCATCTCTGCTTCATAGATATTCTTTTATAGGTCTTGATGCCTGGAGTCAGCAGTGGCTATGTATGGCTTTTATGTTTTCCTGTTGGAGTTCTTTTTAACTTAATTAAGGCTTTAATAGGAGTTGTATTTCCCTTAGAGAGTTATTGTGAAATTTAAAGTGGCCTCAAAAATGAGTACCCAAAATACCTGTTCCATCAAATATCTTTTTCAACTTCCTATTTTACTCAGAGGAATATTGCTAATCAGGTCTATGAACTCTCTTGGATGAATCTGATACTCCGTCTAGGTAACAGTCTGTAAGACTTCTATAGTGATTATTTTGGTGGGGTTTTTGTTTTTGTTTTGTTTTGTTTTTTGAAGTATTTTAAGAGATGTTAGGGAAATGTGAGTTCCTGAAAGGGATGCCAAGCTGAAAAAGTTGGGTATCTTAGAAAGGCCCTCTCATTTGAAGGAACCCCGAGCATCTCTTTAGCTAGTGCCTCCTTTGCGGAGAGGCTGAACCAAGGTAACATGGTGATGTTCCTGTGATTTATGTATTGACACTTGTACTGCCCAAGAGCACATTTAACCTGTTAAAGCCCTTTTCTTATCATTTTTCTCCTTCTAAAATAGTTGTGCACCATATGGTATTCATTGAATATTGAGACTTCCAAAAAATTTACTCTTTTTACTATTTTTTTCCTCGTTGTTGAACACCATACATCTTTGTTCTGAAAGAGGAGTTAAGACAGCCATAATGTTGATTTACTTTTATGAGCAAAAGGATTATTTTACTGATTCCTGGAGTCATTATTCCTATACATTAAAGGCAATCTTTTCCTGATGAGTGTGCTTTTATTGTGAGACCAGGAGACCAAGACTGTATCAGTAAGCACTAATCCACTGATCTCTTAAGATTCATACTTGAAAAGGAGATTTCGGATCCAATGAGGGAGATGAGACTATTGTTCAACGAAAGAAATTGCCTTTTAAAAAGGACAATGAAATTCCTTCATGTCTAAGGTGTGTGCTCTGAGCTGTTAAAAACTGTAGTTATTGTTGGAATTTTACTCTGGGTAGCAGATATTTTAATGTTGATGAGTCCCAAGTGCAATACTCTCGGCTATGTTTGAAGGCTATAGTGCATTAGAAAGCAAAAAATATAGTTACCCCAAAAATGTCAACATTGCATCTGAATGGGTTCAGAGCAAAATCAGTCCATGCCCTGATGCCTTGTGCTTTCTCTGAGAACACAATAACTACAAATGGTGCCAGAGGGAAAAGGGAAAGGGCTTCTGTTGACTTCAAATAAAGGCGAAGTCTGACAAAAGGGAAGCAAATGGTACCTGGATACGCTATTAACAAAAGCCTTGTATATCTACAGCTGCTCTCTATGAGCACTTTGGAAATTAAAGAATTGCCAGCTTTTCCACTTTGGGACAAAAAACATTTGTGCTAAACAGCCGGTAAGTAAGTGCAGTAAACATATTTTTACAGTGAATAGAATTGTTTTATATTTTGGAGACTGATTGTGAATTTCTACTGCTTCTTGATTAGGAAACATTTGGCAGTTCTCGAGTCTTTAGACATTAAAATGCCAAAACAGATTTTTATTCTCAGACTGAGCTCCTATATATTTTTTTCATCCCTCTAACAATTATCCTCAAAACATTTGAAAGCACTAAAATAAAATGTGTTCTGAAAACACATTTGGAAACGTTTTACCTGTGTGACTTTAATAAGCATGTAAATAAGAAAGTACTGGGTTTCTGTTGAACTTCCTTAGGGCAGAGATGAGAACACAGTACATGGGTAATGACTGTTAAAACTGTTGGTGGGCACTTCCTAGGGTGTTGCCTTGGGACAACCGAGGGTTTTATTGCTGTACAAGAAGGCTAGTAAAAACAGATGCTTGTGCAAAGCTTCTTTCTTGGGTTTCTCTCTTTTCCTGTTCATTTTTTGAAATCAATAAATTCCAGAGATTTAAAAGTTTTCAACAATGACTTTTATCCACTTTGGCCTTTAAGAGTCACGGCCTTATGAAATTTTTTGTTACTATATTGTAATTACCCCTCTTGGAAGATTCCCTTTTAAATGATATTTTAGTACCTTACACTTTTCCTTTAGCAGTCCTTTAAGATCAGGAGAGTGACTATATTTGTTTTGCATCCATACTGTCAATTTAAGTCTTCATTATAGTTAGATTAAACAAAAGGCAACTTTTTAATGTATCAACTTTATATAAAATTTGAAAATTTGGGGCACCTGGATAGCTCAGTCAGTTAAGCATCCAACCCTTGATTTCTGCTCAGGTCATGATCTCAGTGTCATGATATGGAGCCCCACACCGGACTCCGTTCTAAGCGGGGAATCTGCTGGCCTCGCTCTCTCTGATCCCCTCTTGCCCCCACCCCACTTGCTCCCTCTTTCTCTCTGAAGTAAGTAAATAAATAAATAAAAATCTTAAAAAAAAAAAAAAACAAATTTGAAAATTCAAAGAAAACCAGTAAGTAAAATAGTTTAATTTTGTACTGTCTTGCATGTTGGTTCCAAGGCAGGATTTTGCAAATCTGTGATTGTACGTGCATGTTGTATACCTATTTCCTATTTGTGCATGTGCATGTACGCGTGCACATGCACGCACATGTGTGTGTGTGTGTGTATAAGAGGGAATCATGGTTTTATCATTATAATCAAACATTTTAATTAAAACATAATAGAGGTATATTCATTTGCTATTGCTCTGGAACAAATTACTACCTAGTGGCCTAAGACAATACACATGTATTGTCTTTCAGTTCTGAAAGTGAGCAGTCTGAAATGGATTTCACTGGGTTAAAATCAGTGTCAGCAGAATTACCTCCTCTGAAGGCTCTAAGGAAGAATCTTTTTTTTTTTCTTTCTTTTCTATTTTCTAGAGGCTGCTTGCATTCCTTGGTTCATGGCACCTTCCTCCATTTTCAAAGCCAGCCATGGCATCACTCTGTTCTGTTTCAGTCTGCAGCTTTCCTTTTCTGACTTTGATTCTCTTGCCTCTCTCTTATATGGACCTTTGGGATTATGTTGGTCTCACCTAGATAATCCAGGATAAGCTCATCTCCATCTCAGAATCCTTCATTTAATCAGGACAACAGTCAACTTTTGCCATGTAAGGTAGTATATTTATAGGTTCTGGGTTTGAGGATGCAGATATCTTTGGAGGAGGCATAATTCTGTCTACTATAGGCCTTTTGTTGGCACAAAATTCTCTATTAATAAAATTCTCACCCCTCACCTCTCCCTTTGGCAACATTTCTCATGATTTCTTACCTCTCCTGAACTCCAGCATTTTTATCATCCATGTCATTCACCTATTATCTCAGGTACATCCTTCAGTGTACATGAAATTAATAGAATTTCAAGATTCTGATGCATCTTGCCCAGTATCCCCCACACACCTACTTCATGAACTCTTGGCTTTTCCTTATCTCTCCCTCATGTGAGATTGAAACGTTACTTCCAGTACAGAGTTCTTCAACAACTTGCATTTCTTTTCTAAGTGCTGCTTCAGTTCCCTGAAACTGAAGCATGACTTTCTTTTGGAGGTGCCATTTATATCAGATCTTACACTGGAAGTAAATTCTTGTTCTACTTCTCAAACTCAAGGTGCAAGGAGGAGCATCCTCCTCCTTATTTCTGGAAGGCTCCTCCAGACCATTATCCCACCACCACCATTTCACAATCCTTCCTTCATTGAAGTGGACAACATCAAATGGTTACTCTTGTCTCCCCACTCTTGATATGATCTGTTTGCTTCAAGAATCACACCTTTGTATTCTTCATTTTCTTTATCATTTTGTTATCATGACTTGCAAGTATCATTTCTCTCAGAGTCTTTATTGTCCATGTTGCTGATGTGACAGAAACTATTTTCACCTTCATCACCAGTGACTTCCATCATCATGACCCCATAGCCTCCCTTAAGTGTGACAACACCTTGAACCTTGAAATTCTTTGGAACTTACTAGATGGAAGATGATGAACTCCAGCCTTCTACTTTGTGACTCTACCCTTCATCCCTTCCAACTTTTCCTGTTCCTTTTTCCTTTCTGAGCCTGTTCTTCATTTTCTTCTGACTCTCTGTCTCTCACTCTCTCTCTTCTCTTCATATTTCAGCCTCTCCTGTTTATCTTTATTAATACTATAGAGCAGTGCTTTTAAAACTATCTGTGAGGTAAAAAACCAGGTTTTATTTCCCAACCTGTTGTCAACTAATACATTAGTTAAATACAATAAATATGGATTAAAAATAAAAATAAAATATGAATTAAAAATAAAAAGCCAAGACATTACTAAATGCAAAGCAAAGTTTTAATATAAGAATCAAGATAAAATTATACTCCAATAAATATAATGAAAACAAAATGACAAGAATTATAATGTCAAACATATTGCATTGAAAATGTGCTTGTATATCACTTGACAGTCTCACTGATGATAAAATACCAATATGATGTTTTCCATATGACCATTGAATATATTACTGGTTTATTAGCTAGAGTGATCATATGAAACTATGTCTGTCTGAACCCTGTGTAAACATTCTGGTTTACTGTGGATAAATGTGAAACAATTCCACTTGTTTCTCGATTGATGTGCCATTGCATATTTGTGGTACATGACCCTTTCATAGGGAAATTACTAAATGTATAATTATTGTTGTTGTTTATTGTCCTTAAAGTTTATTTTGTATCTAAGTAAACATGAGCATGTTTTTTTTTTAAATCAAAAGATGCTAAAGGCTTATAGCAATAACAGCAACAACTAAACCAACAATCCTCTGTTCTTATCGATCCTCACCTATTTCTTGTATCCTACAGTAAACTAATTTCAACTTAATATTTGTATTTATTATGTGTATACTGCAACCTCTTTATTCATTGAATTTAGACATTGTCAATAAACTCTATTGTGCTAGTTCTAAAAAAATATGCTTATAAATGATTAATATAGAGTACAGCCATATTACTAATAGCAGTGTAGTATTCTGCAATCATAACTAAACAGGAACAGAGTTTTAAGTGAAATAACAACTCCCCATATTATCCCCTATATATTCATTCTGAAAAACACATAAATACAAATTTGTCTTTGATGTGAAAATAAGCTTTCTTATTGCCTAATTAATCTAATCTAGAGTGTATGATAACTATGTATTTGAAGATAATTCACACCTAAATTGTTTCTATATTATCCTTTCATAGTACCTGTAAGTACCTTTGGCTCACAAAGGAATATTGACAAGAATGCGAGAAAGATGTAATTTCAGCAAGCTTAAGGTGTTTGTTCTTAACTTTAATCCAAAATGAAATAAGTGATGGTCCATTTTCAAAATATATGTTTAAACTTTCATCACTAGCTGATTTTAATAATTCATCCTATAAAGCTGCATATTTTATTTTAAACATATTTTATAAAACATTATTTTATTAAACATATTATTATTAAACATATTATTTTATTAAACATATTATATTTTATAACATATTTTGTAATATAAAATTTAATATTTAACTAAATATTTATTTATTAATAATATTTTATTAATTATTTATTTTATTTTATTTTTATATTTTAATTTATATATATATATAATGTATGACATTTTAAGATTATTTCACTAATCATAACCCAAAAGCATATAAAAATATATATATATTTTTATATATATAATACATTTATATATATATAATACATAAAAATATACATATACATTTATATTTCGATATTTATATTTTATAAAATATATTTTATTTTATATTTATATAAAATAAAAAATGTTTTATTAATAATTTATTTATTAATTAAATATTAATAATAATAGTTAATTAATATTTAACTAAATATTAATATTTAACTAAATATTAAATTTAAATATTTAAATGAAAAGAAATTATTCCAAAGCAATGAAATTCCCATGTATGGAAATTTCTGTGTATTTTTCTTTTGATGAAAGAGTAAATTCACAATATTCTATCAAATGCATGAGATATTTGGTGCTAACTTTCTAAAGGTAAGGAGTATCAAGACAATCACACTTTCCGTGATGCCTATTGTTAAACCATAGAACTTATTATAACAAGTTGTAGAAATTCTGTTTTTTCATGCTTTTAGATTTCATTTTTGTCCTTTACTTTATTTGCTATCAAAATATATGTCCCATTCCTTTCTTGCATGGAATTATTAAGATAATTAATAATACAAAATGTCTCAGGGCAAGTAAGCAAGCCTATCTGTAAAATCACATCTGTAGAAAACTGAGACCAAACTGGAAATGGATTGAGTTTATTACCTAGTTTAAACATTTTTTTGTTTTTGTTTTTAAAGGTTTTATTTATTTATTTGAGAGAGAGCGTGTGAGGCAGGGGCAGGGAGAGGGAGAAGCAAGCTGCCCGCTGATCAGGAAGCCCAATATAGGGCTTAATCCCAGGACCCTGGGATCATGACTGAGCAGAAAGCAGATGCTTAACTGACTGAGCCACCTAGGTGCCCCTAGTTTAAAAATTTTCAATAAAAATTTTGCCTTAATAAATATCATGCCTCATTCATGAAACACTTTTTTAAATGTAAATATAGAATTTTATAAATTCCATATTTATAAATTAGAGAATAATCTCAAATTTAATATATTAGCCTTTACATAATCACAGTTTTCATTATGACACCACGCTTTCTGTTTAGTTCCACTGAAAACTCTTTTATAGGAAGAAACTCTACTGATGAAGGAAACTCCATTTTGATTATACTTTTTGCTCCAGCTCTGAAATCTGGGCAACAACCCAGAACGTTTCCCTGTTCTTGCACCTGTGAAATGTGGCATCAGAAAATACTTCTACACAAAACTTACACTCCAAACCACATTTGCTGACTGCTTTTATACATTTCAAAATGTATAAAAGGGGTAGTTTGTTTTTGTTGGGGCTAGTTGTGTTTGTTGGCAATGAGGCTAAAAAAAAAAATAAAGGAAAGGAATGAATGAATGAACGAAGGGAGGAAGGAAGGAAGGAAGGAAGGAAGGAAGGAAGGAAGGAAGGAAGGAAGGGAGGGAGGGAGGGAGGGAGGGAGGGAGGGAAGGAAGGAAGGAAGGATTCTTTTCATATCAGCTTCATGTCTGAATTGCAGTTATACTAAAAGAAATGCCATAGTAGCAATATCTGTGCATTCAACAAATTGCAAGTAAAATTGAGTCATTAGCTTTACTAAATTTATGTTTCTGTCCTTACCATTAGACAGTTCCTAATTTTTGAGCTTTGATATCACTGGAAAGTGGTACTTGAGCTACCCACCTTGCCACAGATACACCCAACATCTTCAAACAAATAATATTGACATAATTTTTTACTTATATCTTAAGAATATTTAGATTTTTATTCATAGTAAACCAAACTGCTACACTACAAGAAGCCTTCAAAGTATAATGTTTAAGTCAGAATTATTGAATGTCTACCAGCTTTTGAATTCAAAACTCTTTAAAAAATTGTTTTGGGGGTGGCTCAGTTGCTTAAGCATCTGCCTTCAGCTCAGATCATGATCCATGATCCTGGGATCGAGCTCCGCATCAGGCTCCCTGGTGGGGAGCTGCTTCTCAATCTCTCACTCTACTGCTCCCCTTGCTTGTGTGCTCTCGCTCTCTCTGTCAAATAAATAAATAAAATCTAAAAAAAAAAAAAGTTTTGATTTTAAGTTACTTATGTTCTGTTATGTTTCTTTATGGTCTTAATCCAAATAATATTTCCAAAATAATGTATCTTGGTTTTAGCACTTTCCCATCAATTCTGACTAAAAAAAATAAAAATAATATACCTTGGTTTCCAAATAATATACCTAGGTTTTAGCACTTCCCTGTCAACTCTGACTAAAAAATCAAATCCAGTGTATAAGGAATTGTATATAGTTTGTGGTAAAACCATTATGTATTCATTTTCTTGAAGATACTTCCACTATCATCATTTGACTTGCTATTATGGCTGCATGTAGAAAAGCTATGTCTTTCTTGGCAAAAAGGATTAGTGAAGCTCATTTCATCTTTTGTAAATTAGGGTTAAAAATAAATACAAATTTTATTTTCCTAATTAATAATGTTTGACTGTAAATTTTAAAACAAGCTTGATTAAAAATTAAAATTATTTTAAAATAACAAGATGCAAAAATATAAATAATTATTTTTCTCATATTTTTATGTGCTTTTGGGTTATGATTAGTGAAATAATCTTAAAATGTCATACATTATAACACTGTGCCACATGTGAGTCTTATAACACCCAACTTGGTGTGTACACTGCTAATGAGATGAGATCACTGATTCTGCACTTGGCTGTCACAGCAATATTGAATTGTTATATACACTTCTAAACATTTATTTTTAATTTCTGTACTTATCTCTCCCATTCCAGATGAGTAACAAGGATCTGTGCCAGTTCAGTTACCACACTTTGTTCTCAAAATTATAGGGCATAAAAATATCTTGTGAAATTTTTTAAAATGCAGTTTCAGAGTCAATAGGTCTAAAGTAGAGTCCAAGAATTTTTCAAAACCTCTTTGATGTTTCTTACAGGGAGTATTTAGACTATAACTTTGTGATGCACTAAGAAAGCTGTATCCTTTCCTTTTATCCTGTTCTTATTTTACTAATCCTTGGAACAGGATTTCTGAAAATATTGATTAGGAATCACCTGGAGTGCTTGTCGACAAATAGAATCGTAGTTCTCACTGCAGAATCTCTGAGAGTTCGGCCTGGGAATCTGAATCTGCATTTTTTTTTTTTAAGATTTTATTTATTTACTTGAGAAAGAGAAAATGCATGAGTGGAGGAGGGGCAGTGGGAGAGGGAGAAACAGATTCCCCGGTGAAGTGGTAAAACCATTATGTATTCTACTGATCTTCATTTTCTTGAAGTCCGACATGGGGCTCAATCCCAGGACCCTGAGATCATGACCCGAGCCAAGGGCAGACCTAATGGACTGAGCCATCCAGGCACCCCGTCTTTAAGAGGCTTTCTCAGGCTCTGTCTGTACATTTAAGTCTAAAACTCACTGGCCTGAATGCAGAGTGCCATCTGCTCTCTTCCATTTTCTCCTATATTTCTAGTCATTTTTATTCAAATACAGCATGACGTTTATTCTATTTTTAGATTTCTAATTGCTTTCCTCTTTACTTTGCTGGCCTCTATTTTCCTTCCACCAATTTTTCTCTTCTTTATTCTGTCCTTTAATAAGGTAATCCAATCTCATGATTTTAACATATAATGTCTGTGGATACATCAATATTTCTAATTTAGACTTCCATCTTTTGTTCCATCTTGTATTTTTAATTCCTCTGGACAACTCTTCTTATATCTTTGGTATTTCAATAAAAGAATGAAAAAATTGAATTTGTCCGCGTTCCCAAACTCTTCTATGTTTGATTTTTTGGGGTACCATTTTATGAGTGTCACCATTTTCCCATTCCCTAAGATCAAATCTTTAGACTTGTGCTAATTTATTTCTATGATAGGCAGGATTCTGAAGTGGCTCCTGTAATTTGTACTCCCTGAAATACATACCTTTTTGTAATCCTCTCCTCTTTAGTGCAGACAGAACTGTGATTCACTTCTAACTAGTAGAATATGGCAAAGGCGAAGGAATTGCCTGGAAGCAACCAAGGTCCCTAACCACTTAACTCTGAGTTAATCAAATGGGAAATTTTCCTGAGTGGACCTGTCTTAATCACGTAAGTCCTTTGTAAACGGAAATAGGAGACACTCTATTCCATGCTAACTTTGGAGAAATAAGCCACCAAGAATTCTATAGCAGCAAGGAAATGAATCCTACCAATAACCTCAAGAAATTTGGAAGTTGATCCTTCCTTAGTCAAGCCTCCAGATGAAATGCAACCCCACTACCATTTTTTTCTTTAAGATTTTATTTATTTATTTGACAGAGAGAGAGAGAGAGAGAGAGAGATCACAAGTAGGCAGAAAGGCAGGCAGAAGAGAGGAAAGCAGGCTCCCCGCTGAGCAGAGAGCCTCATGTGGGGCTTGATCCCAGGACCCTGAGATCATGACCTGAGCCGAAGGCAGAGGCTTTAGCCCACTGAGCCACCCAGGTGCCCCCTCCCCACTACCATTTTGATTTCAGATTTCTGAACCTTGAGCAGAGTACCCAGCAAAGCCATGTCCAAACTTCTGACTTAAAGAAACTAGAGATAATAAATGTATATTGTTTAAGCCACTAGGTTTGTAGTAATTTGTTATGTAGCAATAGAAGAAGACCAATACACTTCTTTTCCCTCAACTTCCACATTTGCTCTTCAAATGAGCTCTTCGAACAAGGAAGAATTTACTCTTCTACCTATGCAGTATTTCTTACTCTGGTCTTTCGCCTTCTCATAGCTTCCACTTTGGTTCAGAATCTCATTTATTCTCTTTTTTACTGAAATGTTCTTTTAAATGCCCTTCTGTCATCTGCATTCCATCCTAAGAACCACTGCAGGCACTGATCATGCCTCTCTAGATGGTAGGGAAGAGGGTCACTGTGATTAGAAAGTAGAGTGTTTGGTGGTTTAGCTGTAGAGCAGTTAGATGACACTAATGTCCAGGGCAGGGCTACTGGAACAGGGGGCTGAGATGGAGAAAGAAGAACCCTAGAGATAGATTCAGAAACTCAGAAATCACTATGTTGTTTATGCTGTCCAGGTGGACATTGAAAGTATAAAATATGCTGGTTATTTTAATATTGTAATATTAATATAATGAGCTAACTATAAATGAAATGACCCATTTTATATTGTTTCTCATGCATATCTTCATAGAAGCATAGTAATAGTGCCCCTTGACTTTTTGAGAAGAAATAAAAAAGATATGCATTTTATCTAACTCTTTACACCTAAGAAAAGTCATGTATTTCAAAGTCCAGATAAAGAAATGTGATACCATGTAAGTAAAAAACCTTGTGATTGTCAAACCTGCTAACAAAAGGTGACTCACTTAAGCTCTTTCATACAGTGGCTGCTTTCCACTAGGAAAAACAAATGCCAGTGTTAATCAAACCAGCATGGAAGTTAATTAGAACCCCAAGAACAAGCAGATGGGCTTTGCACCTTGGACACATGAGTACCCTATTTCTAAAAATGACCTCAAAAGATTGCATAATAATCAAGGCTGGCACAAGTCAAAAATAACTAATTAACTTTTCATTTTTCCCATAGTAATTTAGTCTTGCTCCTTGAAAATATTTTTAAACTGAGAAATCCCCATTAATTTTGGTATATTGGTTGTTCAAAAGAGGGTAATGACCCTTTACTTGATTGTATATACCCGTCATTTAATTTATTTTTTATGTGTTCCTTAAAAACAACTCTCCAACATGAAGCATCTTTAGTTAATGGCCTCATTAAAGCTGAACACGGAGACAGGATTTCAGAGATCGGAAAAGTTTTAAATGTTACATGGAAAATAGTTTCTTATCTACCTGGGAATTCAGAGAGAGATGGCTGTAACCTCCCCCACAGACACTGCTGGAGGGACTGCCTCACCATCCCAGACCCTTGCAGGCTTGGAGTGGAAATATTAGGAAGATAGTGCAAAGGGAGGCTTTCTTCTCCACAGTTCCTTTGATGTTTTAGATGTTGCTCTCACCCCTCTCAGGGGCGGAATCTGCCCACTCATTGGTAGCCCAGACCCAACACTGATAAAAGAGAGGTCAGGGGTCACCTCAGATGTCCCTGGGACAGGTTTTGTTTTGATATGTTAGGTTTTTTGGGGGGTTTTTTTGCCCTATAATCAGTCAATCTACTGAGTCCCACAATTATATTAACTGACCTGAACAAGCTTAACTTTGTCTTTCTCTTTCATTTTTGTATAGACTCCTGACAACTGGCCTAAATATTTTTCTAACTGATGTCCCCCATGCTCCTAAGTTGCTTATGACCTTTGGATACTCCCTTTGGTTTTGGGGAGCACCTTCCTTTCCTTACCTGAGAGTAGAATTCATACCAAGATTGACACCCCTAGATGGGAACTGCTTCACAAATAAATGTCTCATTTGTGAATGGTGATTTCAACTGCTGAATTTGGATGGGCATCATTACATGCATATCTTCATGTTTTTAGTACTTGTGGACACATTTGTAGACAGTATGTTATTTTGTTTTGTACTTTTTATTTTAATAAAGAACAAAATGTTTTACTATCATTATTAAACAGTTATTTATCTTGGTGTAGCAATATTTCTTCATTTGTATAAAGTAACAGGAACCAAAGAGATATATGGAAAAATTAAGATAATATTGAATATCTTCTGATGCATGCAGCTAAACTAATTTTTTTTCCACTCTAGTTATTTCCAGAGGCACTTCCTTAATTTACTGACAGGAACTCAGTGATAGACATGTAGACTAGTTACATCATTCAGGGCATTTTTACAGAGAATAATGGCCTTAAAACATATCTTCTGAGAACTACTTTTTACCAGGTACTCTGAGAAACTGCACATTTTAGGTAGAGTCTAGTTTGAAAATCACCAATGGATTGCAAGAAAGGTATGAATTAGATTTATTTATAATCATGAGAAGTTCATGAAATTTTTCCTCTAATAACATATTTATAAAAATAGTATCTCTTTGGCCATGGATATTGCTAAAATTTTCTATTTCATACCTTCTCTTCATCACTAACCTAAGACATATAGTGCTGAGACTGAGTTGTTTTATAATGATACAGCTGGGGATTCCATTTTCATTCCTTATATGGTTTAGATATATTTCCTTTATGCAGTCATCTTGCTTAACTAATTGGGTCCTGTATGTTCAGCAAGAGGTTAACTTCTACTTTTCCTGATAGAAAAGAGTTCACCGGAAGCTTTCTCACTTCCCAAATCATGAAATTGTCAATTTTGTCCCTACTTCTAGGAGCCCAGAGTAAATGGTATCCCATGAAGCTGTTCAAGATTGATTCCCAGTGTTTGGCTGCAATTTTTCTATGCTTTTCATTTTAAACATTTAAAATTTTTTTTGACATAATTATAGATTTACAGACAATTGTAAACAAATGTGCAGGAAAGTCCCATGCACCTTTCCCCCAGGCTTACCCTATGCTACAATATCCAAACTAAGAAATTGACATTGGTACAACTCCTGGAGTTTATTTAAACTTCATAATGTATACATGTAATCATTTGTGCGTGTGTGTGTGTGTGTGTGTGTGTGTAGCTCTGTGCAGTTTTATCACATGTGTACATTTTGCATAACCAACAGAACAGTCAAGATACTCACTCCACTGTACTGTCACCACAAAATTCACTCAGGTTTGCTTTTTATAGCCATATCCATGTTCTTTCCCCAGCCCCACCTGCTGGCAACTACTAGTCTGTTCTCCATCTTTGTGTTATTTTTATGAACATTACATAAATGGAATATATGCAGTATGTATCCTTTGAAAATTTTCTCTCTTTTTTTTTAAAGATTTTATTTATTTGACAGAGAGAAACACAGTGAGAGAGGGAACACAAGCAGAGGGAATGGTAGCAGGAGAACCAGGCTTCCTGCCGAGCAAGGAGCCTGATGTGGGACTCAATCCAAGGACTCTGGGATCATGACCTGAGCCGAAGGCAGACGCTTAACGACTGAGCCACCCAGGCACCCCGAAAATTTTCTCTTTTCACTCAGCATAATTTCTTGAAGTTCATCCAAGTTGTTGCCTGTATCATTATCCCCCCCCTTTTTTTTAAAGATTTTATTTATTTATTTGACAGAGAGAAAGAGATAACAAGTAGGCAGAGAGGCAGGCAGAGAGAGAGGGGGAAGCAGGCTCCCCGCTGAGCAGAGAGCCTGATGTGGGGCTCGATCCCAGGACCCTGCGATCATGACTTGAGCTAAAGGCAGAGGCTTTAACCCACTGAGCCACCAAGGCACCCCTATTTTTCCCTTTTTATTGCTGAGTAGTAGTCCATTGTATGGATGTATCATAGTTGGTTTTACCATTCACCTGTTGAAGAACATCAGAGTTGTTTCTAGTTGTTTTCAGAGCTATTACAAATAAAGTTGCTATGCACATTTGTGGACAGGCTTTTGTGTAGACATAATTTTATTTCCCTCAGATAAGATATTGCCAAAGAGTACAATAACTAGGTAGTATAGTATGTCCATTTTAGTCTTCAAAGGAACTGCCAAAGTATTTTTCAGAATAGTTGTATTATTTTACACTCCCACCAGCATTTTTTCACCAAATTAGGAAGTTTTCAACCATTATTATATTTTTAAAAATATTCTTTCAGTCTTTCCTTCTCCTTTGTTTCTGGGACTCTGATGATATGAATATTAAATCTTCTGCTGTTGTGTTCCACTGATCCTTGAGTTTCTGCTCATTTTTTTGTTCTTTTTTTTCTGTTTTTCAGATTGAGTAAATTCTATTGATCTGTTGATCTTTCTTCAAGTTGAGTGATTTTATCCTCTATTATCTCTGTCTTCTTACTACTGAAACTACTTCAGGTTTTTCATTTTGTTTATTGTATTTGTCAGTTATGTAATTTTCATTTTTTTAATCACTTGTATTTATTTGCTGAGAAGTTCTAGTTTTTGTTCTTAAAAATTGTAATTGATTATTGAGGCATTTTTGTGATAGCTAAAATCCTTGTCAAATATTTCTAATTCATCTCGGTATTGGCTCAGTTATCTTTTCTTACTCTAGTTGTGATTTTTCTGGTTTTGTTTTGGTTTGGTTTTTTTGGCATGACAAGTGGTTATAAACTATATCATAGTCATTATTGTTATGATTTTTGGAGGTCCTTGATCTTATCTAATCCTTCCATTTAGTGAGTGGTTGCTCAGTTTAGGTTTAATGTCTAGGTTTTGGTCTCCTTTGGCGGCTTTAGTTCCCATGACAGTTTTCAGTGCCCTTGCAAATGCTATTTCAGTGTGCTTCATTCTTCGAGTACTTCTGGGGGTCCCCTTCAGTCCCTGACGGTGACACCTCTGGGGTGAATCGTCCTGGGTGTGTCATGTGGCCACCTTTTGTTATGCATGGGAGAGACTTGGGCCTGGCTCTCCTTATATCACTGGGAGATTCAGGAGCAGTTTACACTGGCCTTTCAGGTGGCTCAGTGGTGAACGCAAGACCAGGAGTGCCTGAGATTTCACTGCTGCCGCTGCTGCTGGTAGAGAAGGCTTTAGACCTGCATTGTAAAGCTGGGGTTTGGCCTCACCTTACGTCTGTCCTGGGCTCTCCATTTGGTCCTTTGGTCAGAGAGCTTAGACTTTCCTGGATCAGGTATGTGTGTGAATACTTCTCTGTATGTATGCATGTTGGGGATTCCTGGTTATAGGTGTTCTTTCTGCCAGCATATGGTTGATTAAAAGAAAACCCTAAATCTCAACATGTTTTTATTCCTCAAGTCCTGAGGTTCCTGGTGAGTCTTTCTTCTTTCCAGCTTTCAGAGTCTTTTTATCAATGCCTGATGGGTATTTTTCAGGGCAGTTAGCTGTATTTAGAAATGAGAAGGTGAAAAGGGAGAAGTGACTCATTCCAGAACCAGAGCTATTTAGTCACTTTTTATTGTAAATGTATGAACCTGGTGTGGTGGTGGCAAACATAGAGGAGATAGGGAAGTGATTACCTGCAAACTAGAAGCTCTCACTCAGTGATTTTGCCTGTTTTTAAACTTATGAAAATGAGATCATACTTTATACATTTTCTTGAAAATTGAGGTTTCTGTTCAACTCTATGAGACTCATCCCTATTTATGTGTATAGTTTAAATTAACTCATTTCGCTACTCTCTGGATTATATCTCAATTTATTCACTCATTTATGTTGGTGAATATTTAGGTTGTTTTTAATTTCATCTTTTATTTCTTTAAGTGCCACATAGTAGCTTATTTTCTATCTGTATTCCTATATTTTACTCTGTATTTGAAAGCAAATGAGTAATGAAACATACTTAACTCTAAAAAAAAAATAGCTAAAGCTATGTAGATACCAGTAAAATAAAAAATGTGATAACAGAATAATTAGCAAAACCAAGCTTTTCTTTGAAAATATTAATAGGCTGGAAAACTTCTTGCTAAGATGATCAATTAAAAAAGAATATGCAATTAAGCAAAATGCAGAAGGAAATACAGGCATAAGTTACTGACCCAAGTGAGATAATATCAAAAACTATATAGTCATTAACTTAATAATTTGAAGAGGATTTATTTATCTATGTAAATAGATAAAAATGTAAGAGGACAAAATTAGGGTAAGAAAAATAACTGAAAACCTAAATTTAAAAAATTGAAACAATATTCAAAGTCCTTCCCCCTTCAAAAAGTCCTGACACATTTGGGCTTAATAGGTACATTTTAAAGGAATAGATATTCCAGCTTTTAAGTTGAAAATAGTAAAATGGGAGAGCTACCCAACAAGTACCCAACTCTATCTCACCAAAAAAAAAAAAAGAAGTTAATTTTTTAAAAAGTATATATATGTATACATGACAATCAAATAAGGTTTGATATGGAGTCAAGGATGGTTCAAAATCAGAAAATTCTGGCAATGTGATTTATCACATTAATGGACCAAATTAAAAAAAATAATTAAATAACATTACATAATCATGTTCAATAATTTTTTTTTAAAGATTTTATTTATTTGACAGAGAGAAACACAGCGAGAGAGGGAACACAAGCAGAGGGAGTGGTAGTGGGAGAAGCAGGCTTCCTGCTGGGCAAGGAGCCCGATGCGGGGCTCGATCCCGGGATCATGACCTGAGCCGAAGGCAGACGCTTAACGACTGAGCCACCCAGGTGCCCCTCAATAATTCTTTATTAAAAAATAAGCAGAAGGGATGCCTGGGTGGCTCAGTTAGTTAAGCATTCCCCCCAGAGTCCTGGGATGGAGTCCACATCAGGCTCCTTGCTCAACAAAGAGCCTGCTTCTCCCTCTGACTGCCACTCCCCCTGCTTGTCTTCACTCTCTCTCTTTCTCTCTCTCTGATAAATAAGTAAATAAATAAATAAAATCTTTAAAAAAAAAGCAGAAAATGGTTTTGAAGTTAACTCATTAACCTGAAGATGTATGTGAAAACACAACCTTTAATGGAGAAACCTATTTATATTCCCATCAAGACAAAGAATAAGTCAGGAAGCCAATATTTACTCCCATTTATTTAGTATTATTAGAATTCCAGGACAGCGTTATAAGGGCAAAAAAAGCATAACTACTGTTAAGGATTAAGTAAATGAAATGAAAGTATCATTATTGGTGGGTGATAATCCTCTAAATAAAAAAAATTCATTGTGAAAAGCTGCTAGGACTAATAAGAATCTAAGAAAATAGCAGATTAAAAAATTGACTTAGAGATTTCTGGTTTCCATTTTGCATATAAGGAGTTTGGAAATTGTCACTCTTTCCTAACAAGGAAAAAGCTGAACAGACTGGGGGGCGCCTGGGTGGTTCAGTCAGTTAAGTGGCTTCCTTCTGCTTGGGTAATGATCCCAGGGTCCAGGGATCAAACCCTGCATTGGGATACCTGTTCAGTGGAGAGCCTGCTTCTCCCTCTCCCTCTGCCTGAACCTCTATCTCTCTGTCAAATAAATAGATAAAATCTTAAAAAAAAAAAAAAAAAAGGCTGAACAGACTGAAAAATTAACAATTCTTCTCGGATTGATAAGAGAAGTGAGGAAAAGGGCAAACCACCCCTTCATGATGGAGAAACAGACAACTAGCTAAATAAGGAGTCATGGGTTACCAGAGCAGAGACTCACAAGCAGAAGCCATGGAAACTTGCACCAGAGTAGGAAAATGTGAACTAATTAATTAACGAATTGGTGGAGGCTCAGTTTGGACACCTTAGAGAATTAAAAAAAAAAAAAATCCAAGGGGACTCAATCATAGGAGAGCCTGCCAATTTTGTGAGATTTGCCTCTAGGAGCTCAAGTAAGCTCTCACAGTAAAATCTGGAGAAAAATCCCTTTGAGCTACTGGAAGGAGGAGGAGAAAAAGAACCATATTGAAATACAGCAGAGCATAAGACTTCAAGGGAAACTAGTTAACTAGGGCCTAACCTGTTGGGGTATTATTAGAGCCCAACTGACTTGGGGAAAGATAAATACTCAACTCCAGCCTACTTTAGGCATTCTCTTCCATCTAAGATTCAAAAAGGTCCATCAGATGGGCAATCTGCCACAATCTTGCAAGAGAAACAACTATGACAGGGGTTGTGTCTGGATTTCAGCAGGATGAATTAAATGGCAGAAGATGGGGCAATGTCAAATAGCAAGTCTAGACCACAGCCAAGATGTTTAAGAGAGAAACAAAAGAGAGAGTAGTAATAGGAAAGTATGATATCAAGAAAACAAGTTTCTCCTTTCCTCTTCATCATTTTTCTTCTCTTAACCCCAATTCCAGTACAATCGCGAATTCTGTAAAATTGAAATCTAGCCAACATTTCCATCTTTACATAAGTAAACTGTTTTTTTTTTCAGATGAGAAAGACTTGACTGTATTAGTAGGTTTTAGGGAGAGATCAAGCCAAAAAGAAGAGGCAGAAGACAGGAGAAAGAAGGAGAAAATTGGTTTAGTGAGGCTTTAGTGAGGGAATGGAGGGAGACTTAAGATAAAAGATTAGACCCGTCAAGAACAGGGTTATCACCAACTTCAAGTGTAATAAAGAGGATAAATTGGGAGAGGGAGAAGAATGGAACATTTGTGTGTGGTAGGAATGGAAATTGAGAATTCATAGGGTGGAATTGCCTTTATTTCTCGATGAATCCAGAGGCAGAATTATCTGCTGAAGGTAAGGTGTCAGATGAGGAGCTGACAGAAATAAAAGTCTGAAATTGAAAAAAATTTGGCATTTCCTCTTTATTAGAATGGAACCAGCTCCAGGATGCTTAGTAAATGGCCACATCTCAACTACCTGAACTGCCTTCTCTGTTGTAAATCTTTTCTTACAAGTAGAAAGCCATGGCAAGCAACCTGTCACAGAGTTCCAACTGAGTGCTAAATGCATGTTTTTCTTTAAAACCTCCTGAACGATCACTAAACAGATGGCCTTCCACAGTTAACTTCACCAGAACATCTTGTCAGGCCAAGCCTGTTTAGCTTTGAAGATGGCATAAGTTTTCATTGGCCTGACCGTATTTCACTGAAGGGTTGTTCATCTACTAATTATTTACACAAGCCTCATCGTTTTTATAAAAGCTAAGTTCAGGAAAAGATGTGACTGCCATTTCCTTTTCTTCCTTTTCTTTTTGTTTTTTCTAATTTATTGCTTTACTATAAAGTTTCATTCTAAAGCATGAGTCTAATTACTTCATTCCTTTGCTTCAAATGTGTCATAAAGCCCCATATCCTAAGTTAGGGTAAGACTGTTATTTTCTACTGTGGCTCTCAAGTGTGACTCCGTGACTTGGACCCCTCAGCGTCATCACTTGTCCGCTCCACAGCCCTATCCTATGGTGGAGAGTCTTATTCTTAAAATCAACATTCCTGGTTTTCTCCCTGAGCCTTCACACAGGCTGTTCTCTGTATCTGCATCACACACCTCCTTGTACTTCATCATGCTAATTTATACTCAGGCTTCATGTCTCAGAGTAAATGTCACTCCTTCTGAGAATCTTCCCTAACCTTCCATAGGTTAATTACTCCTACCCTGCGGTCCTCTATGTCTGCTTTACAATTGCCTTGTTATCTCTTCATCTCCCTCTGTGTTTTTAGCCCAATAAGGTCAGATACCATATGTGAAGGGACACTTTCTTTTTTTACACTACTTTATATATAGTTCCTGAAATGTAGTAGGAACTCAGAAAATATTTGTTAGATTAAACCAGGGTTTTGCCATTTTATGAGTTTCAGAAGAGAATGTATAAAACTAGCAAGATTGGAGTTTGGAGAAATGATTCAGTTGCTGGTGTCACCTTTGGATAGATAACCTTGTAAAATTATTTAAACTTATTTGATCATTATTTTTCTTAATTGTAAAATGGAGTTAAGTCTACCTCCTTGTTTTAAGAAGTAAATAAAACAGTGTTTAGTTAGCACAATGAGTAGCACAAAAATAGGGTAACATGAAGGGTAGGTTCTATCTCATGCTATTTTTTTCTACTTAAAACACCAATGCCAACATTTTCTAATTGTTTCCCTCCTTTTTTTCTCCTTCTACGCATTCTATCAAGATGGCAGCAGGAAGTACATTTGAAAAGAGCTATTTATACAGTAGTTGAGATATCAATAGCAACTGAAAATAACTAACATTTGTTAAGCAATTACTCTGTGTCTCACACTGTGCTAACTAGTTTATGTGTACAATACTCCTAGCCCTTATTTTTATCATTTTATTCATGACATTCAATGTTATGGAAGATAAATTCACTTGCTCTTCCTGCAGTCTGTGGTGACAGTGAAAGACAAGATAGAATCTCCTCAGTTATCTTGATATTTCAGGTGGACACGGTGTGTGCCTAACACTACTTTTGTATTCTCTCACCTTTTCATAGTGGTAGTGCCTAGTAGGAAGAGAGGGGATACATGAGGAGAAGTTGACTCTGAGTTGCTCCTCTCCCGCAATTTCTGCCTCCAAAATATGCTTCTCTAAAGCTCTACAGATACGTCCCTTTCTTCTCAAATGTGTCACTGATTTCTTGGCCATCCTCTTCTCTGAACTCCAGTAAACATCCTGCACATTTACTATCACTGAGACTTCACATTGTTTGTGGTGTTTGTGGTAGTGATGGTGGTGTGTGTGTGTGTGTGTGTGTGTGTGTTTTATGTAATTGCCTTCTTATTGTCATACTATTCTGTTTTCCCAGTGGGTTTTTAACTTCTTAAAGGTGGGAACTGGTTCTTACTTGCTTTAAAACCCCAGAACCTCATATCTGCCACATGATAAGCTCCCCCAAATTCTTGTTGAGTGAATACATTTTAAATAAATCACTCCCCTTGACTTGACACATGTATACACACACTCACACACACACATGAATATTTTTTAGATAATTGATATGGCTGTCACAATTGTGTTAAGATGTGTACTTTAAGGCTATTTGAAGCTTGCAGAGATTTATTTGGGCTAAGTAAAAGATTCTATATGAGTAGTGCTGGCCCCTCTAGAAAGTTGGGACTCTGAGAAGAACAATCAGGAGAAAAGGGGTTTTCAAAATGAGTAGGTTGTACTGCTCTGTTAAAAGTAGGAATGATGAGGGGCACCTGGGTGGCTCAGTCGTTAAGCGTCTGCCTTCGGCCCAGGTCAGATCCCAGGGTCCTGGGATCAAGCCCCGCATCGGGCTCCCTGCTCGGCAGGAAGCCTGCTTCTCCCGCTACCATTCCCTCTGCTTGTGTTCCCTCTCTCGCTGTGTTTCTCTCTGTCAAATAAATAAAATCTTTAAAAAAAAAAAAAAGTAGGAATGATGAGAAAAGAAAGCAGAGCTAAGTGTGCTAACATGACCTTGGACATTGTTCTGGACTCTGAGCTAACCTTATTCTGCCACCTCAGTCAAAATAATTTTCTCAATTAGGGTTTGTGTTCTCATCTGTCAAATAAACGTGCTAAAAATGACCTTCACAGGATAGTCCTCAGGAAAAGCTAATAATGATTGCAAAAATCTGAGAGAAGGAAAAGCACTGAGTACATGTTGAATAATAAATCAGGACCTTTCTGTATGAAGTCAAACTAGAAGGCATTTAATTTGGAATCTTCCAGTGTTTGGCTATCTGCTGAAGGAAGAAGGATCACAAGAAATGTATATATAAAAGAAGAGCTGACAGTTGAAAAACTAAAATGAGAAGTAACAACATAAACAATGTTAGGAGATGCCTTCAAGGAGACGAGTTCTCAGAAAGTTGAGATCTCAATTTAGAACATTTCTTTCTCTCTAATTGTTGTTCTGTGTGCTGCTGCAATATGATGAAATGGCCATAAACTTAGTGTGATAGGCTTGCAGAATAATTTAATTATAATTTAACATTTACTTTTATGCTATGCAATTACTTACATTGCTTTTTGCTGAAGACAATACATTTAAGCAGCTGCACACAATGAAAAAATAGCTGACAGGGTCAATTCTGAAGTTACACTAAGGTTTAGTTACATTCCTTTTTCACCCAGTGGACTTAACAAATTAGGCGGCATGAGACTGGTTGAAAGAAAATCAGACAAGTAATCAGGAATCCTTGATTCTCCTCTAACTTTTTTCAAGATCTAGCTCTTATGAATTTTGTAGATTTCTTAATCTTTAGTGGGTTGTGGGTTGGTGACCACTTTCTTATAATGAACATTGTCTGTGGATGGTCAATATTTCTTTTATTCACTAACATTTTGTGAGAATGATACTAATGTTTAAAGAATCAAAGAAAGGCTGTGTCATTTATGAGATTAAATTCATCCCCAAAGCCAAAGTCATTGGCCTGTATTGGATGTCTATGCTATGGTATTGTGCAAGGCTGAATCATGATGTTAGGCTTTAATTCTGTATTCTAGATTTCCTTTATACTTTTCATCTTGAAAGTTTGCAGCATAAGTAATTCTCACATGAGCAGTTCTAGTGCAAAATATTTGTTGCCTGGGTTTCATAAAGTGACTTTACGAACATATCATTTAGAATATTTTTGTGTTAAATACAGTTCCCATTCTCTCTTTGTGACTTGAATATTAAACAATTTATGTTAATATACCTTCTACTAACAACATATCAAGTTTGACTTCTATAATTTAGAATTTGAGGTGATTCTGACAGTAAACAGGCACTGTTAGAATTAGAAGTCCCAAGTGGAAGGCATAGTTTACAGGCTTACAGTTGTTAAGGTTTGCAGGTGACATGGAAATTATTTAGTGAATATAATATATCGGATATAGTAGAATATAGATATATTCTATCATATGTACTGTTTTAATAAGTCTATTTATATATTTTAGTCTATTTATATATAAAAGCAGACATGTACTTA
>CM053603.1:86329638-86357371 GCA_028646535.1 Procyon lotor | reverse complement strand
ATTTTCTGCTCCTAGAATTGCTGTTCTTATTCTCTTCTCTCTGCTGTTGTGTTTGCCAGCTTTTAGAGTGGTTTTCAGCCTCTTTCTGGATCCCAGTGCTCTCCGTGCCTCCTACACCTCCGCCATCTTGTCTTGGTCCATCTGGGGTGGGTTTCTGATTT
This sequence comes from Procyon lotor, assembly GCA_028646535.1. Lineage (NCBI taxonomy): Eukaryota > Metazoa > Chordata > Mammalia > Carnivora > Procyonidae > Procyon > Procyon lotor. The sequence continues at coordinate 86,357,210 of CM053603.1, read as the reverse complement.
TAGAATATTTTTGCCCCTTCTGAAAGAAACCCCTTATCATCAATCCTAAGCAATCAATCTTTATCTTCCCTCATCTTTTTTACCTTCACTTCTAAGCAAGCATTAATTTACTTTCTACCTCTATGGATTTAATTATTTTGAATATTTCAAGGAAACCAAATCACATAATATGTGTATTTTGTTATTTGATTCTTTTCCTTAACAAAATACCTTCAAGGGTCACCAATGTGGTAGCATGTATCAGTGTTTCATTTCTTTTTATTTCCAAATATATATTATTTGGATATATCACCTTTTATGTATATGTTTATCAGTTGATTAACATTTTGGTTGCTATCTTTTTTTTTTTTTACTGCTAGGAAAATTTGTTTGCAACTTTTTGTAGGGACATGTGTTTTCATTTCTCTTGGGTATATATCAGAGAGTATAATCACTATATCATATGTTAACTCTATATTTAACATTCTGAGGAAGAGTCAACATGTTTTTCAAAAATGCTGCACAATTTTAAATTCCCACTAAGAGTGCATGAGGATTTGAATTTCTCCACACTCGCCAGCACTTGTTATTGTATTTTTGATTATAGACATTCAATGGGTGTGATGTGATATCTCTTTGTGGCTTTAATTTGCATTTCCCTAATGACTAATAAAATTGAGCATCTTTTCAGATACTCATTGGCCATTAGTGTATCTTCTTTAAGAGAAATGTCTATTCAAGTCTTTTGCCAATTTTTGAATTGGGTTGTTTAGTTTTTTATTGTTGAGTTTTAGGAGTTCTCTATATTGTCTACCTGTTAAATCACTATCAGATATATGGCTTACAAAAAAGTTTATTTCAGGGATGCCTGGGTGGCTCAGTGGGTTAAAGCCTCTGCCTTCGGCTCAGGTCATGATCTCAGGGTCCTGGGATCGAGCCCTGCATCGGGCTCTCTGCTCAGCGGGGAGCCTGCTTTCCCCTCTCTCTCTCTCTGCCTGCCTCTGATCTCTCTCTCTGTGAAATAAATAAAATCTTTAAAAAAAAAAAAGTTTATTTCAGTTTGTAGGCTATATGTTCACTTAATAATGTTCTTTGATGAACAAGAGTTTTTAATTTTAATGAAATCCAACTTATCTATTTTATCTTTTGTTGTTTGTGCTTTTAGTGTTCTATAGCTAAGGATCCCTGTCAAATCCAAGTTTATGAAGATTTAGCTACATGATTTATTCTAAGAGTTTTATGGTTTTAGTTTTTATGTTTAGGTCATTGGTCCATTTTGAGTTACTTTTTGTATGTGGTTTGGGTAAGAGGACTAACATCATTCTTTTACATGGAGAGATCCACTCGTTTCAGTACTACCCATTGAAGAGATCATTCTTTTCCTATTGAATGGACTAGCGCTCTTGTCAAAAATCAGTTAGCCATAGATGTTTGAATTTATTTCTGGACTCTTAATTTTATTCCATTGATCTATATGTTTAGCTGTATGCCAGTGCTAGCTTCTTTTGAGTACTGTATCTTTTGTAGTTTGGACCACTTGCATTTCTTGTGAATTTTAAGATCAGTTTTTCTATTTTTGCAAAAAAGTCTGTTGGAATTTTAATAGAAATTGCAGGGGCGCCTGAGTGGCTCAGTCGTTAAGCTTCTGCCTTCCGCTCAGGTCATGATCCCAGGGTCCTGGGATCAAGCCCCGCATCCGGCACCCTGCTCGGCGGGAAGCCTGCTTCTCCTGCTACCATTCCCTCTGCTCGTGTTCCCTCTCTCGCCGTGTTTCTCTTTGTCAAATAAATAAAATCTTTAAAAAAAAAGATTAAAAAAAAGAAATTGCATTAATCTGTAGATTGCTCTGTCATAGTGAAATCTTACCAGTATTAAATGTTCTTCTCTATGAAGCTGAGATGTATTTCCATTTACTTAATTTCTTTCAGCAATATTTTATAGCTTTTCTGTACAAGATTTTTACCTTCTCCTAGGTATTTTATTCTTTTGGATATTTTTGTAAATGGTATTGCTTTCATAATTTACTTTTCAAATTGTTTAGTGTTTGTGTATTGGAATACAGCTGATTTTTGTGTTGACTTTATGTCCTGAGACTTTGAAGAATTCATTTATTACTTCTAGTAGTTTCCTTATGGAGCCTTTGGGATTTTCCACACATACGATCATTTCATCTGTGAATAAGAATAATTTTACTTATTGTCTAACTGCTTTGGCTAGAACTTCCAGTATAATGTTGAATAACTGTGGTAAAAGTAAGCGTTATTTTAAAAATATTTTTAAGGATTTTATTTATTTGAAAGAGAGAGACAGGGAGAGAGAGAGAGAGACCACGCATATGAGTGGGGGAGAGGCAGAGGGACAAGCAGACTCCCAATGTGGGGCTCCATCCCAGGACACCTTATCTTGTTCTTGATCTTAACATGGAAGTTTTCAGTCTTTTCACCACTGAGTATGATGTTAGCTGTGGGTTTTTCATATAAGCTCTGTATCATGTTGAATAACTTCCCTTCTATCTCTAGTAATGTTATAATATTTGCTTTCAACAATCACATGTTTTAAAGAACTTAAAGGAAGAAAAATAGTCTATTATATTACACAGATATTTACCATTTCTCTTGTTCTTCCTCCATTTCTAAATTACCACTTTCCCTGTATTATCATGTCTCTTTTGTCTGAAGAATTTCCTTTAGCATTTCCTTTGGAACAGATTTGCTGGTAATAAATTCTCTTAGGTTTCCTTCACCTGATAATAAGCTTATCTAACTTTCATTCCTGAATGATATTTTTTCTGTATATTGAATTCTGGTTAGACAGTTCTTCCCTCTCAGCACTTTAAAAATGTTATTCCAGTACCAGTGGTTTCTGATGAGAAATCCATTATCATTTAGACTGTGATCTTCTGTAGGGAATATATCAGCAGTTTCTCTCTGTTTGCTTTTAAGATTTTTTTCATCTGTAAATTTTCAGAAATTCAACTATGATAATTTAAAGCATGGATTTATTTGTGTTTTTTCTAATTGGGATTAGCTGAGCTTCCTGAATCTGGATGCTTATGTGTTTAACCAATTTGTTAAGTTTCCAGTCATCATTTCTTCAAAAATTTTTTCTCGCACACTGTTTTATCCTTTGCTCTGGAACCCTGACCCTGCAAATATTAGACCTGTCAATGCTGTCTGACAGATCCATAAAGCTCTGTTTAGTTTTGTCAGTCTTTTCTTCTTCTTATTCTGATTCAGTAATTAATATTGAACTATCTTCAATTTACTGACTCTCTCCTCTGTCTTCTCTGTTTGGCTATTGAATCCTTCCAGGGAATTTTTGTTTGTTTATTGTAGTTATCGTACATTTTCATTTTAAAACTTTTATTTTGTTCCTTTTTAATCATTTATTTCTTTGTCTATTTCCATTCTTTTCAAAAATGTTCACTTGTACTTTTTGAAGCTCGATCGTAGTAGCCGCTTTAAAGTCTTTGTTGGGTTAATTCAACATCTGCATCATCTCAGAATTGGCCTCTGTTGCTTTTCTGTTCTACTTAGGATATTGATTTTTTTTCCCTTGGTTTTTCATATGCTGACTAATTTTGGATTATATCCTGGACATTTGGTACATTGTGTCATGAAATTCTGAGTCCTATTTAGTTCTTAGAGAAGGTCAATTTTGCACAAGTGAGTGTGCGTGTGTGTGGACGTGGGTGTAGTGTGTTTTATCAGTTAATAAACCTGTTTTATCAGTTAGTAGACCTGGCCAGGTTTAGGCTGAAAGTTCCAAACTACTTTTTGTGAGTTATGGTTCTAAGTTGGTTCATTTTTAAAGGAGTTTGCAGTTTAACTGGCTCTATCCATCCGTATGCCATCCAGAGGCCAGTGTGAGATCTTCAGGGTGGTCTACCAATGACAGTTCAGTTCTCAGAGACTTTGGTGCATTGTTTAGGGTCACATTCATGCATATGAAGCTCAGGTTATACACAATTTTGTGAGATCACTTTCTTGAATTTCTTCATCTTTGCCGTCTTCTTGACTCTTTGGCTTCCAGAGACTTCCGTTCTTCTCTTATTTCTGGAAAGCTAGGACTTTCGTTCCCCCACCTGGCTGTGTACGTCCCACAAATGTGTCTGCCTTTGAGTTCAGGCAGCAGGACAATTGAGAAAGAAAAAAGAATTGGGATCCTACTTCACATTCTCAGGACCACAGTTTATCATGTAAGAGAAAAGGATTCTTATCCCTCGGAGTATGAGTGATTGCCCAGCTGCCACTCCCCAGCCCACCACTGTCCTGGGCTTGCCTGACTTTTCCTGCTCTCTGACTCCGGGGATCTCTTCCTTGTTGTTCAAACCAGAAATAAAGGTCTTCTCTTGGAACTTTTTTAGCTTACACAGCCAGAGTGTAATTTTGGCCTTTGCAACTGCTTTTCCATCGAGTATGGGAGATACTGGAGGGAAAAATACACCCTTATATTAGTCTGACTTTGACTTCTGTTTCCTTTATTATTCTGTCTGCTACTGGTTAACTTTCAGAGCCTTTAGGTAGGTGCTCAATGCATCTGTCTAGGTTTTTAGTTGTATTCAGTAGGAGAGACAGGATGAAGTATGTTTGCTTTTATCTGAACTGGCACCAGAACCTTAAATGAATATTGAAAAGATTATATTAAAATAGATTATTCCTTATTTCTGTCTATCTCATTTATTTGTTTTCCCTTTAGGTTTGTATTTTCTAAGCCACTCTAGGCAAATGGCACAAATTCTTTTGGGGGGAAAAAAACACAAACTACAGAGCAATATTGCAGACCTTCCATTGGTATTTAGAGTTGTGTTTTTATTACCTTATTACCAAGAATTAATTCTTTATATTATTCCACTAATTTTAAGTTCATTTTCTATAGTCGTATCTGTGGCACATCATATCATTTTCTGTGTAACAAGTTGTTAGATAAATACTTAGAGGAATTTGGAATTTTAATTAAATTTATCTATTTAAATAAAAGTTCTTAAAGGTATGTATGCATATCTAAGAACAGTGAAAGGAAAGAAAGTAAAATTTCAGTAAGTCTCCCTCCCATTGCAAGAACAGAGTAAATCTCACCTGTCGGATATATATACACAATTCAGAGAGTTTGCTGAATATGTTTCAAAATAAGATACAGATGTAGAATGCTGGTTTTTAGGCAAATTCTTCTTATTGAATTGACCTATAATCTAGAAGATTTTCTCTCTAATCTTATGGTCATCAAAGCTCATTGTATATTTTTTACTGAATAATTACAGATATACTAAATATTTGGTGGTATTTCATAAGAAGAAGAATCTAAGTAAGTCCATGTTTAAGCTGCTGAGTAAGAACACTGGAGTGGGAAAGGAAGTGCAGGACATGATCTTAGCATTGAAAAGATTTCTGTGTGCCTGAACTTGTGTGAATTTAAGAAACAAAATTGATTTATAACTAAACTAAGGGTGGAGGTAAAGATTTTTCAGAATCTGTAATGAAAAAGAAAAGCAACAACAAAAAATGGTTATGTTTCCCTAAGGTGGATCTTTTTGTGGTAGACTATAACAAAGCAATAAAGGAATCGGCAATACTTGCATACCCAGTGGACTATTTAAATATTACTGTGACTGAGAACAAAAGACTTCAAAATTTCCCTAGCTCTCTTGTTTAAATCTATATGGGAATACAGATTTAGAACTAAATGGAGCACAATCACACAGGGAGCCTCTGGAGGCTACAAGGACTATGAATATTGATGGCAATTCACTTCTGTGTTGTGCTCTGAACAAATGACAACAGAGTAGTAAACAACTATTTCCTTGGAGATGCAAATAGATTCCATAGGCTGTGAACTGAAACTCTTTCCCACTCAGATCTTATTCAAAGCAGTGTATTTAGAAGGGTACACATACTCTAACAATTAGGCTGAGTATGGCAAACTAGAAACAAAGAAACAGAATTAGTTCCAACTCATTATAACTATAAACAAGACTTTCTCTCTCTCTTTCACCAAGTAGGCTAGAGATGGCATTATTTTTGTTTCACACACACTTTTAGAAATAATTTGTTCTAGGAAAGTTGCCTATAAGTATTTAACAAGATTTTACTGGATCTGAATTCTGCAAGTGCTACCTTTCAGAGGTACAGTATTTTGTGGAAGATTTTTGCAAGTATTATATTTACTCATTGAAAAGCTCTATCTTCCAAATAGGAAAATTTCTCTCTAGAGTCTACAGAGGTTCGTAAGTGACCTTCCAGATGACAATGCCATCAGGACCTTAGGGGAAGGTAAAACATTAGAATAGCTGGTGCAAAAATCTAAAAATGATATTCTGAAGAGAAAAATGGAATCTTTTCTCTTGGAGGACAAAAGCAACTTAACGCTGTTAGATTAAAATTTAGAGAAGGAAAATATGCTCAACCTGAGACAGATGAGCAAATAGTCAGAAATAGTAGGCTTGAGTAGTAAAACTGTCCACATAGGATTTAGCGTGATGGCTCTGAGTAAGTATTTTAAAGCATTAGCATTAAGAACAACATTTTTCAGAAGCAGGGAAATTTAGATTATTTACAAAACAAACGAAAGAAGTAAATTTGTGTATTGCTTTTTATTTCTGTAAGGAAAAATAGATACAAAGTCTATTTTGGAATCCTGGTAAATTTTCTAAGAACAAGGGCTTTGTATTATTCTTTGTGTTTCTAGGACCTGAGTTGAACTCTAAATACAGATATCAACCAAAAGTCTGTCTACATAACACGTGCTAATGTATGCATCTATAAGGATGCTCAGATTTCAGATACTGGAAATGCAGTAGGATGGAGTGAGGGAGTATTTTCCTGTCTTCCTCTTAGGAAGACCATTGCATTCTGTTAGAAAGGATTCTTTGGTATGTCCTTGCATTTGGCAAGTTAGACCTTAATGAGTATGTTCAAGCAATAATAGATGACTAGTAAATTGCCTTCTAAGGAGCATGGATTTTTTTTAATTGTAGAGGTTTAGAGTTCTCCAGTGGAAAGTACAAGCTCGTCAAAGAGCAGAGTGACAGAAGATCAAGCAAGATGAAACGAGTTTGAGCTCTGCCACCAGTAGTTGTCCTTTGGTCTTTCTGACATGAAATACTCAGTGTACTTTCTAAATAAATATTTGAAATATTTACACAACAATTGTTAAAAGAGGCAGCAAGTTGTTAGTCTTGGGGCACCCACATGATTACATCTGGGTCTGCTTATACTTCTCACCATCAGAGGTGCTGTATTCATGTTGAATGTTGTTTGTTTGCTTTCCTGTTAGAGAATATTTCTGCTAACAGGAAGTAGGAAGAGTTCGAGAGTTAGGGACTAGATTTTGCAGATTCTGTTGGAGGCTCTCAATCATGTCAACTTTTCTTGAAACATTACTCTTTACCTTTGTGCCATAAACTGGACTGTCTCAGCTGCAAACCTTCCTCATTCCTGTATTGCTAGTAAATTTTCCATGCAGAGCTGCTGTCAAATATGCACACACTCTCACATCTCACGTTCTAAGGGTCTTTCCAAGATGCAGCTGAGTCCTGATGAGCTGAGAGTATACATCATTTCTTATCTTGACACACTTGCAATAAGCTGATCCAACCATGGCCCTATTTTATCCAACCATCATTAAAAATGTTAAGCTCTTTAGATCATCCATTTTCTCAGCCCGCTACTTGTTCTCTCTGGGCAACTCCCAAAATATCAACTGTGCTGAGAAATTTCTGTTCTTTGATTATTAGAGTCTCATTCATCTTTAGTCACCTCACTGATCCTTCCTGATAATGCCTGTCCTTAAGTGAGCCCCGGCTCTTCCTTGAGGAAATCCTCTTCTTTGTAGCTTTCCTCACCTAGCAGTGGAAGGAAGGCTGTCATTCTCCAAAACCCTCTGTATTTTGGTCTGGGTTTGAATCCATGGCCAGAGGCTGCTGCTTGTCCCTGGTTATTTGTTCTCCTTTCTTTTATTGTAATGGAAGTTCCAATTTTTAGCTAAGTCATAGTCGGCTTGAATAAGGATATTTCCCAGAATCCCTTACAATTGGGTGGTATGTGACTAAGTTTTGGTTTATGGAATATCAGCCGGAGTAGCATATAAACTTCCTTAAATGTCTTTAAAGGGTGAGGGATGGAACTTTCTTCTTATTCCTCCCTCCTATTTGCTGGAGGTGGTTGTGATGGTGGAGTCTGGAACTGCTGCGGCTTGTGGGATGTTGGCCACAAATGTTAGTGCCACAGGAGGAAGCCTTGGTCTCTGATACCTTGAGTATTCTAACTACATTGGACTGCTTATTCCTATTTAAGAAATAAATGGTAATCAATCTTTTCCCCCCACTTACCACGAAACATAATCATAACACAGATAGGGTACTCCTTTTCAGTATTGATTCTACTCTATTGATAAAGCCAGTTATCCTTTGAAATTCATGTCATTTGCCTAAACCATCTTCTATCATTGCCCTCTATTGACCTCACTCACTCCCTCTTCCATGAAAGACCTCAGCAGCTACTCTCACAGATTGTTTCCACCCCCATGTTCTGGCAGAGTGACTTCACTATCCCTGTGTAGAAAATACTGTCACCCCACTGGGCATCTTAAGTTCTTGTCTTTCTCAATTCCTTTGACTTTTCCCATTTGTATCAGTTGAGATAGATTAAGTTATGTGATAGTAAAAAACAACCCCCAAATCTCAATAGTTTACAGTAACAAAGGTTTACTTCTTGCTCATGTTATAAGTTCATTGTGTGTCATCTTCACTCTACTGCCCATGCGGGCTTCTAAGGGAGACATTGCCACTCTTATGGGAGAGGTAAAAAGACATGGTAAGCCATGTGCTAGCTCTTAAAGCTTCTGCTCAAAAGTGCCACACATTAATTATACTCAAAGTTCATTGGCTAAAGTAATTCACTTGGCCAAATGTAGTATCCATAGGGTGAAAGGTGAACAATTTTTGTGAAAAATAATTGAACATTCCATACCAATGCCTATTGCTAAGGATGTAACATAAACAATAGGTATTTATAGACTGACTGAAATATAAAATCACTTTTTCATTGAAAATATGATATAATTTTTATTTTGAAGAAACAGAGATCATCTAACTCAATCTTTTATCCAATTCTGAAACAATTTTGTTTCATCCTGACAAGGATTTGCTGTTCTTTCTTTAAAAACTGCTTAATAAAAAACGTGGTACCTCACAACAGAATTCATTGATATTTAGTTTTACATAGATATGGTTATTTCAGTGGCATTCAAAAGGATCAAGTAAACATGTGGAAGAAATCCCATTCAACCTTAAGCTTTAAATGTTGAATCTCTGTTTTTAACACTTCCTTGTAACAAATTGAAATTTGTCTTCTCACAATGTCTATCTTTTGGCTCTTACATGAGTTTGGAGATGAAGAATATGGAGCTAGTAAAGAGAACTTGTCTGAAAAATTGAACAGCACATACTGTCTCTAAAGGAGGTAATTTTTACTGAGCTCTAAACTGTGTAATCCAGGAAGTTACTCTTTTACCCTGCCCATAGGTTAATTTACCCTTAATTGGAGAAATGGTTTTCAATTAAAAGCAAAGCAAATTAACACTAATAGGTAAACCACAGCATATAGCATATCTGCATGCTGTATCTGGTCTTGGGGTCTGCAGAATGTGACCACTATATAAGACTGACTGACATAGCTTAAGAATAATACCTCTTCCCTCTGGACTTTTTTTGTTATTGGCAGCTCAGTCTAGTTGAAAAACTGAAGGAAACAAAACTTTGAAAACAAGAAAACCAGGAGCTTGGGAAATACCCTAAATGTCTCATAGGTGCCTCTTAATCTGAGTTTCATAACATTGTGGCCAGAGACAGTGAAATTGTATGTATGACATGGAGGATTCCATACCAACAGTGCTGGGCCTGATAAGAAAGGTAATTGATGTCTCTCATATACATGGTTTCTATCTTGGTATGGCTTTAATCATTGATAAATCTTTTTAAAAAGGCAGAGAATCAGAAGCAGCATTCAGTAGTGTGCAAACATGTGAAAACTGCCTCGTGGTAAGAACAATGATGAATCTTGTCTGATTTTTGTCATTCAAGCACCCATGAATCACTATTACTTCTATGACCCTGTCTGGTGTTTCTTATGTTTATAAAGCTATCTTGAGATAGTATTGCTTTTTTTTTTTTTTTTGCTAAAATTCAATTATGTATTTCTTCTGTTTGCTTCAAGTGTTTAGCTTCCTTTAGAGAACATAGTTTCCTGAAGAGTTCACAGCCTTGTATTCAATGATTCATTCTAGGATTATGCTGTGTATCAACCTCCAAATTGCTAGTCAGTAATTTCTGGAATCTATCCTTTTCTCATGTTAAAGAGAAAATTTTTCTCATGTTAAAAATTAAAATATTTCTTTATTCCATATTTCTGGGTTTTGTCATATTTGTCACCATTCTTCAATAATCACTAACAGTTGTTTCTGTAATCATATCTGTAGATTTTGTTTCCTGGGATATAATTAGTCAGAACCCAGGATCTGGAAGTCACCTAAAACAGCTCCATGGTCTTGTATTATTTTTATTTTTGTTTGTTTATTCACCAAGTATTTATTTAAGCCCAACATGTTTGGATTATGAGTTGGGGATGGAACTGTAATAACTAGAAACAGATTTTGCTTTCTAAGACTTCAAGTATCATCATAATAAGAGTTGAAGGGATTGAATGTTGTCTGTGTAGAAGGACTACATATCAGATATTTGCTTCCTAATGCTCATTTTTTGCTCGAAGTATCATGGGACTGATGCGTTCATTTTATAGAAGAGAAAGCTGTTGAACAGAGAGTTCCAATGAGTTATTGAAGAAGTCACAACTCATAAGTAGAAGTATCAGTATTTAAACCTAAAGTTTATATTCGTATCAAGTTACAACTCTGGCCCTACTCAACTTGAAATTCTGTCTCTCATTAATCCATTTGGCTGTGGTAGGTTTGGCTTTAAGGCCATTCTTCTTAATGGAGAAAGCTGAAACAAAATAGAATTCAGGGTAATGCTTATTTTCTCTCTCCCACAGATGTTTCCTAATTCCATCAGTGGACACAGATGACTATGTAGAACTAATATTACAACACAGGAGATTGTCCTTTCCTACCTACTTTGTCTAGCCTTAACCGTACTTGAAAACACCGTTTACATTGTTTGTCCTAAAACTTGTTCACAACTGTCCTTTCTATACATTTCAACATCTCTATCATGGTTTTTTTCTCTCTCCTTTTTTATGTGTTCCTTCTTTCACTTATTCATATGTCCTTTACCTGGAATCATCAAGGACATCCCTGGGAGCTGTATTTTAAATTACATTATACTATTGATATAAGCCAAACTCAGAAAGGAAAAAAAAAAAAGAAAGAAAGAAAACTGCATGATCTTACTAACTTTTGTGAAATGTAAAAAAGTCAATAGAGACAGAAAATAGAATGGTGGTTACCAAGGATGAGGAAGTGGGGGAAATGGAGAAATATTGGCCAAAGGGTACAAAGATATAGTTATGTAGGATGAATAAGTCTAGATATCTGATGTACAACATAAGTGCTATAGTTAATAATCCCGAATTGAATACTGAAAATTTGCTAAGAAAGTAGATTTCAGGTGTTCTTATCACACACAAAAGAAAGGTAACTATGTGAGGAGAGGATATGTTAAATAGTTTGACTATGGTAATCATTTTACTATGTGTATGTGTATCAAATCATTTGCACACCTCAAATATGTATAGTTTTTATTTAAAAATTAATTAAAAAATAAGTGCCTTCCTCCCCCATGGTTTATTCTTCTTAGGATCATACACAGCTATTACATTTTCTCTGTAATTGAAATATCCTGGGGGCGCCTGGGTGGCTCACTGGGTTAAAGCCTCTACCTTCGGCTCAGGTCATGATCTTGGGGTCCTGGGATCGAGCCCCGCATCGGGCTCTCTGCTTGACAGGGAGCCTGCTTCCACCTCTCTCTGCCTGCCTCTCTGCCTACTTGTGATCTCTCTCGCTCTCTGTCAAATAAATAAATAAATAAATAAATAAATAAATAAATCTTTTTTAAAAAAAGAAATATCTTGCCTCTGTGTACATTTGATAATAGCAGTAATCCTTTCCATCTCCCAAATTTCTAGAAATTAAATTCATTAAATCTTTTTCTGTGATAATGTATCCAAAAGTAAAGTGCATCCTCTTTTATGACATTCAATTCAGTATTTACAAGCCCAGTGATGAAGGTTATACTTCGCACAAAGGTGCCTGGCTAAGGAAACATGATTGGGAGCTGTAATCAGCCTGAGTTTAGCTCTCCAAGTTATGGAGCTGTGGCACGAAGCTTGAACCCCTCCCCACGCAACTGCATCCCCTCCGTAAGATGAGACCAAGCCTAGGGTTCCCTTCCTTAGCTAGTATAACATGATCTTTTTCTTCTAAGCTTCCTGCCATTTTCATTTCATCAGTAAATTCTTTTTGGTAATACTTAAGTCTAGAGCAGCAGTAATCTTTATTATTTCTACTCATCTTTGGACATGAAAAATCAGCAAGATAACTTAATAGAAATTACTTTGCTTTGATCAATGTGAGTTCAGGTCAAATCTAAATAGGTGAAATTGCCCAACTCTTGCTAGCATCTTTGCTAAGAAAAAAAAAACTGTATTAGAAAACATTTAATTTGCTCAGTCTGGTCAGTGTAGCAGCCAAAAGTATTCTTTCTTTTTAATCCTATTTCATCTTTATTCACATAGCAACCTATATCCCATAACAAAGTTATTAACAAAAGTGATAAAAGGAAGGATTTTGATATTTGTTTTTTTAGACATACAGTTCAAATCCTTGTTTTTCTCAGAAATTCTTTTTTTAAATTAATTTATTTTTATTTAAATTGAATTAGCATATAATGTATTATTAGTTTCAAAGGTAGAGGTCAGTGATTCATCAGTCTTTTAGGATACCCAGTGCTCATTACATCAAATGCTCTCCTTAAAGTCCATTAACCAGTTACCCCATCCCCTGATCCCTCTCCCCTCTAGCAACCTTCAGTTTGTTTCCTATGCTTAAGAATCTCTTATGGTTTGTCTCCCTTTCTAATTTCATTTTGTTTTATTTTTTTCTTCTCTTACCCTATGATCCTCTGTTTTGTTTCTTTTTTTTTTTTTAAGATTTTATTTACTTATCTGACAGAGAGAGAGAGAGGGCACAGAAGGGGAATGGCAGGCAGAGGGAGTGGGAGAAGCAGGCTCTTCACCAAGCAGGGAGCCAGATATGGGGCTCAATCCCAGGACCCAGGGAACATGACCTGAGCTGAAGGCTGCCACTTAACTGACTGAGCCACCTAGGTGCCCCTGTCTGTTTTGTTTCTTAAATTCCACATATCAATGAGATCATATAATTGTCTTTAACTGATTGACTTATTTTGCTTAGCATAACACCTTCTAGTTCTATTCAAGTCACTGCAAATGACAAGATTTCATTTTTTGTTGGCTGAGTAGTATTCCATTGTGTGTGTATCTATATATATCTATATCTATAATCTATATCAATATCTTTATCTATCTATATCATCTGTATCTATATCTATACTACACCTTCCTTATCCATTCATCTGTCGATGAACATCTGGGCTCTTTCCATAGTTTGGCTATTGTGGACATTGTTGCTATAAACATTGCAGTGCGTGTGCTCCTTTGAGTTACTATTTTTATATCCTTTGGATAAATACCTAGTAGTGTAATTACTGGGTCATAGGGTATTTCTATTTTTAACTTTTTGAGGAACCACATATGATTTTCCAGAGTGGCTGCACCAGTTTTGCATTCTCACCAGAGAATGCTCCAGTTTTGGATTTGCACCAGAATGCACCAGTGGCTGCATTCTCATCATGTAAGAGGGTTCCCCCTTTCTCTGCATCCTCTCCAACATCTGTTGATTCCTGAGTTATTAATTTTAGCCATTCTGACTGTTGTGATGTAGTACCTCATTGTGGTTTTGATTTACATTTCCCTGATAATAAAGTAATGTTGAGCATTTTTTCATGTGTCTGTTAGCCATTTGTATGTCTTCTTTAGAGAAATGTCTGTTCATGCTTTTTCCCCATTTCTTGACTGGATTTTTTTAATTTTTAGGTGTTGAGTTTGATAAGTGCTTTATAGATTTTTGGATACTAGCCCTTCATCTGATATGACATTTACAAATATCTTCTCCGATTCTATAGGTTGCCTTTCAGTTTTGTTGACTGTTTCCTTTGCTGTGCAAAAGCTTTTTATCTTGATGAAGTCCCAATAGTTCATTTTTGTCTTTGTTTCCCTTGCCTTTGGAGATATGTCTAACAAGAAGTTGTGGCAGCCAAGGTCACAGAGGTTGCTCCCTGTGTTCTCCTCTAGGATTTTGATGGATTCCTGTTTCACATTTAGATCTTTAATTCATTTTTAATCTATTTCTGTGTATGGTGTAAGGAAGTGGTCCAGTTTCATTCTTCTACATGTGGCTGCCCAGTTTTCCCAACACTATTTGTTGAAGAGATTGTCTTTTTTCCATTGGATATTCTTTCCTGCTTTGTCAACAATTGTTGACCGTAGAGTTGAGGGTCAATTTCTGGATTCTCTATTTTGTTCCATTGATCTGTTTTTGTGTTTTTGTGCCAGTACCATACTGTATTGATGATTACAGCTTTGTAATAGAGCTTGAAGTCCAGGAGTGTGATGCCACCAGCTTTGGTTTTCTTTTTCAACATTCCTTTGGCTATTCAGGGTCTTTTCTGGTTCCATACAAATTTTAGGATTATTTGTTCCAGCTCTGAAAAAAGTTGATGGTATTTTGATAGAGATTGCAATGAATATATAGATTGCTTTGAGTAGCGTGGACATTTTAACAATATTTGTTCTTCCAATCCATGAGCATGGAACATTTTTTCATTTCTTTATCTCCTCCTCAATTTCTTTCATGAGTGTTCTATAGTTTTCTGAGTACAAATCCTTTGCCTCTTGGGTTAGATTTATTCCTAGGTATCTTACGGTTTTGGGTGCAATTGTAAATTGGGATCGACTCCTTAATTTCTCTTTCTTCTGTCTCATTACTAGTGTGTAGAAATGCAATGATTTCTGTGCATTGATTTTATATCCTGCCACTTTGCTGAATTCCTGTATCAATTCTAGCAATTTTGGGATGGAGTCTTTGGGTTTTCCACATAGGGTATCATATCATCTGCAAAGAATAAGAGTTTGACTTCTTCTTTGCCAATTCAGATGCCGTTTATTTCTTTTTGTTGTCTGACTGCTGAGGTTAGGACTTCTAGTACTATATTGAACAGCTGTGATGATAGTGGACATCCCTGCCATGTTCCTCACTTTAGGAGAAAAGCTCTCAGTTTTTCCCCATTGAGAATGATATTTGCTGTGGGCTTTTCATAGATGGCTTTTATGATATTAAGATATATTCCCTCTACCCTTACACTTGAAGAGTTTTGATTAAGAAAGGACGCTGTACTTTGTCAGATGCTTTTTCTGCATCTACTGAGAGGATCCTAGGTTCTTGTCCTGTCTTTTACTTATTTAGTGTGTCACATTGATTGATTTCCAGATATTAAACCATCCTTGCAGCCCAGGAATAAATCCCACTTGGTTGTGGTGAATAATCCTTTCAATGTACCACTGGATTCTATTGGCTAGTATTTTGGTGAAAATTTTTGCATCCCTGTTCATCAAGGACATTAGTCTGTAATTCTCCTTTTTGGTGGGGTCAGGGTAATGCTGGCCTCGTAGAAAGAGTTTGGAAGTTTTCTTTCCTTTTCTTTCTTTCTTCCTTTCTTCCTTTCTTCTTTCTTTCTTTCTTTCTTTCTTTCTTTCTTTCTTTCTTTCTTTCTTTCTTTCTTTCTTTCTTTCTTTCTTTTCTTGAAACAGCTTCAGAAGAATAGGTATTAATTCTTCTTTAAATGTTTGGTAGAATTCCACTGGTAAGCCATCTGGCCCTGAACTCTTGTTTGTTGGGAGATTTTTGATTACTACTTCAAATTCTGTTTAGAAATTGGGCCTGTTCAGGTTTTCTATTTCTTCCTATTTCAGGTTTGGTAGTTTAATACCTCCTTAGGAATGCATCCATTTCTTCCAAATTGCCTAATTTGTTGGCATATAGTTGCTCATAATATGTTCTTATAAATTGTTTCTGTTTCTTTGGTATTGGTTGTGATCTCTCCTCTTTCATTCATGATTTTATTAATTTGGGTCCTTTCTCTTCTTTTTGATAAGGCTGACCAGGGGTTTATCAATCTTATTAATTCTTTCAAAGAATCAGCTCCTAGTTTCATTAATTTATTCTACTGTTCTTATGGTTTATATTTCATTGATTTCTGCTCTAATGTTTGTTATTTCTCTTCTTCTACTGGGTTTAGGCTTTATTTACTGTTTTTTTCCCCCAGGTTTTTTAGATGTAGGGTTAGGTTGTATATTTTAGAGCTTTCTTATTTCTTGAGAAAGGCTTGAATTGCTATATACCTCCCTCTTAGGACTACCTTTGCTGCATCCCGAAGGTTCTAAACAGTTGTGCTTTCATTTTCATTTGTTTCCATGAATTTTTAAAATTCTTCTTTATTTGGTTGACCCATTCATTCTTTAGTAGGATGCTCTTCAGCCTCCAAGTCTTTGAGTTCTTTCCAAATTTCCCCTTGTGATTGAGTTCCAGTTTCAAAGTATCGTGGTCCAAAAACATGCAGGGAATGATCCCAAATCTTCTCCAGCCAAAAATATTCTTGGTGAAATAGATATTATTCTTAATTTAGTACTAGAAGAGCAATGTTCAAGTCTTGGTATTAGTTTCCTCTTACTAACATCATCACCTTTTAAAAGTAAGTAGTCTTCTCTGTACCTTTTTACCTTCTATAAAATGAGATCAAATGGAATAATATGAATGAGGTTTTTTAACTCTAGAAATTAGTGTAATAACATAATCTCTTATGTTTTTCACCTCTCATATCCTCACCTAAATGAATATTTACCAAGATAAAATCAGATGGATCTTAGGTGGCCATTTGTTTTGTTTGGTTTTTTTCTCTGTGTTAGAAGCTAACTTGAATGACTACTCCAGAACTTTGCTATTTTACCAAAAGTTAGAGTCAAAATATGTTAGTGTGTGCTTTTAACTGTTACAATTTAGCATGACGCAGTATTTTACTAATTAAAGATTATTTAATGCCTTCCTGGTACTATTAGTAATTGTCATGACAAATCCATTCCCTTAGGACCCAATCATATATAGAGAATCTGTGTTCTACAAGTCTTTCAAATATTTATATAAAAGAAGATGATTTATAATCACATAATTTAAAATCTCAGACTGAACTGTGTTTGGGCTCTGAAAGATACTGGCTATATGATCTTAGGAAAGAAGTAAATTTAATTTTCTGAGGCTCAATTAATTCATTTAAAAAGTAGTGATAATAGTCTTGCTAACTGTGAAGAATAAAGGAGACAATGTAAGATACTGGGTATGAAAAGTACATTATCACTGGTTAATTGATATAGTTACTCTTAAAAAATGCCATCTTACACCATTATAAAATTAGGAGTCCATCTAAGGTTGTGTAAAAGTGTTGCACAGTTCCAGGGGGTGCCATTTCCAGAGAATTTCATGTAAGTGGCATGCCTTGGAGTTGTGCAGTCTTAGCTTTGAACTCAAGTAGTTTGCTCTATGGTCTCTGGATTCCACTAACTCAACAAACATATATTCAGTGTCTAATAGGAGGCTGTGTGCTTAGATGAGAAAAACAAATAGGACACCATTCCTTTTATTAAAATTTTATTTATTTTATTTGACAGAGAGAGAGAGATCACAAGTAGGCAGAGAGGCAGGCTGAGAGAGAGGGGGAAGCAGGCTCCCTGCCAAGCAGAGACCGATGCAGGACTCGATCCCAGGATCCTGAGATCATGACCTGAGCTGAAGGCAGAGGCTTAACCCACTGAACCACCCAGGCGCCCCATCCATTCTTTTTTAATAGAGTATAAAACTTAATAAAAATTTTAGGTGGAGAATTACACTAGAGAAAAAAGTAGCAAGGGCTTTTGCTTTCATATACTTAAGCACGCATTAGGAAGATGTGTCCTCTCTGGGTGGAAAAGTTAGAAAAAGCTGTTCTTTATAGAGAGTGCAAGCTTCATGCCACAGACCTATGACTTGGAGAACTAAACTCAGGCTTATTTCAGCCCCTACTCACATTTCTTAGCAGGGAATCTTTGCGCAGAGCACAGCCTGCACAACTGTACTTGGATACCCTGAAGTGAAGATTATAAAAGAGTGTGCACTTTACTTTAGATATGCTATCACAGAAGATCCAGTGACACTAATGAACCTCAAAAATTTGCATTATTTGTAAAAGCCAAGTTACTATGTCTTAATTCATTGTTGCATTTGATGAAATATGAATCTGGCATTTATAATAATTGAACAGTAATTTAAATTTTTACTATAGTGCTTAGAGAAAATGCCAAGA
Organism: Procyon lotor; assembly: GCA_028646535.1. Classification (NCBI taxonomy): domain Eukaryota; kingdom Metazoa; phylum Chordata; class Mammalia; order Carnivora; family Procyonidae; genus Procyon; species Procyon lotor. The sequence continues at coordinate 86,338,753 of CM053603.1, read as the reverse complement.
GGGATTGCATTCACAAAACAGAGCTTAATTCTTTTATCTTTGTGTCTTTCTCTTTCAATATCTCATACCCATGGGTGGGTGGGAGTGGAGGAAATATGTTTCTTCCTGTCCCATTGGTTTAAAAGTCATCAGATTTTTATAGGAATTGGCCTTATTTACAGGTAGAATAAAGATGAGAAATGTAATAAGTGTGATGTTTAAGAAAAAAAATCATTTGCAGACATCATTAAAATCCACAGAGTTGGCTAGCTAAGCCAGAGTATTTTTTTTATTCACTACCCGCTAAAGTTAGTGGTAGTGTGTTAGAAATTACTTGTCTCCCAAAAGTCTTATAGAATATATCACAAACTAAAGTTTAAATAAAACAAACTGCTGCACTTCCTTTTGATTCCTAACCCTAAAAGCTCATGAAAATATATATACACTTTGGGATAGGGAACAGATAATTAATGGTTGCCTATAATTCTGAAGCTGAGCATGTTCAATCTGGGTAATTACACCAAATCAGGCAGAAACACTATTATCAGCTGTTAAATGCTATTGTACCACTAGGCTTTTTACCTTTGTTTTTCCACTTGAGATGAGACATGACACCTTAATTGAATATATCCTCAAGTTGATGACAAATTTTAAAATATACAAAAGTACTTTCCCCCTACTGAGTACTCAAGAACAGTTCTAAAAGTAGCTGAGGCCAATCTCACAAGTCTAAGATAACAATGTATTTTACCTGATCATCCTGAAGTCTCTTCCGGAGGGGCACCAAATACCTTTATATTCATAGTTCATGTTTTAAACTTTAAATATTTGCTTTTCAAACCAATTTTTAATTTTATTCATATCCATTCACTGTTCTGTTTGAATGAGGCCAGAGCAAGAACAAGATTGAGAAGCATATCATCCTAGAATTTCTAAATACACGAGATGCTGGTTAGCTTAATACCCTAGTATGCAGATGGCAACAATAAAACTCATGCAATTTAGTACTTGTTCAAAAAAGTCATCAAATTCACTTGTGGCCTATCAAGAACTAATACCTGATTCCCACTGAGTAGCATGCTTTCAAGTCTGAAATGCTCCCAGGAGTTTTGGTGTTTGTAGCTCAAACTGATCTCAGCACTTGGACTAGAATTGAGACAGTGAACACACTCCAATTTTATTTCATAAATTTATGTCCATAACTTAAGCTTCAATGTTGTTCAGTAGTCATGGCCACTTTGAAAACACACAAGGCAGTAGGTGAGATGATCTAGTCAGAGAGAGAGAAAGATAATGATAGATACAAAATATCAGTATCTTCCAAACGTATTTTTGACTAATATGTATTTTCCCTTATAGTTGATTTTCAATGTAGATATAGAAAAAAAATACAAACTGATTTAATAGTTTTAAAACCCTTATCTTTTGAGAATTTTTGGCTGAGATTAGATCAGTTCTGTCCTCAACATTCTTCATTCAAAAGATTTGGAAATAATTATTTAGAATAAAGCACAACACAAAAAATAATGTATTCGTTGTTTCATGCACTGGCTTTCATTTTGAGAAAACAAAGGGTCTAAGTTGTGGAAGGAAGAGGGAGAAGCTACAGATGAATTGCAGAACCATATAGGAAGTTCCAGATACAAAACTGTTTGGGGAAAAATTTATTGTTTCAGATTTTATACCTATTTCACTTGCTGTGATGCTGAGACACCTAATTGAAATGGACCGCTGAGCAATGGAGCGATCTGGCTCATCTCATAAATTTGAGTGAGTCATTTAGATTGTGCAAGTTTCCCAAGGGACAGTTAAGCAAAAGAAGGACAAAGGGTCAAGAAATAGACAGTGGATTCTCATGTTGTAAAATGAGATTTAAAGACTGAGAAATCAGAAAAGAGGAGTCTAACAAGAAGCAGAAGAATTGAAAGGGAAGATGGAAATCAAGGTGATTTAGCATTCCAACAGTTAATGCTGAAAATCAGTCATGGAAAGGACTGAGATACTGGTGATGGGTAGGTTGCAATGGAGCCAGTTCATCCAGGGTATCTGAGTGTCAGCTGGACCTCCACAGTGTCTTTCTCTCCCACCTCCCTGTGACAATAAATGTAACCTGCTCTCTGGTCTGAACCCTGCCTTCAAAGTTCTGGAGTTATTCAGAGTTGAAATAAAAAATTACAAATATGTCCTTAAAAGTGGTTTACCCTGAATGGCTATACACAGTCATACTAGGATAAATATTGAACATTAAAATACATGTAGACTATATAGACTTTTTTTTTGTTAGTGCTTAGTCCTCCTGTTGACTCATCATTTTCTTGACTGATATGCTGACTTTTCCTGATTTCTGATTTCTTCTTTCATGGTCTACTACTGCAGTGCCATGAAGATTGTGTGCAGGCTTTTATCCTAGATTTTTAGAAATCTGGTAGCTCAGGCATCATCCCATTTAGCCTCATTTCATGGGAAAGAAGCAGATACAGAATAGGCTTAAGTGCTTTGCCAAAAAATACCGCTAACTGGCTTCAGAGACTGGTCTGAAGTTTCCAGATTGACATTCTGAGTTAGCTGTGATTTCTCTTATTTTTAGTGCATGTTTATATTACATCAAGGACAGAGATGTTTTAATAGAAGATAATAATGGCTTGATCTCAGCTTTATTGTTGCTATGTGACCTTGGATAAATTACTTCAGTTTTCAGCACCTCATTTTTCTCACACTTAAAATAAGCATAGCAGTGGTACTTTTTTCATAGCGTTGTTGTGAAGACTAGATGGGCAAGCAAATACATGTAAATCTTTAGAACAGTGTCTCCGAAGTAGCAAGCAGTCAATGTATGCTAGCTATGTTGTTACTGTTACTGCTATTATTATTGTTATTCCTTGGTATGGATAAATTTTAGGATTCTCCTCGAGGAATTCATACTGTTGTATAGAATTAATTTAATAAAATTGAACTATGTTCCTAAGAAATTTAGGGACATAGGAGATTTCAGTTCGCTTCTAACTCTGCTGTTTGTTATCTGGGTACACTTGAGATAGTCATTTAAACTATATGAGCCTCAGTTTCTTCTTTTACAAAAAAGGGCAGGAATGATTCTTGACTCCAGGGGTTACTGTGAAGATCAAACAAATAATGACTATGAAAGAATTGTGTAAGTTACAAAATGCTGTATACATGCAAAACACTTTTTTTTTTCCCTTTGGCCCTTCATGGGATACAAAGTCCAATGGGATTCTGTCCTACATTTGCTTCAATACAATATGAAAGCAGGTTGTATGACAACATTTCTTTTCTCTTGTTCACACATATCTGACTTCTTCTTTTCTCCTCCCTCCCCTCCATTTCCCTGCTCTTCCCTCCTTTCCTTCTCCTTTCCTTTCTACAATTATATTTTAATGCTATTATGTGCCACGGCCTGTACTAAATATTGCAAATAACAAAATCAACTTTTCCCTCAAGGAATCTCATTGGGATATACACACACAAGAAATAAATTGTATGATGTGATAAGCTCAATAGTAAATATATGAAGTGGATAGGGAGGTTTACTTACACACTTATTGAAGTGGGTCTTTGGGAATACATCTTCATCCTTTGTTCTTCTTTTTGTAGTACAAAATCTTTAAACCCAGAAAACAAAAGTTGAATCTGAAACATGGAGTCATAAGTACCTTGGCAGAGCTCATATATGCAGGATACTCAAGAATTGTCTTTCAACTAATTACTTTGCACATAAATAAATATTTTAAATGTTTAGGTAAGAAATGTTTGATTAAAATTTTATAATTTTATAAACTGACTGAGATTTTTATGGAATCTTAAGTTGATATTCTGTAATTATTGTTATGAACTATGAAAGGCAGTCTCTCGATTATGCAGAGATTTTTTTTAACCAATATCAAATTCCAAATAACTTCTCTTTATCTTTGAATCTAACTTAGATAACGCATATTGATGACAAAATCCTGATCAATATTTGAAATACTGTCTTTTCATGACAAGCAACAACATTTTAAATTCACATCAGTGTGGAGAAATACTGAAGTAGAGGGTACAGTTTTCATCCTTTGTAAACTGTAATCCAATGAAAAAGAAACAAAAAATACATACATATGTATTTGTACTGAAATACATGAACACAAGTGAGGAATTGTCAGGTCAATTGAGATAATTATAGCTGGGTGACTTAGTCTGAGGAGGACTGCGAAAGGAATTACAGCAAAGATCCCAATGAGCCTGTAATCTCTCCTTTTGCATTTTCTTCTCACAGTTATTATTTCTTTGGTTATTTGTGGTAATTGGGTCATATCATAACCTTTTCCCCCTTCTTAGCTGCGTCATCATTGAACATCTTTCTGTGTGCCCCAGTCTTTTCATCCACCCATCTGTCTAACTGCTCCATTCGCCTCCTGCCGTGTCTCATGCCAGTCGGCTCCTAGCTCAGCTTTGCTTCCTCCCACCTCTTCCTTTTATGCTCCAATGCACAGTGAGCTCAAAATGGCATCAAACTGATCTCCCTCTACTTGAAGGATCACAACACCATTGCTGCAAAATACAGGAAGTTTCTAAGTTAACTCAGCTTTCTTGTCTTTGTGTCTGCTAGTTAAATGCCATTTGAAAAAGAATTCAAATCACTTAATTCAGGTTATATCAAATCGGGTGACTCTTCCTTTGTGGCACTTGAAGATTTGTTTCCAGTTCTGACTGAAATGTTATGTTATGTTGTTATGTTATACAAACTTATTATTAAGGAGGTTTACTTAAAGCTTATTTTCATGTATAATCTCATGATGAATTTACAAGATACATATTACCATAAACAGTGAAAATATTTGTAGCGCATAAAATCAGAATTACATTTAAAACCTTTAAAAGTATATCTTTCCTGTAAAAGTCCTTACCCCCCAAAATAGCTATTAATTTATTATATCTGACCATAATGACTAAATTCTAAGGAAAGTGAGGAGAACAGTAACAAAGAATTAGATAATGAAAGCTTACTTAGGTCATGGAGACATGTTGTCCATAGTAGAGCTAACGTAATGGAGCCCTATGTGGCATAACTGAACTCTGAGGTATGCACCATCATTACCCCCCATCTAACAGGTGAGAAAACAGAGGCCATAGATTGTAAGTAATATATGCAAAGTGACCTAGCCAGTATGAGGCTGCCCTAGGCTTTGAACCGTCATTTGGGTTTCCAGAGCCCAACACTTAACCTGCTGTCTACTCAGTAATAATTTCAAGCCTCCCATTTACCTTAAATATATTTTACATAGAACCTAGTAGATGAGCTCAGCCAGAAGCAATCAATATATTTCATGTCTGAAATATGTTATTTTATTAAAAAACTCACAAACATCAGGCTGAAGTTCAATAGACTTGGCTGAAGAGCTAGGATGACCTTAACCTTTCTGAGTAGGCTCTATAACCTTTCTGAACCTCTGTTTTCTCAAGTGTGTAATGAGGGAAGTAATAGTCCTATATTGTTGGGTTATTTTGTGAATTACAGGAAATACTACCAGTGGGCACAGAGGTAAATAGTAACTGTTGTTTTTAGTGCTATTATCTAATACTAAATGGATCCATTTTTTAAATGGCAATCTTTGGAATTCATCTACTCTATTTTGAAATTCCAGTGTCATTTAGTTGCTTGCAGTGAAGCTATGGAATGGAAAAAGTCGATGGGCTTTCAAGAACAGTTCTTCCCAAAAACATCTGTTTCCAAATTCGCAAATGTGAAAATGTTTGTAGAGGTTCCAGCTTTTTCAAATCCTTTTCTCAAAGACAAGTGTTTCCTGTGCATTTTCTCATATAACAATTTAATTACTTTTTCATTTCATTTTAACTGACACTTCTATCTTTCTTCATGGACACTTTTCTGAAAGTACAAAATATTTTACTCCATGAGTGCTAATGTCACAAGACAAGTACAAAAGCCACAAAATTACATTGCGATGTGGATACCAGGGATTTGTTTCCTGACTTACATTTATGCCTTAGCAAGCTCATATAGCAAGACGTGATTTTTCGGATTAGTGGAAAAAAGTAGACGTTCAAGAGTGTGAAATCTTCAAATGCCACAAATATAGAGAATTCCCTCTAAATTTAGTGCTATAAAAATAATGGGTAATCCTAGTATATGATTGCAGTTTTAGCTCAGAACTATTATTCAAGGTAAATAACATTCTATTTTTAAGTATAGATGATAAATGTGATCTATTTCTAAAACTTTCTTTCAGAGTGCTCTGTGTAGCAGAACTTGAAAGGCATTTTGCCAATATTTTCCCTTGTTAAAAAAGACAGTTTATCCTTTTAGAGGAAATGAAGTACACGTGTTTGTAATTAACTAATGCACGACTCCTGAAAAAGTTACTATGGTACTAACTACCTGATGTTCAAAATGTCCTTTGGCTTTTTAGTTTTCCTCTTAAACAGGAAGTCATATTTTTATAAAGAAAAACAAGTACAATTCCCCAAAGACTTAAAGCCAGTTCAGAAAGGTCAGATGGGTTCTAATATTGGCAAAATCACATTTTCCAGATGCAGTTTAACAAATTAAAGGGTTGCCTTTTTCCTTCTTTCTTCCTCTCCGCTCCTCTCCTCCCCCTCCCTCCCCTCCCTCCCCCTCCCTCCCCCTCCCTCCCTTTCCTTTCCTTTCCTTTCCTTTCCTTTCCTTTTCTTTTCTTTTCTTTTCTTTTCTTTTCTTTTCTTTTCTTTTCTTTTCTTTTCTTTTCTTTTCTTTTCTCTTTTCTTTTTTCTTTTCTTTTCTTCTCCTTCCTTCCTTCCTTCCTTCCTTCCTTCCTTCCTTCCTTCCTTCCTTCCTTCCTTCCTTCCTTCCTTCCTTTCTATAGAACTCCCTTAGCCCATCAGTATCCAAATAAGTGATATTGTAGTACACAATTTAAATACCTAGTTTTAATGTATAGCATTAACCCCACTATAAAAATGCTAAGTACGGAACCATCTCAGTGATCTGTTTGGAAAGCTTACACTAAGAAAAAAAAGGAAAAATCCAGGTTTGTCTTATATTCTCCAAATTGCTTGTACAGACTTTACTAAATTATCTGGTGATATATCTTTATTTCTATTTTTCCTTAAAAATCTTGGTAACTGGTTTTTTACTCTATCACTCTAAGATGTTAAATGAATTAGAAATAAATATATTGTGTGAGAGCTTTAGATTATGAGGTGCAGTTTTATACTATTCCTCAAACTTGGCATTATATGTATTGTATTATATAGCTTTAAAACGTAAACTCTCATTGATTTGATCTACCTGTTTCTTTTTTTCTTAATTTTTTAAAAAAATTATTTATTTATTTGACACAGAGACAGGGAGAGAGAGAGAGTACAAGCATGGGGGGCATGGGGAGCAGCAGGCAGAGGGAGAGGGAGAAGGAGAAACAGATTCTCTGCTGAGCAGGGTGCCTGATGCAGGGCTCGATCCCAGGACCCTGAGATCATGACCTGAGCCGAAGGCAGCTGCTTAACTGACTGAGCCACCCAGGTGCCCTCTCCTATGGTTCATGTAATTTTTATGAATTTACCACAAACAGTGGTCTACAACATACTTACTAAAATTTTGCCATGCTTTTTATCAAGAAAATAGTTATTTTGCCTGTACACTCAGGGAATTGTGCCTTTTATTTTGGGGCAAGGAAAAAATTATCAGCATTGCACCTATGTTGTGTTGAATAAATTGTTGAGCTTTTAGATTTTCCTTTCCTTCTTTAGCTCCTGTTTAGTCCTTAACTTCTTGAAATGTGGCCACTTCCCTTTTTCACCACAGCTGCTCTTACTGTGATCACCTATGATGTCCTTTTGCCACAGTCCATAGTCTTCATCTTTCCCTATATCCTGCCGGTAATTGCTGCTACTGATTCCTCTTTCTTGTCTGAAACTCTTTCTTATTTTGGAGTCTGTGACACTACATCCTCCTGTTTTTCATCCTATCCTATTGTTTTCCAATTTGATCCATTGAAGTGTGTTCCTTTGCAGCCCACTGAACACTCATTTTACATAGAATTTTTCTTCAGCCGATTTTTTGGGGATGTCTTTTTTCATCTTAGGTAAGCTCAACTTTTTCTAGGGTGTCAAGGACACATACATTCCCATGACTCCCAGTTTTTTTAGAGGGGGAGGGAAAAAGTGGGGGAGAGCAGAAAGAGAGGGAGAGATTCTTGGGCAGGCTCTGCATGACTACAGAGCCCAACTAGGGGCTCGATCTCACGACCCTGAAATCCATGACCTGAGCTGAAATCAAGAGTCCGTTGGAAGCTTAATCAACTGAGCCACCCAGGTGCCCCTATGACTCCTAATTTTTATCTCTATCTTATATTTCTATATTTAACTCTCTATATATTTACCAAACTGTTAATTGGAATTCACTTACTGGAATGTGTTTCAAGTTCAATGAATCTAAAATAAATTTAGCACCATTCTTTCCCAAACCTAGAGTCATCCCTTACTTGCAATCTCAGTTAATAACCCCACCCAGTTTCTTAAATGAGAAACTGGAAATCATACAGACTCATTCTTCCCCACTAATTATATCTGGTCATTCACCAGGTCCTACTGAACCTACCCATATATTCCTGCAGATAACTGCTCCCCTGCTGGCCCTCTGTCTCCATCTTCATTTAGAAATGCATCACCAATTGTCTAGACATTACAATACCTTGTCTTTCTTTCTAGTCTTTCCCTTTTTCCCTTGGCTTCCTTTAAAGATCTTCTTCATCTGGTCCTCACCTCTATTTGACATCAACTCCTTCCTGTTTCTACTTTGAACTCTCAAATGTTAAATTTCATATACTCTTCCAAAGGGGCCATGCTCTCTCAACCACCTTTGCATTGGCACAAACTCTTCTTTTTTTTTCACTTCCTGTTCTATTTCCAGTGCCTACTCTCTATGACCTACCAAGCTAAATCCTGAAATGGAGCCACTTAACTTCTTTTTTTCAAGTTGCTCTTAGCTTAGGTCTATCTATTGATCTATCAATCAGTCTAATCTATCTGCTTATTAGGTATTTTGTCTAAATTTGTCTTATACATTCATTAGTATTTTACTTAATAAATGCTTATTTGGTGCCTACTATGTGTCTGACAATGTGCTAGATATTTTTTTTAACTTTTT
>CM053603.1:86300747-86329138 GCA_028646535.1 Procyon lotor | reverse complement strand
GACTTTCAACCTGTGCTACTCTCTGAGAGGTTTCTGTTTGAGAGTGGGGCCAGCAGTCAGATCCAATGCCTGATCCCAGTCTGTCTGCTAGGGCTTCAGGAGCACTGATTGACAGGGTACTCCTTCTGTATGGCCAGCTTTAAGGTTTGGCTCATGAGACTATGCACACACTGGTGTGTGTGGTTATATTCTCCTCTCCCAGGGTAGGAGTCATTTTGGAGAGTGCCAGTCTCTGCCAGGATGTATCAGGGAAGGAACCACTTTGGAAAGACACCTGCCTAGTGGGGCAAGTTGGATGGGCCAGATCCACAGGTGAATGTGGGGCTAGGCACACAATGCTAGCAAGATAGAAGGAGAATGTTCACACTGGTTCCTGCCAAGTATTGGGAAAGATGTTGCCTGTCAGCAATTTGGTCTTAGAGAATTCTCCTAAAGATCTGTTCTCCTCCAGCATATGTTCTGAGATTAATTAACAAATATTAGATTAGTAAAAATATCTCCTTCATGTATACCCCTGATGTTTTTCAAACTGATGCTTCTATGCTGTATCTCAGCTAGATTAATTGTTATGCTGGGGCTCTTTAAGGATAGAGATTAAGTTTCCTATTGCCCCTAGCTCTCCCAGAGCTAAGCCCACTGATTTTTAAAGTACCCCAATGTTCATAGCAGCAATGGCCACAATCGCCAAACTGTGGAAAGAGCCAAGATGCCCTTCAACAGATGAATGGATAAGGAAGATATGGTCCATATATACAATAGAATATTATGCCTCCATCAGAAAGGATGAATACCCTTCTTTTGTATCAACATGGACAAGACTGGAAGAGATTATGCTGAGTGAAGTAAGTCAAGCAGAGAGTCAGTTATCATATGGTGTCACTTACGTGTGGACCATAAGGAAAAACATGGAGGACAATGGACAAAGGAAAACAAGGGTGAATTGGGGGAAACTGGAGGGGTGAGATGAATCAAGAAAGATTGTGGACTCTGAGCAACAAACTGAGGGTTTTGAAGGGGAGAAGGGTGGTGGGTTGGTTGAGCCTGGTGCTGGGTATTGAGGAGGGAATGTGTTGCATGGAGCACTGGGTGTGGTGCATGAACAATGAATCTTGGAACACTGAAAAAATAAAATAAAATTAATTTTAAAAAATTCTAAACAAACAAACAAACAAATAAATAATAAAGTACCCAGAGTTCAGCCCCTCTTAATTGGTGAAGTTAAGCCCCATTGGTTTTCAAAGACAAATGTTATGGGGGCTTGTCTTCCTAATGGGGGTCCCCTGTGCCTGAGGTTTGATTCTCTAGCTTTCCATTGCTTGTGATGTTCTTCCTGCTTGTGGTTAGTCTCCCCTCATGAGAGAGTTGGGGGGGGGTTCGTCCCCAAATGCATCTTCATGGGCCATTATAGCTGTGGAAAGTCTGTTCAGGTCATCTTCTGATTTAGTTGCATGGATGTGGATAGGACAAGGTGAGTTTAGAATCTTCCTACTCAGCCATCTTCCCAGTAGTGCCCCTGTAGCACTTTAATATATAACTTCTACTCAGGCTGGCTGTAAACAAAGTGGCAGTGACTCATCCCTTTCTCCTCCCTGGCTGCTAAAAAAGTCATGTGCTTGGTCTCCCTGATGCATGCCAGACAACTCAGGGTATAAATACTCCAAGTCTCTTATTTTCTGTTATTAAATTGATTTTGATAAATTTTGTATTGTTTAATGTAACTACCAGCAACAAATGAGAGTATGAGTTTTGATCGTCCCCTCCCCCAAATTATTTTTTATTAATTGTTAACTTGATATTAATATACAGTTAGATATCAGTGTCTCATTTTTGTGTTTCACTAATAGATGATGGCTTCATTTGAAAATTGTCTTAAAACATTTGGGTTTATATTCAATACTTGCTAATTTGGTAATAAAATACAGTTAGATATCAGAGCTATTCCTCACTTGGCTTGAGAAACTACTTCATATTAAATCAAAGCTTTGATAAAAACCCCAGTCATTTGATAACAGACTTCTTTTGTAAGACACAGTTTCAATGTCCTTTCTAGAATTTGCTCAAAAGCTCATTGACCGCCCTTAGTGAGACATCCCAACAAGCCCAGATTCTTTTTTTTTTTTTTTTAAGATTTTACTTATTTATTTGACAGAGAGAGATCATAAGTAGGCAGAGAGGCAGGCAGAGAGAGAGGGGGAAGCAGACTCCCTGCTGAGCAGAGAGCCCGAAGAGGGGCTCGATCCCAGGACCCTGAGATCATGACCTGAGCCGAAGGCAGAGGATTTAACCCACTGAGCCACCCAAGCGCCCCTCAAAGAGCCCAGATTCTTAAACGCCTGTTGCATTTCAGTTGTTTGGTTAAACTCACGAAAAAATTTAAACAATTTAAATGAAATCTTTTATGGTCTATGCTTCCAACTGCAAAAACCAACAGAAATTATATCAGAAACAACTATTCTACTCCAGCAGTGTTGAAATTGAAACACCATTATTTATACGCTTATTTATAATATTTTTTATTCACTTGGGTTATACCTACTTATTATTTTAAAAAACAACAACCATTTTTCAACACATAATTCAAAGCAATGTAAAGTTACTATTGTCCCTAACTGGCATCCTGTAGGGAAGATAACTATCTTATTCTGTGGCAAAACAGCACATTATGCAGTTAGCACAATAACTCCCATCTCAAAAGTACTCTTTGAAATATTACGCATAAAATCTGTCTCCATGCACACACACCTGTCTTCATTTGTTTAGGTGCCAAAATAAAATACTCCTCAAATGATAGCATGCTTACAAGTGGGACAGAAATGGTTAACTCTTCCTTTTATAATTGAAATTTGCCATCCCTAAGTGCCTAAATGTAATTATGGAAGAAAAGGAATTTCCTCTGCTTATATACAGAATATTTTATTGTAATAATTAGTCATCTTGATTGAAGTGAATTTACATGTGCAGTGTGGATGGCCAGCATGCATTTTAATCCTCTTTCCTGTATAAATAGCAATTGAGTGTCAATGACAAGAAGGCAGTATTTCTTCAGTATTACCAAGTAGAGAACATGTTGTTCACATAATATCCTCTGTCACTTGCCCTTCCTGCAAGGATTACAGCTCTTTCTTGACTCATTAAAACTCAGGGAACATGCTGATGTAATTTTCAGTCACTCACTGGAGCTTACCATTTTTAATTGAATCATAATACTTGGACTTAAAATTTTTTAAATTTATTTTCTGCACTTCCAGGCTTATTTTTCTTAGTTATTTGTGCATTTTTCTATCTAATCCACTTTAAAAAAAAAGCAGTTTGGCTTTGAACTTAAAATAAGTATTAATTTTCATGACTGAACTTATGGATGAAGGAAAAGGAAAGATGAAGACAAAAGGAGGAGGGATGTGAATACAAATATTGCTTTATTCTTGAACTTTTAAAATATGTTTCCTAACAGGGTAGATACCTGGGGAAAGCGGTCCACTTTTTTTCCTCCATGGTCTCTTTTTGTTCATTTGCTGTATTTCCATTAATAGTATTCTATTTATTATTACTATTGTTATCAAATATTGAGTAAATAAAAACAAATACGTATAAAAAATTGTAGGGTCTAAGGCACATATACAAAGAATACCCACATCTTACCCAGTTTAGGAAATGAAATTTTACCATCATTTCAAAACTCCTAAGCACTCTTCTGTGATCTTCTGCTCTGTCATAAATAACCACTTCCCAGAAATTTTAGTTATTACTTCCTTCTTTCTTCCACATCACTTTATCACTTTTTCCACATATATTTATTTTTTTCAATAAGCTACTTTAGTTTTTCATAATATGTGTAATATGTTTTCACTTGCAATTTCTGCCTGGTTTTTTGACTATTATATTTCTGGGATTTATGTATATTGCATTTAGCTATAGTTCATTCATTTCACTTTTACACAGTATTCATTTATAATTTCTACTATTAATAGACACATGGATTATTTTCAGTATTTTGATTATAAACAGATGCTTTAACCTATTGGCACATGTTTCTGGTAAACATGTGCAAATCTTTCTTTAGTGCAGTAGTTCCCACATTTTAGCTCTATAATTGCCTAGAGAGCTTATTAAAATATGATTGTTGGGCATCAACCTCAGTGTTTAAATTCAGTAGGTTAAGGATAGGTCCTGTAGTAAGGTTCTCCAGAGAAACAGCACCAACAAAAATATTACAGACAAAGATATATGTAAGAAAAGATATAGGAATTGGCTCACACAGTTATGGAGGAGGAGAAGTCCTCTCATCTGCTGTCTGTAAGCTGGAGAACCAGGATAATTCAGTCCAAGGTAGAAGGCCTGAGAAGAGAAGAAGGGGGCAAACTAGGGTACATCGGGCTCTCTGCTCAGCAGGGAGCTGGCTTCCCCCTCTCTCTCTGCCTGCCTCTCTGCCTACTTGTGATCTCTTTCTCTCTGTCAAATAAATAAATAAAATCTTTTAAAAAAATAATACATCCTGCAAAACTTGTGGTCAAAAAGTACGGGCAATGAATTAGAATTCTTAAGTTTCCTCAATTTTTTGAAAAATCTATTCCCCTCCTCTTCTACAGCTTGGAAATTCCTTGAGGTAAAAGGTTAGCTTCTCATTTACTCAAATATCCACGCGCTCTGGTAGTATTGGAAAGAATGGTATGTTGATTAATGCTTAAAAATTTTTAAGACATACTTCTTGTTTATAATGGTGATTTGAGTGCAGATGTTTAACTCCTTCCTTTTCCAAGTATCCACTGAAACGCCAAACACAAAATTATCTAGAAGTCTATATAAATCCTAGAAACAAGCAAAATGGAACCTTATACTTGCCAAAAATTTCAGGGACTTTCTGTTAAAGATATTTCAGGTGAGTTCTGCTTAAGGTAGTTGTTAATTCATCTGTGATTAAGAATATATGAATAAATGGGATATTTAACATAGTCATAAAAGGAATCAAGGTAAAGAAGAAGCAACAATCAAAGAAGAAAAAATTCCATAAACCAAAGACAAAATTAAAGACTCGAATCCAAAAAGTTCTTCTAGGGATAGACTAAAGTTTTCATTTATTTGTTTTTAATTTCAATACCATATTTAAAAATAAAATCTTAGGACATCTGGGTGACTCAGTTGATTAAGCGGCTGCTTTCAGCTCAGGTCATGATCTCAGGGTCCTGGGACTGAGTCCTGCATCCCTGCTCAGCGAGGAGCCTGCTTCTCCCTCTCCCTCTGCCTGCTGCTCCCTCTACTTGTGCTCTCTCTCTCTCTCTCTGTCAAATAAATAAATATTTTTTTCAAGAAAAATAAAAAAATAAGAATAAAATCTACACACTTCCAAGCAGAAAGAGTAGGCCTTAAAAGCAAAGAATCTATTTGTCATTGGAATTCTCTTCCTTACACTAAAGACAAAATGCTAGAAGAAGATAGAGCAATGTCTTAAGAATGTGCCACCACCTATCTAAGGGATGACTTGTAAGTGAGAAAAGAAAAGAAAAGAAAAAAAAAAAGAACTGTAATAAGAGTGCTTGAAAATGGCAAAGAAGTGGTATGAAAAATTGTGGTGAGTAATAAAATTATTGAAACTTCACATACATTTAAGATACCTCTTAGAATAGTAACAAAACAAAATTTTCCCAAAAAATTCTATAAAGAAAAGAAAGTTTTATAAAATACAAATATAAATCTGGAGATCATCTGAAAAAAATCTGGAGATGATGAGAGAAGAGATAAGAAAAACTGTCAAATATATCATCTTATCCAAAGGTAAGTTGTGCCAATGGTGGGCCAATTTTCCCTCAAATCCACTGCTCGCCCTTACTCTGGTCTGCCTTATACTGAAGGGAAGGATTCCTATAGATTGTGTTTCCAACCAGGGTTAGCATATGAGAGATATCAAAAGGAGATTGGAGGGAGGGATGAACGGAAAATCCAGGAAGCTTCACTCCCACCTCTCTGTCTTGAGCGGCATCTTTCACAGCAGTTGCTTCCCCTTCAGAGTCAAGGCTCCCCAGACAGGTCCATCATGGTCCTGGCTTCAGCCAGGCAACCTGGATAAAGATTAAAAAAATACTATCATTAGATAAAAGAAGACAGATTATGCCACTTCCCCAAATATAATTATGTAGATGAGTATGTTATGACTCAAAATTAAATTCTGCAACTGAAAGTTAGCCCTATAAATACAAAAAAATCAATATTATTAGACACAAAATAAATATTACTGTAATTTATTGCTAGCGTTTTATAAAAGTTCTGATTTCTCATTCTGGAAGAGTCTTTTCTTAGCTATTTATCTCTTACCAAAGAGTTTATTACATTTCAGGTTACTGTTACACTGTATATAACATTTCTCCATTAATATTTGTTTATTTGTTTATATTGGTTCCTAATTTTTACTACTATGAAAAATAACACATAGTAATTCAATAAGCATCTTGAATGTATATATGTGTGGGGATACAAATCAATGCAAGTGACTCTATTTTATGGAATGTATTTCCAAGTGTAGAATTATGATGTCAAAAATATGTATATTTTAAGGGTTCTTGGGTGGCTCGGTAGGTCAATTGTCTGACTCTTGATTTCAGTTCAGGTCATTATCTCAGTGTTGTGAGACCAAGCCCCATGTCCCAGCATGGACCTGCTTAAGATTCTCTCCCTCCCCTACTTCCTCTGCCTCTCTATCCTCTCCTTTTCTAAATATATATATATACATATATATATACACACACACACTTTATATATATTATACTTTAATACATAAATACATATGTATACTTTAATACAAAAATATGTATATTTTAAAGCTTAACAGACATTGCCAGATCATTTTTCCAAAAGGACTGAAATTTACCTGACCATAAGTTAGTGAGTGAGAATATTCTTCTCTTTGCATCCCTAGCATCAGTAAATTTCATTGTACTTTTTAATTTTTGCTATCCTTATAGATGTAAAGAGAAATCTAACTTTACTTCAATTTGTATCTTCATGGTTACTAAAGAAATATAGTCTTTTTACATTGGCAATTTGGATATGCAATCCTGTGAATTGTCTTTCATATCCATTTTCCTATTGGGCTGTTTGGCCTTTCATGATCATTCACAAGAGTTTTTTGTATATTAAAAATTAGGAATTCCAATGGCTTTTCACTTCATGACACTCATTTGTATGCTATCATGAAGTAAACAGACTTAGGAGTAAATGCATATTTTTACATCATGGGATAAATAGGCCATGAGGCTGCCAGTGATCACACTGGATCAGCGTGGGAATTCTAGCTCCCTCTCTGCTGAAAGGAAGCCTAATAAGAGAAACGGCTTGCCAGAGATGTAACTAGTATCAGGTCCTGACTGGACCAGATATAATATCAACAGTTGATATTATAACAAATTTCTGAATTTATTATTTAAATATTGACTTTAATCTTTACTCATATATTATTTACGTTGTCTTTATGTTTTAAGCAGTGACTTGTAGAGTTTGTGTCTTTTAAGAAATTCTCCTCCACCTTTGAAATTTACTCTAGTTTTTAAAAATTTTCATTCAAGATTTTTGCAAATCATGTATGATAAAACTTTGTTTTTTTACATATAAACATTTTAGAAGATGCTAAAGTAAAAAAAAACATAAGATGTTTCCAACTTCTGAACAATTCTACATATTTGTGCTGGCTGAAACAAAATGAAGAAGAAAAAAATCTCTAGAATACGTTTAATTAAACAATACTTTAATGATATTTTTCAAAGACAGGAACATGGTGTCACCTAAAAATCCTTTCCATGGGAGTTAAGTACTTGCTCTAGGTGCAGCTCAGTCCCTGTTTTAACAACCTCTCAGTTTCTCTTGATCTCAGTATTGGCATTATTAAAGAGGTGTACTAAATTAAACAATGCCATGGACCTTTCTTTCTTATATTTCACAATTCTACTACTTTGCTCAAAGTTACAGGTTAATCAGTCAGAAGAAACCAAAGGAAATATATTTTTCTGGATATTGGTGGCATTTCCTTTGGGGATGTGCATTGAAGATAATTCCCAGTGTTAGACACTTAAATTTATTTTTTTCTCTTTCTTGATGAGAAAATAATATCTTGATGAATGGCTTTTAAGCACTACTTAAAGCTCATTGTTGAGGTGACCAACATTATGGTCTTAATCATGGGATTTCATAACTTACAAAAATTATTACCTTTGGAATATCTGTTTAAAAAGGAAGAAACAAATTGTGGAAAACGAGGCAGTTTTAGGGGCACTTTGTCAATTCTTTCCATGTTATGCAACAGAATTTCAGGAGTCAGGATCAGAGTTCAAAATAAAATTAGGCATCAAAGCTACACAGTGTAGTTCAAAAATGTATAGTTTCTTAAATGTTAGCGGAACTTTGGCTAATGATTTTATTCTTTTTAAAGATTTACTTATTTATTGGCGGGGAGGCAGAGGGATAAGGAGTGAGGAAGCAGACTCCTCGCTGAGCAAGAGCCAGATATGGGGCTCAGTCCCACAACCTTGAGATCATGATTGGAGCTGAAACTAAGAAGTCAGATGTTCAACTGACTCAGTCACCCAGGTGCCCCTGGGTTGATTATTTTAAAGACTGAGTTGTTTCTGCAACACTGATCAGAATCCAACCTCATTTGATTCTGATAATATTTCATTAATCTTCCATCAGTCTAAAAGTTTCACTGATTTTGCTAAAAGCTAGTATTTATCATTTTTGTAACATAACTCAAGAAAAAAAGGTAAATAGGGCATTGTTCCTATTCTGCCCACCAATATTAGCCTCTGAACAAAGTCTTGCTGATTACTCATAGATGAGTTGCCTCTCCTTTCTTTTCTGTTCAAGATATGTCTTATCTACTTCTGAAGGATCTTTCTTAGATATCTATCCAAGTGAAATTCATTTAAGCAAGGTGATACAAAGAGTAGCTCTAATAAACTTCTATATATCTGAAATAGGAGAGGCTTTTGTTTTGTTTTATGGACTCTGAGGGATAAAAATGACTCTTTGGGGAGGAGGGAGCAAGATGGCAGAGGAGTAGGGAACTGAAATATCATCAGGTCCCAGGAGTTGAGCTCGATAGTTATCAAACCATTCTGAACACCTACCAACTCAACAGGAGATAGAGGAGAAGAAGAGCAACAATTCTATGAAGAGAAAATTGACCACTTTCTGGAAGGTAAAACGTGTGGAGAAGTGAATCAGAAGCACGGGAAGATAGACTGTGGCAGGGAAGGGCCAGCTCCTGACAAGTGATAGAGCAGCAGAACACAAAATCAGAACTTTTAGAAGTCTGCTCCCCTGAGGGACATATTGCTCTAGAGGCTAAGTGTGTGTGTGTGTGTGTGTGTGTGTGTGTGTGTGTGTGGAACCCTTGTGGAGACAGTGTGGTCTCAGGACCTGCAGAGTCACAGAAAGATCCAGGGTGTCTGAGTGTGGCATAGCTCCCAGGTATTAGAGCAGGGAAGGTGGCTACAGAGACAGAGCTGAAGAGTGCATGAGTAGCTCGTGGTTACCTTAAACCATGATCAGTCACAGCCTGGCCACTGCTCTTTGAGCAGGGACCCCACAAGGGGCAAATCTGGAAAGACCCCCTCCTTCCTCTTCCAGGAGGAGTGCAGCAGGAGCACACTGCAGGAATCTGCTGGGATTGGAGACTCCAAATGGGGCCATGAGCCAGGGATAGAAATGCTTGGTCACAAGCTGGATGAGCACAGAGTGTGGCTGGAGACCAGGAAGACAAGAGGGATTGACTGCTTTTCTCTGACAGTCCACTGAGGAGCAGGGACCTGAGCTCTCAGCTCCTGCGAGCTGGAGATTGGGAGGCTCCCATCCTCATTCCCATCCTCCTGAGCTGTACAGAAAGCATTCAGGGATCAAAAGCTCCCCAGACCAAAACTGAGCAGATTACTTAGCCTGGCCTCTGGCAAGAGTGGTGCAATTCTGTCTTGGGGAAAAGATATTTGAGAATCACTGCAACAGGCCCCTCCCCCAGAAGATCAGCAAGAACATCTAGCCAAGACCAAGTTCACCAATGAGAATTGCAAAACTCCAGAGCTAGGGGAAAGCAACAAATAGAATTCATGGCTTTCTTCACATGATCCTTTAGTCTTTAAAAGTTAAATTTTTTTTCTATTCTATTTTTTTTAATTTGCCTCTTTCCTATTTTAATGTTTTTAAACTATTTTATCTTAACAATACCTTTTAAAAAAAACTTTTAAAATTTTCATTGTTATAGTCATTTTTAACCCTTCATTGTATTTAACCTTATTTTTTGTATATATATAAGTATTTTTTCTTTAAAATTTTCTTTAAAATAAAATTCTATCTTCTAATAGATCAAAATTTCCTTAAATCTAGCACAAGGCTTTGAGTCTCCAGCCTGATCCCATTCTCTTCTCTCTTTTTTTTTTCTTTTTCCAACCAACTTCTTATCTTATCAATTCCATTTTTAGAATCTCTTTTAATTTTCATCTTGATGGTCATAATCCATCCTTTCATCATATTTACCCTTATTTTTGTATATATATAAGTTTTTCTTTCTTTAGGAGGTAGTTTCTTCTAAGAGACCAGAATGTAACCAGAATAAAGTGGGTGGCTCTGTTCTATTCACCAGTCTAATATATATTTTATTTATTTTTTTATTTTTTCCCCTTTTCTCTCCCCCTGGTTTCAGGTCTCCTCTGATTTGGTTAGCGTATATTTTTCTGGGGTCTTTGCCACCCTTTTAGTATTTTGTTCTCTCATTCATTTATTCTTATATGGATAAAATGAAAAGGTGGAAAAACTCACCACACAAAAAAGAACAAGACTGGGGTGCCTGGGTGGCTTAGTGGGTTAAAGCCTCTGCCTTTAGCTCAGGACACTATTTCAGGGTCCTGGGACGGAGCCCTACATTGGACTCTCTGCTCAGCAGGGAGCCTGCTTCCCCCTCTCTCTCTGCCTACCTCTCTACCTGCTTATAATCAATCTCTCTGTGTCAAATAAATAAATAAAATCTTAAAAAAAAAAATAAGAGGCAGTACCGATGGCTAGGGACCTAATCAACAGAGACATTAGTAATATGTCAGAACTAGAGTTCAGAATTACCATTATCAAGGTGCTAGCTGGGCTTGAAAAAAGCATGGAATATATTAGAGAATACCTTTCTGGAGAAATGAAATCCCTTTCTGGAGAAAATAGAAGAACTAAAATCAAAACAAGTTGAAATTTAAAAAGCTATTAATGAGGTACAATAAAAAGAATGGAGGCTTTTACTGCTAGGATAAACTAGGCAGAAGAGAGAATTAGTGATATAGAAGACCAAATGATGGAGAATAAAGAAGCTGAGCAAAAGAGAGACAAACAACGACTGGACAACAAGGGGAGAATTCGAGACAAGTGATACCATAAGACAAAACAATAATTGGGATAGAATAGAATAATTGGGATCCCAGAAGAAGAAGAAGAAAGAGATAGAGGGGCAGAAGGTATATTGGAGCAAATTATAGTAGAGAAGTTCCCTAATATGCAAAGGAAACAAGCATCAAAATCCAGGAGGCACAGAGAACCCCCTAAAAATCAATAAAAATAGGTCCACAACCTGTCATCTAATAGTCAAACTTACAAGTCTTAGTGACCAAGAGAAAAATCCAGCTCAGGACAAGAGGTCTGTAACATACAATGGTAGAAATATTAGATTGGCATCAGACCTATCCACTGAGACCTGGCAGGCAAGAAAGGACTGACATGATATAGTCAGAGCACTAAACGAGAAAAATATGCAGCCAAGAATACTATATCCAGCTAGGCTGTCATTGAAAATAGGAGAGAGAAAAAGCTTCCAGGACAAACAAAAATTAAAAGAATTTGCAAACACCAAACCAGCCCTACAGGAAAAATTGAAAGGGGTCCTCTAAGCAAAGAGAGAACCTAAAAGTAACAAACCAGAAAGGAACAGAGACAATATACAGTAACAATCATCTTACAGGCAATACAATGGTACTAAATTCATATCTGTCAATAGTTACCCTGAATGTAAATGGGCTAAATGCCCCAATCAAAAGACACAGGGTATCACAATGCATAAAAAAAACCCAAGACCCACTGATATGCTGTCTACAAGAAACTCACTTTAGACCAAAGACACCTCCAGATTTAAAGTGAGGGAGTGGAAAACAATTTGTGATGCTAATGGCCATCAAAAGAAAGCTGGGGTGGCAATCCTTATATCAGATAAGCTGGATTTTAAGTCAAAGGCTATAAGAGATGAGGAAGGACACTATATCATACTTAAAGGGTCTGTCCAACAAGATCTAATGATTTTAAATATCTATGCCCCTAACATGGGAGCAGCCAATTATATAAACCAATTAATAACAAAGTCAAAGGAACACATCAACAATAATACCATAATAGTAGGGGACTTTAACACCCCCTCACTGAAATGGACAGATCATCTAAGCAAAAGATCAACAAGAAATAAAGGCTTTAAATGACACACTGGACCAGATGGACATCACAGATATATTCAGAACATTCCATCCCAAAGCAACAGAACACACATTCTTCTCTAGTGCACATGGAACATTCTCCAGAATAGATCAAATCCTGGGTCAAAAATCAGGTCTCAACCAGTACCAAAAGATTGGGATCATTCCCTGCATATTTTCAGACCACAAGCTCTAAACTAGAGCTCAACCACCAAAGGAAAGTTGGAAAGAACTCAAATACATGGAGGCTAAAAGGCACCTTACTAAAAAATGATAAGTAGACAAGGAAATTAAAGAATAATTAAAAAATTAATGGAAACAATTGAAAATGAAAACACAGCTGTTCAAAATCCTTGACACACAGCAAAGGCAGTCCTAAGAGGAACATATATAGCAATGCAAGCCTTTCTCAAGAAACAAGAAAGGTCTCAAGTACACAACCTAACCCTATACCTAAAGAAGCTGGAGAAAGAACTGAAAATAAAGCCTAAACACAGCAGGAGAAGAGAAATAATAAAGATCAGAGCACAAATCAATGAAATAGAAACCAAAAGAACAGTAGAACAAATCAACGAAACTAGGAGCTGGTTCTTTGAAAGAATTAAGAAGACTGATAAACCCTTGGCCAGACTTATCAAAAAGAAAAGGGAAAGGACCCAAATTAATAAAATCATGAATGAAAGGAGAGATCACAACCAACACCAAAGAAATAGAAACAATTATAAAAACATATTATGAGTAACTATACACCAGCAAATTTAACAATCTGGAAGAAATAGATGTATTCCTACAGACATATAAACTCCCAAAACTGAACCAGGAAGAAATAAAAAACCTGAACAGACCTGTAACCAGTAAGGAGACTGAAGTAGTCATCAAAAACCTCCCAAAAAACAAGAGTGCACAGCCAGACGGCTTCCAAGGAGAATTCTACCAAACATTTAAAAAAATTAATACCTTTTCCCCAAAAACTATTCCAAAAAAGAGGAATGAAATGAAAACTTCCAAATTCATTTTATGAGGCAAGCATGACTTTGATCCCTAAACCAAAGACCCTCTCAAAAAGGAGAATTACAGATCAATATCCTTGATGAACACGGATGCAAAAATTCTCACCAAAATACTAGCCAATAGGATCCAACAGTACATTAAAAGGATTATTCACCATGACCAAGTGGGATTTATTCCTGGGCTGCAAGGTTGGTTCAACATCTGCAAATCAATCAACGTGATATAATAGACTAATAAAAGAAAGAACCAGAACCATATGATACTCTCAATAGATGTGGAAAAAGCATTTGACAAAGTACAGCATCCTCTCTCGATCAAAACCCTTCAAAGTGTAGGGTTAGAGGATACATACCTCAATATCATCAAAGCCATCAATAAAAAACCAACAGTGAATATCATTCTCAAAGGGGAAAACCTCAGAGCTTATCCCCTAAGGTCAGGAACATGGCAGGGATGTCCACTATCACCACTGCTATTCAACATAGTACTAGAAGTCTCAGCCTCAGCAATTAGAAAACAAAAAGAAATAAAAGGCATCCAAATTGGCAAAGAAGAAGTCAAACTCTCACTCTTTGCAGATGATATGAGACTTTATGTGGAAAATCCAAAATACTCCACTCCAAGACTGCTAGAACTCATACAGGAATTCAGCCAAGTGTCAGGATATAAAATTAATGCACAGAAATCAGTTGCATTCCTATACACCAACAGCAAAACAGAAGAAAGAGAAATTAAGGAGTCGATCTCATTTACCATTGCACCCAAAACCATAAGATACCTAGGAATAAACCTAACCAAAGAGGCAAAGAATCTGTACTCAGAAAACTACAAAGTGCTCATGAAAGTGAAGAAGACACCAAGAAATGGAAAAACGTTCCATGCTCATGGATTGGAAGAACAAATATTGTGAAAATGTCTATGCTACCTAAAGCAATCTACACATTTAATGCAATCCCTATCAAAATACCATCAACTTATTTCAGAGAAATAGAACAAATAATCCTAAAATTTATATGGAACCAGAAAAGACCACGAATAGCCAGAGGAATGTTGAAAAAGAAAACCAAAGTCGGCAGCATCACAATTCCAGACTTCAAGCTCTATTACAAAGCTATAATAATTAAGACAGTGTGGTATGAGCCCAAACTACCATTTATCTCTTGACTTTGCTGACATTTCATCTTTCAAGTTTTTTTTTAATACTTTCAATCTTTCCTATATCTTTTTAAATGACTTCAGAATTGCTAGTCTTGATAAAGAACATCTCTCTAACTTCAAGATTGTATATATAGCTTCCTAGATTTTTTCTAAGATATTTATTGTTTAATTTGTATATTTAAGTGTGAATGCCTTTGGAGTGTGTTTCTGATAATAATGTGAATGGACAAAATTTTACTTATTTTTTTCATATGGAAGCCACTTTTGCCACATCATTTGTGCTTGTGCTAGCCCATTCAGTGGAAAGTCTATCTTTGTCAGGTTTGAATTTTCATTGTGCCTGGATCTATTTCTGGATTCTTAATTTCATTCCACTTGTCTATTTGCTTATTCTCACGGGCTATCACTCATTTGATTATAATGGCTTAATATTATGTTCTGGATCTATGAGGAATGGCTCCCCTTATTCTCCATCTACATATTTATTTTTAATTTAAAGTATAGCTGACACACAATGTTACATTAGTTTTGAGTGTACAACAAAGTAATTCAACATCTCTGTATTATGCTGTGCTCACCATACATGTAACTACCATCTGTCACCATACAACTCTATCATGGTATTATTGACTATATTCCCTTGCTGTATCTTTTATTCCATGACTTATTTATTCCTCAAAAAAAGTAAAAATAGAAATATATGATCCAATAATTACTCTATAGGTATTTACCCCCCAAAAAGTGAAAACACTAACTTGAAAAGATATATGCACCCCTATGTATATTATAGCATTATTCACAGTAGCAGAGATATGGAAACAACCCAAGGCTCCATCAATAGATGAATGAATAAAAATATGGTATATATTCTTCATTGTCTTTCACAAGTTTCTTGGCTATTGATGATTTTATTATTCTATGTGAAATTCAAGATCATTTTATTTATTTATGTAAAAGACTCAGTCCTTCTTAGGATTTATAGAGAAAGAGCATTTTCAGTATATACATTTCTCAAGAAGGTAATTTTGATTTTAGTTTTAGTTGTCTTTCTGATGCTCACTGGAAAAAACTCATACAAACTGGCCCAGAGGGAGATGATTTTATTAGAAGTATGAAGAACATTATAAATCTTTGGAATAATTCTGGCAATGTGACATTTATTCCTCTGTGTACACATAGGAACAAGAAGGTTAAGTTTCCATAGGAAACAAAAAGGAAAAGATTTAGTTTTATTACTCTCTTTGTATCTCAAAAGAAAAATCTTTCACAATGTTTTGGGATACAGTGGAGAAATACGTATCTTACTTTATTTTCATAATTGACATAATCATATAACTTTTCTTGCTGTGGTCTGGTATAGTTTACTGTAAGGTGTAGCAATATAAATTTAAGATATATTTCAGCCTAAGATACTTGCCCAAATACCTCTATAAAGGAAATCCTATCATTTGACTCATCTGTTCTAAGGGTAAGTAAGAATATCTTCATTTCTAATTTTTATTAAGATTATGTATATTTCATTTTTTTTCTAAAGATTTTATTTATTTGACAAGAGAAACACAGCGAGAGAGGGAACACAAGCAGAGGAAATGGTAGCAGGAGAAGCAGGCTTCCTGCCAAGCAGGGAGCCCGATGTGGGGCTCGATCCCAGGACCCTGGGATCATGACCTGAGCCGAAGGCAGACGCTCAACAACTGAGTCACTCAGGTGTCCCTATATATTTCATTTAAAAAAAAATATTTTATTTATTTATTTGTCAGAGAGAGAAAGATATCACAACCAGGGGGAGCAGCAGGCAGAGGGAGAAGCAGGCCACTTGCTGAGCAAGGAACCTGATGTGGGACTCGATCCAAGGACCCTGGGATCACAACCTGAGCTAAAGGAAGCTGCTTAACCAACTGAGCCACCCAGGTGTCCTAGATTACATATATTTCTTCTTAAAATTTCATTTATTTATTTATCTATCTATTTATTTATTTAAGAGAGAGCTAGAGTGAGAAAGCACAAGCAGGGGTGAGCAGCAGAGGGAGAGAGAGAAGCAGGCTTCTCACTTAGCAGGAAGCTGGATGTGGGCTCTACCCAAGGACCCTGGGATCATTGACCTGAGCCAAAAGCAGAGACTTAACCGACTCAGCCACCCATGTGCCCCTATTTATATTTATTTCTTAAAAATCTTTTGAATTTTGTGATACTTTAGATCTGGAAAAAAACTAAATTTAATCGAATATCTTTTTTGGTTTAATGGAAAGGGCCAAGGTTTGGCATTTTACAGATTTGAATTCAAATCCTGATTCAACTGTGTGACTTTGGGCAAGTTATATAAACGGTCTGAGCCTCAGGTTCTTCACCTATAAAATAATGCTAACTTTAGAAACTATTTGCATAATTTCAAGAATTAAATGGAACTAAAAGATCTAATACAGTGCCTGGCAACCATAGTATTCTGAATACTACTACTATTGCTATAGGTAGGAAATAGATAAAGCTTTATTTATTACAATTTTACAATGTATCTATTTATCTACTATCCTTCCAAATAAGGCCTCCTTATTTCTTCCTAACAGGACAATGTAATTGATTTTTAAAATCCACTAACTCTTTAATTTAAGATAAATATACTGAGCACTAATTATGAGCCACATACTATCCTGCACAGTGATGATACAGAGGTAAATTAGATAGGTGGGCTCCTTTTTCTGGTGTAGGTTACCTTTTAATGATAAAATATATATAAACATAGAAATAATCAAAATAATTAGGTTACAAAATGCATTAAATGAAAGAGCATGATGTGACACAGTAACTCAGTAATGTGCACTGGTTCCATGTTTGAAAGTTCCATCTGAACAATTTTTAAATGTTCTAATTATATATGCTATTTTATTTCAAGTATGAGCTAAATATTTTATAATGTGACAATGTAATATTTTTTAAATTGAGAAATAAAGATCTCTTTTAAAGAAGCTGATTAAATAATTTGTAATTAACACAGCAATTACTTAATGGGCACTTTGATTCACAAAAAATTTTGGGAACCCAAAATTACATAGTAGGTTTATGACTATATAATTAGGTCCTAGAAATACAAAGATTTAGAAACTTAGGCCATCTCCTCAATATCCGTAACTATAACAATGTGATTAAGACTATACTACGGATTTATAAAGTAACACAGGATCCCAGAGAAAACATTTTAACTTACACTTCAGGACTTTAATGAAAACTCTTCTCTTACAAGACATCTATTTCACCCTTAATTGCCAAACCTGGATCCTTGGAGTAGGATTGAATAAACTGAACATCTCTTTTCCCTTTTATGTCTTTGTATGTCTTCTTAAATATCACTTTTATTTCTTGCCTCATGTTAAAATGAAGAAATTTGCTTGAAAGCAAGCTCTTGGAAGGGGCCCTAATTTCAGAGCCCATTCTCTTTCACTTGGAGAGATGAGAAGAAGTTACCTTCATAAAAAAAAAAAAATCCCAAAACAAACAAAAACCTTACTGCTTAATCCAAATCTGCTCCTGTTCACAGTCTCTATTTTAATCAGGAAATTGCTATTCATTTACTAAACCAAGCATCATACTTGAGTTTTCTTTTGTACTGCTACTGCCCATATACCATTATTCACCAGTGTCTCCTGAGTTCCATCTCCTCTGGTAATCTCATGACAGCTGCTTCAGATCACATCCTTATTATCTCTATATATAGGATTACAGCAATGGCTGCCTAACTGTTCTTTTATATCATCCGTCCATCTATTAGAGCTAATCTTTTAATGACAAAATGGGATGATATTACCCTAACCATTACCTCCATGAAAAAAATAATCTAAACTCCTGTCACACCTTATTTCTGGTTCTATCACCCCTCCTCTTCTATGATTCCCGGATTGCAATCTCCCATTATTGCAGGATACCTCAGACTTACTTTTTTTTTTTTTTTTTTTAAGATTTATTTATTTACTTGACAGAGAGAGAGGGAGAGAGAGAGAGAGATCACAAGTAGGCAGAGAGGCAGGCAGAGAGAGAGGAGGAAGCAGGCTCGCCGCTGAGCAGAGAACCCGACATGGGGCTCGATCCCAGGACCCTGAGATCATGACCTGAGCTGAAGGCAGAGGCTTAACCCACTGAGCCACCCAGGTGCCCCTCAGACTTACTTTTGCAAGGAATGTTCTTCACTCCCTTAACCACCTGAAAAACTCAGACCTTAAGATAGAGTTTAAATATCATCTCCTTTAGGATGTCTTTCTCACAGTCCCAAACTTGGGCTGCTTCCTCTGCATTCACATTACAGCGTATTGATTTATCAGTACTTCCCACTGGTTCAACCTCTGGACTGTGAGCTCTTTGGGAACTATGCCTTAGGCATCTGGGTATCTAGCACAGAGCTTGCTAGAAAAAAAAAATTCCTGACTCTCACCTAACTTGAAAGTCCATTCCAATATGAAGACTCACACATAGACAACTCACACTTTGACCTTTGGAATCAGTTACTAGTTACCAAGAAGAAGAAAATGGCCCTTAGGTGGTCTTGCTCTGCACCATGAAAACAGTAATTTTTGCCATTACTAGAAGCAATGGTATCAGTGAAATAAGCCTTCTGTATTTGAGACAATACCTATAATATGAAGAAGCAACTTCTAGACAGTAATGTACAGTAAGATAATAGGCAATGGATTTTTCTAATAAACTACAATTTCTCAAAGAGGGTTTCAGTTAAAAATTATGTATAAAGGGATCAACCCCCAGGTGCTTGGGTGGCTCAGTCGTTAAGCATCTGCCTTCAGCTCAGGTCATGATCCCCAGGTTCTGGGACTGAGCCCTGCATCAGGTTCCCTGCTCAGCGAGAAGCCTGCTTCTCTCTCTCCCTCTCTCTTTGCTTGTGTTTCTACTCTCGCTCTCTCTCTCTCTCTCTGCCAAATAAATAAAATCTTTTTAAAAAAGGGATCAACCTCCTTAATAACATAACAAATCATTTTTGAATATTTAGTAAAAACAGTATCATGCTGACTTTACATATATAATTACAGTCCATATCTTTTCATTCCTTTTGAGATAAAAGGAAGCCAAGAACATAGATGCACACATTTTTGCAAGGTCTTAGATGGAAAATCAATCTTGGTGAAGTGGGTATTGAGTTATTACCAAGAAACTGACTTACTGGTCCATATTCACAGGAGAGGAAATTTATGTTTTATTCTCTTTTCATAACATTAAGCTCAGGGGAAAATGGAAAAACAGAAGTTCTCATAAGTCTACATCTCAGGTCCATCATAAATATTACAATATGAGGATTTTCTCAGGGGAAAAGTTAGGAGATATTTCAGAAGGCAAATACAATGAATAAACATACTTTAATGTGCCTATTATTTCCCAGAACTTGAGTGGTCATATCCAGAAACAACCCAATAATGTGAGCAATATACTTTTAAATGGAGAAAGAACAAAATGTTAAGTGCTGAGTAATTTCCTCTATTTTATTTTTATAAAATCTTGTCCTTTCATTATATATTTCATCTTATATTAATTTCTTCCTGTGTCTAAAATGTTCACTATAACTTTTTTCTCTGTCTCTTTTATGTATCAGGATGAGACAGTACCTTATTTAGAATATCTTCTTGTGCTTTCCTATTTTTAGTCAAAAACCTTTTCTCTCCCTATAAAAAGGAAACACAAATTCTAAACTTTCTAACATCTCTAATAAATTTACTTTCAGTCCACTGGCTACCACAGTTTGGAAAACTTATATATCAGTATGTTCCCTTTTTAATCAAAGGGAGAGATGGGGGACAAGAACATTTAATAAATTAAAATATCAGGTCATATATTGGTCCAAGCACTGCCTGCTTCCCAGACTCCCACTAAAATTGTAAATAAGGACCTTGTTATTTATTCTGGGTGAATTAGGTGAATAGGGTGAATTGCCCCTACCTGCATCAGGCATCATGCTCAGAACCAACATGGTTACAGCAGGCACATCTGACTTAAATTAAATGTTTCACTTCAATTTCTTTCAGATATTTATTGTTATAAAAAATTTTCCAACTCAGTGTACATTATCAACAGAATGTTAAAAATTAAGGTCAATTTAATTGGACCAGGGTGGGGCTGTGGAACTGGTATTTTTAAGCCCTTCAGGTGATTTTAATGAGGAATAAGATGGAGAATCTCTTCTCTATAGAACAGAGATTTGTAGATGGCAAAGTTGTGTGTTGAAGTACTAAATGTGGTTAGGGTATTTTTTTTATCTCAAAAACAACTGGTTTCATGTCATATCAAAGAGTCTTAGTAAACAAACAAATGATGTTTAAGAAAATTGAGGTTATGTTTCATGATGGCAATTGACAATGACTGTCCGCATTACATACTATGAAGGCATTTTTAAAGAGGGACATGGAGTAGAGGCTTCAAACTATATTTCACACTGGAATTTTGATTTAAATTGCACTTCTAATTACATTTGACATACATATCCTGTTACAACATTTGCTTCTTGTTCCATTTTAAGTATTAATGAGTTTCAAATCTTTGTTTTGTAAATAACTCTTAGAATAAGTAATAATTACACTGAAATAGCTAAAATTAGTATTCTGTAGAAAAAAGCATTTAATTTTCTGAAATATTTGCATCTTAATACAAAGCAGTAGGAGTAGGAATTAAATTTAAATATTCTTAAACTGCTTCCTTTGAGAATTCTCAGTCTTAACTTTAGCAAAGTTTCTCTAAAATGTGTTTTTACAACATATATCTCTATTTGGTTACAATCAGAATAATTGCTTTCTCACATTATCTCTTTGAATGATCAAACTCAACAAACATTTATTGATTACCCACCTGTACAAGAGTTTCTTTTTTTTTTTAATTACTTGAAATATAATGTTCTGTTAAAGGATGTGAGTTAACAAAATGTAAATCAGTCCAACTCACAGTGAATTTCTTCTAGTTTATTATTTTAATCAGGGCTAACTTAGTGAAAATTCCTGTGTAGGTCTGAAGTTTAAAAGTGAGTTAATAAAGGAAATAAAATTCCGAAGTCTGAGATATTTTGATATCTCAAAACTGAGATTTGATTCACATTAGATGTGCTCACTTCGGCAGCACATATACTAAAATTGATTCACATTAGATGCAACGTTCTATGCATTATTATATTCAAACTACAACGTGAGTGATTTAGAATGATTTGTTTATAAACAATTTGCCACTTTAATATTAAGATAGAAAACAAACAAAAAAAATCACCTCCTTCCTCCCTTCCGTCCTCCCTCCCTCTCTTCCTTCCTTCTTACCTTATGTGAGTTTATGTATTTATATTAGGTGGGTATATATGTGTTACTTCAGCAAAATTAACACCAATTCCTCACCTGAAACTGTGCTAAGCATGGGAAATTAAAGAGAAAGTAGGAGTGAAAAAAACCAGGCAAAATCAGTTTTGAAATACATTATCTTTGCACATTTTAAAGCATAAAGCTTTAGAGGATTCATTTTTTTTTAATTTTTTGATTTTACTTATTTGTCAGAGAGGGAGAGAGATATACAGAGCACAAGCAGAGGGAGTGGTAGACAGGAGGAGAAAGACTCCCCGCTGAGCAAAGGAGCCTGATGAAAGGCTTGATGCAGGGCTTGATCCCAGGACCATGAGATCATGACCTGAACCGAAGGCAGAGGCTTAACCCACTGAGCCACCCAGGCGCCCCAAAGCTTTAGTGCATTCAATGAGCTGGTACATATGACTTTTCAGTTAAGGACAATTTCAAAATAATAATGAAGTTACTTGAGGGGCACCTGGGTGGCTCAGTGGGTTAAAGCCTCTGCCTTCGGCTCAGGTCATGATCTCAGGGTCCTGGGATCGAGCCCCACATCAGGCTCTCTGCTCAGCAGGGAGCCTGCTGCCCCCTCTCTCTCTGCCTGCCTCTCTGCCTACTTGTGCTCTCTCTGTCAAATAAATAAATAAAATCTTTAAATAAACAATTAAAAAAATGAAGTTGTCTCAATTAATTTTCTTTAACTAAACAAATCAAAAGTACACGATTACACATACTTGTCAAATACTTTGGTATCTTCACATCATCTCTTACCTATTTAGAGGACTAATTTGTAGTTATGAAGAAGAAAAAGGAGGAGAAAGGGGAGGAGGAAAAGAAAAGAAGATTACAACTTCTGTTTATGGCAGTAGGGTAGACAACATAAACTGAAAGTCTTCCAACAAACAGATTTTCAGGAAATCTTGAAAAGTATAAAGTAATTCCTGTTAAAGGAATGGTTGATCTATAAGAAAATAAAAGGAAATCCCCAGGGGTTGATATCAAGGAGGAATATAAACTCCAGAGAGATGAGAAGAAACTGAATCTGGGAATATCCTGGGTATAGAGGCTAATCTCAGCAAAAAGAGGCTTAGAGCAGGAATGAGGCCTCAAGTCCATGCAATGTGGAGATTTGGAGTAAAACTCATTCAAAAGCCAGGACCCTCCATGAGCCATAGACTCAATGAAAACTAAAAAGAGAAGAAAGATAATGAAAGGAAAGGTAAAAAAAGAAAAGAAAAGAGAAGGCAAGGGAAAGGGAAAGGGGAAGGGAGGAAGGGAGGAAAGGAGGAAAGGAGGAAAGGAAGGAAGGAAGGAAGGAAGGAAGGAAGGAAGGAAGGAAGGAAGGAAGGAAGGAAGGAAGGAAGGAAGGAAGGGAGAAAGAGAGAAAGAGAGAAAGAGAGAAAGAGAGAAAGAGAGAAAGAGAGAAAGAGAAAGAGAGAAAGAGAGAAAGAGAGAAAGAGAGAAAGAGAGAAAGAGAGAAAGAGAGAAAGAGAGAAAGAGAGAAAGAGAGAAAGAAAGAAAGAAAGAAAGAAAGAAAGAAAGAAAGAAAGAAAGAAAGAAAGAAAGAAAGAAAGGAAAGGGGGTACAGAGGGAGAGGAGAGGAGAGGAG
Source organism: Procyon lotor (assembly GCA_028646535.1). NCBI lineage: Eukaryota > Metazoa > Chordata > Mammalia > Carnivora > Procyonidae > Procyon > Procyon lotor. Next base: position 86,305,580 of record CM053603.1, on the reverse strand, counting down.
AGGAAAGGAGAGGGGAGGGGAGGGGAGGGGTGAGGAGAGGAGAGGAGAGGATAGGAAAAGAAAAAGATGATAGAAAGAAAGAGAGATGAGAAGGGAGCTTATTTCTCTCAACCTAGGCTTCAGGATCTTAGCAAAGGCTCCCTTAAGAATTCATAAGCATAGGCCAATTAAATTCACGTTTAGGTAAAGGAATATATAAATTTGTGGAGAAAGTTACACAAGCATTGACTGATAACAATAATAAGCTCTAATAAGCTGATCACAAGAAAAAAATTGTAACAATGGGTGGTGATGGATGCTAATTAAACTTGTGATCATTTTGCACTATATACATATATTAAATCATTTGTTGTACATCTGAACAAATATAATGTCATATGTCAGTTACATCTCAATAAAAACTTAGATGAATGGACAATTTTCTAGAAAGACACAATTTAACATTTATACTCCATATGGCATTTAAAAACTAAATCAGTAATTAAAAACCTCCCTCAAAAGAAAACTTTATGCCTAGATTTACAGGTGAGTTCTGTCAGACACTGAAGGAATAGATAATCCCAATTCTATCAACTAATTCCAGTTAAGTGAAATATAGAGAAATACTCTTCAGTCATTTTATGAAGCTGCTATAATTTTGATACCAAATTAAATAACTATAGGACAAAAAAGGAATAGACCAATCTCACTAATTAACAAAGATGCAAGTATCTTAGATCCAATATTAGCACATGAAATCCAGCTAAGAATATAGAAAATAATACATGATAACACAATTAGGCTCATTCCAGGGGCAGAAAGGTGAGATTGTCATTTTAAAAGTGATTAATAGAATTCATCACATTAATAGGTAATGGAAACGTGATAATTTCAATGAATTTAGAAAAAGCATCTAATTAAATTCAGCATTCATAATAATTAGTATGCAATAATTAAAAAGGCAACTACCCAAAAATCTATAGCAAATGTATGCTTGATGATAAAATAATGAAGCATTCTCTTTAAAGTAAGGAAAAGAATAAGACACTCCTTTTATTTCTCATTGTATAGTAGATCTAAGGCAGCATGACTGGAGTTTTAAATGTAGGTGTTAAGAAAGGACATTCTAGACTTATGGGAAGCATTGTAAAAGGTACAGATGTGTGGAAAGTATAAAGCCACTTCAATATAGTTGGAACATAAGTTGTGAGAGAGGAGAGGGTAATGAAAGGAGACAAGACTAGAAATACAGACAGGAACCTGGTCTTATAGAGCTTTGGGTTGAGATTGGGTTTTATTTTATAGATGAGGAGGAGCCAATTTCAAGCCAGAGAATACTGTATCCATATTTTAGAGTGATCTCAATGGTAACAATGAGGAGGACTGTTTGAAAGGGGGAAAGATTAAAATATTTTTTTACTCAGGCAGGGTGAATCCAGACTTTGTTTCACCTAGTATCCCCATTCACCTTGTATCCCCATTGCCTCCAATACGTCTGACATAGAGAAGGTACTCAAAAAATACTTGTCAATAATTGAACACTGTAAACAGGAAAATAAGGACATGCAGGGCAGTTTTTAGAGAGAGGAAAAGTTAGCATATTCAGTATTTGGTCATCCATTGAATGCAGAGATTGATATACGAGTATGAATCAATGATACTAAATATTCTGGCCCGGATGAGTGGTAGAACCATGATTAAGAGATAAAATAAAGTAAGAGAATCTGATTTGAGGCATGAAAGAGAGGTTCCATTTTTGTCAGACTGAGTTTGAAATGCTTGTGGGATACCCAAGGGAAGAAGTTCCAGGGAAAGTGGAAATAAGCCTCTGGAGTAAAAGAAAAAGTCTTGGCTAACGGTATGTATGTGTAAATTTCAGTAATTGCTTCAAGGTCCCAGATCAGTAATTCCATAAGATGAGATTCTCCAGTATAAAACAAAAATGCCTACCTTTCTTCTTCAGGGAGAACGTTCCACATTGCTCACAAGGAAATGTCAATACTTTGGGGTTTTATTGCTTTGGGCAGGGTGGAGGGGAGAGTTGGGGGGGTAGGAGGGTTGTTTCTTTTTCTGATTTGGGTTTTAGCATACTTGACCACTGCCCACCCTACCTACCCATCCATTTCCAAACACAATGAAATGGAATATTTTAATGAAAAATGCTTGCCCAAAGCCACTCAGTAACCTTACTGAAATTTGACTGCTTTCTTATCTAAAGTGATGAGAACCAGAAATAGTACTAGAGTATAACTGAGCCGTTGGATTATTATATCTGTGCTGTGAAAACAAATACAACCAATATTAACCCAAGTGGTTTCAGATGTCCCAGCTCTCTGCCTAATATTTTGATAACCTCTCCTCAAATGTCTTGAAATCAACAAAATCATTTGTAATTGATGCATCTTTGTCAAATCCCTCACTTTAGAACAGTTTTTTTGAATTAGAAAATTAAAAATGAAAGTAATCTTCCCTCAGTTGGAAGAAGGATAGATTGTATATGAAACAAGATTTTCTCAAGGAACTACGGTATAAAAGCAAGTAAACAAGTGTTCATGTATTTGGAAATGCAGATGACCTGAGTACATCTTGATGACCCTGAGTGAGTTGCTCTATGTTAGCTCGCCCATTCTTCTATTTTTGTCTTTCATCTCCCTCACCAAACACCATGTACATAACTAGGTTCTTACAGGATTCTCTGTGTAATCCAGGAGACCATTCTATGATGGCCCTTTGCTTTATTTCAGTTGTAATTGCTAATCAGAATTGTAGTCATCTGAAACCAGCCCCATTCCATAGTTACTTGAGATCCTGCTGTCTGTGGCAACAGGGAATGAAGTCAGGAAAATGTGCTGGGTATCCTCCTTGCATTCTGCGTAGACATTTAATCCAACTCCCGGGCGGGGGGGGGGGGGGGGGGGAGTTGTAAATATCTGTTCCTAAAATTAGCCATCTGTGACCTCTCAGTCTCAGTTCATAAAATTGGGTTAACACATGTGGATACGCCTTTTTAAAAAAATATATTTATTTATTTACTTATTTATTAGATTTTTTTTTTTGAGAGAGAGAGAGAGAGAGAGAGCATGAGAGGGAGGAAGGTCAGAGGGAGAAGCAGATTCCCTGCAAAGCTGGGAGCCCAATGTGAGACTTGATCCTGGGACTCTGGGATCATGACCTGAGCTGAAGGTAGTCGCTTAACCAACTGAGCCACCCAGGTGCCCCGTGGATACATCTTTTTAAAAACAATCTGTACCACCATGTTATGTTTCCAGGTATATATAACAATTGTACATCTCTTTTCCCATTTTTTTTCCTCTAACCAGCAAGTCAGGTTGTTTTTTAAAAAATAGTAGTGAAGTATTTAGCATAACAAGCTACACATGGTGGGAAAATAAACATTTCTCATGATTAAGCTAGAACTCACAGTTGAAATAAACAGTGATGTACAAAGTTCATTAAGATTATTTGTTACCAAAAAATAAAAATTAAAAAAAAATTATTTGTTACCAATCATTTGGAAGGTCAACACTTCAGCAACATGGCTGTCATTTATATTTGTGGTTACTGAACAATATGTACCGAGGAGGACATAAAAACCTACTTATGGGATCAGGGAGGAAAATGAAACAAGATGGGATCAGGAAGGAGACAAACCATAAGAGATTCCTAAACTCACGAAACAAACTGAGGGTGGCTGGGAGTATGAGGGTTAGGAATAAGGTGGCTGGTTATGGACATTGGGGAGGGTATGTGCTATGGTAAGTGCTGTGAAATGTGTAAGCCTGACGATTCACAGACATGTACCTTGGGGCAAATAATACATTATATGTTAATAAAGATTTAACTTGGGAAAAAAAACCCACTTGGGGATATTTATATAAGGCCTATCAAGAAATTATCTTGGTGTTTGACATCTAGGCTACATTGAGGAAATACAAAAATTAAAAATAAATATAGAGAATGAGAACATGTTAATGTGGAATTTTACCAAAAAACATCAAAGAAAAATTGAAATAGTAATCAATAGTTATGTTCAGGGGGAGGGAGAAAAAAAGGAGAGAAAAGTCAGTAAAACAGGTAGCAAGAGTGTGAATGAGAGGGAAAGGTGAATAAAAGATACTAAGAGATAGTTCCTTTATTGTAGAAGTAGAAATGACTTACCTTAGCAAAGGACACACAAAACGGAAAAGGTACAAGGACTATAAATGATATAAAAATATATTCCTATTTCAACCTAAGTTTACAGTAAAACCTGAAGTCACCCTAAGCCATTCAGAACATTCCTAGTATCTGAAAGTAGGTGAAAAAGTCTTTATGAGTATGAGTGGAAGGCAGCTTTAGAACTGAGAGCATGGACAAACATTCATTCTGCAGAAAAGAGAAGAAAAAAATCATTCCTGGTAGAGAACTTACCTGAGCCAAACATGAAGGCATGAAATCAAGAGTATGGTAAAAGTAAGTGCAACAGATAACTCAGTGTGTGAAAATTATTGAGTGGGTATGAGAAAGTGACAAGAATACTAACTAAAAGCATGGGCTCCGGTTATAAAGGAGACTGAACTTTCCCCTACATGCATTGGGAAGATATGTAAATAAGAATATCAAATTCACTCTTCAGGACTGTAGAGGATTTGCGTGAGGCAAGATCTAAAGAAGAATCTGAAACGCCTTGTAATTTTTGTAATATCTTGGGTAAAATTTTGAGGTGAATATCAATCAGTAAGGAAGCCCACGACCACATTGGAAATTTCTTAGTTTTTGCACAGAGTTGGCTTCTAAGAAACTTAGAAAAACAAAACAGCCCCCAGAGTGGGGTATGTCTCCTCTTGGGGAGCACAGAGGGAAGAAAGGCAAGTA
>CM053603.1:86239125-86300247 GCA_028646535.1 Procyon lotor | reverse complement strand
AGGGCTGGTTTGGTGTTTGCAGATTCTTTCAGTTTTTGTTTGTCCTGGAAGCTTTTTATCTCTGTGCTAGATATTGTTAATAGAGGTAAATGAATAGGTAGGATTCCTGGTCTCAGAAACTCCCATCTTACAGGTAAATCTTAACTTGTGCATTACTCATTTATTCTCTGAAAGTTTTTCCATCATCTGCCTCCCTAACAGGACACACTTAGGCAATTGTCATCATGCTCTCAATGTATATGCACTCAGTATCTTTGTAGAAATTATATTATTCTATTATAATTGCATAATATGTCTGCATTAGATTGTAGGTCACTTAGGTTCAGGGAGTCTGTCTTTCATCTCTCCATTCCTGGTTTATAGGAGCAGCTCAACGGGTAATTTTTCTTAATGAACAAATTAGTGTGAAACTCTGGAAACGTCTACAGAACTGAGCCATTTAAATTGTATTATATCTAGATATTACTTTTTGATTATGGATACCTTTGTTTTTCTATTTGACATTTTTTTCTTTTAAAGATGCCAATTTAAAATCTACCTAAATATAATTAGAATTTATTTTCTTTGAAATTACTCGTTTATTTATTGGAAATAAGTATATAATACAGGCACAGTGGAAAACATGGCCATTGTTCTTAAGAAACTCATATTCTAATAAGGAAAACAGGACAAATCTTTATATCTATATTACAAATCCATTAAAATTTCATTTAATAGCTTTTAAGGAGTGTCTACTATATGTTAGGCACTGTGCTAGAAATTATGGATTTTTTTAAAGAATAAGAAGGGGTTCCAGACTTTAAGAATTCTATCTTACAAATAAGGAACTAATGCTGCTTATCCACAACAAAGGAAAAAAAAACAATTAACAGAATCATTAATTGTGCTTTGTGAAAACCTCTATTGTAATACATTTATTTTAATTAAGGCCTTCTACCTAGATCAAAGGTGTTAACATGGCTTCCTGGTGTGAAATGTAAGACTTGTGAAATACTAACCACTTGCCTTTACCCAAGTCCTGTAATTACTGGAGGACTTCTTACTTAAACAAACAATTAACTTTGATAATGAAAGTGTAAAAACAAATACTGTGGACATTAGTAATGATAATAATCTTTAATTACTTGCATAGTCAAAACAAATACAATCTAAAACAATTTATTAGCTGTAATTATAAAGGGACTTTTGTATGTATGTATGTATGTATATTAAGTAAAATGGCATATAGGCAGAGTAATAGCTCAGTACAAAGAAAAGCTAGAATACTTAGTGACTAACGTTAAAAAATTCCAGACTGATAAGATTTCACTTAACTTATGGAACGTTCAGAAAACATGAATCAAGGGGTGCGTGGGTGGCTCAGTCCATTAAGTGTCTCACTTTGGCTCAGGTTATGATTTCTAGTCCTGGGATTGAGGCCCACACCCTCGCCCCACATGGGGCTTTGCATTCAGCAGGAAGCCTGCTTCTCCTTCTCCCTCTGCCCCTAAAATCTTTAAAAAAAAGAAAGAAAACATTAAGAAAAGGGAAGAGTAGGGGAGGCGGGTAGGGAAAAGGGTTAAATAGGTGATGGAATTAAGGAGTGCACTTGGGATGAGCTCAGGAAGATGTACGGAATTGTTGAATTACTCATTACATTGTACACCTAAACTAATAAAATACTATGTGTTAGTAACTGAATTAAAATAAAAACTTAAAAAAAGAGAGAGAAGAGTGTTTACCAAATAGGAAAGCAGTATGAATATAGATACATTTAGAGGCATGGAAATACAGCAAGTTCAACTTTGATTGGAGAAATAAATTACTTATATATATTCTTGAGTCTTGCTATTTTATAATATTCATACTATGAATGAGGGTTTATATTAAATATGTTGGTGCTCATTTGCTTTTAAGATGGAAAGCAAAGCAAAAAATCTTAATTTCAGAGAAAATTTATGTTATAATATGGCATATATGGCTATCAAGCCTATTACAATTTTGTGCCGAGGTATTTTTTTGCTTATCATTGTGGATATATTGGGAAAATGTGATGTGTGCCACACACTTCAGTATATGTCATTGAAAAATGGAGAATCATTCAAGTAGTGAAATAATTATGTATGTATAAGATGAATAGAATATGAAAACTGAAAAAATAAATAAAAGGTTAATATTTAAAATAACACTGTGTAATATTCTAGTACATTTGATGTTCCTTGAAAAACCATGTCTTTAAAAGGGGAGGTTTTGTTTAAATAGATGAAAATACCTTTTAAAAAATAAGCAGGTAAAGGCCAAATTAACTCATCTTATAAGGAAATACTACAAAAGCCAAATTCTCTATTTTTTATTTCTGCTATTAAAAACACAACAAGAAGTGTGGCAGTAGTTATAGTTCTATTTCTACTGTTCCAAAACCAGTGTAATTTGGAGTACCTCTAGCTAACTGATGAAGTTAAAGTGATATTCAATATTTCCTGTGGATTCATGTTAATTTGTAGTTTTAATTTGTTACCATTCACAGCAGAACAATTTCCTCACCAGGTTTCCTCATGGAAAACAATCCTCAATTTGCCAGAACTCCTACCACACAATCTTTAGAAGTAGAGGGGCAGGATTGATTTTCAATACAAGAAGCAAATTACATCCTTGTACAATGTCCATTATCTCTAAAAAATCTTTAGCTTATGATAATATAGGTTCTAATTACCTCATTACTCTTAGTTGCAATTATTTACCATGAAATACCTGATATGTTTCCTTTTCTCCAAGATAAAAGAGAGCTCATCTCATACTTGCTTTCCTGAACACAGTGTAATTCCTAGAAACTGACTCTTAGATAACCAAAATGGTGACCAAAACAGATATGAAAAATTAAATGAAACTTTTAGAAATGATGGAGCCAAAATATTGCCTTAAAACTTCCTTTACCAACTTCTAGAATCTATCCAAATGATTAAAAAAGAAGGAATTGGGGGAGTAAAATATCAGCAATGAAATAAGGAATAGTATCCACAATTCTACTGGTTGCTACTATTTCCTATTAAACTTCAAAGCATTTTTTCAAATATTTATATCAAATATAAAGATGACTTTGGAAACTGACAACTTCTTTTCAAGATATCTGCACATTATTATGAGAAATAAATAGATAAAATTCCACTGAATATCAAATATGCTCTGATCAGGAGATCTTATAGGAACAATGGAAACTCTTCCACTGCAGATCAATAGCATTCCTTATCTAGTAGAACTGACTGTACTTTGCCATAGATCTGACCATGTCCCATTGTTTCCTGGAAATTATTGTTATTTTTTGGTCCCCTGCCCTTGTGGAAGGCAAACAAATAAATCAATAATGCTTTTTGCCAGACACTGCTTTTGTTCCGATTGCTATATATCAAGTTTCTTAAATTTATTGTGTTTTTTAAACATAGATTAAAAAAACAAAAAGGGAAGCTAGAGTAAAGTCACAGTTGTGTATCTGTGACTTCCACGTTATCTGTATAGTTCTTAAATTTAATTAGCTCTGTAGGAAATGGTGCACAACAATCATAGGCCATTTGGTTCACTATCTTCCCTTCAGAGTTGCTCCTGGAGTGGCTGAATCACTTTGGAAGAGTGGAGAGAGTGAACAGGGACCAACAGTTGAACTCCTTTTCTGTCTGTTAGGCTTCTAAGCTATAATCTCTAGAGGTGTCTTTTTGTACTTGTAGTCAGTTGTATTTTATAGCAGAAAATATTGGATTTGGGTAATTCTTACATAGGCACTAAGTGTTTAAACAAGTTAACTTAGTAGAGGGAACATCTGTACCCACTTGACCCACACTCACATGCACACACATATATATGATGTGTGTGTGTGTGTGTGTGTAATGTATATACTATACATACTATGTATATGATGTATATACATATTTTTTTTTCTGTAAACCATATACCTTTTCCTATTCTCAAAAGTGAATGACAAATTAAAGCTCTTTTAGGGATTCTTATAGCAACCTACATATTCCAGTGAACAGTTCAAAGATATAACAACCTCCATCTGTAATTGTGAAATGAAGTTCAGCAAGATATTGTTCAGAAATCATCAGTTACCAGTCTTGCTGTGCCACCTTTGCTAAAATTGTTTATAGTCTGGCTCAGATTCTCAAGACATGGTTTGAGGAAAAATTCCATATTTTGTCTTGTTTGTATCACACAAACTTTGCAAAAGAAGATGGTCAGTATATACATGGTTTTATGTGCACATTGAGTATAGTTTTCAGAAAGGAGATATTCCAAGATCCCACCAAATTTGCTATGACTAGGGAAGATTTTAGAAGATATGAAAACAATCTGTTTGAAGTCACTTTTTACAGTAGTGAACTAGTAACAGACAAGTGGAGAATAACCACAGAAAGTCTTAGACTGCAAATCTTATAGTCTATCAAATGTATTCCCAAAATGGCAATACACGAGAGCAATCTAAAATTGGAATGTACTTTCCAAGAGTCATGAAATCCTCCTTTCTCTATTTAGGTTGGTTGTGCTCCTGCTGTAAAAGTTTCAATAAATATAGAGAAAAGGCAAACAGAGACAAAAATTCCTCAACTCCCATAACCACAATGACCTACAAATTTCTTAATTAGTTTTATTAATAATATGAATCTGTATCATGCTTAAAATTGTTAGCCCCTTCAAAAAAGCACCAAATTTAATGCTTAAAAAAAAAAAAAACAAAGAAAAGCAAGCAAACAAATGAAGGAAAAACCTTAGACATGACCTATTAAAGTAGGTAGAGCAAGACAAAACATATTTTTCTATTATAATTTTAAAATGATAAGAGCTATGTAATTAAAAAATAAGACATGAGTTGAAAAGATATTAAATTATATTTATTTATATATATAATTACATACCAAGAAAACCGAACTACTAGAATTAAAATGTGAGTTCACTAAATAAATGGATACAAAATAAATATACTAAACCCCCCTAATAACTCCCTTGAAAGCTAACCATAATGGTTTTTTTTAAGATTTTATTTATTTATTTGAGAGAGAGAGAGAGATCACAAGTAGGCAGAGGGGTAGGCAGAGAGAGGGGGATGCAGGCTCCCTGCTGAGCAGAAAGTCCAATGCAGGGCTCCATCCCAGGACCCTGAGATCATGACCTGAGCCGAAGGCAGAGGCTTTAACCCACTGCCACCCAGGCACCGCTAGCAATCAGGTTTAGAATATAATTAAATAAAGATTTAATTCAAAACACATACACTTACCAAGAAATGTGCAGAACATATATGAAAAGAAACTTCTACAGAGGAATATAAAAAGAAAACAAGTAAATAGGAAAATATTACATGATTTTGGAATATTTGTGAATTTTCTTCAAATTAAGTTGTATATTTCATGCAATAGCAATCAAAATTACAAAGATTTTTCTTGAAAAATTTGTAAAATATATTTAGAAAAATAAGTGGATAAAAATATCCAGTAAAATTCTGAAAAAGATAATGAAGGCACTAACCTTGTCAAATGTGAAATTATAATTTAAGCTACATTGATTGAAAGTGTGGTGAGACTCCAAGAATAGACTAATCAATGAAACAGAACAAAGTCTCCATAAATTGACAGCAAAATTAATATCTGACAAAAGTAGCTTTTTTGAATCAGTGAGCAAGGTTTTGGTTATTAGAAAAGAAAAGAAGAAGAAATGAAAAGCAATTTCCAATATCTATTTGAGAACCAAAATAAAATAAATAAAACTCCAAGTCATTCCTCAGATCAACATGAATTTCAAATGTATTAAAGATGTAATATAAGTACCAGAAGAAATCTTCGATAATATTTTAACAATTTTTTACATTACGAATCCCTCTAAGCATACATCAATGGTAGACTACATAGAGTATATATTAACATATTCAACTAAATAAAAATTAAAACATAGTATTACAAATAACTATAAAAATGAGAGAAACATGGTTGGAGATACATATTTGTAAAACATCAATACTTTAATGTTCTTAGTTACAGGCAATAGAAAATGACTGATTAACATAAACAAAAGTAATCTGGGGAGTTACTCATAAAACCAGTAGCAAGGCTTGAGAGGTAGGTTTGAATCAGTGAGCAAAGCAGAGCAAGTATAGCCAAGGTCCTATATAGGAATAGCATCTTACCACCAGGTAATTATTGTGAAACTTCTAGACCTTTTACTCTACCACTGTCATCTCATATATCTCTTATAGACTCTGTCTCTACATCACTTCTAGATTCAACATTCCCAGCAGAAGTATCTGATTGGCCATCCTTAGATCATGGGACTCTGTTCTACTTGCCAGAAGATGGAGAGAGAAAATGTTATTTCCCATTTAGCTTCTAGGGTGCAAAGCGGGATGGAATTCTCCCAACTTAGAAAGGGAATTTGTTTGCTGGGCAGCCCAATTATTTTCTACTAAAACATCCAGCTCTTTACATTTGAAGACCAGGAACTCCAACAGATACTCCAACAACAACATAAATGAGCACATGACATTAAAATGGAGTTCTATTTCTCAAATAATGTAAATTATTAAAACAAAATTTGCAAAGAAATCATCAACCAAAATTATAAGAGTTTGGACATATCCAGTGCTGGTGAGAATGTGAGATAATGGACACTTCAATACAGTGTTACTGGGAATGTAAATTAATGTTAACTTTTTAAAAACATTTTATTTATTTTTGCAAGAGATAGAGTGTGCCGCACATGAGTGAGGGAGAGAGGGAGAAGCAGACTCCCCACTGAGCAGGGAGCCTGATGCAGGACTCCATTCCAGGATCCTGGGATCATGACCTGAGCCAAAGGCAGATGCTTAACCAGCTGAGCCACCCAGGTGCCCCTTAATGTAACTTTCCATAGAATATTCTCAACTATATTTCCTTCAGCATATAAGTTCCATGAGTGATGCCATTCTTTTCTGTTTTGCTTATTGCTATGTTCACAAATCTTAGAAGAGTACTTGGTATATTGTAATTCCTATAAATTATTTCTATAAATGCTGTTCAGTAGATTAATATTGACATTTAACTCTTATATTGTTTTTTTTGCTATACAATTTCACCTCTAAATATTTACCTAAGGATGTAAAGATCTACATGTTCAAAATCAGTTTTTGGTTAAATATTCTATGGTCTTTACATCAGTGGAATATTACATAGTTTTAAAAAATAGAGATGTGTATGTATTAAGAAGAAATAATGTTCATGACTGGGGCACCTGAGTGGCGCAGTCCGTTAAACATCAAAGTCTTGGTTTGGGCTCAGAAGTAATCTCAGGGTTGTGAGATGAGCCTAGTGCCCTACTCAGTGTTCAGTGTGGAGTCTTAAGACAGCTTAGGATGCTGTCTCCTTTTCCCTCCCTCTGGCCCTTCTTCCTGCACCCCCCCCACCGTCATGCTCTCTTTCTCTCTCAGATAAATAAATATTTAAAAGAAAGAAAGAAAGATAATGACCCATTAATGAATGCAAGAAAAGAAGTTTGCAAAATGATATCTTATTTGATTGAATTTTAATTTTTATTTTTATTTTTTCAAAAAAAAGGGACATCTCTACAGGTGATACCTGCATGGACAAAAGCCTGCTAATTATACATATCAAAGTGGTAACAGTGGTTCATCTTTTATCTCTTCCCTTCTCTTCTCTTTCTGAATAAATCAGTCTCAAAGCCATTTGTTTGGATCTTCATGAGGGGGATGGGCTGTCGTGGACTTTGTCATTTTCAGTAGTTGCATCCTCCACAATCTGAGTTTCCAACATACTTATACTTCTTGTTTTTCCAGGGTCATTCATGCTAGTTTCCTGATTCTAAAAATTCTTTGTGATGTACAACACAATTATTGTTCTCCTTGTTACTGCCTCATACTTCTACCTCCTCCAAATACTCTGACTTCCTTTCATATCAACCTAAACTCCTTGGCCAATTATTTAATCACTCCCTCAGATATATCTTCAGTTTGCTCCTGTCATCCTTTCTTGGAATTCATCCTCTTGTTGAGGAGACTAGTGAAAAACAAAGAAAATAAATAAACTATATGATGTAAGGTAATGTTAACATAAAGGATAAAAGAGGAATAGAGTATGGTTCTAATTTTATATGGAGGGGGATGTGTGCCTAGCATGTTCAAGGGACGTGGAGGAAGGCAATGTAGCTCTATCAGAGTTATGAAAAGGTGACAGCAAAAGATGACCTCAATGAGGTACAAGCAACCAGATATGTGGGGCCTAAATTTACCACCTAAAATCTTAACCACCTTTTACTTCTTGGTATAGTTTCTTCTAGTTGTGTTTTCTATGCAAATTATCTTACATAGTTGAGATTACGCCACATATTTTAACTTTTCACAGTGAGCCTTTTTAGTATTTCCCCTTTAGCATTAAAAGTTTCCAGTGGCATGATATTTCCAATATATTTTAAGTCACTGCATAATATACTATTACATATACACAGATACAGTGTCATTTACTACATACTGGTCAGAACCGATTGTTCATACAGAAAGCAGATAATGAAGCACAGGCGAACGATTCTGCAACTCAGCATTGGTTTTCTCTCACAACTCTGTGGAACAGTTCTTATTTCCATGACTGCACCTCTTCTCTGTTCCTTTTATTTTGCCTAGCCCATGCCAAAATCCATATTTTATAATGTTCTCCTTTTCCTATTTCCTGGGCCTGAAACCTCTGGAGTTCTCAACTGTGGGATCTTAAAAAAAAAAAAAAGAAAAGAAGAAAGAAAAAAATCACTATCTTTAGACCTATTTCTTATAGGTAAAGTAAAGGAACCATATTTTTTATATGCTAATACTTCACAAGTTTATGATAAATAGTACATCAGCATATGACCAGCTTGTTTTTTTATTGAGAGAGAGAACGAATGTGCACATGTGGGGCGCAGGGAGGGGCAGAAGGAGAGGGAGAGAGAGAATCTCAGGCAAGCTCCACACTGACCAAGGAGACCAACGTGGGGCTCAATCTCATGACACTGAGATCATGACTTGAGCTGAAATCAAGAGTCAGATGCTTAACCACCTGAGCCACCCAGATGCCCCAGCACATAGCTGACTTTTAATTTCCCAATTACAGAATGCCAGTATTTTTGGAGCAAAACAAAAAAATGTATGGTTTCTATTAGTGTGTTTGACAAGTAATTTACAAATAATTTAATTCACCTAAATAGGGAGACATGTCATATTGAAGACCTTATTAGTTCGTTATGCCTCTAGTATCCTAGAAGGAATGCATGACATCCTCTGGCCTACACAGCATCAGTATGGCTGGAAGCTCTTTAAATAGCAGGGAACCCAGAGAGAGAAGCATAAAATAAAGATTGGTAGGAAATGCACTAAGCAGATGTTTCTCTCCTTCAGGGAGAATTCTAGAGATTATCCCAATTTGGGCCATAGGAGGTGGAGGTGGATGGAGAGAAGGTAATTGGGATCATCCTGGAGTAGATGTGAAATTCCCATGTTTTTAGCACAAGGCTCTGTTAAGAACATCAAATATAAGCTTTCTAGTATGAAGGCCCTTTTAGGTCAGCATTTTCCACATAGTTTAATTGAATCAAGATTTAGGAACACGACTTGGATATTCATCCCAAAAGTGATCAAAAGATCTGCATAATCAAATCAGCCTTTATTAAGTATTAGCCGCATATCTGATGTAATGCTGAAGAACTTCTCCGCAGTTGCTTTAATGAAATAGCACAGTTACTATTACTTGATTTAAAACGACCATGGATATTAGTGCTATATGTGCCATTATTTAAATAGCATAACAAAGACAGTTGAATTTCCCCAAACCATCACCTGCTCCTTGTTATCTTTATTATTGTAGTTATCTGTGTGTGTGTGTGTGTGTGTGTGTGTGTGTGTGTGTGTGTGTTGGGTAAAAAGCAAGATACCATGAAGGTAGTCTTTGTTCACTACAAATTTCTGTTCAGAAATTGAAATCTCAAAAAGAAACATTTTTATACTGAAACCCAGATGAATTACCATTTTGTCTTTCAAGCTCCTAGAAGTTTCCTCCCTCAATCTTCCCCAGCACATCCAGATTATGGCTTCCGGTGGAGCCACCTAATCACACAGTGGGAAAGATACATTAATGGAAGTCAGAAGTATAGCACTGAATAGACTAATGGAAGCTTTTTAAGAATTCCAAGTACTCTTCATATTAGAACCTTTGTCGTACAGGTGACAATATTAACAATAATAATCCTCTCTAACAAAAGACTAATATCAAGTCTGACTCGATAAGAGCTGCTGGTTCCACTCTGCTCTGTCCATGGATGCCCTGATTTCCATTTCTAGCCCTGAGTACATATTGTTCAATTCAATAACCTAAATTTTCACTGGTAAAACAGAATGTCAAAATGAATTCAGTAATTAGCTTCTCCGTTAGGGGGCTCATTTAATTTCAAAGCTAATGCTATCCACATTTCCGTTTCTAATTAATCCAAATATAGAAATGCTATAGTAACCAGACAGTATGTTCTTCGAAGAGCTGAACCCATGCCATTGTCATGGAGTCAACAAATGTTCTTCAGAGATGTGATTGTAGAACACCATTCCAAACAAGTGAAACTTTTTCTCATCTTTTTTTCTTGAATTTATTTGTTTTGCAATTTTAAAACATTTGAGAAATACACAACTTCTCCCAGTCTGATTTCTTGAGAAAATTTTTAACCAATTTCTAAATAACATAGCATATTTTTATAAGATTCAGAATAGAAGAATATGGGTTGAGATTATTTTGGGATCAAATCCCAGAAATTGAAAGCATCTATGGAAGAGTTCCTTAAGAAATATTTTTAAAAATAAATGCCTACCTGGTGGGGTAGCATAACAGATCCCATTCCATGAACAGGTTTGGCATACGTGAAATTATTTAGTGTTATAATCATTACTTTAGTTCCTTCTGGGGATATGTATCTGTATTCCAGACATCTTAATAGTCCAGTGGCTATGAAAGCAGGAAAGGAAAAAAGGAAAACACCGAGATTTGAAGCAATATCTGATTGTTCTCCAGTAGAAAAAAATGTTAAATGGAATATGGCTCACTTTCACTCCAGCAGTAAGGAGGACTATTTAAATGTGAAACTCTGCCCAAGTCACATTTTCAAATAATGCTGTCAGCTTTTCCCCAGAGGAAGGTGGAAGTTAGAGATTTGTCATTGGGTAAATAGAAAAATATAGGATCATGTGACTTACATATGGAAGCAGAATTAAACAAAGAAATGATTAATTAATTAATTGATTGCTTGAAGGACAGTCAGTCATTCTAACCATTTGGAGGTCAACCTGGAAGACTTCATCTGGAAAAAGCCTTATCAATTCACAGAAACAGTAGGTTTGAGACAACCGGAAGAAAAGTGTAAGAACTATCTGATCAGAAGGAAGCACAAACAGAGAAAAAATGAAAAGAAGCAATCAGTCGCCTGCCATCAAAATGAATACTGTTGAGTACAATGAGATAAATTGGATCCTCCTGGAGTGGTTGAAGTTATGATTAGGAAAACTTCCTAAGAATGATCTTTTGAATGACTATAATGAGGTTTTCAAGTAAGATTTATACATTGACAGTTTTTTAAATCTTCCAAAACACTGGTCAAGCAATAAGGATGTTTGACCTCTGCTTCCTTAGAACCAAATCAAAGTTAGGCTGTTTCATAAGAACAGAGCACCACCTTGTGTTGGTAAGTTATTACACCTTCCTGAGACACCTGTGGGAGGCCCTTGCCATCCAAGTAAATGAGAGCTGGTCAGTTATGGAGGCTGTTGAGTGAAATAGGCATACATAACAGCTTCTCAGTCATTTTAAACTCTTAACCTCATGTATTTAGCTGCGTTTATGTTCTAAGAAAGATAAAGAAAGCAAAATAAAAAAATGACTAGTCAGACAAAACAAAAAGTGTATTTGTACCTTTTAATATAAATGTTTTATTTCAGGAAAGAATTTTATATGCTAAATTCATAGCTCTGATCCTAAGTTGATTTTGCATTTGACACATTACCCTAATTTTTTAAAACTTGAGCTAAGTTTAATATCAAATCTCAATAAAACAATTTTTTTAGTTTGAAATGACTCAGAAGTGCATTCTTTCCCAAGTATTCAACAAATAAGAGTTCTTTAGAATCATCAAATATTAACTATGTTAAGTAGAAAATAAATTCACCCTATTTCTAGTAAAACCATAGGAACATTTATCAAGTAAGAAAAAAAACAGTAGTAATCAAGTAAGAAAAAAACATTAGTCAAATAGCATTACATACCTTCACTTTCCTAGAATCATTGCTCTAAGGATTTAATTTTTTTTATATAAAGTGAGAAATTTTAAGATCTGCAACTGATACAAATGTAATTTTGCTCATTCCTCAAAATTAAACCCAAATCTTAACATAAATTCCTCTATGGTTGTCCCATCCTCAGTATCCCTAGGGTACTTGGTTTTGTAAAATTAAACGTGTTTAGCGATTAGAGGGATTTTGCTCATGTCTCATGCTGAGCAGACATGCTCATGAGGAAAATGAGCAGACATGCTGCTCATTCAGCATGTCTTCTGTTCTTTGGGTAAAACCTCCTGGTCTCAACTCCTTTCAATGTCCCCCAGCTGTCTAGAAGGGTGTTCATTACTCTAGGACTTTCTGCAGTGGTAGAAATGTTTTTTGCGCTATACAGTATCATATATCACCAGCCACATGTGACTCTTAAGCAATTGAAATGTGGCTAATGTAACTAAGGAACTAAAATTTTAAATTGTATTTAATTTTATTCAATATAAACTTAGATTTAAATAGTCCCATGTGGCTAGTGGCTACTCTCTGAACAGGGTAGGTGTACAGAAATGCCTTAGCAGAGAAATAGCTGTTGAGTGAATACATGACAAGTTATTCGAACATGGTATGTTAAATGATTTCTACTTTTTTAGTGTAGGAAGTAATTAAAATTCTCAACTTCACATTTTATGTCTTTTCTTGAGAACTCAACTCAATCCCTGAGAGAATTTTTTATGATCTAAATTATTGAGATAGTCTTGTTTCCTTCATACACTCACTTTATGCCCTTCATTCTTAAAAAAAAAAAAAAGTTTAAGTTAAAAGCATTTTGTTTTCTTCATTCTGGATGTATTCTGAAAGCAATAAATTTAATTATTTGTTTCATTAGAACAACATAGGACGGTTTTTACACATCTGCATAAGCAAATTTGAAATTTATGTGAGTAGACTTTAAATTCAGTACAATCTCTTCCAGATTTCTAAAATAAAGTCATAGTAGAACCCCTAATCTCATTAGTTCTTTCTCTCCCTCCCTCCTCACCAAGTATGTAAAATAATAGGCCATCCTGAAAAGCTTTTTTTGGGTGAAACCCTGCAAGTGTATAGGTATACCTTAATATTTTGCATTCCATCATTCAATTCCTCATTTTATTTTCATTTGTTTAAAAATAGTATTTATTAAATCTATATTATATGTCAGGCACTCTACCAGATACTTGGACAGATATAAAAATCAACTCTATTCATCTCCTTGAGGTTTATAGTTCTAGGGCCAGAAAGTAGCTAATTTTAACAGTTAAGAATATATATTGAGTAATTCTTTCCACAGGTCTGCGAATATTAACAAAGGATAAAAATAAGGTTTGAAGACGTTAAGTAACTTCTTTAAAGTAATTTAATTAGCACATGAAAAAGTCAGGATTTGAACTCCTATCCTCTTACTTGCAAGCCAGAAACTGATAGAAACCATGTTATATTGAATTTTCTATAAACAATTATTTTAAACATAACATTATAAGTGCCGTAAAAGTTTTGGGGAAATGCTATGAGAGGTCAGATGTCAGATGTCTAAAAGTAAGACATTTCTCATGAATTCATGTCTATTGAATATACACTTCTTTGATATATAGAGAAGTGGATTTGAGCATAAATAAGGTAGAATTTTAATGAGATAAATATTTGTCAAGCGATGTCTAATTTGAGCTAGAGACAAAACAGATCCCCCGATTACACAGAGTAGTATTTGATGAGGTGCAGGATTCCCAGATCATGCCTTTTTAATTTATTTACAGGCTTCTCTGGATCGCTATTTGAATAAAATATCTCAAAACACCATCAGTCTTTTGTGTTTAATTGCTAAACTTGAAATGAGAGACATATTTGGTTTATTCCAGGAGAATCAGGAGTGGGTCATCTCACACTGACTTTTATACAGGAAGGAAAGTGATGTTTTTATACTTTAACACGAAACATGTATTCCTTACCTTCTAGAAATATTTTTTTAAATAGACTTTTTTCTTTGTTTAGCTTGTTTTGTAAATGTGTAAAGAGTCAAAAAAAATAAATGTGTAAAGAGTTTTGATATCTAGTTTTTGACTCGTGATTGTAGAAGTGATAACGAACCGCCCTTTGTAGGAAACCTGTATTATTTTCAAGCAACTGTATCTGTATCCCTGTGGTCAAATGTGAGAATTCAGTATTGGATTAGTAGAGCTACAGGTCAAAATAGCTAATGTTTATTAAGTTAATGTTTATTGTACCTATTTCTTCTTATCCTTTTTCTATGAATACTTTCCTTCTTCCTGAATGTCTGTGTATTAAATTTTAGGGAATATTAACATTTCATTTTTTGAAGGGAGGTCATTATGTGGACCGAACACCAGTATCTCGATGACTGTCCCGTGATCAAGTCAGATGTGAAGAGGATAAACTAGGAAAAACATCCCAGTTGCCACCTTTAACAGATTTCTTTGGGGGACATTACTAACTCCCTGAGAGTCTTTTTAACATCTCAAGAAAGCTCCTGCCTGCCACACCCCAGCAAATGACTGAGACTGATTTCCATCCCACCATAGCAGCTTATAACTGAGTCATTTTCCCAAATTAAAAAATGATATAATGTCCTATACTTTGTTGTAAAGCAAAGTCACACTGGCCTCCTAGTGAATTAAGCAGTCATCTTTTTGTTGTTTATTTTGAAATATATTTGACATATGGCATTGTATTAGTTTAGGATATAAAACATGATGATTTGATAAATGTATTTATTATGGAATGATTACCACAGTAAGTTTACTTAATATCCATCAGGCATGTATGATTTTTTTGGTATGATTTTTTTCTTGTGATGAGAATTTTGAAGACCCACTCTGTTAGCAACTCTGAAATATACACTCTATTGTTATTCTTAACTATAGTCATCATGCTGTACATTACATCACCAGTTTATTTCTTTTGTAACTGGAAATCTGTACCTTTTGGCTACTTTTGACTCCTCATTTTGCGCCCCTCCTCTTCCAACCCTTCTCTCTAGCAATCACCAATCCGTTTTCTGTAGCTGCAAGTTTGTTCTTATTTAAATTTCTGGTAAAATATTCCATTTTGTTTAGATTACTTTATTACTCTTAGTAATTTTTCACTCCATTTTATACATGAAGAAAGTGAGTATCAGGGAAGCAAAGTGACTTTTGGGAATTTGACTCCAGAGCTTGTGTTCTTTCTGCTGTGTCACCATGTTAGGGAAAGCCAGAGGTGGTACTCAAGCTGAGTTTCCAAAAATGTGCTAGGCTGAAATTAACAGAGGGCAGGAGGTCAGCAATAGAAGCCTGGGATGGGAATGAACATGGCAGATGTGAAAGCTTGCCCGATGAGCCAGAGGTTTGTGTTGCAGAGTAGAATGAGTAGGACTTTGAGCCAGAAACAGAAGGTCTTGGAAGCCAGATGCACTGAGGAGCTGATTCTTTTGTGATAGATTACAGAGCAGGGCAATTGCATATTCAAATGACATTTTAGGAAGATTTCTTTAGTAAGTGAGAATGGATGAGAGTGGGGAAAAATAGTTGCAATCAGAAGGACAACTTGTCTAGAAATTGTAAAGAAAATATCACACTGGATACATGGTTAGAACAAGAAACTTTTTATGCTTCGAAACTTTGAGCTCCTAAAATGAGTGGTATATATTCATCATCTATTTTATGCATCTCTGTTTTCTTCTCAGTCAACTCAATGTGGCTTCCATAACCAACATTTCCAATTATTTTGCTCAGCAGTAGAATAATTGGCAAGGAAACACCTACTTACTTGTTTATTTTAAGTCTTCTCCATCAGTATACAAGTGCCATGAACAAAGAAAATTTATCTTGTTCATCTCCAGTATTCCTAGAACTTTGGATATATCCCGACACATAGCTTACTCTAGAAGTAAGCTTTTGAATTTTAAATCATTGGCTTTTGTTTAAATCATTATAATATATTTCAGATGTGATGTGTGGACATATTTGTATAGGAGGATTGGAAATATATATTATTCAATGCTTAGCAAAGTTGCTCATGGGAGAATCACATACTGGAGTGTAACTAAGTTTAAAATGATGGTGGCCTAATTCCAATTACTCAGAAGCTGATTAGTTTGCGAATCATCCACAGGCCCCCTGCTTCTCTTCCTTCTAACTGCTGCCAACTTTTGGCTAATTTTGTGCTCATTAGCACTTCCTCTAGAGCTTGGGCAAGGCGAGGGTGTGACCTTTGAGTCTGTCCATTTTGCTGCTTATTAACAATTTTAGGGAGGATATGGTGAGATAGAGATTGGAACTATTGGCAAACATGAATAAATATTTTATACTATTTTGTATAGGTTTTATCTACTCGTGTTGTTATTCCTACTTTATACATGACTAATTTGAAAGGTAAATGTGTAATATGAATATAATATACATAATGGTCTCTCTGATCATGAACATTTGTTGTCACATCCATACATATGGATTATAAGTGGGAATAGATCTTTGATTCCAAAGGTTATATTCAAGACAGTTGCATGCCAAAGTTATTCAGTGTACTATATCTTTTATGTTTCTTCATGTTCAAGGACTTACACAACTCATGTAACTTCATAAACTTTTTTTGTTTTAATTAAGAAGAGCCACACATATTTTAAGAGCTGCATATATTTTAATGACTTACTTTGACCATATACCATAAACTCATATGGTGACGAAAACACCAGGTTCTGTGATGAATTGTAATGAATTGCAAAATAATGTGGAATTAGAAATATCAATAGGAGAATTAGATATTATAGTTTTAGACATGAAGAAACAACATAAAAATAAATTATAACCATAAATTCAAATTCATTAAGATAAAATTGAAATATCAATGAAGGACAATAATATTAGTAACATAAATAATTTGCTGTAGGACCAATGGGCTTAAAATACACCTAATTGTTGCATTTTCTAAAGAAATGCAGTAAAAATATTATGTAGATCTATCAAATTGTTTGATGAAATCTCTTCTTCATATGGTACAAATTACTGTTCTGTGATTCTAGAGTTAGTTGGAATTTGTCACAAAAAAAATCCATAATTTTAATTGGCACAAGTGTTTGTGTTTGTGTGGTGAATAAAGAGATTAAGGAATATATAGGTACAGAGATCAAATTGTAATCTTTCACTTTTATCTTTGGGGAAAACACAGATGGAAGTAAAAACATAGGCAATGAAATTATTTACCCTTTTTTGAGAAATTAAATTCAAAATGGGTTTAGTCTTAAAATTTTGTTAGATATTTGCTAGATGTACAACAAAATAATGTAGATGAAAATAAAGGATAGAGTATGATTGAAGAAAATTTTGGATTATTTGTAAAGATGTTCTATTGACTTTGCCGGAAACTTAATTTGAATTAATTTTAAATGGACACTAATAAGTAAAATTAGATCATTTATCAGATCTAAAAAATTAGATCATTTATCATTTATAAGTATTACTTAATAGAATATATTTCCCAGTATAATGCAAACATACTTGTCTCAAGCTATACTGTGTTTTACTCATAATGTTTTCAAGAATTATTAAGTTCAGTCAGTGAAGATCTTATTAATCAGATTTTACAGTCTCCAAAGTTTATATAAAACAAGGTGAGATATAAATATATATACAAATAAATAAGTTTAGCAATACTATAATTCCAAATTTTAAGTGCATCAATACTGCTGTATTTCTCTCAGGTGCTGCCAATGTATTATCATAAATTCTATTTGTATTAGAAATTCTGGGGGAAAGAAACAAGTAATTCAGCAGAATACATTATTTATTTTTTGCAATGTCTTTTTGGCTATTTAAGAACCTTCCAGAGAAGCATGTATATACCAGTCACTGATTGATGCACATTATATAACTATATAACTATAGTTATATATGTATATACATACATATATATGTATATAGTTATATACAACTATATAAATATAGTTGTAAATAGGACTGTATTTGAATGCTACCCATTGGTACTAGTTGTTTATGGATGGCATCTGTTCTGAAGGGTCTATGCCAAAGTCATACTAGTTGTTAAGTATTCTGAATATCATACTAGTTGTCACTTTAATTTACTGGCTTGTATGCATGAAAACAGGAATTTTGTTAGCTGATTACTAGCCTTAGAAAACAAACAATTTTGGGGTGCCTGGGTGGCTCAGTCTGTTAAGTGATTTTGGCTCTGGTCATGATCTCAGAGTGGTGGGATCAGCCCCACTTTGGCTCCACTCAGCAGAGTCTGCTTGTCCCTCTCTCTGCCTCTCTGTCCCTCCCCCCTACTTGTGCTCTGCACATGTGCTCTCTCTCTCTCTAAAGTAAATAAGTAAATCTTTATTTTTTTTAAAGATTTTATTTATTTATATGACAGAGAGAGACACAGCGAGAGAGGGAACACAAGCAGGGAGAGTGGGAGAGGGAGAAACAGGCTTGCTGCCAAGCAGGGAGCCCGACACAGGGCTCGATCCCAGGACCCCGGAATCATGACCTGGGCTGAAGGCAGATGCTTAACAACTGAGCCACCCAGGCACCCAATAAGTAAATCTTCAAAATGAAGAAAAAGAAAACTATTTTTTTAAAAAATTAATCACTATATGTGCAGCTTACTTAGAAAATAAGCCATATTGTTTATATTTTCTTTGAAGCTCACGTCATAAATGCAGTAGTGTCACAAGAAGGAGTATTGTGATTGGCAGAAGGACACCAAAAGATGCATT
Source organism: Procyon lotor (assembly GCA_028646535.1). Lineage (NCBI taxonomy): Eukaryota > Metazoa > Chordata > Mammalia > Carnivora > Procyonidae > Procyon > Procyon lotor. The sequence goes on along the minus strand of CM053603.1, from coordinate 86,281,219 downwards.
CCAAAGGCATACAGTTCTTTACTAATACAAGATGAAGATACTCTTACAGAGATTAAGTAGAGCAGGCATTAACACAGCATGCTCCCAGAGAGAAGAGCTGCTTTGCAGACCCTCAGAGATCCCACAGGGAGTCAGCTCTTCAGGAAACTACCTGTGTAGGGTGAGGCAGTGGGCGGGTGCTGGAAGCTCTCCCTACCTCACTGTTTCAGAGATTTTTATCTCCTCCCGAGAACTCCTCCTGACTTCAAGGGACTCTGCCAAAATGCCTGCTTGCCACACAATATAAGAGCAAAACAACCTTAGCACCTACCTCAGTCATTCCTAGGACCAAATATAAAACCAAGTCATTTCTCCAGGAGCAGCCCTCCGCTGGCCCAAACTCTAGGCTTGTGTGACTCCTCTTGGATTAGTATCATTTTTACTAGTCACCCTGGATTTTATATTTTGATGATATCAGTAATGGAATAAGTAATTCGCCTACTACTCAATTATCTACTTTTCTCAGCTTCTGACAATTGGAAGCTACCAACTCCTCCTTGATTCCTTGCTCTGCACCCAACACAATGGCCGATATTTACTCTCCCTGGGCCAATAGTTCCACTCTCTACATACAAAAGAAAACATTGTGTATAACACACTCTTTAGTTCAGTTTTGTATAGCTATTTATTTAGGATTAAATGAACTATTTTTATTTGTGATATGAAGTGTGGTGAAGACAGATTCTCATTGCCTCAAGAGCTATAGATCACATATTGTCTATTCTGGAGTCTTACAGGATGGGAGACTTAACCATGTTACCCTACCTAGGCAAAACACACCAGAAGAAACTCACTCACTCACTCATTCACTCATTCACTCACTCACTCACTCACATATCTCTAAGTATAATAGCATCCATAGAAATTACTTCCTAAAAGATTTAGTGCAATCTTCTCCTTTCCTGATCATTTATTTTCTTTAGAACATAATACCCCGTACATGGCCATTAACTTCTGTCTGCCTTTTGCTTATCATGAAGTTGAGAAGAGATAAGAAAGCATCAGCAACCTTTCTCAGAGTACTAACACAAAACAAAGACAAAATAAGCCTCGGCTACATATATAATGGGTACGTTATACATAGGGTATTCAGTAATCCAATTTAAGAACATTATTAACCCAATATACCAAAATATCTGCTTCCACTTCACTCTTAAGAGCACAAATCATGTTTGCACATACAGTTAGAAGTAAGACTGGTTGTTTCATCTGTATTCGTCTTTACGAGCCATATGGAGGAAAAGATTTATAGTTGTAAGACAGAAATAGTTTCATTTTTTCCCCCAGATTTTAACCTAGGATGAGAAGAATCTGTGCAAAAACTAGAATAAATACAGCATGTTAAGTAAACTTGCTTTTAGAATGGAAATCAAGGTACTCTATCTCTTTTGAGTTTTTGGTTTTTATGTTTAATTACAAAGCAATGCATGTTTAGAGAAATAAGAGATAAAGGAAAAACACCACTAATCCTCCCAGCCTGTCCTGTTAGCCCCCACATCCCACCCCTCAAATGTAACTAACCTTAATGTGATCCTTTCACATCATTGTCTAAGTTAATACAAACCTTACTCATATATATATATTTGTATCACTTTTTTTTTTTTTTTACATTCAGAATTTTTATTTCAAAACAAAGAACCACAGTAACAGTAATAGAAAATCCATTTGGAAATATTCACAACCTGGACACTGAGAAATGGGAAAACTTCCATACAGCATTACTGCCAACCCACTGTTTTTGAGTGGTCAAAAGCAGAGGGGCAGTTAAAGGAAGTCACCGGTTCTACCAAGCCCCATTCCATGTAAGCTCTGTGAGTTTCTTTTCCAAAGGCTCCGTGACCAGGGGAGCAGTGAGAACTGGTGGACTCAAACACTGTCAAAGGCAGGGGGGGGTTGGCTAACGGGTCTGAAATATGTAAGCACCAAGGAGAGAAAGGGTGATCAAGCAACATATGAAGGAGGGAAGACAGAGTAGGTGTCATGGGGCCCAATCTCCATTTGTAAAAATACTGGGAAATTAGATGATTTGTAGAGGTGTATATATATATATATATATATATATATATATATATATATATACACACACATTTTTTCTTTCTCCTCTTCTTTTGTTAAGCAGATATGAGATCCTACTAGAGAAATTACTATGAAACTACCTTTTTATGTAATATAATGTGGATATCCTTGTAAGTCATGATACAGAGCTCTGACTTTCTTTCAAATAACTATATAATATTCCATGGTGTGGATGTTCTGGAAGCTATTCAACTGTCTCCTATAAGAGGACATAATTGCTTTTGTTGTTGTTATTTTCCAGTATTTATGACACTCAAGCAAAACTGCAGTAAACACCTGCCTCAGAATATCCTTGGGCACGGCAGCACTGCTATTTCTAGCATAGAATCCCACAGATGCAGCTGCTGGGTCAATGAATGTGTATATATGTCTTGTTTTCGTTTTTAATGCTACATTATTTTATAGAGGTGTTTTATGAACTCACGCTCCTACCAGTCATACTCACTCATTCTGGATATTATAGTTCTTTAATTTTCATTAATTCAGTAGGTGAAAAAATGGTACTTTGTATTGTTTAAATTTGTATTTTCCTGATTATTAGTGAGGTTGAGAATCTTATTTTATACCTATTGCCCATGTGCATTTTTTTTTCTGTGAATCTTTTTCCTTGTGGTGACTTTATACTATTAAACTTTTGTTATATGTATGTCAGATATTTTTCCCTATGGCTTTGTGATCTGCACTTTTTAATTCTTATGTAGTTGTACATATTCTTCCCTACTATTATTTTGAGTCTCATTATTTGCTTTAAGCTTTTCTTTATTCTAAGAAAAAAATACTTCTTAATATTTTTCTAATTTTTTTTAAAGATTTTATTTATTTATTTGACAGAGAGAGAGATCACAAGTAGGCAGAGGCAGACAGAGAGAGAGCAGGAGGCAGGCTCCCCACCAATCAGAGAGCCCGATGCGGGGCTTGATCCCAGGACCCTGAGATCATGACCTGAGCCGAAGGCAGAGGCTTAACCCACTGAGCCACCCAGGTACCCAATTTTTCTAACATTTTAACTAAAGTTTCAACTTCATTCTATTTGGAAGATTTTTTTTTTAATGGTTTGAGGTAGGGACTCTGATTTTTTTATCCTACATGGATAAACAGTTATAACACTTCTGGAATAAAATGCCATCTGTAGTATTTACTGTTTTCCTAGGTATCATTTTGTGTTTGGGGACTCTTTATTTAGCTCCAGGAACTTATTGTGCTATTTAAGTGCTCACAATTAGTATTTTATTATGATAGCTTTAGAGTATGCTTTGCTATCTGTTAAGGTGCTTCCAGTCCCTAACCTCCTGGATTTAATTTTTTAAAGATTTTTATTTTTATTTATTTATTTTTAAGTAATTTCTACACCAGTATGGAGCTCAAACTTGTGACCCTGAGATCAAAAATAAAACTCTTCACCAACTGACCCAGCCAGGAGCCCCCAGATTCTTTTTTTTTTTTTTTTAAGTATTTGTCTATATTTTTATTTTTCTGTCTGGATTTTAGTGTAGTACTGTCAACTTCAATATAATTTTTTTGGAATCATTATATACCAATTGTTATATATATAGTAACATATATATCTTACATTCTTCATGCACTTACATTTTTTAAATAAATTTTTACAGCTTTTTCTCATAGGTCTTGTACCTTGTTTTAAAGAAATTTCCCTGAAGTTTTCGATATTTTTGTTTGCTTATATAAATAGATCTTTTTCCCATTTCCAAGATCCAATATTTTTATTTTAAGTTGGAGGCACTTAATCTCATTACTATATCATCATAGAATTATCAATAATTTACATGAGTCTATAATTTTCTTCTGTCTCGAAAAATGTTGAATGATTGAAGCTTAAATTTAAAAAATAAAAACAAATAAAAACTCCCTTAATCAAGAATGTGTGTGTGTATATATATATGTATATGTATGTATATATATACACACACACATACCCTGGCCTCAGGATTAATGTTCTTTTTCTGAATGGAATGGCCCATCAACCAACTGCTAAGTGTTGTAGATGACACACAAAATACATGGAAGAGAAGAAGGAGCGACTTCTAGCTAATCGGTTCATTGGAATAAATACCGGAACCCAACAAGAAGACAAAGTTCACCCTCAGAAAATTCTCAATCTATTCAAGATACTGAATAACCTTCCAGAAAGATGAGACCTGTGTTTAGTCCATCCCTTTGCATCTGGGTCCTGAGACTGCTTAGCAGGGGAGCTTATTAGAGGTCATGCTGGGCCAGTTTCCAGGCCCTGGCCTCAGGAGACTGGTACTTCTCCTACCTGTCTCTCTGGCCCTCAGCTTTAGAACCCTGAGGCACACTGTCTGGAAACCAAAGCTGCCTGCTGGGAAGAAGTGACCACAAAGAGAAGTGTGGGTGTCTCCGCCAAACCCCAGCGTCAACCATCAGACATGTGAACGAAGGAGAATTTGAGATGATTCCAGTTCCTTCAAATCCTTCCAACTGAGGCCCCAGACATAATGGAGCATCTGTGTATCTACTCCACTATGGTGTGCTTTTTCCAGATTCCTGAAGTACAACTTCAGTAAGTCCGTGAGTGGTTGTTTTAAGCTTCAAAGTTGCGGTGCCATATGAGCACACAGTAACTGGAATAGTAACTGGAACAAGGAATGTTCTGGAATACTATCCTGGATAGTAACTGGAACAAGGGTGCCTAAAATATAGCCTCTTCAGTATCTATGTCTCTTAAGGACTTAATGACAGTCATTATGTTTCAGTAGTGGCTGGGCTAGGGTGGGGTACGGTTTGAAAATAACCTCAGGAATTTAGATCTGCCATCTGACCCAGAAGTGTATTTTCCTTAGGCCCCAACATTACAAATGAATCTCTTAATAAAATAGTTGTCCTTCTGAGTTCGTATGTTTAGCTTTTTGTGAAATCTGTTTGAACATGGTGCTGTATGGGTTACTTCCAGCAGGCCTGATATTGTCCTAGCTGTTTCATAAGAGATACTCTTTCATGCCACTGATTCTCGGCCAATGCATGAAACAGGCATGCTTCTGAGACAAGTTTCAAGGCAGTTTGTACCAGCCTGTGAATGAGTTTATTGATAAAACAGTATCAGTGGTTTGCACCTGGTTTGAATACAATGCCCGTGGGCTCTACTATTGGCTGGCCACATCGATAAGGTGCCTGCCTGACCAGCGGAGTGGGTATAAGATCCAGCTGAGATTCCATTTTGAGCTCCTGATGTCAAAGTGTTCCCTACACTGTTGGAGGTTCTTGATCCAAGAGAGAAAGCACAACCAGGATGGCCCTACAGAGGGAAGACCAATGGAGTCCACCCTGGACCTCTCTGGACAGCTTGCTATGAGGCAACACTCGTCTCTGATGCATAAATAGCTATAGTACATTTTTATGTTTTTCCTGCAATAAAGTGGAGATGTGTAAACATTGCGGTTGTGCTCTGTGAGTCTTCTTGGTGTCTTCTTTAGTTTTCTTTGGTGTCTGATTAACACTGTTATCGTGGATACCTTAAGTTGATCTTTGTGCTGGTTTGAGAATACACTTCACCTACACGTGCACGTCATTAGCCTCTTTTTTAGTTAAGATTACTTCTTTTCTTGCTCTGTTTTATGGGGGCTTCTGGTCTTTCATAGTCTTGAAACGCACTATGGTTATGACTAGGACCGAGGGTTAAGAAAGCTGCCGCCAAGATGAAATTTTAAAGAACATTTCTGAAGTTGGGAAGATCAATTTGCACTTCACATACTGCAGCACTGTGTACTAATAGGGCAACATCACTAGCCCATTTCGAGAAATGGCTTTTGTAGTGACAAGGTCAGAGAAAACATTTGGTGTTCTGCCAACCTTCCCCCTAGTCCTTATCAGGCAGTTCTCCAGTGAAGCTCTCCATAAACAAAACCTTCTGGCTATGGTCATTAAACCAGTGCTAACGGACTAACAAAGATGAGGCTACTCACTAATATTTTGGTTATTTTCTCTCTGAGTACCACTCCTCATCACTTTGAACTTCGGTGATTTGTTTTCTCCAGTGAAATATTGTCTTAAATGCTGTGTCACTTATGCATAAATAATAGGCAGGACATAATTTCCCAAGTTCCCTCTGGAGATAATACAAACACATGACTAGATGGAATCTTTAGGCCTGAGCTCCTGAGTCATTATAGTGAACAGTAGTCCTTAAGTGACTGTGCTAGGCATGAGATGTAAACAGGAAATAAACTTTCATGTGTTAAGCCACTGAAGGGCGTCTGTTACTACATCATGACCTGGCCTGTCCTGCTACTATAAGGTGTTCCTCTCTTACATCTGCCTTTTGGTACATACTAAACTTCCAGGATAGTCTGCCTTAAATAAATGCTAGGAGAGATTATTTGTTGAATGATTCTTCTATAAAAACTCCTCTCCCAATTTCCTTTTATCATTTCTTTTTTTTAATTCTTGGATTTGAAACATCATTGCAAATTATGTCTTAGCTGGTTTTTATATTGTGTAACTAGAAAAGGTTCCTCTCTAAAATCTATGTGTTGTATTCTAACATGAAGGTGGAATATATATTCCTTCAAGGAGCCATTTATTTCTCAATTTTTCTGCAATGATGTGGTAACTGTTTTCAATCAACGCCCTACTTCAGTGGTTACTGGTTACACCCATTTTTGCACGATTACAAGAGGAACACAAGCAACAATAATTTTGAAATTCATTACAATGCCAGGGTTTATATGCTCTCATTAAGCATTAATTGGTAGTTGATGGCTATTGCTATTTTTAACACCATTAGTTCATAGCAATATAATTAGTAACGCTAAGTACAGGAACCACATTAATAGCATTACTAATTGTAAATCTGGAGATAGAAACACAACATGACTGGTTAATTTCCAGGCAATATCTCATGATAATTAGCTGTAGGACATTTGTGCTGAACTAGAAAGGTAAATAATTTAAATTTTTTTTTTACATTTTTTGTAGTTTGCAATACTAATACCACCCTTCAATGCATGGATCTCATTCCACCTTCTGATGTTAACATTTTTCCCTCTTGGGCTCCCTTTTGATGTAGGCTAAGTAGTGATTCACTTGCCTCTCACAAGAAAAACATACTGTCATTGGTTGAGCAAATTTTATTGTTCCATACCCAAGTTACAAAAAGGAAATATAGTAAAAGACTTGCTAAGTCTATTATAATTATAATATTACATTATATTGCACTAAAATTTAGTGCAAAACCTCTTACTAGTTTTTAATAGGTAGACTTTCTTCCCTCATTTCTCTCGCAGCAAACTGGTCGACTTCATAAGTCTACTATTAAGTTTCAGTGATTGTAGAATTAAGGGGGAAATGTTCTCAAGCCACAATAAGTGATTTTTTAAAAACCCACTAGACAGTCTGTATTTACATTCATGTTGTTTAAAATGTACTAATTCCGTCTGTAGTCACACTATGGGCTTTAACAGTCTATAGTACCTATGACACTGAGAAAATAGTCTTTAAGTGCCCTTTTATGTGCTTGCTAAAGGACAAGGTTTAGAAAGACATTATCTGTTATTGTTGTTGTTTTCTTTTCCTATTCTTTGCAGAATTTTGGTGGGATGTGTGTGAGGAGATTGAGAACAATGAGACACTGCTATACTCAAAAATATTTGAGTCATGGTGTAAGAAGTCATAAAGTAGACTATTTAATTTTGCATTAATCCTTCCCGAATTATTTTTCCATTTAGCTATGAAGCTCTTCAGAGAAAATACACCATTTCAGGCATGTCTTTGCATTTTGCTTTAGGTTTTTGAAAGGACTAGATTACATTGGAAAACATTGGTTTTCCTCTCTTAACTTGGTTTTCCTTATTCTTTTCACATCTGAGAGTCACCACATGTTTCTTACTGCTTCATTTGTAGCAGGGGTTACATCCAAAATGATGATTTCAGCGTGTTGAAACTGTGAATGTCAGTAGATTCTATGATTTATGATTGGATAAAATTGGTAAAAATGAGTTGTTTGATTAGTGAATTAGTTTGGAATGTTAATACAAATTCAAGTGCTTTTTATACCATGAAAAGCAAGGGGGAAAAAGAAAGACACATGGTTGGTGAAAGCCCTGGAAGAGTTTATTTCCCATATTGGCATTTAAGGATTTTGTGAGAGGAGTAGTTTTATTATTCCCTTTCTTGAGCTTTCAGCTCTTAACAGAATGTGCGTTAACCTGTCAAAATGTGCAATGCTATTATTTAGTTGTAATTAGTTAATGATTATGTCGTTTCTTTTGGCAGAGAATGCCTTAACTGATGAAACAATCTTCTACTCACTTTAAAAATATACATATATAAACAATAGAGTGAAAGAAGCCTTGGGAAGACACGTGACGATTCTTTATTTTCCATCACATTAGCACATTAATGTGCGGGGAGTTTAAAAAAGTGGCATGAATAAGCTGCTACGCTGTACTGTTGGTAATATTGACTTTTATGGGCAATTTAATTTTAAGTCTACAGTACATGATTTAAAGCAGTTCTGCTTTTCCATAGATGGAGTATGAAGGTGATCCTTGTTCAGTGCAACACCAAAAGAAAATAAACGATTTCATCCTTCTCTGGTCATGGTTAAGGTTAGTAGAAATGGCACTCCTAGTTGCTTTGCTTTCACCAGGTAATCATGTTTAAAGTGAAAGGGGATAGTTAATTAGCTGCAGCTAATTATTACAGGGAAACCTGGTAGCTGAGTGGAAGAGGAGCATTTCAGCTCAATGATCAGATTAAGATGCCTCCTCCCCTCTTGTGAAAAAACTTAGAGGCCTGAATTTTAAGATGTTTATAATAACATCAAATTTATTTTACTTCTGCTTTTTGCACCTTGGGAGCCGAAAGACAGTGGCTTTGTTTCTCCCCCTCTTGCATGCTTCGGATGCACAGGCTGCTCTGGAAGGAGGCAGGTAAGAGAGCAGGTGGCGGCTTGTTGGGGAGAGCGCTCACTCCAAGTGCTACAACTTCCATGCCATCTGCCCCCTGCCACTGGGCTTCCAGAAAGCCTGAAGTTTTCAGGATAATACATGGTCAGTCTGGGGAAAAAAAATTAAATACGTGTGTGACTCAGTTGTGGGAACAAGACACATGTGTAACAAAGGCAAGTTTTATGTGTCCTGAGAATGACTGGACCGTGAAATGATAGAATATTTAGAATTTTAACAGCCATGCACCATCTGAAGCAGATGCATAGGAGGGAGGCTGCGGCCTGAGAGTGATGCCCTGGCAAACCCCGAGGAGAAGACAGTGTTTTATTGTTACAGACCTTTATTTATCCACCAGCAGATGTCCCTATAAGGCAATAATATCTTACAGCTAGAACAGCTGATTATGAAAATCAGAAAGTGAACCACTCATCATATTTCCAAAGATTAATGGGATTAAATCCACCATGTACTTCAAAATGTTTCCAGAGATAGATAAAATGCAATGCAGTGCAAAATAAATTCAGTTTATTTCAGAAAACCGCATGGAGCAAAATTCCTTTTTACTTATTTATTTTTATTTGAGGAGTCCCCAACCTTTATCAGCACTAAAACCACTTCTAAAATAAAATAGGATAAAGTAAAGTAAAGTAAAATAAAATAAAATTCTTGGTTGTGTCTGTGTTATCAGTATACTTTGTACAAGTATCCATCGAACAAGGAAAAATACTCAAGGTCCAAAAACTACTCTGAATTCAGTAAAATGTTTAATTGAATTTGTATTTATTACTGGGTGTAGTATCTTCATACATTTCAATTATGTTTCCATGAGACATGCTACTCAGCTTGCAGACAATTTTCCATGCACGTACAAATTTAAGGAATCTGGAAACAATGCGGGCTGCCCAGTGGATCTGTATCTGTAGCTCCAAATGCTCAAGCAATAGTTTCTTCCATTATACTTCTTCTTTTTATTTTGAAGATTCTATTTATTTGAGAGAGAGAGAGAAGGAAAGAGTGAAAGACAGAGGGAGAAGCAGACTCTCCGCTTAGCAGGGAGCCCAATGTGAGCCTTGATCCCAGGACCCCGGGACCATGACCCCAGTGGAGGGCAGACCCTGAACCAAGGGAGCCACCCAGGGGCCCAACTCTTTTTCATTCTTTAGAGATACACTACTTCTTGAAGGATGGGAAACAGTCTGGAGAAAAATTGTTGCAAAGAAGTAACAGTTGGCTGGCAAAGTGGTTCCTTCAGTGATAAAACATGCTAAAATCCAAAGTTAATACCAACACCGATAAGCATTTCTATTTTTAAAGGTAATAGGCACATTTGGTTTTTCCCCTTATGAGAGCCAAATGCTATCAAGGCCAAAGTGCCAAGCTGGGTGTAATAAAAAATGCAGATTTTTGAAGCCAAACAAACTCAAACTTCTAAATCTCTTTGCCACTTTCTAGCATGTGAGTCAGGGCCAGTTACTCAACATCTAGTTTATGTTTCCTCAATTGAGAATAACAATAAAAATCTCATAGAATTGGTGCAAGGAATAAGGTAATTTATAAACATGCTGGTGTGTTATGGGAATTTAATAAGTGCCAGTTCCCTTCATTTTTTCAATCAGTTACTTTACGTTTTATGATCTCAGTGAATATTAATTCATTTACTTTTCAGAAGAAGGTGAAATTACCTCCTTTGTGAGAATTAGAGAGGCGGTCATGGTCATGGAAGGGCATAAAAGGGTGGGAAAAAATAAGAGGAAGTCAGAAGTAAAGAGAATATAGAAAATGCATACCACAAAGTTCTGTACCTGGTATATCAGTCAACTGAGAATTTTATCCTGAGCTTTCTGGGAGGCAGTCCAAAGAAGGATACACTCACCTCTTGTCCATTTACTCATTCAGTAAATATCGGAGAACCTCCTGTGTGCCAAGCACCTATTCTAGAAGCTGGGGATAGATCAATGAACAAAACAGCATACACTCCCACTCAATGGGAGGAGACAGGCAATGGACAATATGAGTAAACTATAGTATTCTAGATTTAGAAAATGTTTTGAGGGAAAGTAAAACAAGGAAGAGAGACTAGGGTTGTGCTGAGGGTGGCAATTTTAAAATAGGATGGCCTCGCTGAGAAAGTGGCAGTTGAGGTAAGCCCTCAGGGAGTTGAGGGTTTCAACCCAGTAGATCTCTGAAGGAACACAAAGACAGGCAGCAGAGTTTGTAAGAGGGAATGAGTAAAACAAAAAGGAATTTCTGAAGCTGAAAGAGGTGTGACTCAGTGGACACATCCCTCAGTGAACACATAAATCTCTTCTCCGGGGTCATTCTTAAGATGTTCTCATTGTTGAATCACAGACCTGCACCCTTGAAACAAACAATACATTATATGTTAATTTAAAAAAAAAGATGTTCTCATTGTGCTTGGTAGGCTTAACATTAGGAGGGGGCTCAGTAAGATCAGGGCTCAGTAAAATCAGTTCTAGAGTCGTTCAGGGACAATGATTTCTAGCTAGCTGTCTTAATCCAAGATGTAATGTAGCTCACCTGGGAGAGAAGGGTCTAACCTTGTGTCAGGGAATCCACATACTCAGATTTGTATATGTGGGCAATCGTGTGCATTTTTCTGAAAAAAACTTTCTAGTTTTCAGCAGATTCTCAAAGGGGTCCATGGCTGCCAAAGGATTAATAATCATGAGTGGAGAACGAAAGAACAATCCTTCGGACAAACTCTTTTTCAGTTGTTCTTTTCTTTTTAATCACTGCTGAATTTGTGAGAAGAGATAGCAGGTTACATTCTGCAGCTGAGTACGGACAAAGTCAGCGCTTAATAATCACCCCAGAAAGGGCCAAGGAGAAGGAATAAAAGATAATAACAAGTGAAAATGAAAATGAAAAGCACAAGAAATTCCCTATGTTGGCTAGTGAGCATGGAGGGCGTGGTAGGCAGAAGTTAAGTCCAGAAGAGCAGGAGAATGTGGGAGGCCAGTGGCTATAGGATACATATAGGATAACCAGATAAAGTCAGTTTGCTTTTCATCTAGGCAATTTACGTGAAAAGTTTTGTAATGGCAAGTAGAACAATAGTATTAGACCTTTCTAGGAAGAAGCCAACCAGGCACCTACTTTAATTTCTAAAGTGACCAAAAACATATGCTGAAGACTCTGAAATGGATATTATCTTGCTATTGACACAAACAGAAAGTAACACTGTAAAGGAGAAACAAAGTGATCAATGAAAAGGGAGAAATAAACAAAAAAGAAGTTTGTGTAAAGCAAAAAGAATGAAAATAAGAAAACATTTCTCAAAGTCTGTGTATCTGATAACTTCTGCTCATATTTTGCACCATATCTTCAGAAATTAGACTGGTCTTTACAAGTGGCTTATCATTAATGGCACAAAAGGAATGGATTATAAACTCTGAGCTATTCAGGTGATACGGGAGAAATAAATTCCAAAGACCAGTCAGTAGATACTGGGACGGCCTGCCAGGAAGGCTGTGGGTCTCCTGCTAAGATGGACATTTGAAGGAGGACCAAGCCCAGAGCCCACTTTGGGACACTTTTCATAGCTTTCCACCTCTTTCCTGCCCTCGCCTCTCTCCCACACTCCAAGCTGAAGAGATGGAAATGAATAAGTCACCTCTGTCGCCGCCTTCCACCTTGAGATTTTAAGATTCCTTGTTCCCATCCACCCTCAAAAGAGATAGATATTTACTCAACACTCCTCTTTTTTTTTTTTTCAGGGACTCCTCTGCCTTTCAGGCATTACCAAACATATAATTAAGGAATGCTTTAAAGCTTGAGCAGGCTCAGTTTTTAACACACACCCCTTCCATTTGAAATGCAAAATGGAAATGCTAATGAGAATTTCCTTGTCTATCACCATTCCCCAAGCTGAAATGCTAGATCTCAAATATCTTCGGATTATCCCTTGGAATAGGTAATGAAAAATAGTGAATGTTCAATCCATAAGGTAATTGTACTCATTAATTACAGGCCCCAAATTTTCACAATGAAGGTAGATTCGTTATTTTTACAGTGAGGTGGTGATAACTGAGCAAATGCCAAGCCTCATTTATAGGATAGAAGGAATGATCCAAATCTATTCTCTGAGGGTTTTTCCTCTGACCTCTACCAATGCTCCTAACATGTCACCTGAGCTTCGCCTCTAGGAGTGAACAGTTTTCTTAGAAGTATGATTAGAGAGCAGGAAAGAGCAACCTCATCCGGTAGAATGGGTCCCAGAAGGCAGCGAATGCCCTGAGGAGGTAAATTGTTTTGTGGTTTCATTTCTAACTGCTTGTTCAACTTGTCCATGTAGATGCCTACAGGAACTTCAAAGTCTGTATGTCCCGAAGCTAACATGTCTACCTTTTCTGTTTTCTCTTGTATCCCCCTTTTCCTAGTTACTCAGGTTCAAAATCTCAATATATCTCAGGTTTCCTTTCTCACTTTCCGCCCATTTCTAATCAGGCTTCTTTATTTTCCACAGTGTTGTATAGATGTATGTTCCTCCGGAGTCTCTGACTTATTCACCTTCTCATCTCTTCAGGCTTTACGTTTTGTAACTCATCTCCCAGCCAACAGTCTCTATCCCCTTCAGTATACCTTGACGTTTCAATTTTCTGGAAGTAGTGCTTTGTTCAGAAACCTTTACTGATTCTTCTCCAGCCACAGGGTAGAGCTTAATCCATCCCGCCATCACATATGTGCACACAACCCCCCAACTCTTGACTCATTTCTAAAGAACAGGGTATGGAAATGAAAAAACACTAACTTTACGGTGGAGTGATCCGGCAGACACTGCCTTAACGAGGTGATCAAAGTTGCACATCACCAGGGATAAGTCATGTTGCTATCATGTGCCTCTGTATGATGTGATGAAAAGAGCACTTCACTTCTGTGGTCTCCTTCTCCCCAACTCGTAACCCCAGTCTAAATCGAAGGAAGAAATCGCAAAAGTCTCTACTGAGGTGGTTAACAAAGTAGCTGACCAGCACTCTTCATTGGTCTCAGAGTCATGAATGATAAGGAAAAACTGAGAACTTCCATAGACCCAAGAAGGCTAAGGAGACATGATAATTAAAGCATTAGGGTATCCTGCATGGGATTCTAGAATTTTTTTTTTTTTTTTAAGGACATTAGTAGGAAAAGTGGTGAAAGCTGAACAAAGTTTGCAGATTAGTTAATAGAATAGTACTTTATCAATGTTAACTTCTTGGTTTCGAGAAATGTACCATGGTTATTATATAAGATTTTAACATCACCGGAAACAATGAAGGGTGTGTAGGAACTCTGTACTATGTTTGTGACTTTTCTGTCAATCCTAAATTATTCCAAAATTTTAAAGCATGTTAAAAAATAACTTTATTGGTTCTCAATTCTCAAATACAGTTGTACATAAGAACTACTACTTTTTCTAAACATATATTTCAGGGCCACATCCTTGGAGATACTAATTCTGTAGGTCTGGGTGGGGTTCAAGAAGCTGTATTTTTAGGGGCATCTGGGTGGCTTAGTCAGTTAAATGTCTGCCGCTGGCTCAGGTCAAGATCCCAGTGTCCTGGGCCCCTAGTCAGGTTCCCTGATCAGCAGGGAGCCTATTTCTCTCTCTCTTCAACCCCCGTTTCCACATGCTTGTGCTCTCTCTTTCTCTCTCTGTCTGTCTGAAGTAAAAAAATCTTAAGCAAAAAACAAGCTGTTCTTTTAAGCTCTTGCAAAGATTCTGGTATACTGCAAGTTTGAGAATGACTGGCTTACAGAACTAAACTGTAGCTTGCATACAAGCCCTGGAACTGGGCCAACTTGAGCCATTAAATGTTTACATTCTTCCCTCACAACCAGAAAATAATTTCATCTTTGCTTAGCTCACCTGGCTTTCCAGGACCCTCAGGTTTGCTTCAGGTTTGTTGACTCTTTCTCTCTCTTCCCCAACTCGCCGCCCCTCCTCTCCTTTCCCTGCTCTCCTCTCTCTATTCTCTCTTTGTCCAAGGAGACAGATTACAATGTAAAGATCCCTAGTTATGTAATGTGAGTCTAATTCTAAGCTTCTCTCTTCCCTAATGAGAAATGAGTATATCTAATGGCAGCCTAGGTTAAATAAAGTAGCTCTTTACAAATTAAAGGAAAAAAAGTATATATTTTTTTACTTCCTAGACTATGGATTAATCAGTACTATAGCATTGATAAGTATTGTCCATCTGACTGCTCTAATGAATAGATAAGAACCAAGGTTAGCTGCTTTTTTTTTTCTAATATTTTATTTTTAAGTAATTTCTACACTCAATGTGGGCATCAAACTTACACCCCTGAAATCAAGAGTTGCATGCTCCACTGTCTGAACCACCAGGTGTCCCCAAATTTAGTTGCTTCTTAATTGGCGCTTAGTGAATATAAAGTGCTTCAGATTTAAGACAGTTTATCATCCCTCCATAGAGTATGTAGTGTCCATTTAAAAAATAAATAAATAAAATAGGGAAAGCTCTCTGCATATCTTTTTTTTTAAAGATTTTATTTATTTACTTGACAGAGAGAGAGAGAGATCCCAAGTAGACAGAGAGGCAGGCAGAGAGAGGAGGATGCAGGCTCCCTGCTGAGCAGAGAGCCCGATGTGGGGTTCAATCCCAGGACGCTGAGATCATGATATGAGCGGAAGGCAGAGGCTGTAACCCACTGAGCCACTCGGGCGCCCCTCTGCATATCTTTTTAACACTTAATCTTCAGGCTAATCTTGTGAAATAGATGGTTGTTAATTCCATTTCACAGATGAGATAATTTGGGCACAGTGAGCTTAAGTAATTTTCCCAAGGTCATCTAGCCAGGAGTGGAGGGACCAGGTTTACAACCTGGGACCTCTATCACCCACTGCGATGCGCTGCTGACCTATAGAAATATGCTTGACAAAACTATAAAGTGGTGCATTAGAATTTGTTATCTGACTTAAGTCCAGATGATGTGTGAGGCTACAAAGGTAAAATTGGTACTCATGGGAGTATACCATGTATATAACATTTAGCTTAGATGCATAATATAGTCTTCCCTAGCTTAAAATGTTTCATAAAGGAGGACCAATGATGTGTGTGTGTGTGTGTGTGTGTGTGTGTGTGTGTGTGTGTGTGTGTGATTTTTCAGTCAAGCTTTTAGCAGGCTACATTTTGATTCTTACTCTCTAGGTAAATCTCCTGGATCTGAGAACTTCTCCAAGGATAGGAAAATCTGGGATCCAAAGCAGTGTGCACAGATGTATGGTGGCAGGAAGGCATCATGAGACCAGGGCAGAAACATTCTTTTAAAGCAAGAAGAAGGTCAGGTAGAAAACATTCCAGTTGGACATTATCTTATCCCAGGTCTTTACAAAATGACTGGATATGTTTGCTTGTAATGTGTTCTCAGGAAATTTCCACAAACGAGTAAATGAGACAAGCCTGCATTGTCATTCCTGAAAATCTCCAGTCTATTACAATGAGGAGAGCACCTGTTTTAAAATAGTCTGGGTGATAAATCACAGAAGGTTGCATTAATCAAGGCAGCCTAAAGCTGATAAGTGCAATTATGGGTTTGTCACCCTAGGGAAATATCTTGATCAAGGCTCCTCGAACCCAGTATAAACCCTCAAATTTTTGCCCCAAGACTGCTGTACCTAATGTGGGGACTTAGCACATCTTTTCCTTAGGGTATTGAAGGCCTTCTGGCAGGGCCTTATCCAATATCCACAGTAATGAAACCTTGTTCTGGTGAGATCTGTTAATGGCGTGATGATGGAATATCTCTACTACCAATTGGCAGCAGTCGTCACACATCACAAGTAAAAAGGAACGAAAACAAAAACCAAACTTGAGTCTTGTTCTCTCCTAGTCCCATACGTTAGAGAATTTTAAAAGGAATGAGTGGAAACTAGTTGTACCTAACCATTCAGAGAGATGCCTTACTTAGGTTGATTTTTGTGTGTGTGTGTGTGTTATAAAATAGAATTTTAAGGTGATATTATTATAATTCAAAAAAAGTATGAGCAAATAGATTTAGGACCAAAATATAAATAATTAAGCCATTGTTGTTGAATATTATTTTAAAATTATGTGTTCATTGATAATTGATATCAGTTATTACATGTGATCTTATTATGAAAAATATGTTATTTTTTCTATATCAACAAAATGAGAAAAATCTTTTTGGATGCTAAAATACCCAGAACTCCTAAATTCTGATATTACTCATCTAATTTCATTTCAAGGGCTATGCCAGTCCCCCTTGCTCCAGAGTTTATTCTTCCCATTATGCTCTGCACTGTGTTCACTCCTTCTGGTGTGAGACCATATATCACCAACCGCTTCTCCCACATTTTTGACTTGTCATCATAGATCACACCTGGCAATGTTGAATGACACCATGTATGCATACAATATTATCCTATTAGCCTCTAGGAGCTGAGTCTCTATGGGACAGAAGTTACCACACTCTTTTGTGTTTTCATAGTTCTTTCTTATTCCATGTTACACTTAATTTATGTTTGATAAATGACAAAACCTGAAAGAAAATTGATATTTTATAAAACAAAAACAAAACAAGGACACATATCTTTGTTGAACAAAGGGTTGATCTCCAGAATATATGAAGGTCCTGATAGAACAAGATGAAGAAGAATTTCATAGAAAATGAGCAGAGACTGGGCACCTGGATGGCTCAGTCAGTTAAGTGTTGCCTTCGGCTCAGGTAGTGATCCCAGGGTCCTGAGACTGAGCCCTGCATCATCGGGTTCCCTGCTTAGCAGGAAGCCTACTTCTCCCTTTCTCACTCCCCTGCTTGTGTTCCCTCTCTTGCTGTGTCTCCCTCTGTCAAATAAATAAAATCTTTAAAAAAAATGAGCAAAGACTAAATCCATGTGGCCAAAAATTTGTGAAAAGATGTCCAAATTCACTCATAACAAGGAACATGCAGATTAAGGTAACAGATATCGCTTTATTCCCATCCATCTGGCAAAACTTAAGAACTGTTGCTGCCAGGAAAAAGAAAAGGTACTTTCATACATCGTAGCTGGTTTTGTGAAGGCCACAGCCTTCTTGGAAAACCATCTGACAATATCTATTAAAATTACTACTACACAGGCTATATCTTAGCAGTTCAATTTCTGGAATTGCTTTCACAGAAATAAAAATACCAGCAAATAAAAATGCACATATATAGATGGTTGTTACCGCATTGGTAAATATGAAACCAACAAAAATAATGAATCGGAGTGAAAGCTAGTTAAGTTGGAGGGGTTTGCCTTAGGGATTGTTGAGTGAGAAAAGATGGAGAAAAGGTAGGCACAATATGATCCTTTTTTGTAAAAGAAATGCCTACCTCTATTTATAGGTATTATATAATGGTAGGTATGAATATTCATGCATGTGTGTATTTCATGTAAATAAATGAACACGGATGAAAGTGTAGAAGGATATTTACCAGATTGTTAACATGGGACATTGTTCCCTGGGGAGAAGATGAGAAGGAAAAGAGGGAGAGAGGAATATCAAAAGAAACCATGTACTTAAAAAGCCAATCACCTATTCCCAAGTGCTGGAGAGTGAACATGGAGTTTGCTGGTGAAGAGAGGTGACTTGCAGTGCCTCAGTCAGAAGGAGGATTTTGTATGTAAAATTACACATACGTGCCTATTTGTAGAATTCTTTTTTAATGTGATGAAATAGAGTGAGTTTCGTCACTCTGTAAAGCATCTCAGTGTCTTCATTGAGTCAACAGTGGTTTCATTAACTGCTCATATCAGAATAATTAGTCCATCCATCTCCTGAATAAGAATAAAGAGAAGCTAGAATTTCAGCCTGATAATTTTGATTTTTTTAAAAAATACCTAAGAGGGAAGGTGTCTTGAACAGAAAATCCCTGGAGATAGTATGATGGTGGAACTACATTAGCCTTTGAAGTCAGACTTCCTGAGCCTCTAACTAAACACCACCTAGTCATTAATTAGTTGTGTGACCTTGGACCAGTTGCTGAATGTTCCTTGCCCTCAGTTTATTCCGCAGTAACATGGGAGAAGGCATAACCTGTATGAATGGTCTGTGTTAGAGACTGAATTATATAATGTATGTAAGTGCGCCTAGCGAAGTGCTTGGCACATTGCAGGACTCAGTTGATTACATGAAAAATAAATCAACATAAACTGAAGGCTTGGATAGACTGGGAGCCAGAAAAATCATGTAGTGCTGACTTTAATGGATATTTTTGATGTAGAAGCCATTTGAAAAATGATTATGCACAATTAGTCGCCTTCATTCCCTGTAACAACAAGGTGCAATAAATAATCTTGGAATTGTCTGCACGGGATTCGGGTTTGCACAGTGGGATCTCTGCTCGCCTTGGCTGGCTTGCACGGCCTGTTCCAAGTTGTTTTTATATATTGTACAGATGGATCATGCTTTCAGATACACCAAGTTGTCCTCTACAAAGGAAGAATTTATGAAGTCCTGTGGTTTTCATTTCATGAAAAGTGGATGTAATTTTTTTTAGATCATTCAGCTAAGATTATAGGTACTTTTCCCTAATAGAATTTTCTTCTTATGTATTGGCCTCATTTTTAAGAAAATAGGTTTACTTGTACACTAAATCCATCCAAACTGGAGGTCTGGCTAGGTAGGAACCAGGTAAATAAGATAGCACTGAATTTTGTAGATATTTTTGATATAGCAAGCTCTATGGAATGTGATTATGCACAATTCACTTTTGAAAGAAAATTTTCACATTGAATTAAGCTGCAACTATGAAAACTGACATTTGGGGGAAGTTTAAAAATATTGTGAAGTTTTCTGAACACTGGAAGAAATTTGGTGGGGTTCTATGTATGTGGCTTATTTGATTTTAATCTATTCTAATATATTTAAAGATATTGCTTTAATTCATAATCCAGAAACCTTTCTGGTGTTCAGATTTCCCATTTACAAAATACAACCCTCTTGTGAATCTTTTAAAGGAATTTTAACAGTGATCCTCTAGCATCTTTTAAATTAGTCCATTGTACATCATCAGTTAATCCAGTATCTTTAGTTTTTCCACTAGCAAATATAATTTTCCTCCTCTGTTAGAATTTCCCATCTGGAAAAGCTCCTTTTTCATATTTTTCTAATAACATTACATTCTTTTAAAAATCTTTACATGGCTCCTATAGAGCAACATTTACTGAACTAGTACTTTATGGGGTAAGATCTAAAACAAATATCTTTCATCCAAACTAACCCTGGCAATTCATAGACTCATTCTTTAATTATTTTTCTCTGGTCATTGTACCATTCTGGTTAAAAAAAAAAGAAAGAAAAAAAAAAAAAGAAAGAAAGAAAGTCTACTCTGAATGGCTGAATGGCCCTAATATGGACGACACAGGCTAATTAGCTCAGATTGCTACTTAGATGAAGATTATATTGCTTGCCGTAGACAAAAGAGCCCATATTTACTCCTGTACCATATATGCTTGTTTTTGCGCATCAAGCTCTTGACAGGTGTTTTGGTTCTGCTAATTGGCTCCCATATTTGCTTTTAAAGAGCAGCACTGAAATTCTGACTTTAAGAAAAGGATTCAAGTGTTGCTCTATCTATATTCATTTGTGTGAATTGCTTCATATGTTCTTCAACTTACAACACAAATACTTCCTTATTGTAACTGTGAAACAATATACAACAAAGCTGTGATAAAAATGCCAATTATCACGTATTCTTTTCATTCCTATTCTCATAAATTGGTAATTTTGCTTTTTTATTTGTTCACACAAATGAATACAGGTACATAAATGCAAAAAAAATGTAGTTTTGGTTGGTTGATTATTTTATTATCAGAGTAGTAGTATAATCTATGCATTTCCTTTTAACTTGCTTTTGTTTTTGTTCACTTAATATATCATTGGTAACCCTATACTAGAGTAGATATTCATCTATAGTTTTTTTCTATCTTGATACACACAAACAAATTTGTACAGAAATGAGAATAAATAATACAAGCTGGCTTGATATTTTTTTACAGAAACATTTGTTTCTTTTTGCGTTTAGATGTATGTCCCTTACCTTGTCAATTAACCTAACAGATCTTTGTCCCTTGATCTTTAAGCAAATCCTGCCTCTAGATTTTTTGATCCCCTCCTGGGACGACTGATGGGCACACCTCACATTTGAGCAGTCACAACAAAGATTCTTTACCAATTTTAACAATTCTTCACTGCCTGAATTCCCAATTAAACACCGGACAGTAATTAAATCACCTCAGAAATGAAACCATGTCCCTCAGATGTTAATATAACCAGCCTGTTATTCTTCAGATTATGTAGGTGCTTGATAAAAATCTCAGAGGTGAAACTTGAGTGAGCTATTAAGATAACAAGAAGGCTTGATAGCTTGAATCCCCATATACTTCTCAGGCTGCTTGACGTGGAGGCCATGGTTTATGATTTTTCCCCAAGGAATGTCATGCTTGTGAATTATACATAGGGTCAGCTCAGATCAGTGAAAGGTTAACCTATGGGATTACCAACCCTAAGAAAAATGTTTACCTCACGAAATATTTATATTCTCTTTGGGTATTCTAAACGTTTTTTCTCACGTCTTGTCTCTCATCTTCACATATGCTAAATCTAGGCTTCTGTAATTGTGCCGATACTGTGATGTGCTGCTCAGAAACCCCTTCAGAAAAGAGGGGCTTGTCACCCCAGCTGCCAGGAGTACTGCCAGCAGTCAGTCCTCTTCAGGACTTGTCTCTGCCAAGACCTTGCCCGGTGGTCACACCTCTTATGGATTTAAAGGCCCAGCTTTCTAGCCTTGACTCAGGACAGTTCCGAGGGGGGCATCCATTCTTCAGAACTCCCCATGGGTCTGCTGGAGCTGCCAGTGAGACTACCTTGCACCTCAAACTCTCCAGCTGTCCAAGCTTGCTTCCTCTCTGAACTTCCACCTGAAAAATGATTGTATATAAAACTGACTTCATCTTGTTCCCCAAACTGCCTCTTTCTTGATCTTTTAAGAGAAACATCATTTTATTTAAACTTGAAATCTTTTAATCACCTTCAAGATTGGCCCTTCCTCCACACTCAGTTAACAGATCATTCTTGTATATTCCTTCACAGGGTCCCTCATGGTTGTGCTTCCTTTCTTTTGCTCAGTTTATATTTTCATTGCTACACCGACACAACTGTGATAACCAGCTTCCTTATCTCCAGCTCTGTCCTTTCCATCTGTTTGTACTCCACAACCAAGTGCTGTTCCCAAACCAATTTCTAATGACATAACATAATATACTTGAGCAAAACCATCAGGCTGGTTATTAGTGCTCTTCATCAGTATTTCCAGTACTCCAGACAGTAGGATTGTCCTTGACTTTTGTGGAATTAGACATGACTATATGGTCAATGAAATGATGGTGTGTGATCTCTCTCTGTCAAGTAAATATATAAAATCTTAAAAAAAAAAAAGATTTTTATTTTCAACCTCAACATTATTTAGTCTTTCGTGTGTCATTCAAGTTTCTGATTGGCAGTCAGCATAAAATCATGTTTCTTTTTTTTAATTATTATTATTATTTTTTAAGATTTTATTTATTTATTTGACAGAGAGAGAGACAGAGAGATCACAAGTAGGCAGAGAGGCAGGCAGAGAGAAAAGGGAAGCAGGCTCTCTGCTGAGCAGAGAGCCCGATGCGGGGTTCAATCTCAGGACCCTGAAATCATGACCTGAGCCAAAGGCAGAGGCTTTAACCCACTGAGCCACCCAGGCACCCCATAAAATCATGTTTCTTGAGCCTTTCTTTTGAAATGCTCCTCTACCAGATCCTAACCCAACTTCTTAAGCCTGACTCCCACTCTTTTCTTCAATGAACCTTCAGCTCTGGCTAATCTGATCTCCTTGTTTTTTCTCTCTATAATTTATTCCAGAGTTTTGATCATTTGTTCTACTGTTTGGAATTCCCAGCCCATTTTCCTCTCCTATTCAAATTATTTGCTGCCTCCAAGCCAAACTTAGTCCTCCTTCTCCATGAAGCTTCCCTCACCTCCCCTCCTCCCCATCCATCCCCAACCATCCCCAACCATCCCCAACCACCCCAAGGTGATGTGGCCTTTGGAAGTCATTTGACATTGTGTGAACTATTCATGTCACTAAATTCCTATCTCTTAAGTGGAGGATAGAACATTATGATTCACCTTCCCGTTGCCCTCAAAAACACTACTACATATTCTGAAATACAGTTTCTGAAGTTTCTGAATCATTTTATCACCATTCACTAGGAAATGATCTATCTCAGAGTGTCTCATGAAAGACAGTAAGTGACCACCATTGTAAATGTATCATATCAATAAATCCAGCTAACTGATGTGTAATTACTGTGATATATGTGGTACATTTTTAGCATTTACTTTAGGTAGCAAATTATTTCTTTGGAATAATGAGGTTGCTTCTTACTTACTTTTCATTTCCATTAAAAGTTTTTCTAATCTATGCCATTTAATAATTTTTTCATACCATCTGTGTAGGCAGTCATATTGACTTTTATTTTCCGTGTATAGGCAAGACCTTAGGTAATCTCACAGATTTTGAATTTTAAAAAACTTACATATCTGATTTCAATCAACTTTATTTTAAATGGAGAGGACATCATGAATATGTTCTAATAAAAAACAAAGTTTGTTAAATAATTTTAAAATCATTATATATAAGGAATACCTTTATATATTAAATAATACTCTTTGAATTGGTTTTGTGTGTGTGTGTGTGTGTGTGTGTGTGTGTGTGTGTGTGAAAAAGAGAGAAGGAGGAAGCAATAACCTCTGTTTTCTTTCCAAGTATTCTTCTTGTTTGATAAACTTGTAATAAATTCTATAGTCATTAATTTTAATTGAAAATAATGCACATAGAGTTTTTATTCTCAGTTATTGACATTGTTTTGTTTTTAACTTTCATTAAATTGTTAAAAGTGATTTTTATAATATTCATTCAACAAACATTTACTGAACACTGATTGAGTGCCATTTACTGTGCAAATCACTAGATATGTAATGATGAACAAAAGAATCTTTCCCTTCAAATTTCTTACAAGCTAATAAGATCATTAGTGACTGTAATAACTATACCCTTTACTCCAATCATCACAGGATTTCAGGAGTACTTTCCAAGCTTAGAAAATTTCCTGTAATTCTATGAAGGACAACTCTACCTTTGCCCCCTATAGACAACTGTGGCATAATGCAAGCAGTACTGAACTTGGAATAAAGAGATTTAAATTTCTCATAGGCAGTATAGAAGATTAGAAGTTAAGAGTTATGAAATATTATATGTATATAATTTTGAATTTTCTGATAATCACCATGCTAAATGGCGTAGAGGAATAATCACACTAGGTTAATTTCACTGCCTGAATTTTGTAGCTGAAATTTATCACCTTTATCATCATCATTACCATCATCATCCTAGTTACAATTTTGGCATACCTTCTCAATACCATGCAGTGGGCTAGATTGTATATTTAGTGTTTCTCAACCTTAACTGCACATTAGAATCACATGGGTAGCTTAAGAAAAAAAAAAAAATACAGGTTCTATTCCAGACCAATTACATCAGAATCTCTGGGAGAGGGACTCAGGCACCAGTGCTTTCTAAAGCTCTCCAGGTGATTCCAATTAGGTTGAGAACAACTACTTTGATTAATTATCTCATTAAATCTTTATGAAAACCCTAAAAGTAGAGGTGTTCATTTCCATTTTTTTTTTTAATAGAGGAAACCTAGGCTCAGCAAAATCAAAGATTTTATTCATTGCACATACCCAGTCAGTGGCAGATTTTGGATTCAAACACAGATCTGTTTGGTATCAGAGTCTATGTTCTTTTTCTTAAATTCTTAATTATATAATGTCACTTCTATTTTGCCCATACATCAGAATGGAAGATCAAAGATAAGAGGATTCTGAGTTCAGTTTTGTTCCACTTTTTAAAGGATTTCTACTTCTCACTGTTTTATATAGCTAGGGATTAACAGTTTAACTTAATTGAGGTGTTAGGAAAATTTAGGAATGAAAAATATTCCTATTCCAGCTAACAAGGTGAGGAGCCTTATTCTTTGGTGTAAGTGATGGCTATGATAATTAAATGCAGTGTGTGGGCAGAGGTAAGAAGGAATGGAATACAAGTTTAATGATCACTTTTAGAAAGCAAGTAAAAATGCTGCAATATATTTTCCTGATATATTTTTCTTATTTTTTACCTTTAAACTTTATATATTATTTTGTGTTTGGAATCTTATAAATAGAAATGGCATCAAAGTTGAATTTTTAAAAATCCTACCTATGAGTCTTTGACTTTTTTTTCTGAGTCTTAGTCTTTTAATAGCTAAATTTAACCCAGTCACATTTATTGTGCTTACTAATATATTTGGGTGTATTCCTGACATATTATTTTGTGTTTTCTGATTATTGTTCACCATCTTTTTGTTGTTGTTGTTTTCTACCTTCTTTTGTATTTCTCAAGTTTTATGTCTTCCATATTCTTCCATATTTTTTTTACAGTTTGGGAAATTACACTAGTTATGGTTCTTATACACAAACAGCAGAAACAAATTCTTAATTGATCTGAGCAGAAAATTCATTGATAAAAAAGTATTAAGTATCTAATTAATTTAGTTGACCAATTGTGTACAATGGAGTAAACTGTTGAAATAGTTTCTTTCTAATTGCCTATAAACTTGAAGTAATTGATAAAGGTCAAAATATATAAAGTAAAATCCATTCTAATGAATTATCTGTAAGAGTTGCAGGGGCTCCTCAGTGGCTCAGTCAGTTGACAATTCACTGTTGATTTCAGCTCAGGTCATGATCATAGGGCTGTTCAGTGGGGAGTCTTCTTGAGATTTTCTCCTTCTCCTTGCTGGTGCATGAGCTCTCTCTCTCTCTAAAATAAATAAATAAACCTTAAAAAAAGAAGAGTTGCCATGTGTTTCTATTTATGACTGTCAACCCAGATTAATTAGTTATAGTGCTTCAATTTATTATATCAATTTTAAAAAATAGTAAGATTCAGAATGATTATTACCTGGTTTCAGGTGATATGTTGGTGGTAAAGGGAACTGTAAAGTCAGATGTAGCTTATGTAGGTCATAGCTTTTGTTTTGGAGTGGTGAGTTTCTAGGTGGTTATTACATTACCAAAAATGAATAAAGAGACAAAAGGAAAAAAATAAGACATGTTATAGGTTGGTATGAATCAAAGATCATGAATAATCCAGTTTTTTTTTACTTGCAGTTTAAGAAGAAATTTGAAGTTAAACCAATAAGAAACTAGTACCTCCGGACTATATTAGAAACAGAGATTATGAGTAATTTATTACCTAATTCAGATTAAATTTACTTTCTTTTGTCAGTGATTTGGTAATTCAAATTTTTTGAGAAAATCAGACCTCAGCAGTTCACCCTATTATACATAGTCAGTCTTGTCAAATAATTTGTCTCCCTGTTTTTGAATCACAAATATGCCCATTGTAACTACACTTAACAATAGCTTAGTTTAGCACTGAGTTTCAACATTTATGCCATTATAGAGTTTTCTAAAGTTGAACACTGCCTGGGTCCTAACATGGCCATTGCCCACCATGACTCCTGAGCTGCATATAATTCCTGTGTTTTTCTGGCTGGATTTCACTCCAAAGTCTGACTGACACTTTATGCTTCTTCTCTCTCACATTTGCCCAACTAAGTCCTTTGTATCCTGTCATTTTCAACTTACATGTCACCTGGGAAACCTTTCCTAACTTCCCTACCACCCCCTCTCCCTGCGCTAAATTTATCTCTCTGTGTTCCAACATCTTTATGTTGTAAAATCTACAGGATTAAATGTTTGAGGGAGCTTCCTCCATTTGACTATAAGCTCTGGAAGGGCAAAAAACTGCTTTATTCACTTTTTTATCTCCATAATTTGACTCCATACCAGATATCTATGTTTTCTTTATTTATAAATGCATTTCTTTGTGTGCAACTTATGAGTCAAGTAGAAAGAAGGAACGCCCTGCTTCTTTATAGTTTTCTGCAACTACATTATATAACTTAAAAAATATTCACTTATATTTATTGGTTGGATGTTAAGTAAGTGCTGTAAATCACTTATGTTTCAGCAGCTGACTGCTAAACCCACCTTAGTCAAAGTCACACATGCTATAGCTATGGCTACTATTTTATCTGACAGCAAGACTACCCATCTTACTGGAAAGGAGCTCATTTTCCAATCAGACATAATGAACACTTAAGGAGGTGCTACACTTGAAAGAAAACATTGCTTCATGGAGTTTATGTCAACCCACTGACCATATGTAAATATTCACATAGACACTTTCTGCCTCTGTTGTCAATGAGTGAGCTTTTGCTTAATATTTCCAGAGCTACACTTTAGAATAGCTTTAAGATATTAGTTAACGACAAAACACACCCTGTTGTTAATTAGCATATAATCAGTTTAAAATGACCAAAACTCCCAGAGAGAGTAGCCTTACCATGAGAAGTGATTCATGATGGCATTCATCTCTCTTCTGTATTAGCACTGAAGATTAATGACGATAGTCTAAGAAATCCAGCTAATCAAGGACACTGTTTAAGAAAATTCTTGAGCCAGGACGCCTGGGTGACTCAGTTGGTTAAGTGTCCAACTCTTGATTTCAGCTCAGGTCATGATCTCAGGGTCCTGGGATCAACCCTCCATTGGGTTGATCTGTGCTCAGATCAGGGGGTCAGGCTCTGTGCTCAGCAGGGAGTCCACTTGAGATTCTCTCTCTCTCTCTCTCTCTCTCCCTCCCTCCCCTGCTGCATGTGCTTGCATGCTCTCTCTAAAATAAATAAATAAATCTTAAAAAAAATTCTTGAACCCATTTCCCCTATTCTCAAAACATAGTTTATTCTCTGTTAATAAATATACCGTAGAAAGATGTATGGTTAGTAGAAGGGAAATGGGACTTAAATTAAATGAGGAGAGTTTAAAACCTAGCTTCAGCTTCTCATTTGATCAAATTACTTAACTTTTATGAGCCTCAGTTTTCCTATCTGTAAAATGGAGAAAATGGTACACTGAAGATTATTGTGAAGTCTACAAAATGATGACTTGATTAAGCACTGGGCATAGCATTAATGCTCAAAGATTAGTTGCCATTAGACACAATAGGAAGAGAAAACCAATTACCTAAATCTTTGCATTTTTCTCTTTTCCTTTCTTCATTGGATGAGTTTTGGTTTTGGAACTTGATTATATACATCTCATTTTACAAAGAGTGCTTGTGAGTATTCATGAAGCTCTTGGTTATACCATCACTCTCAAATAGCGAAAATAGCCTTTGTGTGACATTGATGTTTTCTGATTTCCTCTAACAGCTGGGGTTTATAACTGTTCTGATTGTAAGCAGTCGCTCATTTTGTGCAGAAGATTACACAACCAGTAAAAATAAGGTGATCTGAGAGTAAAGACGTTTTTCAATACCTTGAATATACAGGTTGTCAAGTGAAAGAAATCCTGCTCCTTTATTCAGAATTGGACCCATCAAAACACTGTGCACAATAAACAATTCTAGACTCAATCTACATTGTTTGCACTGCTCTAGATGTACATCTTTATTTCTGAGGCTAGTGGTGAAACTTCTGATCTGTGCTCACTGTGCATATGATAGAGGCAGTGATGGGAAACAGAGTGGCTCCTGGTCCAGGAGATGTGTTTGTTTCTTTATGCAGATCTGTAGCCTTTCCCCAAGGCTAGAATTTCCAACCAAAAATAATCCTTTAGGTTTTGTTTAGCTCCAATCTAATTACTTCAAATATGTAGGTGTTTTTTTTTTTTTAAAACAAACAAAAAAAAAACTTTCTTCCTGATCCTGAATGAGGATTTAGTTAAATGCCTGTTTAAGAATTGATGAGTAATTTAAAGGATTTAGGAGAACATTCTGTGCTATTATATGCAAATACATGCCACGCGTGGCTCCCTGTGTCATTAACCTGGCAGTCATTTCATGCATGACTCCCCATCTTATTAAGCTAGCAGTATGGAATATTTGATTTACTAAACTGGTATGAACTACTTAGTGTGCTAATATAGGAATATAACTTTTAAATTTCTTTGGAATAACCATCTTCGAAACAGATTCTTGAAGACGATAACATTATTTTGACAGCTGTGCTCAGTTTCTAAAAGTCTATTTTAGGAAGCTTCTTATAACTGTTGGAAATGTACCTGTGTGATTTGAATGAACCATACAATAATTGAAAATGAAAACTATCATAGCAATAAGAGCCCTTAGAATTCTGTAGCAAGTGATTCAACAACACAGGTAAATAAATTTGGTAGAAGCGTTTGCTTCTAGACAGGGTGTTTAACAATGTATGGTTGCCTGAGAGTCTGCCACTAGGCTCCCAGTTACCATGATGCTCTAAAAACTCTTTTTTTATAGCCACAGCCCCCCTGGCTTTCCCCGGCTTTCGTTGCCATAGCAGCATTCATTGGCCATGGGATTTACAGGGAAAAAAAAAAAAAAAAAGAGGGGGGAGGGGGATTGCATATTTGTAAAGTTGGTGCAGTGCCAAATGTAGCAGGAATTATAAATGCAGGATGCTGGATTCTTCCTTTAGTGTCCATTTCAGCTGGCGCCTAATGTCACCCACATAATCACAAACCACTCTGTCATCATTCAGACCAGCTGCATGAAATGAGACAAAGGGAAATTTAGCAGCAACGGAGGGAATGGTAATTTAAAAGGCTTTTAAATGATGTTTTCTATGTTCCTCAATCAACAATATTTTAAAGCCTTTAATTTTTTTTTCTCACAATAGGATTTCCTTGTTGTTGCTGGCTTGACTGATGACATATTAGTACTAAGTTGGCCAAAAAAATGTCAGAGACTAGAAAGGAGGTCAAATAGATAAATCCCAAAAAGAAGTAGAAAGGAAATATTTATAGTAACCTTCATTGCTGCTAGATTTTTTTACATTTAAATTATACAGGTAAATTTGCGTTTATCCTCTGCTTAAGGTATAATTTTTGAACCACAAGAGTTCAGTGTTTATCAGACATGTGAAAAGTGAAAACACTTCCAGATTTGTAATATTATGTTGATCGTTTCTTCAGTCGTGACACGTATTTCAGAGTTCACAGGCAACAGGAAAAAAAATGTTCATGGGGGAAGAAAAGCAAGTGAATAATCCAGGGAAGTTGGTGAACTGTGACATGTGCAGGGCTCATGTGAGCCATGAATATGGAAGGGGCATGTGTAGGCCAGGAGTGGGGGCAGGGGGGGTGGGGAGAGAATGTTAGGTGGGGAATTTGTCCAAGAGAGAGGGAATATACAATGTGTTGGCTTGCAGCAATTCCAGGATTCTGGCAAGCGTGCTGGGAGACACAAATGGATGAAGTGATCTCTTAAAATGGGAGTAGTTTATTGGTAGATGGTTGGAAATGAGCTATGAGAGGACCATTAATGTTTGGCTGAATCTTTTCTTGGTTAAAAAATTCCTTTTTAATGAACTTTTCATCCCAATCTGTAAATAGTGCCTGAATATAATGATAAATAATTTCATAAATCAAAGAAAATAGATATCTCAGGGATTGACTCTCCATTATCTGGGAAATTGGTAAACCACAAAGATGGTTAAAATTAAACCATCAATTGATTGGTGGTTCAATTGGTGGTTCAATCATCAATAAAAATTGATGATTTTTAATTGATTGATTAAAAATCAATGGGGGAAAGGAAAGACTGTCCATTGATCAGTCTGGAGACAATATGGTTATGTATAAGGGAAAAAAATTAAAAGAAGATTCATATATCAGGTCATAGGAAAGAAATAGAAGTGACTAAAGATAGAAATTTGAGCAAAAAAATCTAAAATCTTTAAGAAAAATGTAGGAGACTATTTTTATAATTTTAAGGGAGGTAATGGTTGTTTAAACAAGCCATGAAAGTTCAAATTTTAAGGAAGAAATAACACAGTTTGACCAAAGAAACAATATAAGCACAGTAAGAAGACAAGTTAAAGTCTAGGAGAAGATATTTTCAATTCAATAGCTGACCAGGAATTGTTTTGAAGAATAAAGAAAGGACTGCAATAAATTAATCAAGAAAAAGATTTTTTAAAAATCTTAAAAGGCAAAAGTAGATAAATAACATGAAAAGGTCATTCACAGGAAGCCTGACCTGGTAAAGAACATATCATATCAAGGTGATCAAATTCATCAGTAAGGGAATGCAACGGAAAAGAAAAACAATAAAGTACTTTGTAGATATTTGATCAGCAAAAATTTTAAATCTGACACTGCCAAGTATTGGGTAGGTTTGGGACAACAGTGCTCAGTACTGGTGGGAGCTTAAACTTATTATCAGGGCTTTGGAAAACAATTTGGCAAGGGATGGTGAAGTCTGAAACCTTTAGGACTGAGCAATTCTATATCTAGGTGAACACATGCACACCAAATATGACAGCATTAACTAAATTGGAAACAAATATATCATGGCATTTTCATATTTTGGGATACTAAATGCCTATTAAAATGAATGAAATAAAAATAATTTTCATCTAATGAAAAAAAAGCTGAGTGGGAAAAGTAAGTTTCTGTGTCAGACATAAAATATCGTACCTTTTGTGATACCATAAATAAGCTGTTATGGTAATATAAAATAAGCTAATTATCTATACATGTCTATATGGCAAAAGCATAAAAGCTTAAGTAGAAGGAATATACTCCCAATAAAGGAAAAATAGACAAGAAATTAAGCAGAGGCAGAAAGAACATTTGAAGTGCTGGCTGATGGAAGAACACGTAACAACATTGAAGTGGTGTTGCCAAACAAAAACAAATTCAGATCTGAATCTGATGAAGTTTTGAGATCAACAACAAATTTATAAAAAATACAGAGAACAGAGGAACATTTCAGACCTCAGAATGAGCGTGTAATCTGTGAAATTCACACTATGGGTCACTCTATAGATAACTAACTCTGTTTCTTCAACAGTAACAACAACAACAACAACAAAAGTTGCAAGCCAAATTTGTAAGCCAAAGAGAAGATACCTTAAAAGATACTAGGGAAAGTTGAAGAGAGATGTAAAATTCCTATCAAGCAATGTCAGTGTAAGGGCCTCATTTGGATCCTGATTAAAACACACTATAAATTAGTTACATTTATGAGATCATTGGAAATGCACATAGTGACTGAATATTAATGTTATTTTAGGTATGGTATTGATAATACAATCTATTTAAGACTATATAGTAAATAATTAAAAAAAACAGTACAGAGGTAAGCAGGGAGGTGCCAGTTTTTATTTTACTACACATTAAGAGTAGGGAACAACTATCAGCTCTGAACACGTCTCTGGAGTGGTCAGAAAAGGCTCGTTCATGTCTTCATTTAACAATTATGTAGAGAAGATTTCATATATCAGATGAGATACTCTAATACGCTGGAGAGGTTAGTGAACTAAATAGAAGAATATTTCTGCCCTCACAGAGTTTACACCCTATGAGGTTAAAAATGGACAGTAAACAAATAAACATGCAAATGAATCTATCATTGGTAATACCTAGTAGACAGAAAAATAAAGCAGGCAGAGGATGGCAGAAAGGAGGCAGTATAGTATTGGCAGTATATTATTTTATACCGTCAGGGAAGGCCTCACTAATAAGACCATTTAAACTGAAAGATCTGAAGGAAGTATAAACATGCCAATAGCTGGGCCGTGCGGTGGGAGTGGAGCGTTGTAGGCAGAGGAGTCCGCAAATGTGAAGTATATGGAATAAGAGTCTAGCTGGGGGTGATCTGGAAAGAGTCAGGAGGTCAAGGGCTGCTGGAGTGCCGCAAGTGCTGTGAAGACTCAGAGATCACAGGGCGAGGTCATGTGGAGCCCTGCAGGCCAAAAGTAAAAACTGCATTCTGCTCTGAGTGAGGTGGGGGCCTAGCAGGGATTTTCAGCGAAAGTGTGAACACTCTGACTTAAATTTTTAAGATTTACTCTTTCCCCGTGTTGAAATTAGACCTTAACGCAAGGGCAGAAGCAGGAAAACCAGTCAGTCAGTCAATTACAACAATCTATTTGCCTGTTTCACTTCAGTCTCACAATCTCATAATCAAACTTCTGATTTTTCTCCCTAGATTTCCAACTCCTGGAGTCTTCCTATTTATCTTACTAATTATCTTATCGGTTAACCGATAAGATAAGATAACCGAAAAACAAACCTAAGCAAAGTGGCTCTGATAATCTGAGATGAAGGTGCAGCAGAAGGAAGATACAATCTTTTTTTGTTTTGTTTTTCAACCACTGAGATTTGGGTATTGTTTGTCACTGTCTATAGGGGCTAATGCAGTCACTAAGGCTTGTGTTGAATTAGCTGTTACTTACATTTTGGGAGAAGTGAGAGAGCAGAGATTGGCAGAGCAGTGTAAAGTTGTATATTTCATGCTGCATAGGTCATCTGCTTGAAGAAATGAAGGTTGAAATCCTTTCCGGAAGCCTATGGGAAGGTTTCATCAGCCTAGAAGAGGTACATTTTACTATTCATCCACCCAGAGCAGCTACCTTTTCTAACTCATACTAAGTCACTTAATGTGCTAGTGGTCACCTCCTCTGTGAAGAATATAAAATTGACACATTTTGCTGCAATCATGTTACAGTATTTTGCGAATAAGCTGAAGTCTCAAGCACACGTGGGAAGGTACTTAGAGAAGGAATGGAAATAGAGAAGAAGAAATACTGTAACCCCGTTGCTTCTGTGCCAAGCACTTTACCTATTTTAACTCATTTAACCCCCCCAAAACCAAAAAACTCTCCTTGAGGTAGTACTATTATTCCAATTCCTAATTTTGCAGGTGAAGAAACTGAGGGTAAAATGTTTAGATGATTTGCCCAAAATCTTTGTTAGTAAATGGCAAGGTAGAATTTAAACCGAGGCAGTCTGAACTTCAGAGACGGAGCGCACAATCTCTGTGCTGTGCGGCTTCACAGTTAATGAATGCTAGACTAAGAGTATGCCAGGCAATGCTTCCATTTATTCACTCATCGACCCAATATTATTGAGCCCTATTATGGGTCAGACATTGTTCTAGGAGCTGGAGAGACAGAATTAAACAAATCAATCTCTGCTTCCATAGATTACATTCTAAAAGATGACCGACAGTAAACAAATCAAGATATAACATGTTGAGTTATGTTAAGGACTGTCAAGAAAAAGAAAAGGGAATGGAGGGATGGAAGAGAGTCTGATAAGAGTGTTTGGGTGACATGTGATTGGAGTCGAATGAAGGGAGAGAATGAGCACACCATGAAGATTTAGGAGAACATTTGGCTAAGAACATTTGGCTAAGAGCAGGCTGCAGGTGTGAAGGTGTGCAAGGAAGAGTCAGTGTGGCTGGAGTAGAGTGGGTACAGGGAGACCTGAAGGAAGACCGTTCACAGAGCATTGAGATGGGGAGAGGGAGGACACGACTGCAAGACCAAGTAGATAGCTAAGCACTGACTGTATAGTCACACTATGTACATGATTTTATATATATATATATAGAGAGAGAGAGAGTACATATATTACAGTATATGTATATATTACATGTTGTTATATATAACAACATGTAACACATTATTGTATCTCATCACAATAATAATGAGCTTAAGAAAAATTATTCTGGTTGCTCTGTGTAGTTAGAATTTAAGCAAAAATATTTTGGAGGAGGTAGGTACAGTACTCGAGGGAAAAGTGGTTGGAGTCTTACCAGGATAATGACTAGAATGGAGAAGGGAAATACATTTCGTTCCAGTTTTCCTCCCCCAGATCTCTGTGTCCCGATTATAGAGCTGTCTTTCAAGTTCTTGGCAGGTCCTGCTGCTTCCTGCCTTGAACAATGCCTCATTCCATGCTATTCCCTTTCCTTCACTTTTCCTCTTCACTTCCTCTAAACCTGCCTTCTAGATTCCCAAGGGGCTCATTGCCAATTATAGTATTATATAGTGTGGGCACCCTTACTCCTTCTCAGTCACACTCATTATGATTATAATGAATTATCTAATAATATTTCCCCTTACTGAACTGTGAGATCTTTAAGGGGGAGGGACTAGGTAAGTCTTGTTACCTCTCAGGCCCCAAACTTATTACATGTATAAAACTTTTTCAAAAAGTAGAATTAGATTTCTTCTTTATTTCCCAATACATATATTATTGTAGTTGAAGGGAAAAAATGATTATTCCATTTGGGGATCTAAGTAATCAAAATTTAAAATTGTTTTAAAAGACAAATACTTTATACTGTGCTCATGTAGTAAGTTGATAATAATTCTACATGCAGCCTCAATAGTCATTAGGTTGACTAATACAAGAATGTAGATTATTTCATAAAAGTAAAATGTCTCTACACAATGTCCCCATGTTATATTGTTTACAAATCCTAAGCAGGTAGAAAAGGATGCAATTTAAAAATGCGTTTTTCAAGGAAAACAAGGTCAATGCACTGAAGTGTTGCTTTATTTTTAAGATTCCAAACTTGTGAAATATATATATTCCTAAAATTAGTAACATCATATAATCAACTTAGTGGCATTCTGTGTTTTCATAAAGATTGGTGTGTTACTAAATTATACTGCATCACGTTTGGTTTCTTCAATCTCAGTATTGAAAATGTCAAAAAAAATTCTAATCACTTTTGTCAAAACAAATTCACAACATCTTTACTGTTCTGCATATAAGAGCGAACTGGAAACATTCATTAATCTAGTACTTTGGGATCTTAATTTCCAGATGGAATGATTAGCATTTCTGAGCTTTTTATATTCAAACCGTAAAAATAAGCCCTTCTCAGGGGTCACTGGAGACAAATAATTTAGACCTAATATTTTGCTAAGTTAACCACTGTGCTGTATCATTTAACTCATTTAGAATATTCACTCTGATTCCATATTAGTATTTTTCAGATTTTGCTTATAATGCAAACCAACTTAGTTGAATTAATAGTAACAGTATGACACATACTGGAGAATTCCTTCGTATATTTTAATTTTTTATGTATATGACTCTTGTGTTTTTCTGTTTCCTTAAAAATTATTTTGTAAAATCATATGAAAATACTGGACACTACTATGAAAACTGAATTGGAGTTCATTGCTACAGTTATAATTCAGATAATTATGTTACTTTGTTATAATTATGTTACTTTGTTAGTTATTTTATTCCCTTGTTTCCAGGAAGTAGTTTGAGGAAACATAAAATCAGATGCACTCTCATTAATTAAAGAAATATTTAATATGTTTTAAAAGTGTTAGGTAGAGAAAAGCAGAAAGTAGTATGGATGACTTTGATACAAGAATACCCTCATTTTATTCAGGGGATATATTCATCAAAATATGAGGAGTTATTAATTCAATCGTTCATGGGTTCTTGAACCACAGTCCTTATGGAAGCTTCCTACAATCTCCTTTTCATTAGTTCCCCCTTTCTCCCACTTACATGGAAGTAGTTTTAATTTTGTGTACATCATTCATTTGCTTTGCTTTTTTTTTTTTAGTGATGTAACCATATGTAAATGTATTCCTAAAGTTGCTACTGTTTAGCTTTTGCTAAAAAAAAAAAAAAAAAAAAAAAGATTTATTACTTGATTGAGAGAATGAGAGGGAGGGCATGGGGGAAGGAGCAGAGGGAGAGAATCTCCAAGCAGATGCCTGGCTGAGTATGGAGGCTGACGTGGGGCTCGATCTCATGACCCTGAGATCAGGGCCCTGAGATCACAACCTGAACTGAAACCAAGAGTCAGAAATTTAACCAGCTGAGCCACCTAGGTGCCCCATATTTAGCTTTTCCTTTTTTGAACACTTATATTGGATCATACCATATTTCTTATCTGTGATTTGCTTTCCTTAGATAATATTATTGATATATACAGCTTTTGAGTTTTCTGTTGTATGAATCTACTGCCATTCATTTATCCATTCTAGTTTCTAACTTTTTTGCTTTTATGAACAATGTGGCTAAGAATGTCTTCTAATGTGCAAACTCCCTAGGATACATACTTGAGAGTTGTAGATTACTAAGTTTTGGAGTGTGGAATTGCCAAGTTATAGATGATGTGCCAGTTGAACTTTAAGTGAAAAGAAGTTATTTTCTAAAGTCATATCAGTTTACATTTTTATCACTTTTATTTCTGCAAATCCTTGCCAACATTTAGTATTGTCAGACTTTTACTTTTTCAAGGGTAAATATCTCTTAATAGGTTTTATTGATTGTTTTTATTTTGTACATTTCTAACATGACTTTAATAGGGAGCCTGTAAGATGATCTCTAGTGATCCTTGCCTCCTGGTTTTCATACCCTTTTGTAATCTCTTCCCGAGTGAGAGCTAAATTTTTGTTTTATTTATTTGTTTGTTTGTTTCATTCTCACTCTGAATGAAGTCAGGAGCTGTTGTGAGCTCCCAAGGAAGGGTCCACATGTTAAGGAACTGAGGGAGGCCCCGGTTAAAAGCTGCAAAGAACTGAGGCCCTCAGTCCAACAGACTGTCGAAAACTGAATCTTGCCAACAAGCAAAAACCATGTGAGTTAGCACAGAAGGAGCTTCTCCCTTGGCGGAGCCTTTGTATGAAATTGTGGTACCTCATGGCACCTTGGTTGCAGCCTTGTGAGAGACCTGGATGAGAGGCACTGAGCCATGCCTCACCTGGTTCCTGACCCACAGAGACAGTGAAATAATAAATGTTTGTTGTTTTATAACTGCTGAGTTTACCCAATATTTAGGGTAATATTGTTATGCAGTGAAGCCAACATGGTGACTTTGAAACTATCATTTTCTTATGGTTTCATAGGAATTCTTTATACATCCTGAATATAATCATTGTCAGTTCTCTATGTTGCATTAAGTTTCTAATTGTAAACACATTTTCTGTTGTGTCTTTTGAAGAAAGACTTCTGATGTAAGTCTCCCTTGTATCTATATGTATCCAAATATCCTTTTTGTCCTTGGTACTTTTGGGATAGTAAGAAACCCTTTCCTAACTTGAAGTCGTGAATATCCTCTTCTAAATTCTCTTTTTATTTTATTTTTTTAAGATTTATTTATTTATTTGAGAGAGAAAGTGCACATGCACGTAGGGGGGAGGAGCAGAGGGAGAGAGAGAATCTTAAGCAGACTCTGTCCTGAGCAGGGATCCTGACTTGGGGTTTGATCCCAGGACCACGAGATCATGAGCCAAAGCCAAGGGTCTCAACTGATTGTGCATCCAGGTGCCCCAATATTCTCTTTTTAAAACTATGTACATTTTCCTTTAATATTCAAGTTTTTTAATTAACTTGAAATTGATTTTCATGTACTATGTGAGGTAGGAACCATTTTAGTTGTTCTTCCATTTGGGAAACTGTCATCCCCTCATTTATTGAATAAGCCCTTCCTCACTTACCTGCAATTACAAATCTACCCTACCTACACAAGGTGCACAGGCTTGTGTTGGGTCCTCTATTCTGTTCATTGCTTTATTTTCCTATTTCTGAGTCAACACCACAGTTTTATTTTTATTTATTTATTTATTTGTTTATTTATTTATTTATTTATTTTTAAAAGATTTTATTTTTATTAGTTATTTGACAGAGAGAGAGAGACAGCAAGAGAAGAAACACAAGAAGGAGTGGAAAGAGGGGGAAGCAGGCTTTCCGCTGAGCTGGGAGCCCGATGCAGGGCTTGATTTCAGGACCCTGGGATCATGACCTGAGCCGAAGACAGATGCTTAATAACTGAGCCACCCAGGTGCCCCAACACCACAGAGTTTTAATTAGTATAATAATTTCATAGTAGGTCTTGATATCTGTTGGAGCAACTCCCCTATCTAGTTTTTCAAGAGTGTTTTGGCTAATCTGTTTGCTTAATCATATACCATTTAGTAATGACTTGTCAGATTATATAAACAAAACATTTTTTTTTTGTAATATTTATTGAAATGCCATTGACTTTATAGATCAAAGAGCATTGAAATCTTTATGATAGTAAGAATTCCTGTTCATGAATATGTATAGCTCTGCATTTAAGTTTTTTTCTTCAGAAAAGGCACATTTTTTTCCATAAATCATATATAATCCTAAATTGTACCTTCTAACCACTTGTTGCTACATGGAATATAAGTAGCTATG
This sequence comes from Procyon lotor, assembly GCA_028646535.1. Lineage (NCBI taxonomy): Eukaryota > Metazoa > Chordata > Mammalia > Carnivora > Procyonidae > Procyon > Procyon lotor. The sequence continues at coordinate 86,242,059 of CM053603.1, read as the reverse complement.
GCATATCCAGCAACTTTTCTAAACTCTTTAACTTAATCTAACAGTTTATCTGTAGAATCTTGACTTTCAGACAATCATTACATCTTTGAATAATGGCAGTTTTGTTTCTTTCTAATGTTTGTAGTTTGACTTTCTTTTATTGTTTTATTGCACTTATACTAAGTACAGTGATGAAGAGAAATAGGCATTCTTGTTTCTGATTTTTGAAAAGAAATTTTTTTTTTAAAGATTTTATTTATTTATTTGACAGAGAGAGAGAGAGAGATCACAAGTAGGCAGAGAGAGAGGGGGAAGCAGGCTCCCCGCTCAGCAGGGAGCCTGATGCGGGGCTCGATCCCAGGACCCCAAGATCATGACCTGAGCCGAAAGCAGAGGCTTTAACCCACTGAGCCACCCAGGCGCCCCTGAAAAGAAATTTTTTTTTAATATTTCACCACCAAGTATGATGTTTGCTATAGGGTTTATAGGTACTTTGTTACATTAAGTTGGTAGGTACTTTTATATATAGCTTACTAAGAATTTTTGTCATAGGGGAGCCTGGGTGGCATGTAGCAACTGACTGAATGAGAATCAGCCTCAAATATGCCACCAAAGGTAAGGTTTTGGTTGGATAATCAATTTGTGCAATTATTACCTTATAAAAACAAAGAGATTCTACTTAAACCTATGCAAATGACTCTATTGCCACTAAAGAAGGACACCAGTGACAGTTTCTAAATCTGGGAGTTCACTGAGAAGCAGATATCACTTCAAAATGTTTCATTTTACTTTAAGACAGCAGTCTATTTAATTAATGTTAGAAGTAGTTTAAGAGGAGAAAAATTTTTCATATACTCATAAAAAAGAGTGCTAAAATATCACTGACAATATTCTAAACAAATAATGATGATAAAATTTTTCTAAGCAGTTCGGTGAGTGCTACTTAATTCTTATCTGACAAATTTGGGTCAGCTGTCTGGTTTCATGAAGCCTTTTACCTCTGGTCTAAAAAGAGTCCTTGGAAATCCTCGGTCTAATGGTCTGGTCTGAAAGTTGCCTAAGTAATGTCAGCTGAAGAGTTTGTACCTAAAGACTGTTCTTTGAGGTGTCAGTTGTTTAGAGTATCTTGTATAGTCCTTTCCAAAAGGCTTTCAGATTGCCTCTTTTTTTCTTTGTTTTTATTTAAACTCCAGTTAATTAACACACAGAACACTTTATGTTATATTAATTATATTAGTTTCAAATGTTGAATTTAGTGATTCATCACTTACATACAACACCCAGTGCTCATCACAAGTGCCCTCCTTAGGACCCACCACCCATTTAACCCATCCCCAACTCCAGTAACTCTCAGTTTGTTCTCTATAGTTAAGAGTCTGTTTTATGGTTTGCCTCTCTCTTTGTTTCTATGTTTTGTTTCTTAACTTCCACATGTGAGTGAAATCACATGGTATTTGTCTTTCTCTGACTGACTTATTTTGCTTAGTATAATACCCTCTAGCTCCATCCACGTGATTGCAAATGATAAGACTTTCATTCTTTTTTATGGCTGATATTCCATTGTGTTTGTGTGTGCACACACCACATCTTTGTCCATTCATCAGTGGATAGACACTTGGGCTCTTTCCATAATTTGGCTATTGTTTCTTTCCCCCCATAATTTGGCAATTGTTGATGATGTGCTATAAACATTGGGAGGCATGTGTCCCTTTAAATCAGTACTTTTTTATCTTTTGGGTAAATAGCTAGTAGTGCAATTTCTGGATTGTAGTGTTGCTCTATTTTTAACTTTTTGAGGAGCCTCCATGCTGTTTTCCAGAGTGCACCAGTTTGCATTCTTACCTATAGTGTAACAGAGTTCCCCTTTCTCTGCATCCTCACTAACACTTGTTGTTTCCTTTGTTATTAATTTTAGCCATTCTAACAGGTGTGAGGTGATATCTTGTAGTTTTGATTTGTATTTCCCTGATGATGAGTGATGTTGAGAATCTTTTCATGTGTCTGTTAGCCATCTGGATGTCTTCTTTGGAAAAATGTCTATTTATGTCTTCTGCCCATTTCTTAACTAAATTATTTGTTTGTTGGGTGTTGTGTTCGATAAGTTCTTCATATATTTTGGATACTAACCCTTTATTAGATATGTCATTTGCAAATATCTTCTCCTATCCTGTAGTTTGCCTTTTAGTTTTGTTGATTATTTTTGCTATGCAGAAAATTTTTATTTATTTTTAAGATTTTATTTATTTATTTGAGAGAGAGAGATGGAAAGAGAGGGGGAAGAGAGCAAGAGTGGAGTGGGAGGCAGAGGGAGAAGCAATCTCCCTGCTAAGCAGGAACCCATTGTAGGACTCCATCCTGGGACTCTAGAATCATGACTTGAGTCAAAGGTAGACACCTAAGGACTGAGCCACTGAGGCTCAGAAGATTTTTATTTTTATTTTTATTTTGATGAAGTCCCAATAGTTTATTTTTGGTTTTGTTTCCCTTGCTTCCAGAGACATATCTGGTAAGAAGTTGCTGAGGCTGATGTCAAAGAAGTTACTGCCCATGTTCCCCTCTAGGATTTTGATAGTTTCCTATCTCACATTAAGGTCTTTCATCCATTTTGTGTTTATTTTTGTGTAAGGTGGTGTAAGAAAGTGGTCCAATTTCATTCTTTTACATGTTGCTATTAAGTGTTCCCAACACCATTTGTTGAAGAAACTGTCAGACTGTCCTTTTTGAAGACATAAACTCTGGTCTTTAATTTACAGCAAGAACCTTCAAGTATGCATTGAAGAATATCAAAAGCTATATGTAGATGATACTTAATCACTGTGATTCTTTTATAATTGCAACTAGTAACAGAATGGAAGAGATTAATATTCTCTAACTGGGTATAATAAATATGTATTTCATAAAGATTTTGATCAGTCTTTCCCCTAAAGATAAAAGCATAATGTTTAGAAAGAGTAT
>CM053603.1:86172280-86238625 GCA_028646535.1 Procyon lotor | reverse complement strand
AAAATATAATGGTTGATAGCATTATTGTTTAACCAGTTTATTGCTGGTTTTACCAGAGTAAAGAAAGAAAGAAAGCAAAAATAAAACTTTTTTGTCATTGTTTGAATCAGAATTCAAATAAAGTATAAACATTTCAATGTTTGATATTACTCTTCACTCTCTGTTAATCTGTAGGCTTCCCAATAACTTTTTGGAGCTTGAATTTTATTTGTTTCACAAACTGGGTCTCTTATTTTTAGATTCTCCCATTATCTAGATTGACTGGATTTGCATTTAATATTTAATATTTGAATTTAATATTTAACTGAATTTAATATTTTGCATATTAAATTCTTGTATGTCATTTAACATATTCCCTATGTTTCTATAAATTTCTAGTTAGATTTAGAGGCTTTATCAGTTTCACATTTGTTTTTACTTTTTTCTCTTTCTTTTTTTCTTTCTGATGTTAGTGATCATTTGTGGCTATTTTAGCATGTTAATTTTTTTTTATACTCCCACCATTAAGTTGTGGGTTATATATGCTTTCCCCATGAATCTCAGCTTACTTTAGTGATTTTCTTATAACCAATAGAATGCAGTGGAAATAATGCTATGAGGCTTTTAAAACTAGGTCAGAAAAAAAATAGTGTAGTTTCCACTTAGCTTGTTTTGAGTGCTTACTCTTGGGCAATGGTTCCCTACCAAAGGTGATTTATAGTCTCCTTCCTTCTCCCCAGAGGACATTTGGTCTGAAGATATTTTTGGTTGTCACAACTGAGAGGGTTTTACTACTGCCATCTATTGAGTAGAAGAAAGCAATGCTGCTGAAAATCCTACAATGCGCAAGACAGCTCCCTATAACAAAGAATCATCTAGTCCAAAATGTCAGTAGTGCCAAGATTAAGAAATCCTGCTCGAAGGGATGTCACCTGTCATGTGCCAAGTCTGATAACTTTGAGACTATCATGCTGAAAAATCCACCTGATACTTCAGAGCTCTCATTGAGAGACAGCATCATCTTTTACATGAGTGAATTAACTTGGATATTCAGTCCAGCTGAGTTTTCAGATCACAGTAGCCTCAGCCACCATTGCCTTCAACTTCAGGAGAAACTCCAAGTGAGAAATGCCCAGCCAAGCCCATTATTTACAAAATATGAGCAAAATAAGATTATTTTAGTCCACAAAAAATTGGGGTGATTTGTAAAGTAGATAGTAGAAGGCATTGCTTAAATCCATTCATAGATTAGGACTTACAAAATGGATATAGGCAATCCTTCTTTCTTCATTTATTAATTGCATTATTTGTACAAAGAAGAAATTCTCCTGGTTGACTGATTACAGTAATCTACAGTTTATATAAGAAAACCTGCATGAATGCTTAACTACAACCTAGGAAAACTGCAAATACATTCATACAAACTTGCAAACATACATAAGAAGGGGAGAAAATCTTGAAAGCAAGGAAGGGTGATTGATAGATTATTTCAAAAGAGAATAGTTAGAGTAACATCTGACTGCTCAATAGTCACAATGGGAAGGCAGGTATCAATGGATTATGATTGCTAAAAGGAAATAACTGCTATGCTAGAATTCTACAGTCAGTGAAAATATTCTTCAAGATTAAATGTGAAATAATGATCACATTTAAATGAATGATAACAATAAAAAATTAGGAATGTTTATAGAATCTAGAAAGCTCTGAGCTCACTATGTTACTTGGGTTTTCTTTCTAGTCAAATAAAGAGATAATCGTTTCCAGTTTCTCTGACATCTCAGTGGCTGTAACTCAGTGACCAAGTTACAGCCAACAAGAAGAGGACACAAATAAAGCATGAATTTTAGGCCTAGGTATACAGTATTTTATAAGATCTTTAAGCTCCCTTTTTCTCTTATGTGGCTGGGAGTAAAGAACTAACCCTTCATCTTAAATTTGCCTTACTTAGAATTTTGACTTACATAGTCATATTTCTAAGAAACTTTTCAGGACTTCTGCCAAACCCACATCAGACTGCAACATGAGAATAAAGTACATTTATAAGAGTTATGCTTCTGAAATTTTGGGAAATGTTTGTTAAAGAAGAAAATATTAATTTCCCAATTAATAGAGGCATTGACAGCTGCCAAAAGGCTGGAAAACTTTAAATTCATTTTTGTTCACTGACAATCCATTTGGCACACTGTTACCTGGAGTAAACTAAAAGACAAAGTTTACTAAGAAAGCAGCTCTTGGCAATATTATTAGGTAAAAAAAACCCTTAGTGTGTGTTGATTATTATTGGTAGAGTTGATGAGATATTATAAGAAAAAAAATAAGCTCAAGAAAGAATTGGCATGTTTTGCTGCCATAAATAAGAGGTCTCCTAAAAAGTTCACAAATTCAGGATCAACAGATTGAAAAAGCTGTTTCTGGATATCCATGTTAATAGGTGAGATTTTAAAAAGCCACAAGAAAAATAAAAGCCTAAACAAACTTCTTAGTTTGATAAAGTAACTGAGAGCACAGATTAGATTAAGGTATGGTTTTCCACCTTTGTGTTTCAGATGGCCTTATGGTCACCATAATTACATTGACAATGGAAGTCAGCGGCTATAGGAAACAAAAGAAATCTGGGTCAAAACAACTTTAGGTGGTTACAGGTTTATGAAACTGCCTGGAAGCAAAGAGAACTAAGTTTTGTTTTGTTTAAATATTTTATTTATTTATTTATTTATTTATTTATTTATTTATTTATTTATTTATTTGAGAGAGAGAGAGAGAGAGAGGCAGAACACAGAGGGCGAGAAGGAGAAGCAGACATCCCTCTGAGCAGAAAGCTAGATGTGGAGCTCAAGCCCAGGACCCTAAGATCGTGACCTGAGCTGAAGGCAGATGCTTAACCTACTGAGCCATCTGGGCACCCTGAGAACTAAGTTTTTGAAAAAAAATTGTATTACTGAAAAAATCACAGCCAGGGCTTTGACCCAAGCCAAAGGCTTTTGACAATTTAGGACTCAAAACTACATTTGCCCAGTACCCCTTGCATAAGTAGAAAATGGACAGCTCGAAAAGAAGTACTTTCTAACATCCATTTCAAATATGTCAAGCAAGATGAATGGAAGTGAAGAATCTTGCAGAGGGAAAGACAAGGACCATAATGGAGGGTGGGCAAGGGTTTCCCACCCAAAGAACAGACTCTGGTCTAATCATGAAAGTTCCCAACCCAGGATGATACATCTTCCTAATGTCAGATCCTGTAGGATCAACAAATATTAGATTCAATATATAAATGTAATAAATGTAATGTTTTGCATAAGAACTTGACACATTGATCTTACAGATAGCATGTACTCCACACGTACTTATTAATGATGAAGAATCTTTAATTTATAAATAGATAGTTTGTTATATTTTGTATTGTTATAGTATATACATGTACACTACTTTCCACAATACATTTTTAGGTCATTTTAACTGTGAATTGAAAAGTCCTGTTCCTCAGTTGTTTCATTTTTCTGTTGGGTGTCCTAGAGCAGTGGTATTCTCTGATTCATTAGTTTACTACAAATTTTTAACATTTTACCACAGGTGAGTTTTTATGCCTTATCTCTTATTCAATCAGTATTAAATGCCTAATTTTTTAAAACTAGAATTTCCACAATTACAAGAAGGTATTGATACTAGTGAAAAAGGACTCCATAAATCTTTTGTTTGTTATTATTTGAAAACTGTGTTGAAAAATTATTTTTGTTGAGGTACTTTGTTGCTATTAGAATGAGAAGCTTGGACCCTTTCTGCATGTTACCTATTGGACATTTCTATTCTTCCCAAATTCATATGTTGAAATCTAATTCCCAAAGTGACAATTGATATTCAATGTTTTCATACATTTGAGGTGGGGTCTTTTGGAGATAATTAGGTCATGAAGGTGGATCCTTCATAAATGGGATTAGCAAAAGAGACCTCAGAGAGTTTGCTAGTCCTCTTCATGGCATGTGTGGAGAAGCTGGCAATGTGCCATTCAGAAGAAGGCTCTCAGGAGAACTACTTGACTGTGGTGGCACCATAATCTTGGACTTCCCACCTCCAGAACTGTGAGAAATAGATTTCTGTTGTTTATAAGGCACCTAGTCTATAGTACTTTGCTATAGCATCCCAAACTAAGACACTGCTTTTTCCTAGGTTATACAATCAGGATTACAACTGAAATTCAAAGAGAAAAATTGTTTTATAGAATTAAGGAAAGCAGACCAGGGTTGAAAAAATGGAGATCAGAATTTGAGATGATGCAAAGAGAAAATTAGAGAAATATGTGTAAACATGTCTCTATCTATCTATCATCTAGCTATCAACTATTTATGTTTGGATATACAAATACATAAATAGAAATACATATGATATTTATATAACAACAAATATTAGATTCAATATATAATTGATGGCTGCATAAACCTAGTGTTGTACATTGAATTGTGTGTCCTGAAAAGATATCTTGAAGTCCTAACCCCCAATACTTGTGAAGTACTTACTTGGAACTAAGGCCTTTGCAGACTAATCAAGTGAAAATGAAGTCACTGGGGTGGGCCCATAATCTGTTATGATGGATACCCTCATAAGAAGAGGAGAGAGAGACAGAGGAGAGCATCCCTGTGAGAATAGAGGCAGAGATTGAAGTGAGAGCTTCAAGCAGAGGAATGCCAGGGATTGCCAGCAAACTACCAAGAGCTAGAAAGATTCAAGGAAGGATTCTTCTTTACAGAATTCAGATGGAGAATAGCCTTGTAGACATCTTGATTTTAGCCTTCTAAATGTGTATGTAAAATGTGTTATGTTTCCTCTGGTGCCATCTCTGGGCTGGTAAGGATATTATGAAATAAATTTCTATTGTTTTAAGCCACACAATGTGATACTTTATTACAGCAGCCCTGGAAAATTATTACACCTAGCTATCAAATATCTGAAAAAGAAAACTAAGTTTATATAGTTGTTTGCTTAAAAGCATGAAAGTTCATTTTGATAACACTTTTTGTTCCAAATGCATACCAAAAATGGGTAAAATATAAAATAACAATATCAGAAAAACATGGCCTTTCTCAGACACAAAGTCAACATATTTTTGGCCAGAAATGGAAAAAAATGCAAACTTGTTAGGAGAGCAGATGATAAGGTCTTCCTGACTTGAGATACAAATAGGCAAAAGTTTCTAGGACCTAAGGTACACCCTCAAGAAAGGGAACCACAGTGAGGTTTGCTACCTGAGTCTAGAGCTGCTTATTGCTCCTGCTGAGATGCAAGACAGATATAGTCACAGTCTCATGATCAGAAGATAAGCAAAGCCACCCAAAAACCCAATAAGTTGAAAACTCCTTTAACAAATTCCTAAACTCACTGTTGATAAAAAAAAATCACAAGAAAACCATAAATAGAAAAGAATTTCACCAATCTGATTGAAGTCATCTGTCAAAAACCTACAAGAAAATGGTGAAGATTTTCATTAAGTCAGGGACAAGAAAGAGATGCCTACTCTGATGGCTTGTATTCAACAGTAAAACCTAGATAATAATAAATGCAATGATTGAAAATAATCATAGGGAGAAGAAAAGGAAAGAAATAAAAGAAATAATAATTATAAAAAAAGAGATAAAACTTTCATCAATTGTCAATTACATGATCACCTAAATTGAGAATTAAAGAGAATCTATAGACAAATTAGTAGACTAAACAGCAGACAGTAGTCAATATCATTCCTAATAATGAATATATTAATATTAATTAACAACAAATCAATCAATATAAAAGATCTTATTTAAAGAAGAAAAAGTTGTATGGTATAAGACAGAGTAAAATGATCAGAGATCATGAAAAAAGACCTGAATTAATAAAAAGTTATGTTTATATGTTTATTTTGGGGAAGGAAGATGATGCGCCTCTAATTAATCTCTAAGTCTAATGTAATTGTAATAATATTCTTCTTTGGTTTTTCCATGGAATTTGAAAAGTACAATGGCCAAAGCACATGGCCAAGAATAATTAAGATGATTTGAAGAATTGGGATAGTATATTCAACCTATTAGACCTCAGGAATTTTAATAAGTGAACAAAAAAGATATTGGCACAGGACAAACAAATAGACCAATGGAATATAAAGATACTAGAAATTCACACACTCATATATGACAATAATGGGGAAGGGATATGACATTATAAGGAAATGGGGGAAAAGATGGTGAAGGGTAGTAGAAAAGCCAACCCCAAATGCACCACTTTAGCATCAGGATTGTAAAGAAGCAGATATAAGAAAAGTTCCCGCCCTTCCCACATTTGCTTAAAAGCAGCACATAAATTTGTAAAAATGTCTCTCTTCTACTGTCTACCAGCAAGGATAGAGATTAATCACTAAAGACAATTCTAGACCCTTAGCAGCCCAGAGAAGGCACCAGAGGAAACATAACACATTTTACTAACTAGCCCTTACCTACCATTAGTTTCTCCATATTTCAACCTTCCCACAATTTGCCACTCCTAGAAGCTAAAGTCTTTTTCTTCTGTCTTGTCACTTCCCTACAAAATGATTGTTCTTTACTAAGATGCTGTCATCCCTTTGAGTTACTCATCTCTGAGTACTCCTAGGTGTATGTGTGATGCATGTTAATAAACTTCTTTTTATTTTCCTCTTGTTAATCTGCCTTTTATCAATCTAATTTAAAAGGCCTCGATTGGAAAACCTAAGACGAGTAAAGGAAAAAGATTTTGTTCCTTCTCTGCAATGAGATATTAGAAAAAATGGTGATGGACAATCATTTATCCATGTGTAAAATTAAATTAGATTCTTTAAAACATTTCAAGGCAAATATAGTATAAAATCTTTATGACCTTTGGGTTAAGGAAGGAGACATGAAGAGCATAAATCATAAAAGAAAATTTTGATATATTTGCTCTGTTATAACTAAAACTTTTTGCATAAAAAGAAACTGTAAACAAAGTGGAAAAACTAGTCACAGACTGAAAGAAGATACTTGCAGAACATGAATGACAACCAGAAGTACAACTTCCCAATGAAAATATGCAAAGCATATGAATAGGTCATTCACAGGAGAAAAAAATTAAAGTGGCCAATAAATGAATGAAGATGCTCAATTTCACTAGCAATCAGGGAAATGCAAATTAAAAGCATAAGAGAATCTCACCAAAGAAAATATACAGATGGCAGATAAGTATATGAAAAGATGCTCAACATCACTTATCATCAGGAAAATGCAAATTAAAACAACAATGAGATACCACTACACACCTTTAGAATGGACAAAATTCAGAACACAAACAATACTAAATGCTGGAAAGATTGTGGTGTAACAGGATATCTCACATACTTCTAGTGGGAATGCAAAATTATTCAGCCACTTTGGAGGACAGTTTGGCTGTGACTGACAAAACTAAATATACACTTACCATATGATCCAGAAATCACACTCCTTGGTATTTACCCAAAGGAGTTGAAAACTCAAGCCCACACAAAAACTTAAACATGAATGTTTATAGCAGCTTTATTTAAAATTGCCAAAACTTGGAAGAAATCTGATATTGTGATTTAGTATAAGAAATATCTGTTTGGTTTTTGTCTCCATTCCTGGCACAGAACTCCTGAAATCCCTGTAAATACTCAGAGTCTCTTTTGTTCTAATGAGAGGACTCTGGGTGAGCTCCTGGATGGCTCCGAAATGGATACTGGTTATGAGAAAGACCAAGCCTTGGTCAGAAGCCCAGAATTTTCAGCCAAAGCACCCCCATTCTCCAGAGAGGGGAGAGGGGCTAGAAATGGAGTTGAAGATTGATCACACCTACATGATGAAACCTCCATACAGTTCAGAGAGCTTCCAAATGGGTGAATACATCCACATACCAAAGGATGATGCACTCCAACTCTCCAATGGCAGAAACCCCAGAAACCCTCCCTTCCCAGACCTCACCTATATCTCTTCATCTGGCTGTTCATGTGGATTCTTTAATGAACTGGTAAATATAAATATTTCCTTGAGTTCTGTGAGCTGCTCCAACAAATAATTGAATGCAAGCAGAAGGAAATCATAGGAACCTTTGATGTGTAGCCAAGTTGGATAGAAGTTGTATTAACCTGAGTACCTACTACTTCTGATTAGTATCTGAAGTGGGGGCAGCCTCAAGGGACTGAGCTGTTAAGTGTCGGAATTGAGTTAAATTGTAGCACACCCAGCTGGTATCTCGGAGAATTGCTTGGTGTGAGAAAACCCACACACATTTGGTGTTCACAAGTGTCGATAGTGTGGCCATAGTGTCAGAGTAAAGGAGAGACACACAGGAAGATTAAAGTTTTTCTACACATGAGCAAGATGTCCTTCAGTAGGTAAATGAATAAATGATTTGTGGTACAGCAATGCAATAGAATATTATTCAGTGCTAAAAAGAAATAAGCTAGCAAGACACGAAAAAACATGGAGGAAATTTGAATACATATTACTAAGTGAAAGAAGCCAATCTGAAAAGTCTACATACTGTGTGACTCCAACTGTATGACACTCTGGAAAAGGCAGAATTATGGAGATGGTAAAAAAATCAGAGATTGCCTGGGGTTGGCAGGTGGCTGGGGAGGAAAGGGATAAATAAGTAGAACACAGAGGACTTTTAGGGCAGTGCAAATACTCTGTTTGCTATCATAATGATGGATACATGTCATTATACATGTGTTGTATACCCCATAGAATGTACTGAAACATCAAGAGTGAACCCTAATATAAATTATAGACTTTGATTGTCAATATTGTCAACTGGTGTCAATGTATGTTCACAGATTGAAACAAATATACCACTTGGGGGGTATATTGATAATGGGTGTAGCTGTACATATATAGGAAATTTCTCTGTATCTTCCTCTCAATTTTGCTATGAATAATATATATAAAACTTCCTGCATCTGTCACTGGCAAAAAATGAAAACAAACAAAGCAAAATGCCTGACGATGACAAATGCTAGAGAGACGGAAAGTCTCAGATACTCCTGGTAGGAATATCAAATAGTCCAAATCTTTGGAGATCAGTTAGGTAATACATAGTAAAGTTGATGTATCTCATGACACAGAAATTGCAACTCTCAATGTATACCATGGAGAAACTCTTATATGAATTAATAAAGAGGCATGTACAAGAATTATCATTGTAGCATAACTCATAATGGCAAAAACCAGAAGAAAGTAAACTACACCAATTGGGAAAATAGATAAATACTGCACATTCATCTAACAGAATGATGTATGGATTTTAAAATAAGCAAGGTGTGTGTGTGTGTGTGTGTGTGTGTGCCAACATGAATACATTTTTTAATTTTTTTTTTTTTACAGAGAGAGATCACAAGCAGGCAGAGATAGAGGGGGAAGCAGGCTCCCTGCTGAGCAGAGAGTCGGATCCCAGGACCCTGAGATATGACCTGAGCCAAAGGCAGAGGCTTTAACCCACTGAGCCACCCAGGCGCCCCATGAATACAGTTTTTTAAAAATTAAGTTAAAAATAAATCAAATGTGAATAATTATATAACATTTATGTTAATTTATGTTATGTTAATTTCATAACCCCTCAGTGTATTATATAATAAAAAATAATGTTCTGGTACTACAAGATAAAAAACAGAGAACCAAAATTAGAATTTTTTTTTTTAAAGATTTTATTTATTTATTTGACAGAGAGAGAGATCACAGGTAGGCAGAGAGAGGAGGAAGCAGGCTCCCTGCTGAGCAGAGAGCCCGATGCGGAGCTCGATCCCAGGACCCTGAGATCATGACCTGAGCCAAAGGCAGAGGCTTAACCCACTGAGCCACCCAGGCACCCCCAAAATTAGAATTTTTAAAAGCATCATTAATTTACTTTTAGAAAAACATTTAGAGTTACCATTTATCAGAAGGGAGATAAAATCTTATTAACTAAATGAGACAAAATAAGGAAGAACACAAATACAATGAAAGATAGAAATCTACAAATAATCCAAACGAGTTTTTCCAAATTCTCTCTAATGAGTTTGTGAGAATTGCTAAGACACAGCATAGCATCTTTTGAGTTTCTTTTTATTTTGTCTACCCACCATTCAAAGGGGCTAATTAGCTGTAAAATGACCAAAACTCAGGAGCCAGAGGGAATGAAAGACCAAAAAAAATCCCTAAATAATTTACAAGCTAGATAATCAACTCTAAACTAATCAGAATTTGACTATAATAAATACCAGTTCACACAATAAAATTACATCAAATATGGAAAACTGCTCTGGGGATGTTCTTTATAATCAATTTGACCTCTTTCAGTGGCAGACATCCCCACCACTGTCATCATCAGGACTTGGGACAGGAACTTAGCTATTATTTGCCTATCTTCCAGCTTTTCCATGCAATAAGTATATATTTTATCCATTTTTATGATTTCAATGTGGGTTCCTGTTTTAGGACGTTATAATTACTGTTTTCCACACAATATAGGAATTGCATATGTGTTTGGCATTTTTTTCCCTATAATCCTAGGAGACTACTTATTTAAAAAAAAAAATCCCTTTCTCAGCCTAAAAAAATGTAGCAAAATAAGTTGTCAATGTTTTTTCTTTATTATGTTGTCCAATTATTTTATTAAGAAACTTCAGAATGAACTATCTTAATCATTAAACATTTAAAGCAGAGTTTTCTATAGAAAATAATAAAGAATTCTACTAAAACAATCACCTATTATTATTGATAAAGCTTAAAACTATTTCTACACATAAGGTGCATTTTATAGGAGAGATTGAATTTATACTGAGGTGGTTTTGGGCATTAACAAGGAAGTAGCACACGTGGTTATAGATTTGTGCCTGATAATTCTATAACACTTTATAATTTTAAAAATGCTTTCACATTTATTATGTCACTGGGATCTTAAAGTAATTCTGTAAGGTTACAAATGCAGTGTATCCATTTTACAGATGAGGATATTGAGGCTATATGACTTGATAAGATCATGTGACTAGTGGGTAGCAGAGTCCTTTCAAATTTAGGTCTTCTCATTCTAAATGCAGGGCTTCTTCTATATATTCAGAAGCTTTGTTTTATTATGGGAAGTATAAACAGAAATCTTGGCATTACATATTAATTTTTTAAATGTCTTTGATATATCTCACCACTACATTCAGGAAAGAAGAACTGGAATAGGTATTATCATACTGCAGAATCTGAGAGGAAATTAAAGAGATAATGCATGTGGAAAGTTCTAGAATATAGTAAAAATGAAATAAATGTGTGGCAGGGTGAGTCCATTGCCTCACCAGTTTAATGAGGTCTTTCAAACTGTTTCTTTTAGATTAATTCTGGTCCAGGGCTAGGATTCCCCTATATTCCTATCCCCTGTATCCCCTAACTTCCCTTTCCTCCCCATGGAGTATCAATGTCTCCTCTCTCAAGGATTATACAAAAGAGTCTCAGGCTGCTCAGTGCAAATTTGTTGATATTGGGGTGGGGGTGGAGTGTGAAGAGGGGACCTGGACAGAGACTCAGGGAACATCAGGCCAGATGTGTGGTCTTTAGAAATAGGCTAACTTTGGGATTCAGTCTGTCCCAGCTTTTTTTTTCTCCTGCAGGAGGTGAGGTACAGAATCCTTGCTCTGGCATTTTTCCCCCACCCGTTGTACACTCTGCATAACTCTTAACTCTATTCTTCTCCAGAGCATGGCATCTCTTGGTCCAGTCTTCAGGAGCGGAGGAAAAATTGTGCAATTAACTCAATCTGTTTAGATACTGGGACTAGTGAACTTTGAGCATGGTAACAACTAATAATGGTGAACATTTGATATTTACCACATGACAGGTGCTATTCTAAGCAATCTGTGCATATAATCTCACACAACAACCTTATATCGTATACGAGGAAACTGAGGCACCTAGAAGTTAAATAACTTGCTTGAAAGTAATTGATTATCAACTTACAAAGCTGGCATTTGAAGTTAGAGTCTGGCTTAAGAGTCTGCACTCAAGCACTTAGCCATGGTCCTTCCCATAACACAGCTAACAGGAAACCCCGGCAAGACTTCAAGTCTAGCTGTTATGGGTGGTGAGGAGGTGGTTCAAAAATGTTTTCAGGGTGAAAATGAAGGAGAATGGGAGGAAGCACACCAGTCAATGCCTCAACATGTTATCTTTCCACAAATGAATATCAACATTAAGCATAAAAGACTATACGGAGAGTAATCTCTCGTACTAGAGGTGATGCTTCCATTAGTTTATCAAGCAGGTGAATAAGTCTTTTTCATATTATAATTTTTAAGAGCTTTGTATTTAAACCACATGTGAGTTTTCCATCTTGGAGTATTTGAACAACAAGTTCTCTAATGTCAAAATCAACTAATAGATTTTAGAAAAATAGTCACATCTTGATTGATCTCATTTGAATAGTATATTAGCTCTTGTGAGTACTCAGCTTCAGAGTACAGCTTTTCCCTTTCTCTTTTATGTGATATCCCAACAGCCATTTAAGAATATTGATTTTTAATTTTTTTTGGAGACAAATATTCAATTAACTCTGGTTCTTTCTGTTAAATATTTTCCAATTTTTGAAATGTTAACTTGCAATTATGTGTGAAGCTAGATTTTCTTTCTGAGCTAAATTTTAAACTCTGAGTTGAATTTTATATTATACTCCTGTGATAGGCTATGAATTTTAAAGTATCCTAGAGATAGCACATAAATCAATTTGGTAATAGTCTTTGCTTTTGGGATAAGTGCATTACTGTTTTGGTGTCAAGAGTTGTCCTGATGAACAAGAGTCATCTTGTTAGTCATCTATATATTTCAAGCATTAGTAAATGAATGACACAGTGTGGAGTGTAAATTAGAAATGGATGAATTGGTTGCACCAAATTAATATTCCACTTTCACTACTCTGCCATCTGAAATGGTATTTCATAATTCAGAGTCACTCTTCAGAACACTTCTCCTTGCCACTTTTGCTTACCACTTTTATTCCTTTAAATGATTATTGAATATTGATTTTTCAAAGAGGAGACTATAGCATGCTGCTTGAAGTCATTTTTATGTCTTACTTGCCTTTTCAAGACTTCCTCCTTGTTGATATTTTAAGATTCTTTCTTCGTTTTTTCCAAGCTCAAGTTTACTCACACATCTTCAGGCGAGGGAGTCTCAGTTACTATACTTCAGATACTAAGTTTTCCAATGCACCCCTGAATAAATGCAACTTGAAATTTTAAAGTTTTTTGATGATATGTGACTACATATAATTACATTATTGCTTTACTTATTATCCTTCTATTTAAACAAACTAAATACATACTAATCACGTTACTCAATATAAATGTACAGCAGTTTGTCACTTAAATAACATACTCTCATTGGCCTATAAAGTATAACTTGATTAATTAAGAAAATGCGTATATTTTTGAGTCAACCTCTATACAGTAAGGAAATATCTTTGTTTATCATAAAAGATGAATTGGATTCTAACACTTTCTGATAATTTGGGTTTACAGGGAAAACTTTATAGTATATTGTTGGAATAGAGATAACATGATACTATGGTGAATGTTACTAAGATGTTGAATAAAAAATAGTGATATAATATTAGTATTCATCCAAACATTAGGCCATTCATTTCAAGATAGACTGAGTTTTTGGAGGCTTGTTAATATTTAATGTACTTTATTTTTTAAAAGATTTTATTTATTTATTTTACAAAGAGAGAGAGAGATCACAAGTAGGCAGAGAGGCAGGCAGAGAGTGAAGGGGAAGCAGGCTCCCCGCTGAGCAGAGAGCCCGATATGGGGCTGGATCCCAGGACCCTGAGATCATGACCTGAGCTGAAGACAGAGGCTTTAACCCACTGAGTCACCCAAGCACCCTTATTTAATGTACTTTAAAGTTTATTCCATATTCACCTTGAGCTCACAGTTTATAAACAAGTACACAGTGGGAAAGTAATGAGATAAATTCTGATGTCTACATATTATTTTAGAAATTGTAACATAAATGAGAACTGCTATAGAATGTTTCTCTGTATTGCATGAAACAAATTCCCTTCCATCTTGGGAGAGTGATGTCATATCGGGACATTTCATGTAGTGTATTGTGGCAGGACTGGAGGCAGTTCCCTGACAGAAAACAACTGTGGCTAAAACCGCAAAGGATGAACTGGTGCCCTAATGTGTGTTTTTTATATCTCTAATTGAAGCAATTCTGTGGGTGAAGAGAACAACACACAAAGTGATAAGAAGGGAAACTTGAAGTACTTATGTTTCTAAAAACATCATTTAATAAATTATATGAAAGCTAAAAGGAAGTCAAGCAACCGAGTGAGGAAGCGTGGGTTATTCCCCGGATGGCCCTTAAAAGATGGGGAGGAAAGAAAGCCGAATGTTGACTGTGGATAAAATATTTACAAACAAACCCCATAGGCAATAATAATTGAATATCTTATATTTTGACTTATTCAACTTTTATGATATAATTTTTTCTTCATTGAGTTTAATTAAGCTTTCCCCAGGGTCACAAGCCTTGAAGACTTTGAAAAAATAAAGGATTTTGTTTACCAGGCCGGTTTCCATAGCCCTCTTTTAACTGAAGTGTGTATTTTGTTAAAATCTTTTTCCTAGGGCTGATGTTCAACATTTTAAGGTATATACTGCCTTGTTTTTTAGTTTGGCAAAGACAGTGCCTTCCAGGTGAAAATGTTTCTCTAAGTGTTTTCACAATGCTGATATTTTTTATATAATATGAATAACATCTTCAATACCTATATTTAAGAAACATAATAATATTCCTGTAAATGTTTTCCACTTCAAGGTAACTAAATTATGTGTTTAATATAGGAAAGTATTATGGAACTATAGTTCAAATATATAATACAAATATATGTATATTCAAATAATTCCTTCCTTCATTTATTTATTCCAGTTATTGGTTAATTCATTTGTCCATATATTCATCCATCCCTTTGTTCATTCATTCATTCACATAACAACATGCTGTGTGCCACTTATGATGCTAGGAGATATTAGTAAAGGAAATAACAAGAAAAGCAAGAAAGAAGAAAGGAAGGAAGGAAGGAAGGAAGGAAGGAAGGAGGGAAGGAGGGAGGGAGGGAGGAAGGAAAGGAAAGGTAAGGAAAAGAAAGGAAACGGAAGGAAAGGGAAGGAAAGGAAAAAGGAAGAAGAGGAAAGGGAGGAAGAAAGAAAGAAAAAAAAAAGGAAAGAAGAAAGAAAGGGAGTTCAGTATTTCCTACATCTTTCTCTTTTGAGTGAATCCTTCCTGCTTCTACATAATATAATTTAAAAATCAGGTAACTGATTTTTAAATGGTTCTAGATTGGATCTCAGACAGACACGGAGAAGTAGAAGGAAAGAACAACACTCTCCAGCTCTTCCATTCCCCCAGAATCCAAACAGGCCTAGAAATTCAGTAACTAGGTAAGGTTCCACTGATTACCACTGGAAAGAAATATAGCCATAGTGGGAAATAGGGGAGCAGGTAAAGAGAGGAACTTGTTATTTTTTAAATAAAATAAGTCATACTTATGCCACCTATATAACATAGTATAAGAGGTAGCTTGGAACAAAGAGCATAGATCAAAAGGAGATTATTAGAGATCAGTATTTATGTGTTTACTTAATTTTCTTGTTAGGAAACATTGCCTCCATCAAAAACGGTATCTTTCCTGTCACCTTCATCCTGCCCAAAAGTGTTTTTAAAAAATAAGTTACCTCCACATTTATTTTAATGATAAATTGAGTTATATTATATTATATTATATTATATTATATTATATATATTATATAATATATATATTATATTATAAAGTGAGTTTTATTATCAGTAACTAGGGAGATAAAAACTGACTTATAAAAAATAAGTCATAGAGGGCTTAATACACGTGAGAATTGGCTATGATAAGCAATCCAAACAAGATGATTCTACCAGTTACATGTAATTTGGGTGTTTCTATATGCATCAGAACATCAAAGAATTAAAAATTCTGTTAATGCTGGTTATTTTGTTTTATTTTGTTTTTTCACTGGATTGATTGTCTTTTCTTCCCCCTATATAACTTTTGTGAGAAACTCAAGACCTTTTTACATGGAGTCAAAAGTATTGAATAGGGACGCCTGGGTGGCTCAGTCGTTAAGCGTCTGCCTTCAGCTCAGGTCATGATCCCAGGGTCCTGGGATCGAGCCCCACATCAGGCTTCTTGCTCGGCAGGGAGCCTGCTGCTCCCTCTGCCTCTGCCTGCCACTCTGCTTGCTTGTGCGCTCTCTCTCTCTGACAAATAAATAAATAAAATCTTTAAAAAAAAAAAAAGTATTGAATATACAGGAATAGAATCCAGTTTTCTGGGTAATTTAAAAAATCTATTTGATACTATTATTTGTTAAAAGATCTCCAATGTTCTTCTTTTTTTTTTTTTTTTTTTAAATATTTATTCAACAGAGTGTCTGACTTTTGATTTTGGCTCAGGTCATGATCTTGGGGTCCTGAGATAGAGCCCTGCGTCTGACTCCGCACTCAGCGGGGGAGTCTGCTAGAGATTCTCTCCTTCTGCTCTTCCCCCTACTCATGTTCTCTGTCTCTCTCAAATAAATAAATAAATCATTAAATGTGTGGGTGCATGTGTATGTGTGTGTATATATATACATGTATATATATTCAACCAGTAGTTGCTGACCGGAAGTTCTGCGTTTGAGAGTATACCACTTACTAACGTGACCACAGCAGTGTTGAGGATAAGATTGCTGAGTCTCACCTTCACAATCACCCACACGCACTCACATATTTGACTTCATAATTCCAATTATGTCCATTTTGTTACTGTGGAGACACAGCCCAAAGTATACTTGTTTTTGGTGAATGCTTGTGTTTTTTCCTGATGTAATGAGATGAAAGTAATAGAAGTAGCATTCACAGGAGTAGGTGGTAAACTCTGTCAGCTTAGCACTCAAAAAGTTATCTATCTTGCATATATTATATATATACTATATATAAACATATATATATAAGTATATCCTGACACATATGTAGATATATATGGAAAAACACTTATAAAACTGTTATCATCCCTGTTTTATCACCAATAACAATGGCAGAAAATGTTAAGTGTTTATAGTAAACTGCTTGTTTTATTCTTTATTTAAACAAAGTGCTTTTAGACAGTTTCCTATTTTCTCTCCTCCCACATTTGTCAATGTCTTTTCATTTAAAAAAAGAAAGAAGACCTCTGCTTTTCAAATTATACAAGCTAATCTCTGGACAAAGGTAGTCCCCTGGGGAACGTGAGCTTTAGCACATTGACATTGTCTTAAGAATTAACACAGAAGATTAATTTTTTACACATACACACAGAAAATCACACACACATACAGCAGAAACACCTGTATGTGAAATATACATATATTTTACACGAGCATTCCCTATTGTTCTTCTGACACTCCTGACATATCCATAACTTCCTCACTGGACACTGAAAATAAAGTTCCTATAAATCAAACAACATAGACTTGAGACTTGATTTCTTTTTTTTTCTTGTGAGACAGCCAGCCTCCCTCTATGGAAGCTGTTCTAAGGTCTTGTACTATAGCTCTGTTGAAAAATTGCGCTGGCTCGCCAAATATCTTAATGACTTTTCTCTCAGCAGTTGGTAATGGTGAAATGTTATTCTAGTAACCATAATGTCTCTCATAAAACAATTGCATACAATATGTACTGTACTTCTATTTTAGTGAGCTCTTCTGTCAGAATAGCAGTGCCAGTAACCATTTAGCATTTCATAGCAAAGTGCTTACCAGTCCTTCAAGTGTAATATTGCAGAAAGAGTGAAGAAATGCGTGATTAAAAACATTCACTGAGAGTGGACCATTTAACGCAACCCGACGCTGCAAAATAAACCAGTCTTCACATATGTAGGCGCTCATCATATAAATGACAGTTCTATGTGGTCATTTAATTTTACGATCTCAATTCTCGCATATATTGCTCACATAAATATAGTGTTCTCCTGCAGGGAGGTCTGCTGGGTGTTATAAAATCAGTGAGACCTCAATGGGTTCAAATGGACATCTTTTATAATTATTGCTATAAAATTTCTTGACAATGCATTTTGTTGTCCAATGGCTAAAGAAAATTATTTTCCAAAAGAATAGGTTTCAACAAAGAGAGTAACAGAGCCTGGGAATTTGTTCCTCTATTCACCCATATTTAAATTACCTTGGTTACTCTCACCTATTGGAGGCCTTCTTACTCTTCGGAATAAGATCTTACCATGTGGATTCCAGTTAGAGGTGGGCTAGGTTTGAATTATTTTCTGGTTTCATGAGGCAGTATGGAATATCCAAAGGAAAGGATTAATTTGCTGTGAAGTGCAGTTAAAATCTATTTACAGGGAACTTTTTCAAGCACTTGGAAAAATAAGTAAAGTGTAGAGAAAAGAGTTCCATAAACTCAGGATTAGAAATAGTTTGGAGAAAAGAGTCATCAGCACTGGAAAATGGTTCTAGTAGTACCGTGCACTGCTTGAAGGACTCTATTACTTTTTCTGACTTCTTCAGGGTCATATAAAGAATTGAACATGATAGATTTTATCTGCAACGTATTGGGATATTTTGATTACCTCTTGGTTTTTCTATTTCCTCTAGGATAATAAATTATAATTACTATTTATTTATTTAAGATTTTATTTATTTGACAGAGAGAAACACAGCGAGAGAGGGAACACAAGCAGAGGGAATGGTAGTGGGAGAAGCAGGCTTCCTGCTGAGCAGGGAGCCCGATGCAGGGCTCGATCCCAGGACCCTGGGAGCATGACCTGAGCCGAAGGCAGACGTTTAACCACTGAGCCACCCAGGCGCCCCCAATTATAATTACTATTGTTGCCTTGTGTGACAAGTGTTTAATGGCATACTAATTGGATTTGGGTATTTGTTTCTATGATTATCCTGAAGAACTATAGCAAACTTATTGTTTAAATGTCTGTTTAGAAATCCAATGAAATGTTTCCTACTTATTGTGGAAAAGGAAATGAGTTGTTTAATATGTTTTTAAATGTTAAAACATTAATGAGTCACATTCGTTGAACTGGAAGGAAGGGAAGTGAGCATGAACCATAATTTAACCGTTACAGAGAATGCAGGAACGTGGAACAGTAGCACAGGTGGAGAAAGCATATCCTAGGGTTTATTTTCCCATAGGTCGTCTCTGTGACCACCTGTAGTGTTTATTTGTCTTTTGCCTCTTCTTTCAGTGGTCTGGCAGCCACACTAATGTTGGAATAGAGATTTAGCTCTCTCCCACTCTCACTTCTGAAGTGTAGGCATGGTTCCACCTTCACATGTTGGGGGGGCGGGTAATATCAGAAGCTAAACCAACAAGGAATCACATTCCTCTCATCTCAGAGATTGGTTCAGACAGGACACATAACCAAGTTCCATTACGAAAATCCTACACCAGTGGATTTAAGATCTTTTATAAGACAACTGGGAAAACAAAATAAAACAAAAACCAAAAATAAAGCTCATTTGAAAACTGACCTTAGAGTTGTGAGGGTGGGGAACTCTGTTCCTCCCATCTTACCACCTAGTTGTACCAGGAACTGAAGTTTCCACGTGGAAAAGAACAGAAACCAGAGGCAATGAAAGACCAGATTTTTTCATCACCATTCAAACCCTCCACACAAGCTTATTCACCAAAATAAACTTATTCCAGAAGATTTTAACTGAAGTAAGTTGAGCTGAGTTTCCTGAAGTTTGCTATTGCGAGAGTCCTAAGTAATCTATGTGTTTTATTCTTTAATTTTCTTATGAAATCACTAATCATCACCCTTTTATTTTTTGCCTAAGGTCATTCAGGTTTGTTGTTTGTCACTTGTAACCAAAATAGTATGAATAAACTCTTCTATGCTGGAAGCAGATTCTACTATTTTGATTTTTACTTCTCTTGTGTCAAAGCTACCAACTTATTCTTTCATTCAATTTTATAATTGTACTGATACAATTGATATTTGAGTGTCTTCCATGTGTTAGACACTGTTGGTGCAACAATAAAAAGCATATAGTCTCTATCTTCTTTAGGTAGAAAGTCTAATGATAGAGAATATCATTAAAGAAGCATTTATGACAACAGTATGAGAGGAAAAGTACATCAAGTTTTTATAAGGACTTAAAGGAAAACCAAGCCTTATGTGGGAAGTCCAGGAAGGTCTCCTAAGTGAGGGATATCAAGCCTGAGGTTTGAGAGATAGGCAGGATAAATCCAGAAAGACAAGGAGGAGGAGAATTGGAAAGTCCAAATTCCAGAAAGCATGATGACTTAAGGAATTGCGAAGATTTACAAAATGGCTCAAGCTTAGAGAAAGAGGAACAACAAGAGAGGTGGTTTAGGAAAAGGAAGAGACAAAATTTTAGAAGTATATGTATAGGATAAACTAGACCAGGAAGGGACTTGTCAACAAGGAGAATTTGTCAATTGTCTTAAAAACAGTGAAAAGCCCATAAGGTTTTAAAAAGGGGAGTAGAATGGTCAGATTTTGGTTTGTCAAATAAAATCAAATCCAGACCTAGATAAGGAGAGACTTTTTATTCAAAAGTCCTATTGCAATAATAGAGGCAGACTATTGCAACAGTGGGAAGAGAATTATTGTAATAGAAAGAATGCCCCAACCATGAAATCTACAAGTATTTCAAAAGTCAGGTAGAAAAGGGCTTTTCTTTTCAGTGAGGTTAGAAAAAATCAAGCGTGGGGAAGTAAGATGAATGGTTGAAAGTGGCATGCTTAGTTAATAGATGGGAGAATGTTTACCCTGAGGTCAACCTAAAAGGGGTTATTTAGAAGGAATTGTATGCTGATTTGTATTGAAGAAGGGTCAAAATTCAGGGATCTGGGGGTAGAAGGGAAGCTTAACCAAAATTTGGTCAAGTGAAATTAGCAGCTATTTTATCCATATTGATCACTGGGTATGAAAGGTTCAGCTAATTGTTTATGAAGCAAAGAATGAAAATTTGGAGGGTCTGTGTCTAGTTTTGTCATAAGTAAAGAAGAGAGGCATCTGTGAGATTTATCTAGGTCATATGGGGAAGAGTGACTCATTGCAGTAAGCCATATCCTAGGAAACGGAAGAGTAGGGAACCTCGTTTTTTTCCTTATTTATTTAAGCAATCTCCCCACCCAACATGGGGTTCAAACTCATGGCTCAGAGTTCCATGCTATACCAACTGAGCCAGCCAGGCACCCCCAGGGAGGGGAAACTTATTAAACATTGCTGTTTTCCAGGATCACAGGGCTCAGGTGAAGTTTTTAATATGGTCAGACTTTAGAAAGTCCACTCTTGACTACACCATGGAGAAGAATTTGAAGGGGCACGAGACCAAAGAGAAAAAAAGTGTACAGTACTTCAAATGCCATTACCCTAGGCCAAGGTAGAGATATTAGGCATATGGAGAAGCAAATGGATTGCACAGATTTCAAAATGCAGAATAGGTCTTAGTATTTGAATCTGGGAGCGAGCAGAATGCTTAACTCTTAAGTCACAAGTGCATTAGGAAGTTAATCCCTTTAGCTGAAATTTCCCTCTTGAACTCTCCAGTGGTCTTTTGGATTTTTCAGTCTGCAAGAGGTCCTCTGAACCACTGTTTTCTAACGAGAGTTTAGTCTAATTATTAGTGTAATTATTTTTTTTCAAGAAATTTGTCTTCTTTGTTGTCTTTAAACATTTTTGTCTGTTTAATTTGTTCTTTTTTCAGTGCAGAAATTATACATGCACTGAATCTCCTTTTATTCTTGCATAGTTATTTTGTCTCTAGTACTTTTCAATTTTGTCCCTTTCCTTTTTATAGGTATTTGTTTCATTTCATTGTGTGCTTCAGCATACTTATCCTTTTTTTTTTTTTTTAAGATTTTATTTATTTGACAGCGAGAAACACAGCGAGAGAGGAAACACAAGCAGAGGGAATGGTAGCGGGAGAAGCAGGCTTCTTGCGGAGCAGGGAGCCCAATGCAGGGCTCGATCCCAGGACTCTGGGATCATGACCTGAGCCGAAGGCAGACGCTTAACGACTGAGCCACCCAGGCGCCCCATATTTATCCTTTCTGACTCAGCATCAGGGTGACGTTAGGGTCTGCATCTGGGTTTAGCAGAGGAGGAACTTTTCTTGGACCTTGAGTCTAGGACAGATGTTACAAGGACTGCCAGCCAATTTCATCATCTAGAAAAGCATAAACTTCTATAAAGAAGATCCTTGTATGTACAGATGCCTCAAGAAATGCATGAATGAAGAATGATTAATAGGGAGGCTTCTAACCAGAAACTATCTAATGGGGCCAAATTTTCACCATTATTTTTATGCCCAACATGCTGGTCCAACACAGAAAAGTGCTTTATAACAAATCTTAGAAACATATTATGTCAATGATTAATGCCAAAAGCTTCTGCCTCATCAACAATTATCCAAATCATTAATTTCCCTGATTTGACAAAAAAATAAGATGTAAATCAGATATTTAACTAAAACATGCCTTTTTTTGCATAGCAGAACTCTCCTAACTGTGAACACATCTAATATTTCCCTTTGCTTAGATCATTTCAGTAAAGATTACACTAACCTCTTCCCATTCTGGTATCTCTTTTAATTACTCTAAATATTGGAAATTAGGTCTTGCATGATTAATTATAGAATTTTATATTCTTTCTATATTTAAGAATAAAATTATTTTTTTTTATTTCTTTAAGAAAAGTAATTTTTTTTCTGGCACATATATTCACTCAATTTTTAAGTAGGTTAATAGTCTTCCATGCTTCTGCAAGATTGGCTTCTCCAGAAACAGACTGAAATAAGGATTCTTGTGAAAGTAATTGGTTTAGCAAATAATCTGAGAAAACATTGGTAGGAAAGTAGGGAAATGAGTCCATGAGAGGAAGAAAGCCAATAAATGTATATTATTAGTGATTAGATTGCCACTGTTGTCAAAGTTCAGTCCTGATGGAGGCCTCTAAAGCCCTTAGAGTTGTTCTATCAGAGGTACTAGAAGCTGGAATATTTATCCTTCAACTCTTATCCATCACTGGTTGAAGATTCTGGCCCGGGGGGAGGGGGGGGGGTGGAGATTAATTTTACAGCATTTCCAGCCTTTTCCAATGTTGTGGCTGAGAGTCCTCCTCAGCACTTACTGAGGGTTTGGGCTCTTGCATTAAGAAGCTATATGAGAAGGGGCGCCTGGGTGGCTCAGTCGTTAAGCGTCTGCCTTCAGCTCAGGTCATGATCCCAGGGTCCTGGGATCGAGCCCCACATCAGGCTCCTTGCCCAGCAGGAAGCCTGCTTCTCCCGCTACCATTCCCTCTGCTTGTGTTCCCTCTCTCGCTGTGTTTCTCACTGTCAAATAAATACAATCTTAAAAAAAAAAAAAAGCTATATGAGAACAGTAGTGTTCCCTCTCTCGCTGTGTTTCTCACTGTCAAATAAATACAATCTTAAAAAAAAAAAAGCTATATGAGAACAGTAGTGCTGAAGGGGAATGGCAGGACGATGACAGTGTACTATGGGCCACCCCTGGTACCCCTCACATTCACTCATGCTCCACTTTAATTTCACTATGTTTGGTCACTGATTTTTTAAGATGGTGTCCAGTTGTTTCAAAAGTAAAATATCCTTTAAAATGATAGAAAATGAAGACAAAAATGTGGTTGTGGTTTTGCCTACTGCTACAGTTGATCTCTAGGTCATAATTTAAAACCATACTGTTTATCTCATTCTTTTATGATCTATCAATCTTCGTACCCCCTCTCTCTTAGCCAGCACTTCTGGCTGGCTAATAGACAATAGACAAACCAAGCCTTCATTCCTCGGGGGTATACTGGTTACATTCCCATGTTAAATCATGATTACTATAATTATTAATTCACAGTTATTACCAGGCATGGGAACACTAAAAGCTATGTCAGTAAATCCTCTGAATTCTAAACATATGCCTTTTTACCCATTTTATGTAACACCAACCTATTTCCTCATTATCATCAGAATCAGTTACCCCCACAGCATACTAATATTTTTTTGCCTGCTTGCCTACCACCATAAGACCCTAAAATGACCAGATGAAGGACATAGCTTTATATTTAGTGGAACCTACTGTTCCCACTCTGGGAACCAGAAATTCTAATCCTTTAATACCTAAAACGTTAGGGACAGGAAGGACATTTTAGCCAAATAGTCACCAAGAATGATGCCAAGAAGAACCACTGTTCCATCTACCCTTTGGTTCTCAGATCATTGTATTTTAACTCTCTGAGACACAAACAACACTGTGTAATAGCCATTAGTTGGAAGCATGTCTCACACTTTGAAAAATAACACCCAAACTTGCAGATGCCTCAACTGAGACTTTAAGAACCTATCTTGATGTGGTATATGATTGAGTCAATGGGTCCTGTGGTCCTTTACCTGTTACCTCATTCTAGATCCAAGCTTAATTCATTGAGGGTCTCGTGTTAGTAGGTCAGGCACTCTGTGAGATCTCAGATATGATGCTAGAGAAGAAGGGAAGGCAAACTCATAGCCAAAACATGTATCTGTCTTAGAAAGGATGAAGCACTATTACCTCTTAAGGGGAAGGAGTCCAGCGTAATCATTTTGTTATCAAGAGGCTACTTGGTCTCTTCAGAGAAACCCATGTATGGGTAGGCAGTTAGTACTCAGTGTTGATCACTATTGCTTACAAATCAAATATTCACCAACCACAGTAGCTACATTAGCCTTGGTAAAAGGAAGCTTAGGATGTGGGACTGATGGATAGCCTCCTCTCTTACTACCATGGCTCCTTTCTTCTTGAGCCCATTGAACAAGCGCAGGATTGACCAAAGACCA
Source organism: Procyon lotor (assembly GCA_028646535.1). NCBI lineage: Eukaryota > Metazoa > Chordata > Mammalia > Carnivora > Procyonidae > Procyon > Procyon lotor. Next base: position 86,213,781 of record CM053603.1, on the reverse strand, counting down.
AGCCTGACTCATACCTAATATCCTACTCGGTTTGTCCTCCTACTGTTTTAAGAGCTTCCTTTGTTATGGTTGCTTTCTGAGACATAAAAATCTATAAACTTTGTGCCCACTCCAGTAGGTTATACCATGTGCCTCTTTCTCTGATCCCATGGTATCCAATAATCCCACCTCCATCTGTCTAGGTCCCTGACCAACAAATCAAGCCTTTTTCTATTTCCCAGGAATCTATATATATCTTAATGTCAGGCTACTTCTCCTTACCAAAAGAGTTAATTGTTAAGTATATTGTTAGAGGATCGTCCCTCACCACTGTACATTAGGGCCACCCATGTGTGGAACTGTAGTTGGCAGACATCCATTTTTAGCTTCTATGAATATACTGAGCTTGCTCATCTGTGAACCAGGTCATGATCCCAGGGTCCTGGGATCGAGCCCCACATCAGGCTCCTTGCCCAGCAGAAACCCTGCTTCAAGTCAGGGTTTATCTTTTTGTCTTTTGTCAGTTGGTCATAGGGAATCCTCCTTACCATGAGGCTATAGGGGTGATCTAAAGGAGAGGAATCAGATCTACAGAGGGAAGCAGCAGGAGGTATGGGTCACCTGTTCATGGTACTTATGCTCCACAGACCTGCTGGGGTTGGACACCATGCCCCCATACCACGTATAATGCTTTGCCACTTGGACCATTTTGTGACCTAACATCATTAACTCTGCCACTGTCATTCTGAAAATGTGCCATTACTGCAGACCCCATGCTTTCTAGTAGAGCCTTGTAAACAGAATTCCTTCAGGTGCTGTAAGGGCAGCAGCAAGAACCATGAGCCCTCCTGTTCGTCACACATCTTCCTACCATTTCTCTCTGCTCTCAGAATGGTACCTAGCTGCCTAAGCATGAGAGACCTCTGGCTGGGGTACACCAAAGCAGCTTCCCTTCGTCTTACCCTCCTAGCGTACTCCCTATCTTCTTCTTAAGGAGAATTCAGATCCAAGGTCCAAGTTTGCATGCAAGAGAACGCGTACGTCTAGGTAGGGAGAGAGACCAAGATTGAAAGCCTGGCCTTCATCTCCAAATGAGTTACAGGTACTCAACCCTTTTCTTTTCCATTAAGGGAGCCAGTCCTGTTCGGCGTCCCCTAAGACCTGGCTCTCAAGGTAGGGGAAAGCAATGGAGGGAAAGATGCACAGGCAGAGTCCCTGTTCCCCTCCCGCCAGAGTGGTCTATGTCTGGGTCTGCCTATGGGGTTCCTTTTTGCATTGTCTTTCTTCCTGGAAGTCCATTATATATAATAAAATGATATTTCTAGTAATATAAATGATGCTCTATTGTTAAGTAAAATGCAATCTTTTTTGCAATTTGTAAGTTTATGTTGTTATCACTATATGTTGTCTATCACTATTATCCCATTATATAAGTAAAAAAAATTCTTAAAGGGACACTTTATATTTTTATATTTTATATACTTTATGTTTTAATATTTTAATGGCACATTTTTCCTGCTCTTTGAACAGGAGGACCACATTCTCATTTTGCACAGATCTCTGAAACTTATGAGAACTTCTTGGTACAATTCAAAGAGCCAGAGAGGGAGGGAGGAACTGAGGGCAAACGAAGGGAGAAGAACGGAGAGAGGAAGAAAAGAAACCTCCACATTACTGACTAACGTAACTGTAAAAATACTTATCACATATGAAGATTTTTATGGCCCTTGTAAAACAAGCTAATAGCAGTGTCAGAGTTAATCATTGCTAATAACAGTGGTCATCACTTCGTGGCCTTTGAGATTGATGCTGTTAAATATTAAAGGCACTATGTGTATTTGTCCATTTGTATTCAACTGAAGTTTGATTTTGATACCATTTATCTAACACTTTTATTAATTGCTTAACCTTCCAGAGGTTGGAGCCAAGTATTTGCCTTGGAAGCAATTGAAACAAAGTGTTCACTAACCATAGAAAATATGCTTCATGCTCTGCATTATATTAAGGCTACCAAGAAAAGCTTTATTTATGCAAGAATATTGTTGAAAGCAAAGTGAAAGTCAATTGCCTTTCTTTTAATGGAAACAAGCCAAGTGTAATCAATTATACTTGGACATTTTGTGAAAGTAATTCTTTCTGTTGTATGAATAATAGGTGTACCACAGGAAAAGGACTGCCAGTCAGTGAGATGTAGAAAGTACGGTCGGTGGATAAGCTGAAGGGAAGGTTATGAGCTACACAGTGGCTACGTGGGCAGTGTGGGTGTTAACTCCCTAAAAATCTTCCAAGAAGGGGAAGTAAGGTGGTGGAGAGTAAGGTCAATCAACAGCTCTTTAAAATGTAAGTTAGAATCTGTTCCAACTCTTGGAGGAACAGGACAGAGTTCACATTTTATCTTTGTGGTTCAAGATACGGAAGCCAGACTTACAAAGTGAAGTTCTTTTACTCTTTTTCCTCTTCCTGTGATTTTTCTCTCTCTGAATTCCTTTCACGTGTTTTATTAAGCAGGGATCTTCTGCCAGCCTGTCTCATTTTCCTTGTTTCTTCGGCCCTACTGGCTTCAGTATTTCCTTTGAAACTATTGTAGTGGAATTCGATCTGTTTTCACTACTTTTAGAGGAAATCTCTCTACCTTAGGTTCAAATGGGTGGGACTGCGGTTAACTGGCAACAAATTAACAAGTGAAAAGACAAAATGTATTCATACACCTATGGATTCATAAAAGAAATGGCTCCCTGAATAGCTAGAGATAGGGATTTAATACTTCACAGGAGAAAGGGAGAGAGAGAGGGAGAAACAAGTCTTCTATAGGAAGAAAAAATGGGCTTAATAGGAGAATGATGAATGGGTTTTTAGGGAAACAAATGGAAAGTAATAATAATATTTGTTTGCAATTTCTCCAGCTCTTTTCTGTTTGTGAAACTGCTCCAGAAAGGGGACTTAACTACCTCTCTAAAGACTCTCCCTTTAGTGAGATAAGGGAAACTCCAAAAAGGCTTTTTCTTTCTTTTTTTTGCATCTGTTGCATCTCAAATGTCTTCAGTTTAAGATCATCCTCATGCCAACTCTGAGGGTCTGAGTGGATCCCCACACTACCAAGGACAAAGAAAGAGCCTAAGGCAGGAGGGGACTGGAGAATACCCTGACCAAGGATCCTTTTGACTTAAGCAGGTGACTATAAGGAATCTTCAGATGCTGGAGGGCAGCAGAATATACCCCAAATATACCAGTTTGGTATATTGAACTGTACTCACTTGAAAAACACCAAATGTAAGGAGAGGCTTCCTCTGAACTCCCCTTATCTACCTACAGGTGCTCCAAAAGGAACTCCATTGTCATAGTTCCCTTCCAAAGAGGTTCATCAATGAAGACTGACTCATCACAGGAGAGGAGACCCAGACCAACTTTGTCATAAACTATCATATCTCCTATCTATTCTTCTAAGGACTCATTCATCTTTCCTAAAATAATTTATTCTCCTTTAAGAGGCTCCCATCCCTCCCTCCCCTTTCCTTATTAACACGGTATTTAATTGAATTCTAAGCCACCTTGGGGAGTTATTAATTTTTTCCTGGGTATCTCCCATGTACACATGAGGTATACATGTCAAAATTGAGTTTGTTTTTCTCTTATTAATCTTTTATTGCGGGCATCTCAGCTAAGAATTAAAAAGAGTGGAGGGAAATGTATTTTTCCACCTCTACAATGTGTTGGGGCAGTAAAGAGAACTGAACTCGAATGGAGAGAAGTGTTTTAGAAAAACAGAACTAACCGATCAACCACATATACGAACAAAAAAGGCAAGACTCGCCCTTAATAAAATATAGATCTTTCTCAACTTATGATGGATTACATCCAGATAAATTTATTATAAGTTAAAAATATCTTAAGTTAAAAAGTCATTTAATATATCTAATCAACTAAACATCATAGCTTAGGCTAGCCGATGTTGAATGTGTTCATAATAGTCACACTAACTTACAGTTGTGCAAAATCATCTAACACAGTGCTTAAAGACTTTTTTAATTTATTTGACAGACAACTATAGAGCACAAGTAGGCAGAGAGGCAGGCAGAGGGAGAGGGAGAAGCAAGCTCCCTGCTGAGCAGAGAGCCCGATGTGGGGCACGATCCCAATGTTTTGGAACTTGGACTGGATCCTGGTGGAAGAACCAAGTGGCACTCGGAGACTTTCGAGAATCAGAGGTTTATTTAACACCAGTGGGCTCAGAGGAGACCCTTCTCCAAAGCTCTGAGCCCCTAGCACAAGCAGGGAGGGTAATTTATACCCTCCTACTTCTACATACTTGGTATTTTGGCGCATGCGGGAAACTGAGTAGGAAAGAAGAACCTGGAAGGGCTCTGAGACAAGGGCTGGAATTCCCTTGCTGGTTTGGTCACCCATCTTAGAGCACAGTTTTTTCTTTACCACCAAGATCCTGGGATCATGACCTGAGCTGAAGCAGGGGCTTACTGGACTGAACCAACCAGGTGCCTGCAATGCTTATTTTATAATAAAGTGTTGACTGTCTTATGCAATTCATTGGATACTGTAGAGAAAGTGAAAAAAAGCATGGTTCTATGCGTACAGAATGGTTGTAAGTGTATTGGTTGTTCACCTTCGTGATCATGTGGCTGCCTAGGAGCTGCAGCTCACTGCCCAGCATCATGGGACAGTATGGGTATCACTAGCCCAGGAAGAGATCAAAATTTAAAATTCAAAGTATAGAGGCACCTGGGTGGCTCAATCCTTAAGCATCTGCCTTCGGCTCAGGTCATGATCTCAGGGTCCTGGGATTGAGGCCCACATCGGGCTCCCTGCGCAGTGGAGTCTGCTTCTCCCTCTGCCTCTCCTGGCTTGTGTTCTCATTCTCTCTCTCTCTCTCCTGCTCTCTCTCTCAAATAAATAAAATCTTTTAAAAAAATTTTAAGCATAAAATTCAAAAGACAATTTCCACTGAATACATATAATTTTCACACCTTCATAAGGTCAAAAAATTGTGAGTCCAGGGAGGCCCTGGGTGCTCAGTTGGTTAAGTGTCTTGTCTTCAGCTCAGGTCCTGATCCTGACATCCTGGGATCATGCCCTGTGTTGGGATCACTGCTACTAGGTCTGCTTCTCCCTCTTCCTCTGCCCCTTCCCCTCCGCCCATCATTTATACTTTCCCTCTCTCTCAAATGAATAAATGGAATCTTTTTAAAAAGTGTGAGTCCTGGGGCGCCTGGGTGGCTCAGTGGGTTAAAACCTCTGCCTTCGGCTCAGGTCATGATCTCAGGGTCTTGGGATCGAGCCCCACATCGGGCTCTCTGCTCAGCGGGGAGCCTGCTGCTTCCTCCCCTCTCTCTGCCTGCCTTTCTGCCTACTTGTGATCTCTCTCTGTTAAAAAAAATTAAAAAAAAAAAAAAAGCGTGAGTCCTAGATTGCCCTTATTTGTGTCATTTCCTCTGTTTCTGTCTTGCATATTCATAGGAGAACTTGATCAGGGTAAAACAGGTAAGTCTGCCTTCATAGATCAAAGAAATACAATTCAGACCTACTTAATAATGTGTGTCATTTCATCTTTTATTGTTTTCAGTGTTAAAACAGATGGCTTTTTGCAGAAGCTAATTAGTATATTGATAAATGCTACAAACCAACCTTGTAAATAGGTGCTCCCATACCTGATGCTCCCAGGTACATACTAATTTATGCAAGGTGAAAACTCAAGAGCTTGGGCTGTCCTGATTTTCATACATCTCAAGGAAAAGTGATGTTATTTGTTGAACTGCATCCCCTAAAAAGATATGTTGGAAGCATAAGCATCGGTACCTGTGAATGTGATTTTGTTTGGAAATAGGGTCTTTGCAAATAAAATCAAAGTAAGATGAGATCATAGTGGGTTAGGGTGGGCCCTAACTCGGTATGGTGTCCTTGTAAGAGGAAGAGAAGAGACAGAAGAGCTCTGACCACTGAAGACAGAGGCAGAGATTGGAATTATGCCGTCACATGCTAAGAAATGCCTGCGACTACCAGAAAGACAGACACAAGGAAGGAGCCTCTCCTAGAGGCTTCAGAGGGAGCGTAGCCCTACCAACACCTTCATTTCAGCCTTCTAGCCTCCAGAGTGTGAGAATAGCTTTGTTGTTTTAAACCACTTGATTTGTGCTATTTTGTGACAGCAGCCCTAGGAAACTATAGGTGATAAAACAGTTTTCTTTCTTAGGGGCCAGGATCTGTTTCACCTGGCTGAAGCATCCTTGCTTTCAGGAATCTGAGTGAGTTTCTCAACTTTTCTTTCCCTCTGAGGGAGGGAAACTGAGTTCCTCACACTTGAATGCACTGTTGGTTCTTTTATAGACCTGGGTGAGATGTATTTTAATTTAGATATGAGTCCCCTGTTGTTCTTTCTCAGCTGGTATAAAAAGTCAATTACACTGTGTGTACTAAGTATTTCACAAAAGGATCTCTGAATAAAATCTAAGGTAAAAAAGACTCAGAGAGAAGCGATACACAAATTCAAATTCATTTAGTTAATTTCCACTTCAGACTTATTGATACAACCTTAAACACCTATTCGCACCTTGATTTTAGCAAAATAAGTATTGAAAATATTTATTTGGGGATTAAAATAATAATGTTAGAAGCAAATAGGTTTTATTTTAAAACACTGTATAGTACCTAGTTGGTACCTAGTAGGTTAAATAAAGGAATTTTTGGAGCAAAAAAGGAGATATAACTGAATTTTGGCTATTTATACATAAATACAATGTATAGTCTAAAAACATTCCATCATATGCTTGAGAGGGCATGGTATTTTTATTGATGAACACAGAATACAAATGTAAAACAGTGCATTTTAAAATAGATTCTCTGTTGGGATAAGGAAGTTATTTTGGCATAACTCAGACCCCTAGTATTTTCATATTCCTATCCAATTTTTCCAACAGAAAGTGCAGGAAACATATTAAATGACACCACAGGGATGGAATCAGCAAAACTTTAGACTATAAGAAATTTTATAGAACAAATGACCTGGTTCCTTAAATGAATAAATAATGAATAAATTTCATTCACAGGTGCACAAATACATGAGAGAGAGAGAAAGGGAAAGAGAGAGAGAGATGGAGGTAGAGCTATAAATTAAAATCTTGAGAGACATATCAACCAATACCAAGGTGTAGATATTATTTCGATCCTGATTTGAACACATAAATCTGTAAAAAGTATTTGTGACACAATAATGTATTTAATATTAAAAATTAATGTCAATTTTTGGGCCTATTTTAATTACTTCAAAAAAAACGGTTTGCTTTTTAAAATATGCTGAAGTTATTAGAGAGGAAATTATATGATATCTGGTTTTGAATTGCAAATACCAGTGGGGGCAGTGGAGAAACAAATTCTTATATAGATGAGACAAAATTGGTAATAAATTGCTATTGTTGAAACTAGGTTATGAGAATATGGTTACTTAACATTTTTTTCTACTTGCATTTTTTTTTTAAATTTCCATGATAAATGCAGAAAATTTTTTAAAAATGTAAATAGGTCTATTCCTTGGCTTTAAGGGTTTCAAAATCTAGTTACATGTCTGAGTACATAAAATTAGCCACTGAGATTATCAGTTGAACAATGCAAAACTCTAGAGTTACACGAATTTAAATTCTAATCGCAGGTGAAGCTCATTAGGAAAAGAGAATATTTGTGACCTAGCTGTAGAAGAATGGACAAGACTAAAATAGGCCAAAGGATAAAGGAAGAGGGAATTATTTGACACCTCAGGGTATACTCTCGAGTACATTCCCTTGTTTAACCAAAGAATCTTTATTTTCCTTTACTCTTACACTGAATACTTCTGACACCAGCTACTGATCAATTCTCTGACTCCAGCAGGATGTCCTAAAATCCAGTTCAGCTTGGACACTATCTCCCTGGAGTTAGAGTGAGATCCCACAGGTTAAGGGCTCAGTCCCATAAAACTGCCCCTACTCATATGTCAATCTCAAATCCCAGGTTGTCACCTACACTTGACTGCCTGTAAATCAGTGTTCCTGGACCTCCTTTCTTGGGTTCAACAATTTGCTAGAATGGCTCACAGAACTCAGTGAAACAAAGTTCGTAGTTTCTTATAAAGGATATAATAAAAGATATAGATGAACAGCCAGAGGAAGAAATACATAGGGCAAGGTCCACGAGGGTTCTGAGTTCAGAAGCTTCTTTCCCCATGGAGTTGGAATGTGCCACCTCCCATCACAGGGATGTGTTCAATGACCTACAAGCTCTCTAGACATGTACTTAGGGGTTTTAGTGAAGGCTTTATCTCAGGGACACGAGAGACATGACAGATTATTAACTCATTTTTTAGCTCCTACTCCTCCCTTTGGAGGATAGGAGGTAGGGCTTCAAGTTCCAAGCTTCTACTCATGGCTTGATCTTTCTACTGACCAGCACCTATCCAGCAGCCCACCAAAAGTTGTTTAATTGGAACAAAAACCACTCCTATCACCCAAGAAATCACAAGGGTTTGGGGAACTCTGTATTAGGAATGGGATCAAAATCAAATATCAGAACTGAAGACGGAGACTAATATATATATTTCTTATTTTACACACCCCAGTATTACACCTTCCCCATCTCATTTAATTATACTACCTTTTAGTCCATTCCTTAGGCCCAAATCTAGAGGTCATGCTTATTTCTTTTTTCTCTAAAGCTTCACTATCATCAGATCTATCATCAAATCCTATTGACCCCACCTACAAAGTACATCTGGACTCTGACTACTTTTCGTTATCTTATCTATTACCAGCCAGACAAAGCCACCGCCATCTCTTGCCTGGGCTACTACAACAGACTTCTAACTGATCTCCTTATGTCTTCTCTTGATCCACACTTACTCCAGGGTAATCTCCATATACAGCTATATGGTAAGCATCTTAAAAATGTAAATCTAACTAGATCCACCCCTGGTTAAAATCCTGCAATGTCTGATCATAGCCCTCCCTGATCAGTCCTTACATGTCTCAGACCTCATCACATGACTCTCTCCCTTGCTTCTTACACTTCAATCATAGGTCAAGATTTTCCTTCCTATGGGGTCTTTGCACTTTTTGCTTCTACCTAGAACCATTTGCCTTAGCTATTCATAAGGCTCTCTTCCTAAAAAAAATAATTTTTCAGGTATCTGTACTTTCCTGATCACCCTCTCTTATGACCATCCAATAACCCTTCTCTTTATCTTTAAAATTTCTTCATAATTGTGAAATTAACAATGATCTAATTGTTTAAACCTGGCTGTTGACTCTACCATTATAAATTCATTTCCCAAAGGTAAGGACTTTGTCTTTTTAACTACAATTTGCCTACCTCCTAGAACAGTCTCTGGCATGTAATTATAAATATTGATTGAGACAGTGAATGAGCAATAAAACTAAAATATCTAAGATATTGGGGTCAGTGATTAGGGACAATTGGTTTGGCTGAATTGGAACTTAATGTAGAAAATTAATCACTAAGTTTGCAACACTAATTAAAAGCTAGGTTTTTATAAGACTAAAAAACTAGATTGTATTTAAGTGTTTCTGCCTTAAAAACTATGTGAGATTCATTGCTGTTCATAGGTATATGGATTAAAGTAATAATTACCTGGCAGTCTAAAAAACAGAAAAAAGTAGAATGAATACTTCCATCCATGGAAGGCTGCTGAAGTAAGGGAATTGTTTTTTTATTTCAATGACTTTTCATCAATTACTACAAAATAAAAAACTAACAATGAATAGTATTAGCAGCTATTGTTGCAGAACCTGGACTGGATCCTGGCGGAAAAACCAAGCGACACTTGGAGACTAAGAAGGATTGGAGATTTATTAAACACCGGTGGCCCAGAGAAGACCCTTCTCCAAAGGTCTGAGCCCTGAGCACAAGCAGGGAGGGTAATTTATACCCACCCTTACATATGCATACTTGGTATTGGGGAAACTGGGTAGGAAAGAAGAACCGGAAAGGCTTTGAGACAGGGACTGGAGTTCCCTTGCCAGTTTGGTCGGTCAGCTTAATGTACAGTTTTTTCCTTATCACTATTGTTTACTTACCACTAGAGACTGGATGCTCTACCTGGACCTTTGCAACCTTTGGGTAATTTAAATCTCGCAACTACACAGTGACGTATGCATTATTCTTCCTGTTTAACCTATAAAGAAGCTGAGGTTCTGAGAACTTAGATATCATCCCCAATGTCTTAATATTGTAAATGACAGAGCTAGAATTCAAATTATATATACATATATATATATACATTTTTTTTTTTAAAGATTTTGTTTATTCATTTGACAGAGAAAGAAAGAGAGGCAGGCAGAGGGAGAGGGAGAAGCAGACTCCCCGCTGAGCAGGGAGCCCTAAGTAGGACTCGATCCCAGGATCCTGAGATCATGACCTGAGCCAAAGGCAGATGCTCAACTGACCAAGCCACCTGGGTGCCCCCAAACTATATTTTAAAGTAAGCTTAGCGATTGAAGGTTTACATAAAGAAAAGTAGGCAAGTATAAATGTTTGGCTCAATGAATTCTCAAAAAGTTGGCATTCCTGTTTATACATAATATTACTTATACTGAAAAAGCTCCTTTTGTTTAACTCTTATCATGACCCAAATCCTTTGGTGTTAGATAGTGGCTGAGGCTTCCTCTATCCTCACCTCTGTAAAAGAAAAAATGCACTGGACAAGTTGAACAGGCAAGGAAGATTTTATTCAAGACCATTGCAATAGGGCAGAGAAACTGAACTCAGCTGCATTGAAACAAAGGGCCAAAGGGCTGGAGAGTTTTTAAGTAGTGAGATGAGCTAGTGGAAAACCACTAGAGGATACTGGAAGTAGGCTGGTCAATGTGACTATTTGGCACATTGCGACTGTTTGCTAATTGGCATTTATTAAAGTTAGGCTCCTATCTTCCCATGGAGACTGAGAGAAAGATATTGTCTTTTGTTTTTTAAACTACATTTCAAAAGACATCCCTGGGTTGTAAAAGAACTATATCTCACAGGACCAGAGAAAGAGTCTAGAATTACAAGTTTCCTAAAGTAAATACTCTGTAGTCAGGAAGAAACCCATTTAAAATTTAGTCCAGCTGAGGGGTGCCTGGGTGGCTCAGTAGGTTAAAGCCTCTGCCTTCCGCTCAGGTCATGACCTCAAGTCCTGATATGGAATCCCACACCGGGCTCTCTGCTCAGCGGGGAGCCTGCTTCCCCCTTTCCCTCTGTCTGCCTCTCTGCCTACTTGTGTTCTCTCTCTCTGTGTCAAATAAATAAATAAAATCTTTTTAAAAAAAAATTTAAAAAAAATTTAATCCAGCTGAGAGGAATGTTGGGATTATCTTGGTCACCTACCATTACTAATCTTGTCACATTCATTTCCATTCTGAAAATGATCAAATTTAAGGGATAGTTTTGCACGATACCACAAAGGAGACACCATATCATTACCTCAATATATAAAAATGCAGTCACTCTAGTTCTTCAGATAACTGGAATCTAGACCACAGTATTAGTGATAAGGGATTTGCAGGGCATGGTCTTTGCAGTAAGGTTAAGGGAACATTATTTGCCCAATTCTGTTTAGAGAATAAACTGTCCAAACGATCATGATAGAGCATAGATACTTGGGAGGTGATAACACCCAACAGGAAAAGGAATTCTTTAAAGTTGTTAAAAGTAGTATAACAAGGTATAACAACCTGAAATTAGACCATTAGATTACACATTAGGGAAGTATTTCTAAATGTAAGGCTGATTAGATTTAGGAATAATTTGCTAAGAAAAGGCCACTGAGGTTGCAACACTAGGAATACTCAAGAGTAGATTAGATAAAATACAGATTGCTATTTATGACACCATAGTGCCATGGTCAAACCTACAGTAATACAAAGGAACAAACTCCATGCCCCTGGAGATGTTCTTCACCTCCATGATAAGATCTTCTTGATTTTGCAAAACAACAAAAACAAAAGCATCATAATTTGTAATATTAAGTCACAGCTGAGGATTTCCACAACAAAAATGCATTTCTCTTTTCTGTTTTCCTTTAAGCTAGCTTTTAGAGGCTAGATGTTTGCATCAGTAAAGAGAATGAAAATGATGCCCATTTTACATTATAAGGAATTAATTTGCAGCCAATGTGCTTATATTAACAAATTGTTACTTGGTTAGAAAATAGCCTGAGCAGTACTTTGTCTCCCTAATGGCCCTATTTAACAATTCAGTTTAACTGTTTTTGCTTAATTTTCATGCTAATTTTAAGCTATTCCCATTCTTTCAAGTTTAACAGTATTTTAAATTTAACAATGTATTGATGTTTGCATTTAATTTTTATTTGATTTAGTTTATTTTATTCAAAATGGCATGATTGGTACTTGATTGTTTTGTAAATGATGCAGAGTATTGGATAAAATTCTCAGGTAGGGGATTGATTTCCTATTTTTAATAAATGTCAGGGTAGGACCCCCTTACTACCATGTAAGTTCTTTAGATCAAGTCTGAATCATATCAGAGTACCACCTTTCTTGTCCAAATAAGAGAGATGCTATACATAAGGATTCATTGCTGATTTTTCTCAGGTGTGTTAAATTGCCTTGCTACCTTACCTCCTCTCCCTTCTTCTGTAATACGTTGTAGCCATTTAACAAATATTAAAGAGCAATCCTGTGTGCCAGGAATTGTTCTAGATTACAAATGCATACCACGCATAAAGTGATTACTTTCATAACTTAAACCCAGAAGAACTATTGATTATTGCAGTTTTCCTCCCTATGTGAGAATTGAGGCCTAAAAAGAGTTTTCCAAACCAGAGACCAATTGCAATAATAACTCATGCTCTCTCATATTACCTTTGAGTTATATGCTTACTTTGGGGATGGGAAATGTAGCAAATACTTGGCCACTCCTTCCTCTCCCCAGTTCCATTACACTGCTCATGGATTATAGTACTCTTTGCTGTAGATTCAAGAGGGAGCTGGAAAAACCTTCTCCACAGTGTTTCAAGCATCCACTACAAACTGACATGCAAGTTGATGCTTATACATTTATTAGTATCCACACTGTTTAGAAGGAGTCTTGATGGAGCACAAACATACACACACACACACACACACATACATGTGGAGGTAGAAGACTAAAGATGAAGTTGTATTCCTGCCGCTGATTCTTCATGTCACTTGGACAAATCATCTCACTACTTTGTGTCTCATTTTGATCATACATGGAACTTAAATTTCTTATCAGTGTTGAAATTTTATGAAATTTGAAATTTCCAAGTGAACAATTTCAAAAGAGCCCTCTTCATCTATGAACACTAGAGATAATATTGCTGAAAATCAGGACTTATGAAATACCTTTAGCCATACAGGGATTATTTGGGTAATTATACTTAGGTAGAATCAATGCTATATATTTATGTCTGATTTGAATGGAATATAGAGGGTTGCAAGTCAAAAACGTGACACTGGTTTTTAATTAGATCAAACCAGTATATATTTTATGTCTAAGGAGCGAATACAAATCAGCCTTCTTGACAAACAGAAGCAAAGAAATGACTCAGTATAACAGGTAGATTTAGTTACTTAAAGGAAAGGTTCTTTGGTATTTGTGTTAAAATATCATCTAGGGGTACCTGGGTGGCTCAATGGGTTGAACGTCCAACTATTGATTTCAACCCAGATCATGATCTCAGGGTGCTGAGATGGAGACCCACGTTGACCTCTGGGGGCTGAGTGTGAAGCCTGCTTGAGATTCTCTCTCTCCCCTCCTGCCCCTCGTCACCCCCCCACACACACACACTTGTAGGCATGCTTTCTCTCTCTCTCAAAAACAAAACAAAACAAAACAAAACAAAAAATATAAAACTGTTATGTCCGGATCGAGACCCTCCCCAAAAGAACCTACAAAAGGCAGGCTGGATGCAAGAGCACGAGGGTTTATTTCCAGCTAGCTGGGGCTCCCACCGGCACACACGACGCAGTGCAGTGGTAAGGCAAGAAGCCCTGCCTCTCCCCTTTGCAGCATTTTTATGCACAAGTATGCAAGCACATACGTCACTACACACGAAGGCAAGTTCCTTATTCTTTGTGTGGCAATTACCTAAATCTATGCATTTCATTGGTGCATTTGAACAACTCAGGGGCTGGGCGTCACACAGGGAAGCTAAATTCCAGGAATAGTTTTCACGCCCATACCCTTAGGCCTGTCTTTTTCTGGCTTAAAATGAAGCCTGTCATAGAGGAACGGTAATCTACTTAAAAACTGAACTCCACAAAACAAATTTGGTAATACATTGGATTAAATAAAATATATTATTAAAATAAGATTGTTTCTGTGGTAGACTGAATAATGACCTCCAAAGATGTCCACATCCTAATCCCTGTGGATGTTACCTTATATGGCAAAAGGGACTTAACCAACATGATTAAATTAAGGATCTTCAGATAAGGAGATCATCCTGGATTATCCTAATGGACCTGATGTGATCACAAGCACCCTATTTAAGAAGGCAATAGGAGATCACAGTTGTGATCCTGGATAAAGTTGGACGGATACGAAGAAGGGGCCTAGAGCCAAGAAATGCCGGAGGTATGTAGAAACTGAAAAAGTAAGGTGAGAGAGCAGAACAAGGCTAACTTCTTCATTTTGTGCTACACCTGTCATCTTGTATATAATCCCTGTATGACCTGCTTCTGAGAAAGGTCACAGAATGTCAGAACATTGCCTAGCCGGTCCTTGAACCAGTTTGAGTTAGCCGATAGGAATGTGGAACCCCTAACAATCACAGGATGTAAACCCCGCCTTTTGCCCGACAATTCAGACCAGAGTAATAGGCTAGTTCAAAAGATTACCATAGGGTAAAATGTGATTCAATTGGCCACCTGCATGTGGACCAACATGACTATGAAACTTTCTGTGTGACCACTGGCCCCTATAAAACTGTTATGTCCTCTGACCTAGGGGTCCAAGTACCGATCCCCCTGTGTCGGATATACTTGGGTCCAAGCTCAAGCTTGCGAATAAACCCTCATGCGTTTGCATCGGTATCGGCTCCTCGGTGGTCTCTCAGATGCGAAATCGGGGGCATTACATAAGGAAACAGATTCTCTTCTCAGAGCTTCCAAGAGGATCCAGCCCTGACAACATCTTGATTTTAGCTCTATAAGACTTCTTTCATATTTCTGATCTCTGGAGCTATAAGAGAATACATCTGTGGTTTTTTTTTTAAGCCACTAGATTTGTGCTAATGTGTTAACAGCGGTAATAGGAAACTAATACAACTTCTGTTTACTTTTTAAAATTTGATTACTATAAATTTTAAATTATATATGGCTTGCATATTTCTGTTTGACAGCTATGGCCTAAATATTTATTTTTATTGGGTTCTAATAATTTTTATAAGATTGATTAAATATTTCAGTGTAAATCTTTCATTTATTGCTTCTGTAAGAAATTTTTCTTCCTCGGTATTAAATCACTTGGTAATTTTTAAATGGTCAGACTTTTTCTAGGTAATGTTAGGGACAAAGAAGTATGGGACATACTGAAGTTGCTGATATGACAAGAAACATGTAGAAGTTCATGAAAGAGACATATAAAGAGGCTGGTCTGGTGCTAGGAGCTTTCACGGAGGAGGAATATGGTCTTGGGATGCGATTACTATGATGAATAAATCTTCAATAGTGGATAGGGCTTTTGAGTAAAAAGCATAGAATAAAGAGAACACTGAATAAAAGTGCAAAGGAAACAGAAAGTTAAAACAGCACAGACAAAATTGCAAAACTAAAGAAGCTTAGCTTGATATTGAAAATAGGGAGCTGTTGAAAGTTTTTGAGGGAGACAATGATGTAATAAAAGATGTCTTAGGAAGATTTTTTTCAAAAGTATTTTTCATATTGGTTTAAAGGAAAGTGAGGTGAAGTAAATAATCAATGAGCAAGGATATGTTAGCTATATTCCAGGTAGGAGCCAAGAGGGCTGGATGAAGAGGGTAATTAAGGGGGTCTAGATTACCTAGGCTAGATTACCCCAAACCACAATTTTTTTTCCTAACACTGAGAGTCTGTTTTTTATTTAATGGAGACCTTTAATATAGCATTCTAAAAATTACCCAAATGGCCCAGCCAGGTGCAGCTCCATTATTAATATTGTAACTGTAGCCATACTTAAATACTTCCTTATATTTCTAAGAGTTGATAAAGTGGAATATAAAAGGCACCAGCTATGGAATCAACATGGTTTCAATTCTAACTAGGCCACTTACCTGCAAGTTACATAACTTGTGTTAGACTCAATTTCCTCACCTAAAAAGGGTGTCATTAATCATTTTACAAATGTCATCTTGAAAATTAAAGGGGAAATAATATACTTAAATATCCAGTGTAGCATAGTAAGGATCAGGAGAGTGCAATAATATTCTAGTATTCTACTCATTCGAATTTCATGAATTCAACAATATTGACTCTACAAAAAAAGAGAATTTTCCCAGTTCAAATTAACCTAATCTCCACTATCCCTTGGGATGCTAAAACTAAAATACAAAGGGAAACAGAAAGAAATGGTTTGGCCTTTCACTTTATAAAGATCTAAGTCCTAGAAGTTTAAAGACAGCACAATAGATGTTCAGTCATAATTTTGACTCTGCAAGATCTTTTGTCTTACTTGCTGACTTTAGAACCCATTCCCTGTTTAAATGTAATTTCACTGCAAATGTGTTCCAGAAATTCAATTTCAAATCTTTGATAGAAAGCCCACTTAAGAAAAGATATTAAATACTATTATAGTTAATATCAGCATAGTCTCTGGATATGTCTACATTTGACAATCAGCACAATGAGTTGCAACACCCTCTTGCCCCCAGTGTCGGTGATAGAAATGTGACCTCCGTTTCAATTCTTGCATCCATCTAATTAGAGAGAAGCCATCTTGCAGATGTGTGTGATAATGTTTTTCTCTGTTCTGTGCTAACATATTTGTAACATCCTTCTAGTTATTTTGTTGCAAAGACTGTGATCACTAGATGACTTATTATATTGAATTGAACTGGGAAGATTTTTTCCCACAGATGAATAAATAGGTAACATTTGCAAGCCAATTCATTATGATTAGGAATAAAATAGGCCCTGTCTGACCAGATACACTGCTGTATTATCTAATGTAGTCATTTTATTTTTCTTTATACTTTTATTGAGTTTTATATACAGATAATGTATGTATCTGTTGATTTGCTTTGTTAGAGACTGTAAATGAAACTTCACAAAACCATCTTGAAAATCATGTAGTGAAACAAGAGTTGGAAAGATTTTTTTTCTCCTTATCATCATTGTTGCTTTCTGTTGAATAAATGTACATTTCTTGCTGACTGCAAAAAAAGCCATTAAAAAGCTGTTGCCAGCTAAAAGGTTTCAACACATAGGGAATTATATCACTTGCTTTATTTTTCCCCCTTAGCAGAGACAGACGTGGTTATAACAGCCAAATCGAAGAACATTTGTTTGAATGATCTGTAATCAGCACTGCTGTTGTCCATGAAAGTTGTGAACAGTTCTACACCCTTAGAGATTTGTACCTGGAAAACTGTGTGTGTTGCTTTCAATTTAAGTACAATTATTTTAATGCTAGTATTAAAATGAAATAACGAATGCATACCATCTTACGAAGTCTGCCAACTGTGAATGCGATATGATTAAAATGCAATCCAAACAACAAATATCAAACAAGTGATAGAAGAAAAACAAACCAAAAAACCATTGAGTTCGGTGGAGAACTAGAAAACCTCAAGCGGTAAGATGGAAGAGTACTAAGAATTAGTCACATTATCACAGGATTTTTTTCCCTCTAAACTGCATAGTTTTCTGATAGAAAATTCAGATTAATGCCTATCATCTCATTTGTAACACATTAGTTAAATTCCTAAAATAATGAAAAAAATTTACAACTGGTGTATTTCTAATTGTGATTCAGTACTCAGCTTAAGAAAACATTAAACTTGGGTTGTCAAGCAACTGATCTATTTTTACTCTGCTCCAGATACTGTACCAATGTAAGTTATTCAGAAAGAACAATAGTATTTGCACGGTGGGGCACCTGGGTGGCTCAGTGGGTTGAAGCCTCTGCCTTCTGCTCAGGTCACGATCTCAGGGTCCTGGGATTGAGCCCCGCATCAGGCTCTCTGCTCGGCGGGGACCCTGCTTCCCCCTCTCTCTCTGCCTGCCTCTCTGCCTACTTGTGATCTCTCTCTCTCTCTGTCAAATAAATAAATAAATAAATAAATAAATAAATAAATAAAATCTTTAAAAAAAATAGTATTTGCATGGTACTTTAGAGTTTATAAAATGCTCTCACTTAAATTCTCACTTTATCTTCACAATAATCTTGGGAGGTAGTCAATGAGGTAGTCAGAGCCATTGATTTCCAGAGGATAATATATAATTGATTTATCATCATATACTCTCTTTCTCTGCCAACTTGAGTCCTTTGAGCCATTCTTTTTCCTAAAAGATACTTTCTTGGAAATGAACATTCATCCATCCGGACAGTTTCCCCTTAGGTTACTTCTCAGTGTGCAGTAACATTGATATATACGTTTCTCTTAAAATGCAATATAAGAAAAAAAAGCCTGTAAGCTCGATCTCTGGGAAAAGTTGAATAGCACAAGCATGAGAAATACCTCAATTTGTGTGGATTGGATAGGAAGTAGGATCTGTTTTCATACAAGAAATTTTCTAAATTAACACCTTGTAGTTATCAGATATGGTTCCACTGAATTTAGAAACGGTAAAGGGAGAAGAACTCAGTACTCTCAATCCATTACAAAATGTGTTTATTCTGTTAAATGAATGTTTTTTGAGTTAAAGTGAGATTTGTACGAAGAAAATCAGCAATAGTTTAGACTAACGCTACAGTGTGCTATGGCTGTAGCTTTTTTATTTTTTCACGAACTCAGAATGCTGACCACAATACTTCCCACTCTAGAAAAAATAAAATCAAAAGAAAGTTAACTGGTTAAGTTTCATAGAGATTAGTGTGGGTGGAAATGAATGGTTTGGAATTCGGTTTGGTTTAGGTAAGCAAAATTGCTTATCTTAAATCTCAGGAGTTGGCTAAATTTGGTTTTCTTTACCTCCAATTCCATTTGGAATCAGGAAATGTACAAATAAGCATTTGTATAATCACATACATACATGTATTTAAATTAATTACAAAAGGGAGGCAATATTTTATGAATCTTAAAAGTGGGAATTGAAAAGTTTCAATTCATTCTAGCTTTTTCAAAATTGATTCATGAGGAAGCAGGAGGAAGAAAAAAATAACAAAGCCAGTTTACAATTAATCACATTTATCAAAACATAAATAGCATTATTTTTTCTTTTCACAAAAGAGACACATTATTTGTGAATGTTTCAGGGAATATCAAATAAGTATAAGGAGGGTGATGACCAATAATCCCACAAAGTAGGAATAACTTCTGGTAACATTTTGTTTGAATTCTTCCAAAATTTTTGTGGCCTCTTCACTTGTAATTGTGTCACTGAATCACAAGTTTTAATATTCATAAAGCAGTGGAGGGCAATAAGAAATAGAAACAAAAGAAGCAGAAGGGAGGCCAGAAGAAGTAGCAGCATTTAAAGCCAAGACCAGTTTTAAGTGATAAATCAAACAAGGGTTTAAAAGCAGTTGAAGGTACGGTACCATCTGCTCTTATTCCAGATGTACCCAAGTAAGAAACAGAAAGCTTTATCTTGTGAATATGAAATGTCTGAGAGCACGAAAAGCTTAAGTCAGAGGGAAGCACAAAACCTCACAACATTTTAAAGAAGGGGATATGCTCTTTTATTACTGAGCATTTTAAAATTTATAAACCACAGGCTTAGTAAACTGTTGCCTAATTATATTTTCCAACAAAATACCTCAGCTTAGACTGTGTCAACTTAAGTAGGTAGAAGTACAACTTTTAGAAAGACGGACAGTCATCTCCAACCTTATGATAAACCCCTAAGCAAGTGTTTAGCGCAGTGGCTTTATTCTTGGAGATATCATTTTCTCTCTGGTAGTCGGCTAGTCCTCTCTTAATGTGCAACTGGTTTTATCATGTTCAGGACACTGTATCTGGCATTGTGTCATTTGCTAAGCCTGACTCCCCAGAGTGCCTCAAAGAGGAATCCGCCTCCTCAGTGATGTTCAGGTCACCTTCACCTGCTCCTCCCTTAGTCAGATTAGCAAGTGAACTAACTCTTTCCACTGACCGAGGGTGCATTCATTATTTGGGCTGAAATAGTTAATTAGCGATCCCCTTCACTTTCTACAAAGTATAGTATTTTGTGTTTGCTAGAAAAGAATAATAGCACCTTGTGCTCACATGGCTTTTCTCATCTTTGGCATTACAACTAGGCAGATCATTAACTGATACAGAGTATGAGGTCAAATATTGATCCTTTAGGATTACAAAGGATGAATGGACTACCACAAAGGAAAGAGCCTCAGGGAGTAGCAGGATGTGGTGGCTAGTTTTGTAATCAGAGGCAATTTAAAATGTAGGAAGTCCTAGGACTCTTATCAGTCATTGGTGAAGGTGTTTTTCAGAGCTTACGATAGAGCCTTTTGGACTTGGTTTGTAACTGGAATTATGGAAGGAGATATCCTGAATTATTTACTAGTAATCCCCTGACTCAAGTATGTAGTAAAAGTAATAATATTACAAATGCAAATGGTACTAATAGAAGGGAAAATCACCAGTCTATTATCAGGAAGGCATCTTTTGTCATTGATACTTTTCAAAACTACTATATACTGATATATCTGAGATACGAATGGACCAACTGGAGGATGTTCTCAGTCTTAAATTCTACAGGTTACAATTTATTTGATCCCTTTTACACATTAAAATTACTGTTAGGTCCATTTGTGAATGATGACTTAGTCACAAAAAATGCTCTCTGAATAAAATGTGCCCATTCTTTTCGAAATTAATCCTTCACCTGAACATTTATTCCAATACTGTCCACATCCTTATAGGCTTAATCCCATTACTTATGCACTCCTTCTTTAACCTTTTCCTCTTTATAGGTCCCATTTTCTCTTCCTATAAATATATCAGGTTTATGTGGTGCCTGGGTGGCTCAGTGGGTTAAAGCCTCTGCCTTTGGCTCAGGTCATGATCTCAGGGTCCTGGGATCGAGCCCTGCATCGGGCTCTCTGCTCAGCGGGGAGCCTGCTTCCCTCTCTCTCTCTGTCTCCTTCTCTGCCTACTTGTGTTCTCTCTCTCTGTCAAATAAATAAAATCTTTAAAAATATATATATATATATACACACACACATATATATATGTATATATATATAATTGGGTTTCCCTTTCCCTAAGAAGCCTTCTTCTATAACTCTCTTGAGGCACTATTTTACATCTCATTGTGTTTTTATTACCATGCTTCTAGACAGAATGCTTCACAGTAGTTGCTTGGTCTTCCTTGTGGCTGATAAATTCTTGCTGGTTTTGAGACCTAGCATGGCACTGGATTTGCTCCTTTGAAGGTCACTGATGCCTGGTGGGCACCTGATTTAAGACTGTTCTTGGGCATCATGTTCTGTGAACTGTTTGTGGTATTTGACCCTTTCAACTAAACCCTGCTTTTCTTCTCCCTTGGCTTTCATGAACTCACACCTTTGAGCTCTCCTCCTGTCTCTCTGGTTGGTCCTCTTTTATTGATTTCTCTGCCAATCCTATGCTTGTAAACCTGTACTAAATCATCACCTTAACTCTTTAATCTTCTGACTCTCATCTCTCTGGGAGACCTTGGCCAAAGGATTTTCACCTTTAGCCTTCTGCAGATGGCTCCCAAATCAATATCTTGGGTTTCATTCTGAACTAGACATACATATATATGCATGCATGTGTGTGTATACACACACACACACACACACACACACACACACACACACACACTTCCAACTTTTGGCTACATATCAGACATATTATTTTCCAGCTTTCCAGATCATCACACTCTGTCTCTAGGTTCCTAACCCATTTGTGTTAGTGGCTCCTCTGTCAGTCCAATAGCCCCCCTTAAAAAAAATTTGGAACCATTCCCTATTATGTAGGCCCCTAAGTCCAACCAGGACTATATCCTGTCAACTTTTCCTTTCTCTTCTTCTTCATTTCCATTTGTTATAATTTCCTAGGGAAGTCCCTCATTACCCCTTACATAACCGAAATATTCTGTCAACCACCTACCTAATCAGTCTTCAGGCCAGTTTCTTTACCTTTGCCAGTCCGTCCTAAATATCACTAGTAGATCAAGATCTTTTAAGTGTGACTGGGATCATTTCATTTAACTACTCAAAAATTTTCAACTGTCCTCCATACCTATTGAATTTTAGAAAATCCTTAATTTCATGTTATTTACCTCTTCTGACATTCCCCCTACCTCTTTTACCTCTTTTAACATTTCATTTATTTATGAGACTCCTATGATGAATAGCTCTTTTTACCATCTGTTTTAACTATCTGTATCTATCTCTTATTTTTCCAACTAGAAAGCAAATTTCTTAAGGAGAAGGGTGAGGATTTTTAAGTGTTTTGATCCCTGACTATACGTAGCACTAGGTCTTATTCAAAGCAGATATTCAATAAACTGGAGATGTGTATGGAGAATATTTTATGCATCTAGAGAGTGGAAAGTTGGCCATAGGCTAGAGAGCATTCAGGCATGTTCATTGTCTTATTTAGTATCTGAATAGAATTTTGACAAATGGAAAGCAAATGCATTTTCTTATCCAGCTCATTCTACTCATTCTGTACCTGATACCTGAAAATAAGTTCCAATCTTTTATAATAAAAAAGCAAATTAAAAGGAGATGCTTTTTTTAATATTTTCAAATTAGAAAAATTAAAAATAGATAATTCCAGATATTGGTGATGATTCCAAAACATGACCACTTTATTTTTTTATTGATGGTGTAAATTTCTTGTGTAAATCGATAGTAGTACATTTGAAAAGCCTTAAAGATAAACTCTGCTTGACCCAGAAAATTCACTTCTATGAATGTGTCCAATGAAAAAAGATGTGTTCAAGCATTTAGCTTTCAAAATGGTTGGTATAGCAATGTCAATTATATAAAATTAGAAAGGAAAAACGGGAAACATAAGGATTGAAAGGGAAGAGAGAAAAGTGTCACTATTTGCTAGTAATATGATCAGCTACATAGGTAACCCCTGAGGTCAACAGGCAAGTTTTAGATCCAAAGAAAATATTGACCAAGCTTCCTTAAGCTAGAAAATATGGTAGACAATGATGGTATGACACTTAAACTGCAAAATAACCTGCAACAAAATAATGAGTCAAATGTTTATGGGAGAATCATATGAAGAAATATAAATATATTGTGACTCACCCTCATATAATAAGAGACTCTACAGTTATAGTACAGATATAATACTAAGCAGAATAGACCAAGAAACAGAACAGAGGACTCAGAAATATACCCATATTTTTGGGAAGTGTTATGTAAAGTTGGCAGGACAAACCAGTGAGGAATGAAATTATTTAGAAGTTAGTTAGTATTGGAAAAACTGGTACACTACATGAGAGGGAAATTTTGAATCCCTTTTTTATATCGTATACAAATGTGTACTCCACATGTTTTAAAGACCTAGATGTTCAAGAAAACTATGAAATTAAAAGAAGAAAATGTGAGAGAATAAGCTAGCAAACCTGAAGGGAAAAAACGACTTCTTACAGAAGAGTGCAAACGTACAAATCTTAAGGGAAAAATAATTGATTTATCTATATCAAATTAAAGATCTCTGTTCAATGAAGGACACCTGAAACAAAACTAAGAGATTATAGATAAGGAAGACTTATTAGTAACATCTAAGAACAACAGAAGGTAAATACATAAAATATAAAAAGAATTGTCTGCAAATCAAGAAGATAGTAAACTCGGTCAAAAAATGGGCAAAGGATACGAATTGACAGTTCACAAAAGGAGGAAACTAAATGGTTGACGAGAATATAGGTTTAAGATAGGTTTAGATGTACCAGTAATCAAAACATGCAAATTATAATAATGATATAATACAACTTTGCACCTATGAAATTATAAAACTTCAAAAATTGGATAAAATTAAGAATTATTGAGTGTATTATGAAATAGGGATCTCCCTATTTCACTGACTGTTGTTCTGGAGCACAGGCTGGTTAGATTTTGTGGTATTGCAACAATTTGTGATCTACAATACCACTCATGGATACTCCAAAGACTCTTGAATAAATCCTTAAAATGATACGAATGGATATGTTTAGCCTATACTGTTTGTGGAAACAGGGAATTAGAGGCAATCTGGATTATCTATGACTCCAGGAATAGATAGATGGATGAATAGTATGGAATACTACACAGTGAAATTAGAAGCCATTAGCAAGAAATACTTAGAGCCATATACCCACCCAGCTGTAAAACAATGATGTCTGAGTAAGGTTCCAGAACAGATTCTTTAATACTACACCATGAATTAATCACTATACATTTTATAGTGATGAAGATATATCTTAAGATATGTAGTAAACATATTATAGTGAATGCAATGAGAAAGTAGGGATAAAAATTGAATTCAAGGTATAAAATAAAAGTTTTTTAGAAAGAGCAGTTTTCAGACATTGGACGGAATGAACTATGAAGGGAAGAATGTGATAAACTCAATTTTCTACTTGGGTTGTATAATAAAAAATTCACCTGGCTGTTGCCCCTGGTTTTTGGAAGGTAAACTCTAAATTCTTGAGATTTCCCAAGTGATAAAAATGTTTCTTATTCATGGTGGGACCCTTGATAGTTTATGCTAATGAGTTGTCAGGAAGATCAACCCTGTGTTTAAAAGGTTAGGACTTTGATCTTTGTGACATGACTTCAACCTCCTGGGGTGGGAAGAGACTGGAGATGGAGTGTAACACCATGGCCAAGCTTTCAATCAATCATGCCTCTCTAATGAAATATGGATAAAACTCAGGTGAGCCTCTCCGGTCAGCAGTACTTTGTGGACTGTTCCATACTGATGTGCTAGAAAGGTCGTATGTCCCTGAGGATGACAGAATCTTTGTGTTTAGAACACTCCCAGATTTTGCTCTTTTTGTCTCTCCCTTTGGTTGGTTCTGATTTAATACTTTTGTTATAATAAAACTGTAATACTGGGGCAGCTGTGTGGCTCAGTTGGTTACTCACCTGACTCTTGATTTGTGCTCAGGTCATGATCTCAGGGTGGTGGGATTGAGCCCTGTGTCAGACTCTGGGCTTAGCACAGCATCTACTTGGGTATCTCTTCCTTTGTTCCTCTCCCCACTTGCATGAATGTGCTCTCTCTCTCTCTCAAATAAATATATGATTTATAAATATAAATATATGATTTATATAAATATATGAGTTATATATATATTCTATATATGGACATAGGTGATAAAGAAAATATAATTATATATATATTTTTCTTCATTTATCCACTGATGGACACTTAGGTTTCTTCCAAGTCTTGGCTATTGTGAATAATACTGCAATGAACATGTGGATACAGATATCTCTTTGAGATAGTAATTTCATTCTGTTTGGATATATCCCAGAAGTGAGATTGCTGGATCATATGGTAGTTTTGTTTTTAATTTTTCTGAGGAAACGATCTTTTTCCATAGTGGTTGCACCAATTTACATTCCCACCAACACAGGGTTCCCTTTTCTCCACATCCTTTCCAAGACTTGTTGTTTCTTGTCTTTTTGATAATAGCTATTTTAAAAAGTGTGGGGTGATATCTCACTGTGGTTTTGATTTGCATTTCCCTGACGATTAATGATGTTGAGCATCTTTTTATGTATCTATTGGCTATTTGTATGTCTTTAAAAAAATGTTTATTCAAGTCCTTTGCCCATTTTACAGTCAGATTTTTTCTTCTTCTTTTTTTTTTTTTTGCTATGGATTTGTATGAGTTGCTTATATATTTTGGATATTAACCACTTACCAGATAGATGGTTTTCAAATACTTTCGTTCATTCTGTAGATTACCTTTTAGACAACTATAAGAATGATACTTTAAAATGCCATTTTAAACATATTCAGTGACAAAAACCAGATGAAATATTTCCATTAATTCTATTTTATTAAAAGAATACTCATATATCCCTTGTAGTGGCTTATGAAATTATTTTTCTTTCTCCTTTTTATTATTTTCTAGTTTTTCTTCATTAATCTTGTATTTTTCTAGAAATAATAAAAGTCAATTCTCTGAATTTTTAGAAGTACATTATTGTAATAAAACCTTTCATTATTTCCCCAATTTTGTAACATGTTTCTCTTCTCATATACTGACTACTACAACAAAACACTTTGGTGAGCTCTAGGTTCCACTGAAATGCAGATCAGCCTCAGACCCTTGCTTGCTTGTCTGTTGTCCAGAAACCTGGACTTGTGGCATGGTCCCCTGCATTTGGCCTTTACTTTTTTTGCTTTTTTTATTTTTATCTTTTTAATTTTTAATTTTTTTAAGATTTTTATTTATTTGACAGAGAGAGAGAGCACAAGTAGGCAGAGAGGCAGGCAGACTGAGGGGGAAGCAGGCTCCCCGCCAAGCAGAGAGCCCGATGTGGGGCTCGATCCCAGGACCCCGAGATAGTGACCTGAGCCAAAGGCAGAGGCTTTAACCCACTGAGCCACCCGGGCGCCCCTACTTTTTTTGCTTATTCAGAGACTTGGCTCTCAGCTCTCAGAGTTCCTGCTCAAGATGCACTCTGCAGTGTGGGTGACCTTATTATTTGGTGGTGAGAGAGAGCCCTTGAAAAAAGTGCAAAGTATTCAGCTTCCCCCACCCACATCTGTGGGGCAAAATTTGACCCCAGGAGCTACCATATAATTCAGTGTGGAAGGAATAGTCAAGGGCATGGAAATTCAGGATTGAGTACACCTTGTGACATCATTCCAAGAGACAGAAATCCACTTGGGAAAGAGTGGGGCCACTATCCCAGTTTGTTCAAATTATTAATATACTACTGCCATTTAGATAATATTGCTCTATAGAAATAAGAAAAACAAGCTAAAATTTAAGATATCAAATATGAGGTTACTTTTTTCCCTCCAGTGTTTTCACCATAAAGACTAACTTGGCTACTAAAGAATCATCTTCACATATAACCGTTTGTAGGCTAATTCTTCCTCTGATTTTGTGAGTATTTTTGTTGCCTGGTACTAATAAACTTTCACAGTTTCCTAAATTGGGATATTCTATGGTCTTTAAAGTATCAGATTTAAAATGTTAGCCAGCAGGTAATTTTTTTGAATAGCAATGTCAGAAAGAATTCCATAGAACTTCTCTATATGGTGCTTACATTATTTAATTTAATACGATAAATATGTGTACCTCATTTTCTTATCTCTGAAATAAAACTTTCTAAAGATACTGTGCAAGAAAACAGAGTCTAGAGTCTTAGAGCTTGTGCTGTAATTGGTGGTTCCAGACCCTACTTCTGGCCTTTTTTTAAGAGATTATGGCAAGAGGGTCCCTGTGTGGCTCAGTTGGTTAAGTGTCTGGCTTTGGCTCAGTTCCTGATCCCAAGGTCATGCATCCCAAGCCCCATATTGGGCTCCCTGTTGAACAGGGAGCAGGCTCCCTGGGGAGCCTTCTCCCTCTGCCTCTTGGTCTTACATGAATAAATAAAAATCTTTTAAAAAACAGAAATGAAACAAAAAAAAAATTGTAGCAGGAGCACTTTTTTTTTTTTTTTAAGAAAATTATTTTGGCAAAACTTTTCCACTCTGCATTTTGCCCTTTGTTGGTTAATAAGTTATTAATGATAATGAACACTGTAATAGTCACAAGAAAGAAAGCCTCATTGTCCACCTAGAAAGGGCAATGGTCATGGTTTAAATGCTGCCTGAGAGGAATAGCTCTTCTTATGTCCCCATAGGAGGAACTGTTTTCAGTATGAGTCTGTGGGGATGCAAGAATTCCTTTCAATGGGCGACTTTTTCTTTCTGTTTCTTTCTTTTATGTACATCATCCCATCCCAACCCCCTCACATTTTTTTCTTACTCATTTCACTCTGCTTCTGGAAGGGATAGATAGAAAAAGAGGAAGGAGGTTTGGAGAAGATGAAGGAGCTCATAAGAAAGTGGACAAAGGTATACTCTAACTTTTATATTCCTAAATCAGGATTTGACCACAAATATTAGTTCAATATTGTAGCTATCTATATGTTTTTTTGGCTCATATAGGTTTCATTCTTTAATACAACCAGGACCTTCAATGCATCGACTTTGCCAGGTTTTTGCTGTCGCTTATCCCTTTATCAATCTTGGATTATATAGTTTACTATTATAAACATTTCTTTGAAGGGACTTCCTTGCTAGTTTCTTCCCAAATGATATCTGACCAGCAACATCCTAACTCTAGTTAAATCCAATTTTTAGACTACTTAGTCTTGTAGTTAAGCCATGTAGATACATAGCTAAATGTTGTTAGAGAGGAACATAATATCAGTGACCATCTTACATTAAATTCTTGACCTTAAATGGGACCTTAGTACTTGCTGCCTGAAAGACAATCCCATTAAACATTTCCAGACATTGGGCGCCAGAGTGGTTCAGTGGGTTAAAGCCTCTGCCTTCGGCTCAGGTCATGATATCAGGGTCCTGGGATTGAGCCCCACATCGGGCTCTCTGCTCAGCGGGGAGACTGCTTCCCCCTCTTTCTCTGCCTGCCTCTCTGCCTGCTTGTGACCTCTCTCTCTCTGTCAAATAAATAAATAAATAAATAAACAAACAAACAAATAAATAAATACAATCTTTAAAAAAAAAACCACAACACATTTCCAGACATCTCACTTGCCGTTGACCCATAACAATAACTTCTCATCTCTTCCTTCCTACTTCTTGACAATATTGGATAATGACTTACTTCTTACTTTACTCAGAAAATAGAAGTAATCAGGAAAAACCCCTACTACCTGCTCCTATAATTTTGCTTGCCAAATGGCCAGCATCTATACCTGTAAATACCTTTACATTTGTTGTGTGTGTGAACTAATAGACCTCTTACTGAAAGCCAACTCCACTCGTCTTTTCCTCTTATTTAAGGACTTCATTCCTGCATTGTTCCCCCTCCCTCCTAAGTCATTGACTTTCCCTCACTACAGGATAATTTTCATCATCTTGCAAACATGTGCCATTATCTCCCATTGAACTTACATCTCTTTTCAGCCATCGCCCTATTTCTCTTCCTTCACTCTGATAGAAAAACTTCTTGAAGATTGTCTAAACCCTATGTCTTATACCTTTATTCACTCTTAAAAATTATTATATTGTGGGGGTGACTGAGTGTCTCAATCTGTTTAGTGTCTAACCCTTGGTTTCCACTCAGGTCATGATCTCAGGGTTGTGAGAAGGAGACCTGTGTCAGGCTCCATGCTTACCATGGATCCTGCTTACAATTCTCTCTCTCTCCCTCTTCCCCTTCCCTCTTCTAAAAAAAATATTTTATTGTGAAAGACAGCACACATGTAAAACATTGCAGAAAATGTAATGTAGCTGAATAATGTATATGAACAGTTATAAGATGTAACCATCTTACATAGAACATTGTCAGCACCCCAACAGCTCCCCTGTATCCTTCCTTAGTCACTTTCCTTCCTTAGTCACTTTCCTTTTCCTCCTCCCAGAAGGAATCCCTACAGTGACTTTTATGGTAATCATTTCTTTGCTTTTATTTATAGCTTGGCTACCAATATAGGTATTCATAAATACTATTATTTGTTCTGCATAGCTTTGAACATTTAATATATGAAATCAAGTGATAGATTCTCTTATGTCTTGCTTTATTTCCCAATATTAAAAGATTGATCTATGTTCTTGTTTGTACCTCTAGTTTGTTCATTTGTATTCTTGTGTGATTATCTTACTGTATGGCTGTATTCCAGTTTATTCAATCCACAATTTATATTTCTGTTGTTTGCTCTTTCTTTTTTATGCCACTGCATCCATCTGGCTGTTGTCTTCATTATGGATCCAAACTGCTCAGTTCAAGGTTTCAGGTTTCCAAAGTCCATGGGCCATTACCAATTTTATTTTCCTGGATTTTTTTGGCATGACTTGACGTAATTTGCTAACCTTCTTCTTGAAACAGTTGGCTTCTGGGATAGCACTCTATCAATTTTTCTTCTACCCTTGTGGATGCTTTTTGTCAGCACGCTTTGCTGGACATCTCTAAGTGTTGGAATACCCCAGGAATCAGTACTTGGACACGTTTTTCTTTCTTTCTTCCTCATGCTTAAGTAATCTCATGCAGTCTATGGCTTTGAATACCAGTGATATGATCACTTCCAAATTTATTTCTCCAGTCCAGCTCTCTTACCTGAATATCTGACTCTGCCAATTGAATGAATCCATTGTAGAAATTTAAATTTCTAAAATCAGATTCTCCATATTTATCCTCTATCCTACCCTGCTCAATTGTCATACTTTCTCAACATGGAAAATGATAACTACATTCTTCTGAATGCTCAGACAATAACTATGGTGTCATCCTTGACTTTTCTCTTTCTCTTACTAGTGTTAAAGCATAATTTTTAAACGTAAAAGGCATGGCTCTCACGCAAGTATATAAAGAACATGTGTAAAAGACATTCTGATGATGGAACCAGTAGGATATACTTATAAGCATGCTAAATAAGAAATACTGAGAAAGATTGCTGTGTTAGCTATAAAACTAATATTCTACAGAGCAATAAACTATCACTTTTTGGGGTTATCTTTCCCACTAGAAAGAAATTATTTGCATCTTTGCTGATCAGAAGTCTACAAGTTTAACATATAACTTCACCAAACCTAGGACCTTTAATCCAAACAAAGTATATATGCCTAGGAAACAGTTAGAAGGGCCTTGTCCTCATAAATTTTATGCCATCCACTTTTTGCCTTATTTCCAAGTTTTGAAAATTTATCTTAATGCCCAACACATAATCCAGACATAAATTCTGTTGGCTCTAACATATTTTTAGGATTCAAACACTTCTTATCGTTTTCTTTAGCTACTGTACTGGTCCATGTCATCGTCATCTCTTGCCTGGATTTTTGCAGGCAATTTTTTTTTGCAATTGCTCCCTCACTGATCTTTCTGTTTCTGCACTTGCCCTCCTAAAGTTCTGTACTGTTTTGCTTCTCTCTCTTGCTCTTTCTCTCTCTCTTCACTCTAAAGGCAGCATGATCCTGATCTGTTCAAATCATTCCAAAGGTTTCCCATTTCACTCACAACAAGATTCAAAGTGTTTACCTTCATCTACATGACAGAGTGGTTTTTTCAGGCTAATTCCCTGGTCCTACATCTTCCATTTTACCTTAGCCTCTTTGCTTATTCTCTAGGAGATAATTATCCTTCCTTAGGGATGTTCTTACTTAGATAACTCTTATTCCTAGCTCTCTATGTATGACTTCCTTTTTCACTTCATTTGGATTTCTCCCAAATGTTACCTTATAAAATAAGCTTTCTCTGATTTGCTCTTTAATGAACTCCCACTCCTGTCTTGATTTATCATTCTTCATAGC
Source organism: Procyon lotor (assembly GCA_028646535.1). Lineage (NCBI taxonomy): Eukaryota > Metazoa > Chordata > Mammalia > Carnivora > Procyonidae > Procyon > Procyon lotor. The sequence continues at coordinate 86,182,232 of CM053603.1, read as the reverse complement.
ATTTATCACCACCAACATATTCTAAAGTTACGTTTGTTTGTTGCCAGTTCCTCCTTTATAAAATGTAAATTTCATGGGAGCAGTGATTGTGTTTTAATAACTGTTATAAAACCTATACAACAGTAGGTCTTAATAAATAAGGTCTTAATAAATATCTGTTGAATCATGTATGATTTACTCATAAATGAGTAAATACATGAATTCTTCCTTGGAAATAATCTCATGGAGAGACTCTCATGTTTTCAATCATAAAACCTGCTGATTAACTCTTTCATCCCCTTTTCTGAATACAAATAATCCCATTTTTGCAACTGTGTACTCCTGGATCATAATTATAAAGCCACCCCTTCCCAAATGAGTCTCAAAAGATCCATAGCCTTTGTCTCGCTCTAACTCTTAAATAGGCATATAAGTCTGGAAAACAGTAAATATAATAGCACTTAGCATTGAGGAGGGAAAATTTTTTTCTACCCTTCAATATTTTTCTGGCTGGTCTAAGAATTAAATTGACATGAGACAGATTAACAGGAGAAAAAACCCTACAAAGTTTAATTATATGTGGATGGAGGCCCAATAATAAAGTTGAGACATAAAGAAATGACCAAGGCAGGAGGCTTTTTATACCTTTTAGACAAAGAAACAATAAATCTATGAGAAACCGACAGGATAAAGAAAACATATGTTTGGGAGCTTCAGTTAGTAAGGAATTCCAAACAGAATTTGGGTGGGGATAGTAAATTAATAAAAGTAACAAGGTTTGTTTTTATAGATTTGTCAGCTCTGAATCTCCTATCTCTAGTGACAAGGATGTCTCTTTACCTCCTGGGATAAAGGAGAGTATTTTTCACATGGGAGATTTATTTTCTGCTTTTTGGAGACAAAGGGGGATTAGAGTACTCCTCTTACACTGGCAGTTTCTTAAATAACTTTAATTCAAAATAATTGATATAGTGGCACATTTTGGGGGGAGCCTGCTCTTGGCCCCCATGCTAAGAAGCAGGGTAGATTGACTTTCCCCAAAAGTCCCCCAGTACCAACCAAGGTTTCACTAGTCCAAGTATCATTAATGTGCATTTAAGGAAGTTCCAAGCCCCTTGCTGATCAACTTCTATCTCCTCTTCTCCAGCTACATTCCTTAGACCAGTGTGGTTCACACAGCATAGTTCTAGAGCTGGCAGCATCTACATCTCCTGAAACCCTGGTAGAAGTGCAAATTTTCAGCCTCAACCCAGACTTACTAAGAAATTCAGGAGATTCAGTTCTTCCATCTGCTTTTTAACAATACTTCCAGACGATTCTGTTGCTCACTTACAATTAGAATCAGTGCTTCAGGTAGTTCAAACCTTTTGAAACAGTGGTCAAGTAACTGGCTTGAGTCAACTAACTGCCTCAAATCAAATCTTGGTTTTACTGATTCCTGGCTACGTGACTTAAACTAAATTATTTAATTTCTCTGTGTCTCATTTTCCTTGGGCATGAACCAGAGATATTAATAGTACTATTCTTGTAGGTATATTGTGAGGATTAAATTAATATGCCCAAGTGAAATAGGACAATGCATGGCACAGTATAAAAATCAACTACAAAGTAGGTAAGTGTATGGTACTACATTCATAAATTATCTATGTTACTGACTGCTTTTGGTTATGTTTTCTCTATTAGCTTTTGAACTCTTTGAGGGAAAAAAATTCTGTTTCTGTAGCCCTATATAAATGAGCATATCATATTTTTTTAAGACTTATTTATTTATTTGAGAGAAAGAGAGTGACAGAGAGAGTGTGCACATGTGGGCACATGAGTGGGGGGTAGGGGCAGAGGGAGAAAGAACCCCCAAGCAGACTCTCTAATGAAGACAGAGCCTGACATGGGCCTTATCCCATGACCCTGAGATCAAGACCTGAACTGAAGTCAAATCAAGAGTCAGATGCTGACTGAGCCACCCAGGCACCCCACATTACATTATTAATATTACAGTTACAAACTGGGTGCTTATTATGTGTCATGCAATGTGCTAAGTAAGAGCTATAATTTCATTTATCTCTCGGAATGCTATTAATTTGTCCACTGCAATTATTTTTGCATTATTTCAGAAACTTTGCAAATATCATAACTGCTAATGAGTCTCAATCATTACTTATATAGACAAGTCACTGAAACTATAGATCTTCTGTAGCCTAATTATTTGATCGTGTAGAATTTCTGTGCACCCATTTATATATCTTATTAATTTGTTATAAAGAGCAAAAAATTATAAATGTAAAAATGTAAGTCAAATTGTCTATAAATGACTTAAGGAATATGTTAATGATCTTGCTCCAAATGAATAATTATAAAGCAGGTGCACTTGAGATATGATCATTTAACTGACAGCAAACAGCTTCTAATGGCTTCAATAACCAAGATAATGGTGATATCAGAGAAGTCTGTTAAGCTTATCATTCATACCATCCATTTAATACGCAAGAGAACTTCAGCTGGAATCTCCCTGTAGACCCATTGTCCTGCTTTTTAAATAGCAGTTAATTTAAACACACACGCAGAAGTCAAACTCCATTATTTCTAACACACTTTTTTTTAGTAAACTATATTCTCCTGTTGTAAAATTCTGGATTTAAGAGACACTTCCATATATTTATATGGGCATTGTCTTCTGTTGTTGAGATTTATCCCTCAAACTTACAATATGATTAATAGTTAAAGGCATAGGAAACATGATGTCTGGAAATACAAGTTTCTGGCCAAGGCCCTAAAAAGGTCTTTGTTACCATGTCCCCCTGGTTCAAAAGGAGAAGAAGCTAGTGGATATAAGCGAAGTCGGCAAAATTTCTATTTATTGTGTTTAGGATGCACACTTCCTTTTTTTTTTTTTTTAGAGATTTTATTTATTTATCTGACAGAGAGAGAGAGAGAGATCACAAGCAGGCAGAGAGGCAGGCAGAGGGAAAGGGAGAAGCAGGCTTTCCACTGAGCAGGGAGCCCGACGTAGGGCTCTATCCCGGGACCCCTGGGTTCATGACCCGAGCTGAAGGCAGATGCTTAACGGACTGAGCCACCCAGGCACCCTATGACTCACACTTCTAAAAACAAACTAAATCCAGAACCAGTGCTTGGGAACGTAAGTACAGGGGAAAAATTGATGTTGGTTTCTAGCTTGTTTCATTTGAACTTCAAACTTTTCTCTTCGCAGCAGGACCCTACCTACAGGTGAGAGGAATCAAACTCCAACTAGTTTAAGCAGAAATGGAAGTTTATTGACTCAAATATATGAAAAATCCAGACTGCTTCTCTTTCAGAAAGGCTTTCTCATAAATGGGGCAAGATAACTAAAGTGCACCCAACCCATCACCCCAAAGACCCACATCAAGCCAGTTTAATGACCTCAGTTGAAAAATGGTTTCTTTCCTTGGCGAAAGATTCCTGGCTTAAATTTGGTTGTGAGCCTGTCTCTAATGCAAGAGGGCAGGAATGCAGGACAATCCCTTTTGAACACAAACATGGAATTAGTACCCCACATAAAAGCAGGATTTTGTTACCAAAATAAGTGGAAAGGTTTGCTGGGCAGCTCATGAAAGCAGATTTCCTTACATTTCACTGTGGGTTGTCCAGCCCTCCCTACTTTTTTTTTTTTTTTTAGCCTACATACTTTAAAAAAACGTAATACATAGCAACTACCCATATAGATTTTGCAATATACATACCCCATCTCTGGTGTTTAAATTCTACATCTGTTTCCAAGTTTGAGATTTCTCTAGTTTATTTGCATTTGTCCTCTGGTAAGAACATGGCTCTTGATGGTATGATCAATGATGGCTAATGATGCAGTCCTCATTTCAGAGTCTGTGACCTGCAACACAACATTCATGACATCAGGATATCTAACTGCGGGCGACAATTCCAGTCCAAGAGGATGCTGTCTTTATCCTTAAAGAAGATCTTCAGAGCTCCTTCTTTTTGACAGATTCTCCCTTTTTGGTGGGCTATTCATTCCTCCAAATATTACACTTTTTTTTTTAAGATTTTATTTATTTATTTGATAGAGAGAGAGAGAAAGAGATCACAAGCAGACGGAGAGGCAGGCAGAGAGAGGAGGAAGCAGGCTCCCTTCTGAGCAGAGAGCCCAATGCGGGGCTCGATCCCAGGACCTGAGATCATGACCTGAGCCGAAGGCAGAGGCTTTAACCCACTGAGCCACCCAGGTGCCCCCAAATATTACACTTTAATAGCTTCTCAGCCTCAGTGGAAAAAGAATTGAGAATTAAATGTTATAATGCACATGAGGATCTAATCACAGTGTCCAGCATAGAAAGTACTCAGTAAGTGACGGTCTTTTATATTTGCAACTCTTGCTATTATTCTAACACCGTCATTGTTATCATCCCCTGATAGCTTCTGATAGGTTAAGTCTTGGGATTGACTTGATTTGGGTCATGTGATCATCCTTGTGGTGGCAGGGAAGGGAGATGGAGTCACACTTCCTCTCAGGCCTGGAGAATGAGTAACCCCAAACTTAATGGACTTTATTTCCAGAAGAAGGAATAAGGCCAGGTAACCAAGAATAACATATATCCACTATAATTCCCTTATCAACCATCTGGCCCACACCTTGAATATTTTTTTCTAAAGATCCTTAAACTTGTGCGAATTTATAAATCTTTTCTGATGTCAAAATTTGAAGCTGTGGATAACTGACTTCAGTTGGGTTATTTTAAGACGTGACTACTTCAGAATATCAACTATATGGGTAATGCTGTAAATTATTAGATTCAGAGACTTAGTAGGACTAAAGTATATGTTTCCAAGTTCGCAAGCTCCGGCTAAATTACATATCAAAGTACTGCTTGCTATTTAAAAGCCGACTTAGAATTCATTTCAGACAGAGGCATTGGTTTAAGTTATTTAAAATTTAATACTATTTTTATAGGTGAGATGAATATAGGTAATATGATCTAGATCTATACGTATATCCCACTGTCTGTTTCCAGTATTTTCTTTTAAGAGTTACTTAAACTATTATACTACTAAGAAGGGGGAGGGGAGCCGGGATTGTGAAGATATCTGCTCTAAGCATAATAAAACAGGTGTACCTTAATAGGTCTACCAGGAATGTTTTAGCTGTTAGCATCTTTTAAATGCTTCTGCTGAGAAACCATGTTTTCATAACAAGGTTGGTGAGTATTAAACCTGTGATAGTTCTTTCTGGGATTACTATAATTTACAAAAACAATAAAAACCTGCTAAAAACATTTATGTATTTTTAAATGTTGTAATCTAGGGATCCCACTGATATTTGTGGTGAAAGATTTGCCCAAGGCTACATAACCCTGCTTGTACATTGCCAGGACTGCAATCTGTTTTATGACAAAACAGATTCATTTATCTCCAAATAAATAAATTACTTTTGTGAACATTTAGAAACATTTGCATAATTAGGCTGTAAGATCGTAGCAGTCTTTTTCATAATAATTAAACTAATCTAATCTTGGACAGGGTAAACAGACTTACTAGGATGAGAGCAGCCTTCAGGCAAGGAACTTACCGCATTCTGCAGGAACTGTAAGGCTGATGATGTTTGTTAATTATGCAGAGCTTTTACTCCCTAGTAATAGCAGCGTTTGTATTGCCTGAAGCTTAGATAGCTACTCCCAGGCACATAAAATTAGACTCTGCTTTTTTGACATTCTCTTAAAAAAAAAAAAAACAAAGAAGATACTTCAAAATGATTATATGCTTTCAACAAGGAGGGTATTAGCTTTCCTCTGATGGATCCTGGATCTGCACACAATTGGCCCATTCTTCAGTCATGTGATCTTGATTATCTTTAGATCTGGAGCCTTTCACACTGTATACAGATACACAGAACTGACGCTTAATAAAAGAGCAGCAAAATGAATGACCAGAAGTTCCTGGAATCCCACGTTTGAAAACAAGACACCTTAGCAAATAACTCATTTTAAAGAAGGTTCATTTTGTTTATGATTATCAAAAGGGAATATTGTAAAAAAATCAAATAAAAATGAATGTTTTGCCAATTTTCAGTGTTTTTTCTAAATGGTCTATCAGACAGGTTGGCTGATATAGTGATTTTAATGGTGATGTAGCTGGAGGGAACCACTATTTATCTTTCTGGTTATAACTAGAATACTTACCTTAAAAATGCAAAGCTTAAAAATGATCTATCAGATAAGAGATGAATTTCATGAAATTAACTGAAAAAATTTTCATGTAACACTTTTGGTATCTCCTATTGCAAAAGAAAAGTACTCCTGTACTGATTTTTCAGAAGAAATCTAAATAACTGCTATTTCCAGAACCAAGTCCTGAAAACATTAGCAAATTAAGAATATGTAAGTGGAATTTGCAGGGGCCACAGGAAACAGTAACATTTAATACATTTATTCTTGTCATACGGGATGTTAAATAAATGTGATTGCAATAACACCAGTCTTCAGAAAAGTGATGATACTATCTATTCTTTACATGTTATCTCTCATTTTTTGTCTAGTTTATTCATTTATGCACAATATGTTTTATTTTCACTTGTGTTTAAATGGGCTTCTAGAATGATCATTTATTCTTGGAATGTTCAAACCTCAGCGCATTTAATTAAGACATCACAAGCCACTATCTTCATGGGAAGAGATTTGTGATGTCATAAGCATCAAGCATATGAGACTGACAATTAGGAAATAGAAATTAAGGATGGAAAAAAGTGCCATGTGAATTGAAATGTTTTGGGAGGAGAATAGGAAAGATAAGGCAAAAGGAAGCCATTCATCAGTCTCTCTCAAAGAAACTTCCCAGCAGTGAAATTAGAAACTATGACTTTTGCTGTATTTTATAAATTAGAATTTTGATAACTTGGAAGTTCACTAAATATTTATTAAAATTTTTGGAATATATTCACATTTAGCCATGAAACATGCTTTTAACTAAAATATCCTCCTTCTACTATTCTATTTTAGGAAGTTCATATTTTCCTTTTGCCACTTTTAGAATTTCCCTTTTTCTACTTTTAGAAACCACAGACCGAGTATATGACCTGTATTTTCTTTTACTTTAATTAGGTGAATAATTATGTAAAATTAAGATGGCAACTAATCTTTTTATAGTAATTTTATTTTCAGTCTACAATTGCAATTTCATTGTAGTTTTAAAAATACTAATTGTTTATTTTAACAGCAGTAGCAGATACCTTTTATTTTTTTTTAATTACATTTTTCCAGAAGTTATGGTAACTGGGACATAGAGAAATTCGTTTGCCTGCCTCTGTTGTGGAGAACTGGGAATGGGACCCAGATCTACTTAATTCCAAAGCCTAGGTTCCCTCTTTTACTGTCCTCATTAATGGACCCTTTAGCCATTTTCTCCCGAATTGTTTTGCAACCCAATAGTTAGTTAAAATGATTGTTATCCCCAAACTTTTATTAATCTTACACTTCTGTTAGTAAAGCTCTTTTGGGGGTCACTTGGGTGACTCAGTCGTTAAGCGACTGTCTTCAGCTTGGGTCATGATTCCGGGGTCCTGGGATCGAGCCCCACATTGGGTTTTCTCCTCAGCAGTGAGTCTGCTTCTCCCTCTGCCCCTCCCCCTGCTTATTCTGTCTCTCTCTTTCAAATAAATAAACAAAATCTTTTAAAAGAAAAAGGTAAAGCCCTTTTTTCCAGGTAATACATCCCTAATATATATTATATGCACATATAATATATATTATATATGTGTGTGTATGTGTATATATAAATGTACTTATATATGTATTTATCTTTAAGTTAGGTGCATATACTCCTATCACTAAATATGATTAATAATACATACTTAATTTTAAGAATTTGAATTTTAAGAATCCTTTGAATAAAAGGAGATACAAAGAATCAATCTAATAACATGTTTGCTCTCCCTCTTTCCACCTTCCATCCCAAATTAAGAATTTATATATCTGGGCAGCTGAGTGCTGGGAGACAGATAATTCTCCATGGGTCTCCCATGTTTCTTCACATTAGATGACCAGAGGCACTGAATGTTTTTTCTCTAGGACTGTCTTTTCAGAGATGTTTATATAGTGAATCACCTTGGAAGATAGAGATAGTGTTTCTTTCTGGAGCAAAGGGCAAGTTTGTTGCTGTTCGGTATAATAAAGGTATTATCTGTCTCTAGGCCAAAGTTCAGGCAGTTTTGCTCATAGTCTCTTGTAAAAAGCAGCCTTGCAGATGCACTGAATATGCTTCCTCTCCCTGGACTACTTAGCATTGTCCTCCTGCAACTTGGGGGGGAAGGGGGTACTCATGCAAAATGAAGCTTATGCTTGCGTCAAGCACCTCAGGTAATAAAGTCCTTTTTCTCTGCCCCAGGAGTCTCATGTCTTCTGCCAAAATCTGTAAAACTTTGGCAGGCTAACTTTTTAGGGAACAAGCACAGTAATCACCTCAGATTCTTCTCCGTTTTTGACATTGCCCCAAGAACAAATGACGTTTTTCATTGCTAATTAACTTGGCTTGAAGATTGGTAGTTACAGTCCACAGGAAGTAATTTTAAACTTTGCAGTCTAGTGTGTACACAACTACACATTAATCCTTATAAAGTGCCGTCCTTAACATCAATCCTTATGAAAAACTGTAAGAGTGTTTAAATGAACACAGAGAAAAAATTGGTGGGATATAAGACACAAGTGTAAATCTGCAAATTAAGTCCTTATGGAAAGGTTGGTCTGGATTATTTATTTATTAATAACAGATTTTTGCTCTAACTTGTTCTGAAATATGAGTTTTCTTTTAAATTAAATACCTTGAAGTAAATTTCAGCCTTCAATTTCATCATAAGCTATTAAGTTTTAGCACCGTTTAAAAATAAAACTTCTTGGTAAATAAACTTTATTGCAAGGAGAAAAAAAAAAGCCTTTTCACAAATACTACTAACCATGGACTCACAGTCTCTCATTCTAACCAGGACTTATTAGCCAATACTAAAATACATATATATTAAAAATAAGATTCTAACAAAAAAGAGATTAAAATATTTGGAAAATAAAATATATATCTTCTGTCTCTATAATACCAAAATCTGTTAATTTGAAAGGTAATATATAAAACTGAGGAAAAATTTATTTTCATGAGTAATTGAACTAAACCCTATTTCAAATAGTCTCATATAATTTTGAAGTTTCGGGTCAATGTTTTTGTCCATTCTGATTAAATCATTATAATTGACCTCATTAAATAGTTGTTGTAGGCCTTTAGTTGCTCTGCTGTTTGCCTACACTCAATATTAGTATTATTGTCAATCTCTTTAATTCACTATCCACTATGTATAGGTAAATATTGTTAAAATTAGTTACTGCAACTCATAAATCCACATCCTCGGGCAAAAGCCACCACAGAATGGTGCACTATATTAAAAGCAGACGAAGAAGCAAGGCGTCCAGCTCCATGCCAACCTATCCTGGCAATTCTGTTTGCCTCACACTCATTTATCACATTACATGAAGGACACATGCCCATCTGACATAGAAACTGAGGGACAATGTCCAGGTCAATACAAATATTAAGTAATAATAAAGTTTATTTCTTTCTTATCTTAGACAAAAATGAGTAACAAGAGAACGTTTCATATTTTCTTCCAGCAAGCCAATGGATTATCTTTCATACACTTTGGACTCCATCTTATTTGGAAGCCACTAAAATTATGCCAGTTTATTTAACTTCTTTACCTGCCTTTTCTTTCATTTCTTTATCACACTGAAATTCCAAGTCTCCTTACTCCTTCTGAAGCTCCATGACTTACAAAATAGTCTTGACCATGGGAGGCTGAGAGAAGTCAGGATATTTCTTCCCCTCTTTCCTCTTCCTTTGGAAGTTCCTTCAATGACTAATTTCTTTTTTTTTTTTTTAAAGATTTTTTTTTTTATTTTATTTGACAGAGAGAAACACAGCGAGAGAGGGAACACAAGCAGAGGGAATG
>CM053603.1:86116738-86171780 GCA_028646535.1 Procyon lotor | reverse complement strand
GGGATTGATTCCTTAATTTCTCTTTCTTCTGTTTTGTTGTTGGTATATAGAAATGCAACTGATTTCTGTGCATTAATTTTATATCCTGACACTTGACTGAATTCCTGGATGAGTTCTAGCAGTCTTGGAGTGGAGACTTTTGGATTTTCCACATGAAGTATCATATCATCTGCAAAGAGTGAGAGTTTGACTTCTTTGCCAATTTGGATGCCTTTGATTTCTTTTTGTTATCTGATTGCTGAGGCTAGGACTTCTAGCACTATGTTGAATAGCGGTGGAGATAGTGGGCATCCCTGCCATGTTCCTGATCTCAGGGGAAATGCTGAGAGCTTTTCCCCATTGAGAATGATATTCACTGTGGTTGTATTTATATTTTTAAAGTAAGTATGTGGCCTATCTGTTGATACCACTCCAAGTAACTTCTCTTTGAAAAATAGTTTCTTTTAATTCATTTCACAAACATTTAGTGGGTACTCTTATATACCAGGTGCTGTTCTAGGCAGTGAGGATACAATAATAAATAAAACAGATAAAATCTTTGTCCTCCTATAGTTCATATTAAAGCAAGAGGGATCACATTCTCCTGGGAGAGCTTATATTCTATTGACAAAATGCATTTAAGGTGATCTATTATAAAATTAGCACCTGTGTATTCTAGAAGAGTGCCAAGACAAGGAGACGTGGCAGAGGAAGGTGACAAGAGCTCCTCTCTGCACAGGAGGATGGCCTGGCTCTTCCAGGCAATGGCTTCAGGAACCAAACGATGCTGGCAGAAGGTGCTGTTCGTCTGTCGGGTCACTCTCAGGGCTGGAGGAAGGCAGAGCTGCTGTACTTGTGGAGACCATCTCTGCTCTGGAGCTTCTCCTTCAAGGAGTTTAAGTCCTCCAAAGATGCCCGAGTCCCTGGACGTTAGAGACCTGTGTGGGCCTTAATAATGTGACCTTGAGCAGCTCCTCCCTGGGATGACTCTAGTTAGTGAGTGTGTCCCTGATAACCTCCTGAGTTTATAGCTACAGCCTTCCCCAACATATCCCCTCCTTCTAGAATCCGAATGAAGTTGACTAAACTGACTGAGAGTCAGCATACCAGTTCTTCCCTTGCTCCACTCCAGTAAGTTCCCTGGCTCCAGTTCCTCCGTGCCCAGCGTGAACTCTGTCCTCGAATCTCAGTATAGGGAAGCTGCTGGCTGACCAAAGGCCTCAAGCCTGTTTGACTTGTAATATCCAGGGAAAGCAGGAATGATGAGAGGCCAGTAAAGAGCTGGTCTTGGAATTTCTTCCACATCTGGGGTGCAAGGTGTGTACCAGGCCTAATTGTTGGCTGGGCCCTCGGGGACAGGCTCTGGCAGGCCTTGCTGTGGTTCTGTTGGAGATAAGTCATGAGAGTGCTTACGTGTTCCTCAAGGTTCTAGGGTCGTAGGAGGTAACTGAGAGTAACCCCAGGGCTGCAAAGTCACCACAGCTGTAGCCTAGAGGAAGAAGTGCTTCTCTAAATAGGAAAGAAGTTTCAAAAGGTTCCTAAAAGATTTCTAGAGAATGAGTTAATAATTAGTGAAATTAGTCAGATGGTTATAGGGTTAAGGTGGCGAAAAATCTCAGCAGCTTAACCCGAATTATAGCTCGCAGAGCATTCAGAAGACTTCATTCCTAGGCTAAAGGAGTTCATGATGTTCAGTTCTTCTCAATTTTATAGCCCTCAACCTAAAGAGCAGTTATGGGCAATAGATGACTTCATAATGTGCTTTACACCTCAAAATGGGCTCCCTCCTTTTTGAAGCATTAATTCATTTATTTATTACCATATTGCTGGGAACATCGGGCATAAGGAATGTGATTCAGAGGATTAGGGGCTTCTTCTCCCTGTGACAGAGCCTGGAGCCCCGGGCTCTCTGAGACCTGGAGGACCAGAAGGCTGAGGCATCTGTTTTCCATCTGTAGGCAAAGGAGCAAGTTGGAGAGAAATGGGTTTGCTCTGGGTTTGCATTTTACTAATCCAGCCTGGTCAGGGCTTAGCCGAGTTACCTGCCCAAGTTCACAGCGGAACTCTCCTGGGTCAGCAAGGATATACTGTAGCCTCTTCCTTTCTCCATCCTACTCCATTAGAGAAGAAAGTTCTAATCCCTTCTGGTACTCCAGGTCTTTATATTAGAAAAGAAACAAAAGGATCTCCGTATTTATGGAGAAATAACAATAAAATAGAATCAAAGTTTTTAAAAAGTCATCCTAATCTTACATCTAGAGGTAAACCCTGTTATATTTTAACGTCTTTTCTGCCTTTCTTCTCTGTATATTTTTCATGGTATAAGCCTAATAAATATACAGTGTCACAGTCTGCTTTTTCTATCATTATTCCATAAGTATTTCCCCCCATTACTAAAAGCATGGCATACCCAACATTTTAATAATTACGTTATATTTTATGTATGAAGAATTACTTATTAAGTCACCTATTGTTAAAAATTTAGATTATTTCCAGTTTTTCTATTCTGAATGATATTTTAACAAACATTCCTGTATTTCAGTTATTTCCAAGATATGTATATCACCGGAAGTAAATTATTACATGAAATAGTTTCCCAAGGGTAGTATGAGGTAATTCATTTTTCAAGGAAGTCTTTCAAACTTTAGACATTATTATTATGGAATAACAATGTCAAGTATTAAAATGAAAGACTATCTTATTTCATTGTATACTTATTTGGTTGCTGGTGAACTGTTCCAGAATTTTATTAGAAAGTTGTACTTCTTGTTTTGTTAATTGCTAGATAATCTGTCTATTAAAGGTGGGTAACAGGATGTACTCTGGGACAAAACTGGTTGGATTTGCCTCTTGGCTCCTCTACTTATTACCTGTTCAGCCTCAGTCTCCTCATCTGCAAAATGGGGATGATGATGATAATAATAATGCAACTGCTACCTCTTAGAGTTGTTCTTTAAATGGGTTAATATCTGCAAAGTGCTTAGAAAAGAGACATATATTCATAGTAAGCATTCTGATAGCATCACAACTAGTAAATTTTTGGGTCTGTATAGGTTAGCTCTTATTGTATCACCAACTATCCCAATACTAACCTGCTCAAACAGTAAACATTACTTCTCATGTTATTGTGGGTTGTCTGGGCGTTTTTTGGATCCCAGCTGACTGGATTAGGACTGGATGATCTAGGACCTCAACTGGAATAGCTAGGATGCTGGGGATTTTCTCTCCACATAGTCTTCTATCCTTAAATAGGCTCGCCTAGGCTTGTCCTTATGGAGGCATAGGTTTCCTAACAGCAAAAAAGGCAATCTCCAAAAGCAAACACTGTTCATGTGTCTCTAACATTCCATTGACCAGAGCAAGTTACAAAACTAAGCTCAGATGCAAGAGGTGGAGAAAAGGCTTCACTTCTCGATGGGAAAAGTTGTAAAGCCATATTGCAAAGGGCATGCATAGAGAGAGAGGAGGGATTTGTGGTCATTTTTTGCAATCTATCACAAAAGCCAATGAAAAAGCTAATGGAAATAAACTAACTCACTGATTTCAGACATTACTAGGACAAGACTGTGTGTGTGTCTGTGTGTGTGTGTGTATATTTATATACATATATATGAAATATAAATTTCATATGCTTTATAGGAAAAAATATAAATCTCCATCAGAAGGTTCATTCAGAAAAAACCCTGCTTTTGAGAATCATCTTATTCATGAGTGAACACAGCTAATTCTAAAGTTAATAGGACCCTTGTGTGTTTATCTAAGGGCAGAATTTGACCCACTGTGTATGCCACTCACTGTCTTTATTTACATTATAAATTACCGCATTTTATTATGTCTACTCCCATACCATCGCCATTATAGTGTATTATTTTAATATATGTTAAAATGGAATTAGCAATTAAATTACTACACCATTATTCATACAACCTAAAGTGTTTGACCTCAATCTCTAGAAGCAGGGGGATTTGTAATTGACTAAACCTCTATCTATGTGTGTATGGACTCCTTTAATTGTGGATGATATTTTCTTGGTGTTGATGTGGTCAGAAATTCTGCTTTAATTCTATTCATTTCTCATGAGGGAGACTGAGTTCTATCTGGGACATCATTTGAGTCCTCGTTTACATAAACAGATTTGAAGATGTGTGCCCCACAGGGTCCCTATACTCCCTTTAAATTCAAGTATCTCCAACGCATTTTCTTAATTTGCTATATTATGTAACTATTTGCAATTTCTACCACATATTCATCAAAAATTAATATGTTCCTTATTATCTTCAGGTAAATAAATATGCTGCTATTGGAAGCTCTTGTAAGGCAAGGTCATACGTTTTATGTCCTTGCAATTCTTGTAATGTCAGTCAATTCATTAAATGCTGAGAGTAGTGCCTGTTGCTATCAGTTCTGCCTGATGCTATTAGTTCTTTAGAGTTGCTGTAATAAGGTACACAGATTGGAGTGGCTTAAAACAACAGAAATGTATTGTTTCATAGTTCTAGAGAAAAGAAGTCTCGAATCAAGGTGTTGGCAACATTGAACTCCTTCTGAGCACTGTTGGGAAATCCTTCCTTGCCTCTTCTCAGCTTCTGGTAGCTTGCAAACCATCTTTGGCATTCCTTGGTTTGCAGCTGCATAACTCCAATCCCTGCCTCCTCATTACACGAAGTTCTCCTTATGCATTGTTTCGTCTTTACACGGCTGATTTCTTTTAAGGACACAGGTCGTAGGCACACAAGTATGATTTCTTCTTAACAAAGTATACCTGCAATGGCCCAATTTCCTAGTAAGGTCACATTCTGAGTTACACAATCAACCCATAACCAAAGATAACAAATATCTGTGGAATAATCAACAAGCACTGAATTTTGCTAGATAGCATTCTTTATGCATTTCTACTGAGTCTACAAAAGAAGTATTGGCCCAGATAGATGAAGAGGGAAGTACATTATTAGAAAAATAACAAAATAATTTATGACATTTAACTCATTAAAAAAGCCTATAGGAAAATGTTCATAGTTATTAGTAGAAAGATATATAAACTACTATCATGATCATAGGGGTCAGACATTTTCCTCTAGAATATGGAGAATAATGGCACATTCCCAGGTCTCCTTCGTATTTCAGCCTCACTTCCTTAAGGAAGTTTGTTCTGATCTCTTCTCATGGGTCATATCTCTCTGCTATAATTGTTTATGGACCACCATGTACCTTTCTTTGATGAGAAACTTGCTACAGTTGTGATTTTTGCATTTATTTGAGTGAATATTTGATTACTGCTTTCACCAGTGGACCTTAAACTCCCAGAAAACTGTGCTAATTTTCATGTTTTTTAAAAATCTGCAACACTTAGCATAGTGCTTGATAGCAAGTACTTAATGATGATTTGTTGATTGAATGAATAAATGAATTAGTGAAATGGGCTAAAGTTTGCCTTTTCATTGGCTCTAGTAAATATCTGTTATTGTATTTATTATAAATTGTTATATATTTACATGTTATTACATTAAAATATATAAATTATTACACATTGTTAAAATATTTATTTAATATTGTTAAATAAAACATAAGCAAGATTATAAGGACAATGTTTATTTATTTAGATGAATAAAATGTTTTGAAGCACTTTACCAGCACAGTGTTGTGTACAAATATTTAGTATGCTAATTACAAATAGCAATTATGTACTTACTGTATGAGCTCTTTTGTTTGGAATGACTTTAAGTAATCCCAATTTAAGTTACTATATATATTTGAAAATTATGATGCTAAATTATTTTTAGATTTATTTATTTACTTGAAAGAGCATGCGAGCAGGGAAAGGGGAGAGGGAGAGGGAGAGAGAGAGAATCCTTAAGCAGACTCCCCACTGACTGTGGAGCACCGTGCTGGGCTTGATCCCAGGATCCTGAGGTCACGACCAGAGCTGAAATCAAGAGTCAGATGCTTAACTAACTGAGCCACCCAGGCACCCCGATGCTAAATTTTATATATATATTTTATATTAGTTTTTAATTTATGTTGGCTTATCTTTCCTCTATTCAGTCCAGTTTGGTGTTTCCTGTATTATCTGAAATTAAAATAGTTTGTGTTTTAGACACACAAACCCATACACACACATACACACATCAAGGCCAAATTATTCCTCTTCAATACCAAGTAAATCACACTCTCCTTAGGATTTATAAAATCACCTTCTTAATCCATGCTGCTAAAAATGAATTAACTTGTTCTGATATTTTAAAGAATGTCTAATTATTTAATTATCTTCATTATGTGAATAAAGCTTTAGCGAATTCCCTTCCTAGCATCATCATGTTCTTCCTTAGGGCTAAGCTTCATTTGAATGTACAGCAAGTTCACACACACACACACGCACACGCACACGCACACACACACACACACACACACACACACCCCATAATGATATAATGTTACAAAGCAATTTTAATTAAAACTATTGAGAATACGTTGTTGTTGTATTTTAAAATCATCTTCCTCTGAGAATGATATGAAATGGTGATGTGTATACTCCAGTGGGAGACCCAGCAAATGTTAGCTTTCAGTCATTTTCCTGAGACCATGCAAGAGTTCATCTCCAGTCCCTGGTCGAGCTCTTGTGGGAATAGAAATACCGCGCTCTTGGCTTGACATCAGTGCCATTTCCAAATGTTACCATGGTGATCACCTATGCAGCATTACTAACCCTTCTCACAACAGCTCAATTTGAGATTCAAGTTTCACGTTTCCATGATTATGGGAGGGTAATTATTTCATTACTCAAGGGAAGAAGATTTAAGAGGTAAATAGCTCTTCATTAAATCTTAAATGATTCTAGTCTTTTTAGGCCACAGAAATGCCAAATATTAAAGTGATGAAATTCAGAAGAGTAAAACGTGACTGGGAATTGAAAAAAATTCAATTTTTGCATACTATAACCATAAATATTTTTTCTCTAGTGAAAACATCTCATATACAGTATGAGTATATTGTGTCAATAATTCATGATTTAAAATAATTTTCATGTAAACTAAATGCAGGGAAATGTTTGCATGTATACTTGAATAGAAATACCTATAAAAAGAGAGAGATTTTACAAACTGATCTGGTTTGAGAGGAAGCAGTATCATATTATGTAAGGCATATTTTTTCTATATATCTAAATAAGAATTTTACTGTAAAAGAAAGGATTCTTATTGTGCAGATATTTCTGTCATAAGGCATTATTGTTGCTTTTATTTACTATTGATATTTGAAGATTATGCAGCTGAAAATAAATACTGGTAGGACATATTTTCAAAGTGTACGTGATTTTATGAAATATCACAGGTCAGCTGTGAATTGAAGATATTTGAAGAGTCTCTTAAATATTAAAATAAGTGGCTTTTTATGCTGCTCAGCCAATGACAGTACAGGGGATTATCGGGATGCAGCTGAACTGTCCAAACCTCAGCTCTTTTGGAAGAGACCTTGAAATACTGTATTGCGTCAAAAAGGTTTGGCTGACTTATACCGGATGCTACTTAAGTTATGTCCTCCACAAGACAAAAATTTCTAACCACGCTTTGTTCTTTCTAAGGTTTTTTTTCCTTTCTTTCTTTCTGTCCCTTTTTTTCCTGTGTTGTCTTTCACAAAAAGTCCATTGAAGATTTTAAAAGAGAATTAAAGGTACGTGGGAGGTTAACTCTGCCTGTATGTGACAGAGGGTGTGCAATTCAGTATTAGCGGTTTAATTTTGACCTGCCCGAGATCCTGTAATCATATGACGCACAGACGTAGAGAGGGCAAGGGGGAATTCATTCATAATCATTTTCCAGAGGAAAGAAAATCTGGTTTAAGCCTATTTTCCCCTTTCTTGGTCCTTAGTATTTCCTGACACCGCATTAATTTACCTGTAATGGTGACAGGAGACAGGATTCTTTCTTTCTTTCTTTCTCTTTCTTTCTTTCTCTTTCTTTCTTTCTTTCTTTCTTTCTTTCTTTCTTTCTTTCTTTCTTTCTTTCTTTCTTTCTTTTTCTTTCTTTCTTTGCAGAAAAAAAATTAGTCAGAACTGTGTATTAGAAGGCTCACTGATTGAGTAATTAATTAATTAAACATTATTCATTCATAAACCTCTGGAGAGGTGGAATGGGAAGGTTAAGAGGTTCAGAGTGGCTGTAGTCTTCAGTTCCTCTTTGCTTATTATTCATATGCAATTGAGAAACTCCTTGAGGTTATTCCGGCTTGCACAGCTCTCAGAAAACAGAGCCTGGAAGGCACAAGCAGTTACCTGTCCACTACCAACAAAAGCATGTAAGTTATGGAAAATATTCAATGGATATTGGGTTTGTAAAAGCTATAGCCAATGTTTTAATACAAATAGAGTCCTAAAATTTGGGGACCACCAGGGGATCACAGTATGGTACGGAATAGGACAACATTAATGTCAATAATTTAATGTCCCTCATCCCTTCCCCACCCAGACTTTCTCATGCAGTCTTCTCATTCGACTTATGTCCACCTCACACACTAAAGTCCCCGCCTCCAACTCCTGCTCCCCCAGTTCCAGGGTCCTATTAAAGGGACATTCAAAAGTCCAATTACTTTTTAAGTAAAGTAATTCAGACATCTTCTATCCAAATATTGTCTACGTGTGTGTTTGAGTGTGTGTGAGAGGGTCTGAGAGTGGGAGCTTGGCGTTCATTAAACAAAAAGCAAAAAAACAAAGACCCATGATGTCGTTGATTTTCAGATAAAAGCTCTTCTTTCTTTAAAAGAAATTCCCTCTGCTCTATTGATTCAGCTGGGGAAAAATGACAGCCTGTTTTTAAAAAATAATAGTTTTATCTGTACTCTAAACTTGATATCTCTAAATTTTGTTAAAATTTAAAGTGCATGCTTCAAATATCTTACAATGTTGTCAATTAGTTCTCAGTAGAGCTGAAAAAAAAGTGTTGCCGTTTATCTGATATGGGGTTAAGTCTTTGAGGACACACTGCACAGTGTTGCAAATTAGAAACGTAAAGGGCTAAGGAGCTCCTGAACAAATAAGCCAAGAAAGCACCAGTCAATTTCAGGATTTCTTGTTTCAAGTTCTTTTCAAGGTGCACAGACTAAATTGTACAATGTTAAATAATCTTAGTGGCTCAATGCAGCAAAATTCATTTCTCACTAAGGCTAAGCCCTCTGTGAGTCTGGGTGACACTTTGGGACAACTGTCCACATCGTGGTACCTCAGCAGGCTTGGGGTTTTTCCGGGAGTGTTGTGGCAGCTGGGGGAAGGGACTGAGTGGAAAACTGCGCACAGGCTTTTATTGGCTCGACTGGAAAGTCCATATGTCACTTCCATTCACACATATTACACAGAACGTTAGCCTAGGTCCCAGCTAACAGCTGTAGGGTGGGGCCCAGGAAGGAAGTAAGAACTGGTCCTGGGAAGTCCTAGATGAATATCTGGAAAAGAGGAGGAGAATGTATAAGGAACTGGAGAAATCCTGAGCCCCAGAAAGACATGTCTTTATTCTCATGAACTATCATTGGAGTTTTTACTGTGATACGCTTCTGCTGGAGCCTCTACTGATATGAAAGAAAGAGCTCCTTGAGAAAGAGAAAACAGCCTGTGCATACGCAGTGCTTCATAGCTTGGAGAGAAAAGGGAAGAAGGATGTGACAGAAGTTGAAGGATACCAAAATGTCACACTTTCGAATGAAGAAAAAATCTGCTAAATAATATAGTGCCTACCAAAGAAAGTAGAATGAGAAGAAGAACAGCACTATTCATTTAGTTAGTGTGGATTAATGGCTACTATCATGTCTCCTGAGCAGAAGGATTTACTAAAACAACCTCTTAGTTTCATTTTGTGCTAACAACTCTACCAACTACCTTAATTAATTGCCCAAAAACTGTTAATAACCATGTCATCATAGACCATCATGTAAATGAGCTTTAAAAAGTAAAATCTGAAGAGCAATCTTGCCATTCATTTATCTGAACTAATTATAATGTAGGAATAATTCTCACAGCAGGTGAAAACTGAGAAAAAGCGTGCTTTTGCAGGAAAGCAAAACATTTGAGATTTGACATCAAAATTTTGGAAGAAACAAAGAGCTTCCTTTTTTGCAAGGCAGAGTATTTTAAGTTTGTTATTTCTGTTACATTCATATTTTTAATGAAGTACTTGTAAAAAAATCAAAGAAGACATGGTGCTTGCTTCGATAGCACATACACTAAAATTGAAATTATAGAGAGAAGATTATTAATTTGGCCTCTGTACAAGGATGGCATGCAAATCTGTGAAGCATTCTATATATATGTATTTTTTTTGCATTCTATATTTTTAAAAAAGATATGGAAGATGGTGTTGTTTTCTTTTGAATGTTGATGAAATAGAGTATCATATTCTCACTTTATTTTCATGAAGAAATTATGTGCAGAACCAACAAGGAAGAGAAGGTGTTACACTTGAGAATCGATGGATATTCAAAACCTGGTTGTTTTGTTTTAGGGACAGTATAATTTATAAGTATAAAATGTAGAATATAGGGCTCCTGGGTGGCTCAGTTGGTTAAGCGACTGCCTTAGGCTCAGGTCATGATCCCGGAGTCCCGGGATCGAGTCCCGCATCAGGCTCCCAGCTCCATGGGGAGTCTGCTTCTTCCTCAGACCTTCTCCTCTCTCATGCTCTATCTCGCTCTCCCTCTCTCAAATAAATAAATAAAATCTTTAAAAAAAAATGTAGAATATATCCTGACTATGTGTTATTCTAGTTGTGCAGTGGGAGATAACCTTGTGCCTGACAAATTGGAGCTAGAGGCCAGAGGAGATGCACCAGCCCAGTGAACCTGGCTGTCTTCCCCCATGTGACCGTGGTGCTGTTGGCCATTGGCCTGTTCTTCACCTCTTGGTTCTTCATTTATGAGGTTACCTCCACCAAGTGCACTCGGGATGTCTATAAAGAGTGCTTCATCTCCTTGGTGGCCTCACTCTTTCTGGGCTTTGGAGTCTTTTTCCTGCTGCTCTGGGTTGGTATCCACATATGAGCTCTCAAGAGGTCCATCCAGGTGGCTTCCTTGAATCTCTGCTTCCGTAAATTAATTTGTTTACTATTGTTGAAAGTGTCCTACCTGCTGCTCATGATAAAGGCAGATATGTGACCATCAAAAAATGCGGAATATATTATTTCCTAGGAAGGCAGCCTGGTGCAGTGAAAAGTGATGGATAGAAATTCACATCCTCATACATACTTTTTAGCAGTGTGAGCTTGGGTTTTCTACTTTGTACCTATGGAGCCACAGGATGTAGAATTGGTACCAAGACAAGAACAGTCTCAGTTAGAAGGAACCTTAAAACTACTCTTTCTAGAAGCAGACGGTAGTTTTAAAGTCTGCATCTAGTGAAATAAATTGTTTAAAAATTTAGTTTTCCATGTGTGAGAAAAATTGCAGCACCAGCATAGGTGGAAAAAAACCTGTATGTCCTGATAACTAAGTTGTCTATGAAAGTATATATACAATGAACTCATTAAAGTTATATAGAAGAGGAAGAATCTCATGAATTTCATTTACACTGCCCATTCTGACCTAGGATAGATAGAAAAATAGAAGAGCACAAGAAGTCCTAAGCCACAGAAAGTCAATTCTTGATTTTTAATAAAATATCAATGGAGATTTTACTATGATATGCTTCTGTAGAGTTTTGCCTTCACTTTGATTTCAATAAGTGAAAACTCTGGAGGGTGGTATATAGGTTTCCTAATAACCTCTTCTAGCTCAACTTCATGTTCCATAAAGTGTTAATAACTTTTGTTAAGAAAAATTGTCCAAAACTTGTAAATAAAGCAGAAGATGACTGAATGAGTTGTCAATATCATTGTTTAACAGACCCGTCTGAGAATTAATTTAATTTTTAAGGAGACTATACCTGTATTGACTTAACTATTTACTACTTAATCATATTTTACTATTTTCCCTTTGGATGTTAACTTGTGTGTTTCTAACTAAGAGAAAAGATGATGCCAAATCATATAATTTTATTTCTCTATAGGATATTTCATAGTTTTGTATCTTAGCAAATCCATTTCAGCATTCCTTTGACTATTATTTTCAAAAAAATCATTCTGACCCTTTTTTAAAAAAGATTTTATTTATTTATTTGACACAGAGAGAGAGATCACAAGTAGGCAGAGAGGCAGGCAGAGAGAGAGGGGGAAGCAGGATCCCTGCTGAGCAGAGAGCCAGATGTGGGGCTCGATCCCAAGACCCTGAGATCATGACCTGAGCCGAAGGCAGAGGCTTTAACCCACTGAGCCACCCAGGAACCCAGACACCCAGACACCCCCATTCTGACTCTTATTAAAGAACAGTAAGGAAGATTTTATTCAGGGGACTAGTGCAATAGAGATTGGGTTCAATTCTAAATACAAGGAAAAGAGGGGATTCATAGCCAAAGAGCAGGGTGGGGGCATTGGTGGATAGAAAATTATTGAAGAGGTATCAAGACTAGTGGAGAAGGGAGGGTTTCTGCTAAAGACAGGCTAAGGAGATCAGATATTATGGGGGTGGGGAGATAAGAGATTTGATCAGATTTTGTGGGTGCTCAAATATCGAGAGTAGCATTTCCTTGTAAACTGACTTAGCAAAATTCTTGCTGCAATGGGTGATGCAGGGCATGACAAGGAACAACACTAAAGCCCAAGGTCCAGGCTTCGAGGTCTTAGAGGAGCTTGATGAGAATTAGATCAAGGAGAGACTGCCTTTGTCATTAAGTGTTTCTGTTTCTCAAAATCTCCTTTGAACTGGTCTTTCCATCTTACTGGCTCCTTTGTTAATTGATTAATTAATTAAATCTTTGATATGTGTTAATGTTACATTTATATGAGTCATGTTTTGAATTTTTTTGAAAATTGTACTTTAACCCCTCAATCATGAGCTCATTTTTATGTAAAAGTTTTTGAAGTGTAACTTTCAAAGTTGTGGAGGAGATAATGTCCCTTCACAGTAGTCTGATCTAACTCTATGCTATTAATCAGTTTTTTAACTAATTAGCAAATTATTGCACACATATAGTAAGAATGTCAGCATCTCCAATAAGAATATGTTCAATTACGCAGTAACATATCAAATGTTTCTCTCAAGAGCGTTTCTACATTTTAATATTTTAGAAGATAAGGATTATCACAAAAGAGCTAAGTAAAACCATTCTATGTGCTCTGCAAATGTAAGATAGGGAATAATACACAGGAAATCATTTATTGCTTAAGTGATATGTTTTTTTAAACATTTTAATAAGAGCAGCATAGTGCCTTGACAATAAAGTCTGCATGCTTAGAGCTTGCATTGCCATTAGATGTGATTTGGGAAAATGAGGGAGGAAGAGAGTGAGCTAAAGAGGAGGAGACCAAATATTATTTTATATGTCCAATGTTTTATATGCTACTCCTCTTTTTCTTCCTTTCATGTATTAGTTCGGGTCCAAATGAGAAAGTGGGTAGTTGGAGGAGAATTAGTTAGAAAAGGACCTCTTAAAAAGATGTGAGAATGATGTCAGGAAACCACATTTGACAGTGTAGCTTATAACAGTGGTTGGTTACCTACAGGGAAGGTACCCAGGAGGTGCTGTGACCTTGGACTGAGGGAGTGGACCCTCAGGGAGAGAACTGCAGGAATGAAAATCATGACTTTACTCTCCTTTTCCCATCCCCTGGGGATACTTCCAGTTGGCTAACTCTAACCGGAATCCAGAAGATAATGTGCTTTGATGCGATCCATATTCCTTAGCCTCCTCATGGCACACAGTAAGGTGGAGATGGATAAAAACAAGGACCTACAAGATAATATGGAAAATGTCCTGCACATCTGGTAAATATTCAACAGGGATGTTAGTGCTAGAATATAGGACAAGAGAGACCAAGACTGGAAGACTTTTCTGGCTGGAATTAGAGGTTTGTGCAATCCAGTTTCATGCCAAAGGAACATGTAGTATTGCGTGAGAGCACTATCTATCCAGGTAGGGAAGTCTAAAAATAGTAGTCAGTAAAATCCAGGGAGATGCAGATAAGTTCTCTGAATATAGGTAGTTGAGCTGAATTAACATTCTGGAAACAACCAACTTGGTGACAGTGAGATAGTCCCTTTAACTTGCCTAGTTTTACATTTTTCATGTGTAATGGAATGAATGCTGTATCTTCAAATAATTTTAAGTGGGAAAATAAAAATGGGAGCAAACTTTTTTTTGTCAGTTTTTATATTGTCTTACTTCTAAGTATTGTTTTTCAGTAGAGCAGCTAAAACAGCATCTTTTGTGTCCTCATATTATTATTTATCAATGAATTCTCCCTGAAGGAGGCAATCAACACCAGATTGTTAGGGTCACTTTAATCAGAGCTGTAATGGTTTACTCTACTCTATGAAGTTGATATTTACTCTATATATAATGAAGAAGCAAGAAGTGATAAAATGGTCAGCTGCAAGAATTAAGCCTTTATGTCCAAATGGAGGGGAAAAGCTTTATTTTAATTAGATACTCCTCTCAAGTATAAAGGGAAAGGTAAGTTAGTGTCTCTATTACAAAAGAAGCAACCCAAGGTTAAGTAATTTGCATGTGTACTAGTCGACCCTGAGAGAATGAGGGGATTGGTATTTAACCTAAGGTTGGGTACATTTCCAGCCTTGGGGACTGGAAGGTCCTCTCTGCATTTCACCGCGGAGATCGGTATGTACAGCCTGATTGCCCCTGTCAAGTGTGTGCTTGGCTTGCTCTCCAGCTTGCGTGCCTCTGCTGATTACTGGCAGCTTGAAATTGTCCTGAAAGAGAATGAGGGCTCTTGATTAATCCCCATGCACAGTATCAACATATTATTGATTCATTATCAGCACATCGTGTTTCATTTTTCCGCAACAGGGATGGGCTGAAGGCAAACGTGACTTCAAAACCGATGCAAAACCCCATGAACATGCAAGTTGGGTAGCTAGTTTCTTTTTTGGGGGTCGAGACCTTCCACTACATGATATACTGAAAATATTCCTCTTCTCTGGAGAAGAACTGCAGAGTTTAACATCTCCAGTTTAACAACTATAAAACAATCTGGGTTATTTTATTATTTATGTGGTTAGCTATAAAAGCCGTAGATAAACAAGTTCTCTAAGTTAGTGTGCATTAGATATTAAGCACTTTATTATATACAGCTTTCATTTATATCACTGTTAAATACAGAGCTTTAAAGAGACAAGGTAACATTGATTTATTCATTAATCATTTATTTATTTAGTAGTCCACTTACTGAGACTATATTGTATGCTAGGCACCAAGAGTACAAATAATTAATCTTGCTGCAATGGGTGATGCAGGCATGACATGGTTAGATTCAGAGTTCACAGAGAGAAGAAGAGGTAGAGTATGTAAAAAAAAAATACAAATTTATATATATATATTATTATATATTATGTTTAAATATATACAAATTATATGTAATATATAAACATATAAAACATGTATGCATACATTTAGTAATAGAAATATATACAAGGTAATGAAGGGATAATTAATTCTTATAGCAGTATTTCGGAGAAAACTGTGACCATGCCAGGGTTTGGGAAATAAATAGAGGTTCTCCCAGAAGATGAGGGTAAGAAGAGATCTTGGATCAAGGAAAGAGTCTGTAAAAGAGAACTACAAGTTTCCTTTAGGCTATGCTAAGTAGTTGGGTGTTGAGTGTTTTTGAAGCATACATTTCAAAAGGGAGGTGATGAGATATTAGGCTACAAAGGTAGGTAAGGGATTGTCTTCTATACAAGGCAGGCTGGCTTTTAGTAGGTGGTAGGGTTCTGAACACTGGAATCGAATGTGCATATTCAAAGACCACCTGATACATCTGAGTGTTACATAATTGGAATTAAAGATCCTAGTCACAGGCTATTAAAATAGGACAGTTGAACAAGTATCTTGAGGAAGTTGCAATGGGGATGAAGCGGGCGATTCAGTATATATCTAAGAGATATAATCAGAAGGATTTAGTTCAAACTGGAGGTTGGTAATAAAGAGTCGTTGAAGATGCCTTGCAGGGTTCTGTCTCATGTCTGTCCCTTCCAACTGAGGTAGAGAAAAGCAATAGCAAGTAGAATTGTGGTGGTAGGAAGCAGGGACGAAAGATGGTATAGCAGAGTAATAATAATTGGTGATGTTTTCACATGGTTGACTCTAAAGGGTGGGTGTCTAGTAGACGGTGGGATCTTTAAGTCTGACAGTCGAGCATAGGAAGGTAGCTAGGTAATGGAAAAAACCAAACCCCAGGCAGAAATGATAATAGTACATATTATTATCAACTAGGTCATAATGGCTGTGTCTCCAAGACCATGCCCAAAACAGTGCAGGCAAAGACAGAAGACTATCTTTTGCAATTCCACCGGTTAACTATGTCCTTTGAAGTCACTTCTTTTAATTAAGTTGTATTGATCAGATTTTCCTTAAAAAAAAAAATAAGACCACAAATATCTATCCTCTGAAATCAAGGCTCTTGCTAATGTACTTACTATTCCTACTTTTTAGAAAATATTTTTAAAAAGAATTTTAGGCTTTCATAGAAGTTGCAAAAATAGTACAAAGAATTTTCTGTGTACGCTTCATCCAACTTCCACAAATGATGTCATCTTAGACAATAATAGAATTATCAAAATAAGGAAACTGATATTATTACATTATTAACCGAACTATAGACCTTATTCAAATTTCACCAATTTTTACATGCATTCGTTTGTTGGAAGCTGTTGTGGTTGTTTCAATGTATGGTCCTATGAAATTTTAACACATGTGTAGATTTGTATGACCACTATGATAGTCAGGATGCAGAAGAGTTTCGTCACCTCCAAAAATCTCTTCTATCAATTCAGAGTCACTCCTTTCCCCACTCCATTCCCTAATAAGCAGTGATTTTTCCCCCTCCATCTCTATAGTTTTGTCTTTTTGAGAATGGCATAAAAATGGAATCAAACAGTATGCAACTTTTTGAAAATGACTTTCTTTACTCAGACTAATGCCTTTGAGATTCATGCAAGTTGTTACGGGTATTAATAGTCAATCTTTTAAATTAAAAGCTACTCTCACTTGCAAAGCCTATCTCAGGACTGCAATTACTCTGGGGTTTGGGGCACACATGATTAATAAATGGTAATGTTTCCCTTATGTAAGTTTGAGATTTGACTGTAATATATTCACACGCAAACAGCCACGGGGCTCACCCCAGGGAGGTGACCTTAGTGGTTCTAACTGAATGCCTCACCTGGATCCCTCAGAGGCCAAAGTAGGGAGTGAGTCACTCAGAATGTAGATACCTCCAGGGTGATGACAGATCAGGACATGAGTTCCCCATAGTTACAGGAGGCAAAGGAAACTTCCTGGTTAAAAGCTCACCCAGAGGATGAGATCTGAGTTGTGGAACCTGCCAAGGAAGCATAAACCTGTGATACTGACTGAGACTGGAGCATCTCTGGTGCCCCCGCAGGTGCCAGTCTTCCCTGGGAAACTGGTAAGAACTTATGGACGGTACCTGTGGTTAGCCTGCTGCAGACACTTTCCCTTGCAAGTATAAATAAACACTCAGGCCTTCAGCTGTGCAGCAAATGCTTCAGCAGGTGCTAGAAGTACTGGGCAAGGTTTCTGGCTACCAAGCCATGTGGCCCTCAGACCAAATGCAGGAGAGCAAGCTCCCATGAGGGAGGGAGGCCTGATGTTCCAAGCGTAGGGCCGCCTATTAAGTTGAACAACAGTCTGTCTGATCTTCCATTTTTGCTGCCTTTAGAGGCTTTTAAAGGCAGGGCTTGAAAGCTTCTGCTTGGGATTAGTCATTGAAAATAAGACATTGATCCAGTTATAGCACAGAATGGTCAAAGAATAAGCAAACAGCTAGAATGTCACAGAGCATGCCATGCTGTTGGTGAGGAACATTAGAGATGGTAGTTCCTGGGAGGTAAGGCTGTATCGGACCTGTTACCACCTTATTTTCTGGCTTTAAGGTCAAGTGTTAGCTTTCCAAGTAAAGGTTGACATCAACACTCGAAGAACTGCCTGATGGGGGATGCCAAACATCTATGACCTTGTCATCAAAGGAGAATAGGATAAAACACATCTTTACACATCAACAGCCTTGAGAGATGGAAAACCTACTCTGGAATTTGCATTATTTGTTAGCTGTTCACTAGGGGTTACAAAGTAATTACGTTCATTTATCACCATTTTATACCTACTGTCAGCAAAGTGCCAAGGCCATAGTAAGAACTCAGTAAATATTTGTGGAATAGAATGGAAGAAGGCTTCTGGACTTCCTAAGACAAGGGCAGGTGGCCCCATGGGCATGTGTTTGAGCTTCAGAACAGTGATTACATTCCAATTTCTTGGTCTTTTATAATTTTTTTTTACATTTTTGCATATTTCTCTAATATCTGGTTAAAAGATAATATATGGGTTTTTCTGTGGTTGAAGTATATAAAGAAAATAAGAGATGTTAGAAGGAGAATTTAATACTCCTTTCACATAATTGTGGACATTCTCTGATATTCAGAAAACTGGACAAGTGGTAATTTCTTAAAATTTTGTTGCGATGGGGAATCTAAGATCATGTCAAGGAGTCTCTTGTACTGTTTTTTATGTACACACACACACAGAGACATCTATTTATTGTTTATCTTGCCCTTTGAATGGTTCTTTTATCCATACCTGATTTTGTAACAACCTGCATTGGTCATTTGGAAAATATTGGTTCATGGGTCAAGTAATGTCCTCTTTACCTGTCTATTTCACTGGAATGTAGGCATCTATAAGCCAAGGATTGTAGTGTGTTCATTGATAGATCCCCTGTATCAACCACAGTGCAAGGCACATGATAGTCTGTAAGTATTCGTTGAATGGATTAATGCATGAATGGAGGTCACATGATGTATCCACTGCACTGCCCTCCAGATTCTTCCTTGCATGTGACACTCTTTAAAAAGAAAAATAACTAACTTATTTAGTAGATTTATTTGTTAATATACACTTCGTTTTATTCTCCTGGCTCTGTGATTTATAAACTTTTTGATCCTTGGCAAGGGAGTGATCCTAGCCTCAGTTTCCTTATTTTAATGGGGCTAACAATCCTTGTTCTACTAACAAGTTTCTGCGAGGGCAAATTAGATCATGATATTGAAAAGAATGCGTTCATTTTATTTGAACATATAGGGGGCCTTTGTTTACACTTCATTTCGAGTCTCTAATTTGTACTTTATTTTCCTGATTTGGTGAGGTTAATGGTTAGCTAAGATAAAAAATATTCCTTTTCAACCATTTTCGTACAGCCCAAAGCCACAAAATAGTTCCCATTTCCAATTAGATCTTATTATTGCTCATACACTGAGGATATACATAAATCAATCTTAAAAGGCATTGAAATTCTCACAGTTATTCAGAGCTTTTTACTTCATCTGATGTATGAGGTCCTGGGTTATAGGAAGAGGTAAACTTTTTATGTTAAGCAGGAAAGTGGTTTGTTTTCTCAGAGAACCTATCGGTACGCTTGTAGGAGATGACCCGACAGATTCTGAACTGACATTGCTTCAACATATTCGACAAAAATAAAACTTTGAAACAATTGACATCCACTAAATATAGCCAAATTGTAAAAGAATTACATGGTCAGTGGGAGCTAGAGATATGAACCTTTGTTCTTAAGTACTTACTAGTACTTAGTTATCTGTCATGACTGAAAAGAGGCAGAGACAAAAGCATACACACCCAAAACCTAATGTCCAGTGTAGGGCCCTGCACGTACCGTTCAGAGGAGTAAAAGATCAATTCCATGAGAATTCATCAAAGAAGCATTTATTTACCAGAATTTCTACCATGTGGCAATATACCTTAACGAGGAAGGAAATTCTTTAAAAGGACAAAAGAAAGAAAGTAGTTGGGGATCAGGTTGACTGTGAGCATGAGGAGTCTGGACTCTATTCCATGTGTGATGTAGATTCACTGAAAATACGGGTCTGTGGAGGGATGTGATGAGAACAGTATTTTAGTGAGATTAATCTGGCAATAAAGTTCTCAGCTAATGTGAGCTGGAGCCAGGGGATCTGTCACAAGTGATCCATCCAGGCCACCAATATAAGGCTAAGATAAGATCTTGAGCTAGATTAAGAGCAGCCAAAAGTAGAGATGACTACATAGCTTATAAGGAGGCATCTGTTGCCAGTTCTGGGAGAATTAATGGAATGCTTTGAACTTATAAAAACGTAGGCTACATGTTCTCCTATTTATGATATTTCAAAGTGTGTTGAAAGCTATTTTTTTAAAGTGTGCCTGTGGATGTACCTCTGCCAAGAATGAACTCTAGGTTTTATTTCTATTCTCTTGGAGTCTTCAAGTCCAAATATGAGTCCTTACTTACATCACTGTCTCCGGTGTGTATGCTGAAGTCATTGGACCCTCTAATGCTGTGTAGATGTTGCCCATGAACAGATGGGGTTCACCCTTCACATTTAGACATTGACTTGTATTTAAATGTAGCCATCCATGGTGACTGAACATGTCAATTATTCAATCTGAATATCTATATCAAAATTAGCCACAGAGAAGTAATGCTGTAACATAATAAGGATGTGCATAACCTTTATCAGGAGACTCAGATCATACTTTTGCTTTGTAGAGTCATTTTTCATTTTATAATCCATGGTAATCAAGGAAAAGTTGATAAATTGTGATAGAAGGAAGAGTGCATTGTTTTTATTGGTGATGTTATTACAAATGCAAACATATATTATAATTTGTCTTGAGATTCTTATTCCTGATAAAGCAAATATAACTTAGTTGTCTGTAGTATGATATATGTACCACGAGTGGTAGAAGGTCATAGCTTGCTTGAGATGATCTGCCCTGGCAAGGAGAAATCTCTCTTGTCCTTGGGTGTCCAGACCATAATGACATTCAAAACAACACAGCCATGAAAGATTACAAAAGAATTATTCTTCCTGATGGTTTTAACATAGAAAAAAAAAAAAAAAACCAGTAGAAGAGTTATCTTGAAACTTGGGGCATGGATATTGAATGAGTTCTAAAGGGATCAATAGATAGAAATACATAGGCTTAGTGATACTGTGAAGAAACCTATGAGTATTAGACTAGCCAGCACCAATTACAGTTGGTGCTGTAAGGGTGACCTGCCTGTACCAACTTGCCTGGAACTTCCTCAGTTTAGCACTAAGGTCTCCATAGCCTAAGAAAACCCTCATTGGTCACCGTAAATCTTAGAATGCTTTTTCTTCTTTTTTAAACATTTTTAAAAATTTATTTGAGAGAGAGCAGGTGCGCACAAGCAGGGGAGAGAGGGAGAAGCAGACTCTTTGCCCAGCAAGGAGCCTGAGGCCGGGCTCCATCTCAGAACCTTGGGATCATGACCCAAGCCAAAAGGCAGAACCCACCAGCTGAGCCACCCAGGTACCGCTGTGGAGTTCAGTTTTTAAGTAGATTACCGTTCCTCCATGACAGTCTTCATTTTAAGCCAGAAAAAAACAGGCGTAAGGGTATGGGCGTGAAAACTATTCCTGGAATTTAGCTTCCCTGTGTGACGCCCAGCCCCTGAGTTGTTCAAATGCACCAATGAAATGCATAGATTTAGGTGATTGCCATATAAAGAATAAGGAACTCACCTACGTGTGTAGTGATATACGTGCTTTTTTACTCGTGCATAAAAATGCTGGGAAGGGGAGAGGCAGGGCTTCTCCCCTTAGCACTGCGCTGTGTCGTGTGTGCCGGTGGGAGCCCCAGCTAGCTGGAAATAAACCCTCTTGCTCTTGCATCCAGCCTGCCTTTTGTGGGTTCTTTTGGGGAGGGTCTTGATCCGGACATAACACCGCTAGGGATGATTTCTTGAATAACATGTGCATTGGTGTCTTTCCTCTTTCACTTCACCTTCCTACGTTTCCTTCCCCTCATGGAATTCACCTGCACGTCAGCACCATCACGGTCACTACTGAGACCTCTGGCTGAAAATGGCTGTTGACGGTCGAAAGCTTTCTAAGTAGCAGAAACAAGAGGAAATTTTTGCGCAGACTTTGCATATACATGATACCTGCTAAGTTTCATGGGCCTCCTCCCACATGTTCACGTAAAAATCCCTTGTCACTATTCAAAACCATTATACTAAAAACCTCATCATCCAGTTCTGCTTAACCCGATATTTAACAACAGACGGTATCTGTAGAGGTGAGGTAAGAGGAAAATTTATTTGCCTAATATTTATTTTATTTTAAAGATAACAACTTTGGTGTACAATTTCGTATTTGAAAACCTATGTTGTCGAAACCTCTTTCAGATGCGCTAGAAGTACTAAAATAGATACAATCTGGTAGGCTGTCAGGAAAGCAAAAAAAAAACTGCTAGGTCAGGAGCCCAGCTGTTTGTGGAGGGCATTAAATTTTTTTACAGTCTTTCCCATAGGCCAATATGCTTTTATGCATTGATTTATATTTTAATAATGACAGACTCCACTGGCATGTGCATTTCAGTTCCTCAGAAATTAGATAAAATCATAATTTAGACCCAGGATAAAAGGTGGAGGGAATTAGCATTTTGCAGCATTAATTAGCTTACTTGCCCTCGCTTATTTCTGATCAAATGGAGGATGCTTAGTGCAGCCACAAACAGGGCTATGAGTATCCTTCAATTGTATGATATGACATTGACATTTCTAATGCATGTAAATTCAATAGCTTTGCCTTGATTTTAAAAGTCTGGCTTTAAAAACAGTGGTTCGTTTGAGATCACTAGGGTAAGCAATGAACAAAGGAAGCGATTGGATATAAAATATAACATTGAAAGGACTCCTGTTAAAAGAATGCCCAGGCACTGAAAACACTCTTAGAGAATGTGCAATTATGCGAGATTTCTCCCTGTTTGCTCCTCTGAATTTCTTCCCCAGCATTTCACTGTCTCATATCTTCATTACAATTCGAAGTTGCCAGAAGAAGCCAGTAACTTTAGCAGGCAGGCATTTCATTTTTAAATAATTGCTTGCATTGTTTTCTGAGGCGCACAACTTCAGTCTCCCTCAACCAGCTCCTCCCCAGCCTCATGCTTGCCCCGCAGCCACTCCTGTATCCTCTCAACCTGTGCATTTTTCCCACTCTTGTCCCCCCAGCCCTCCGTTTCTCACTTCCCCTTTCCACATGGCTGCTTGGTTTGCAGGCGATGCCTTCTTACAGATGTGTTCCCTCCCCTGACAAACAATTACTCCTGTCCCCCCAGCGGGAGGCTATTAGGACATCATCACAGGTTCTGCTAAGTCATCTCGCCACCACAGTTGTGTGCCATCACCTCCCATCTGAGACTCTCTAGGCATATGCCACGCAGGGAAGCTAGCAGTCGCAAACGGCGGCACCTCCAGGCATATTATTTGTTATTTGGGTCCAGAAGTGTAACAGATAATGGCTAATACACTAATGTCTGAGGGTCCCATTGGATGCTTTGACTGGCATCATTTGCACCAAACTTGCAAAAGACTGAATGGGTTATCCTGTGCTAGCTGAGAGGTAGAAAAAAAAAAAAAAGAAAAGAAAAAGAAGGAAAAAAAGAAAAAAGAAACAGAAAAAAAAGGCGTTTTCACATTTCCATAGCAATTACACACAATGGTTCAGAAGAGACATGACAACAATAGTGATTCTACAAAGTCATTCTGTTTGTGCAGACTTTTAGCATTCTGAGCTTTGAATCAGTGAATTATCTGATATTAGCTATTTTCCTGGAAAATGGTTAACCAGTGCAACGTTTATTTGTATTTTAATCTCACAGACTCAGCTTTTGTGGATACACATAGTGAAGACCTATCTAAAATGTATTCCTTTTAAATCAATGAAATACACATGCAACTGAACACTTGTGGTTCTTTTTCTCAAGGTTTCTCTGACAGCTCTACCTATTAAATTCTCTTGTTTTAAGAGGTAGCATCTCACAGGGATCTCGGTAAATTTAAACTCAATATTTAATACATTACAAAATAAGTGGATTTTGGCATGATGCCACATTAACACTTGGATTGTTTTTTATTGATTCTCAGGTCTAGTTTACTGCTGCACTGGGTGCAATGTGTCTTTGTGTAAAATCAAACAATGTGCTAACAAGCTAAGACTTCTGCAGAGCCCCAGAAGGCAAATGAAGAAGGGGCGCTATTCTACCTGTCAGAAACCTCAACAGTTTGCTTGTTTCTGTCACGGGTTTGCTCAAGCTCCTTAACCTCACCTCCTCAAACCTCCAACATAAAAATGTCATCAATTTAGAGTCATTGAAATGAAATCCAATTGAGATTAGCGTGAACATCTGAATTACAGGATCTTTGGAAGAAGCAGTTTTATTTTTGTCCAGGGCACATAGGTAATTGAACCACACACTGAACACAAGCCAGACTGTCCCCTGTCTGGTGCAACATAGACACTCAATAAATACTTATTTAATTGAATGGAACTGAATCCAAGAACTGTCTAGAAGCCGTACTTTAATGAGCAGGTGAAAATTGTTTCTAATTGGAAAAGCAGAGTATCAGCTGCAGAACCCAAGGCTCTCCTTAAATTTTAACTAGCCCCTTGCACTTGGAAAGATCTTCCCAAAATGCTTGAATTCAACGTGTTCTCCTAAGTAGGTAGAAAAGCATTCCTACTCAATGTTGTTTATATTGTTTATTTGCTCAGCTAAACTGGTTTTCCTTGCCTTGTTTTTTCCCTTCTACTGAGAGGAAAAAGAGAAACTATAATCCTGGTTTTTCTCTTCACCTGGATTTTTACAAATTCTAAATTAGGCAAAGATTTGGACTATTTATTTGGACTATTTATTCTATCCCCATCTTCTATTGCCTCTATTAAAAAGGTTTACAAAAATAAAGAAAAATGGAGTTCCAGTTGAGTTGGCCAAAGGGTATCAGTGACATAAAAATGCAGGAGCTTCAGTCCTAACTTGATGCATCTCATTTCAACTGTCAAATACATCCAACTTCCAAATCCGGTGTCTTTGAAATACAAAAGGAGAGAGATAGAGAGCGTGCACATTGTTTTGTTTATGTACTTGGAGAGAATGAAGTCTGAAAACACATAAGTGTAGAAACTGACCTGTTCGTTATGTCTCAAATGACTTAGTGTCAATTATTCAGTTCAATAAATATTTGCTGAGGTCCTACTATATTAAAGACATTCTGTTATCAGCTATAGGTAGATACAAGATGGAGAAAGGTAAGGTACCTGTCTTGATAGAGTCTTATAATAAAGAAAGGGGTGAGAAAACTATACCACACAAATAACCACACAAAACAGAATGTTATGTAATTTACAGAAGTTAAGGTCAGATGGACCTGAATTTAATCCCAACTCAGTATGACCCTGATCATACCACTTCACTTCTTAGACCTAAATTTCCATATTTAAAAAGGTAAGCTCAATAATGTCCCCATAAAGATTCAATGTACAATGCACCTAAAATATGCAGTGTAGTGCCTGGGACACAGTTAAATGCTTTAAAAAAATTGGGATTTATTAAATGGTCAGAATTGAGGGTTTTTCCAGAAAGATGGTGAATGAGATAGGCCTTGAAATAGAAACAGAGTATCACCAGGTTTACCTAACTGAGGTGGGGAAAGGGACATTCGTGTTCAAGGTTATATGCAGAGATAGCATCATCAATCCCTAGCGCCCTAGCGTACTGTTGGCCTGGACCACCTTCCTGGGTGGTGCAATGAGAGCAAAGGAAAGAGGGTTGAGGAAGAGGGAACTGGTGGAAACTAAGAGAAAGCAGAGTCAAGCCAGAATTCCCTGCTGGCTGTTTGCATGGCACAAGACAAGGGGAAAGTCCGCTCTGGATCTGAGTAACACCTTCGTAGTCCAAAGAGATTCGTATCAGAGGATGTGAGAAAGACATATGGGTTGGGGAGTATAAAGAAGAGATAACAGGAGAACTGAGGGTTAAACTGGGTGGTGCAAGTGCGGAATCCGAGAAGACAAGACACACACTTACTGGTCTGCCTGGACTCTGCCTTGGTGAGCAGTGTTCTGAATTTGAGGTGCTAGAGGCAAAGGAAAGGGAAATTAGTCACCTGCACAGCTGCCTGGAATTCTGTCTGGAACCAGTTTAAATCTCCATCTACTACTAGGTTTTAGATTAGGAGCAGCACAGTATACACTGCAATTAAGGAGCACAATGTTTTCTGCCCAGTTTGGAAGTATAGTATATTCTGCACAGTTGATACCGGGCCAGCGCCAAGGAGAAATAGAGCATAGGATCAAAAACTCATGGAAAAAGTGAATACTCAAAAAAAAAAAAAGTGAATACACTAAGTTTGCGAGATAAGCCCAAAGAGACATACAGAGGTAATAATGCTAGGAACACTGAATGCCAGGCCGAGGAGGTATATTTAATTCAGAAGCAAAAGGGACATTCTTGGATATTATCAAGAGGCATAACGAAATAAACAGAGCTGTGTTTTTTGGAAATGGACCAGAAGAAAAAGAAATGGAAAAACTAGAGGCAGAAAAATGAGTTAGAAGGCGGTTAAAAGTGAAAAACTGCTCTAAAGCAGTAGGAAGGGGGATGGAAAGACAAATGTAAGGAGGTAGAACCAAATGGAGTTCATAGCTGGTCTGTGTGGGAAGCAGGGCCGGGGGTCATGCGCGAGGTGTTTGCAGCAGTTACACGCTATGCTTCTGCAGACAGAGTGACTTTTGGCCTAATCCTCGCCTTGGAACAGTTTTGTCATTTCTGTGCCTCGTTCTTTCTGATCTATGTAATTGACATATTAATAGTACCTACCTGAATAGCGTTATGGAAAGGATTAAATAAGCTAATACATATAAAATGTTTGGAGAAGTGTCTGATATGCAGTAAGTAGCACATAACCCAGAGATATTTGGAGACTTTGAGCTTCTTCTCTGAGAAATTGGTGGATACGGTGGTGCCACAAATTGGGAAAAGGAATGTGGGAGGAAGAAGATATTTGGGGGTAGAGGTGAGGACAAGTTTCAGGAGTCAAGTTATCCAAAGGGTGGAAATTCCACCTTTAGCCACACCATGGTGTAGATAACTCTGTCAGTTACCCAATCTGTGAGGGAAAGCTGATGGCAAAAGGCCAGAGAGAAGAAGGTAGAATCATCTAGATTCATCCTAGGGTGTGGTGGTAGGGTTAGCCTGTGAGTAGGGGGAAGGCTTGCTTCAGTCTCATAGAGAATGTAGCTACAGAGATGTTTCAAGGTCAAGAAGAGGAAAGTTGAAGAGATTACTATGAGTGATTTTAGTAACGAGAGAAGTTTAGGTCCTTTTGAAGCACAACAGATCTCAAATAGGAGCTGGCAACCTGAAGAGAGTGAGAACGTTTAGAAATAGTAGCTGAAGGGGTTGAAATAGTTATCTAGCAGTGAATAAAAGAAATGTAAAGTCACCTGCCTATGGAATTTTTCAGCAAAATGTCTTTTTAGATTTCATTTTCCACATGGATGATAAGTTTTAAAATGTAGATATTCTATGTCAACCATGAAACCCCTAGCTTTTCCCAGATGAATGCTAGCAATGCCACTTGCCCAAGTATTAAAAATGATTCGGGGCTGGCTGAAAGGCATGTGTTGTGCCTGTGTGGGAGCTGAAAGGTGTGTGCGCGCGTGTGTATTTTGTCGTGTTGGGGATAATGGTGTGAAGGTATAAAATAACACCATTCTCAATGTTTAATTAGCTTTGAGTTATTTTGAGTTTCCCTGGGTAACTTTGAGTTATTTTGAGTTTCCCTAGGTAACTTTGAGTTATTTTTAGTTTCCTTAGGTAACATCGAAAAGTTTCTTAAAGATTATGCTAAATAAATGATCAAGCGAGTTGCAAATTAATTAATTGACTTTTACAATAATCTACTGACTACCTTGAGAAACCTGGTCTCACAAATTTTCTCCTTCTGAACGATCCTTTCCTTATTAACGTAGGAAACAGAACAGGGAAGAGTGAAACATCCTGGCTTTTCCTGTGTACACTGACTAACGCCTGAAACAGAAATTAGGGGTCAATTCCATGTCACTCTGGTTATTAGCACATGGAGTAACTATTTGGATTTTAGCTTGATTCATATTCTAGGATGGCTTTCAGTATCCTGCAGAGTCAGCACTGTTCATTTTGAGGTGTTTTCCATCTACTTTACATGCATAATTGCTCAGAAACTGGTAGATCTGTTGAGTTTGATATGAGCAGTCTTAAGGCAAAGAGGCATCCCATGGGCACAAGATGATTTTCTTCCATTTCAGCCTGTGGTGTCAGGAGCAGTTCTGGACCGGTGACTGGCACTGAGCTCAACTACTTGCTGGATCTACGTTTTCCCTCAGTGGGTTTTGAATGGCTCATTTTAGAGAGTTGATACTAATGGGAAGATGGAGTGCCAGCTGGTTTTTAAAATGCCCAACTTTCTGTGATATCTCCAACAAATCCATCCAAAGCAAAGTTTATTAGAAGGATCTTGGGGTTATTTAAAACCCTGTAATATAATCCCTCTATTTAGCAGTGAACATTGGTATACCACTCGGATGCTACTGGTTAGGTGTATATGAACTCAGTGGGATAATAGCAGGGACCCCCTGGAACAGCAGTAGTAATTATCTGAGTATTCTCTATGTGCCAGAGTATCTTCTTCTTCTTTTTTTTTTTTTTTTAGATTTTTTATTTATTTGACAGAGAGAAACACAGTGAGAGAGGGAACATAAGCAGAGGGAATGGTAGCAGGAGAAGCAGGCTTCCTGCTGAGCAGGGAGCCCGATGTGGGGCTCGATCCCAGGACCCTGGGATCATGACCTGGGCCGAAGGCAGACACTTAACAACTGAGCCACCCAGGAGCCCCTTCAGAGTATCTTCTAACCCTCACAATCGTCCTTCATGTTAGATACAATCAGTTCCATTGTATAGTTGATAAAATGGGGTCTCTAAAAGACAAATTCCCAGTAATCACACATCTAATATGTGATAAACTTTCTGTCTCATTTTAATAGGTTACTCAGCCTCTCAATAGAAAATAATGGTAAAAAAATAGTGTGACTCCAGTTTTGTATGCTAGAGCCCGTTCTAGTTTACAGAAGATCATGTCTCCCTCTCCATTATGCTCAAATAAGTACAATACCCCTTGTGAGGATACCTGAAGGTATTAGAGCTACTATGACAGCATGTACAAAAGCTTAACCCTTAGTAGATTTCCTTCTGGCCATATCATTGTGTAAGTAGGCAGAAATTAGGAGCACAAACTATTTCATTTAAAAGGAGCTGTTATAATTTCAGACTAGGCTAAAGTATTTTTAAACACTTCATCTATCCAGTCACCTTTACTTAATTTCAGGAGTCATATTTTCTGCTGTTATTGAACTCATCATCACGTCTAACAAGTGAGAGGGTTCCTGGTAAATTTTAAGTATATCCAACTCCTTTTTTTCCCATATGCACACTTATAGCCCACTAGCTATGAATTTATACCTGTCCCAGCTGTGGCATCAGACTAATTCCTTGCCAGGTAGAATTTACATGGTTTAGATTAATGATCTGATATTTTGATAGCCATTCAAACCTTTTCTACCTCGTATATTGATATGACTTTGTACTTGGTTCTAGAAACTGGACTGTAGCTTTATTGATTGCATACGTTTCCCTTTCTTGTTGACCTCAGCCTCACTGCCTAGTTGGTTCTGTTTCTCTCTCGCTTCTGCTGGTCTTCCAGGTTCAAGCCTCATAATTCACTCTCAGTACCTGTGGCAGACCTTTGACATGCTGATATAATATCCTGCCTTACCTAGACCCCCATACATTTCCTACTTCACATTTTCCTGATTACAAGCCCTGTCTAAAGACCTACTATCGGCTCTTCCTGGAGGGCATGTCCTATTCTAGTGAATTTCTCTTCATCTCTGAGTCTTGATTTGAAATAGATGATCTAATCTGAGCTGTAATTTTGACATGAATTGAAAGATAGACTCCCATTTTAGAAGTTTGTTCATTAGGATACTGAATTATGCTTCTCTTTGGAAAAGTAAAAGGCAGCTAACTGCCCTTCTGTTCTCAAAACCATGTGGTAGGGAAAGATGTGGCTACTCTTTCTCTCTCAAAGAGAGGAAACTAAGGAAAAGATAGCTAGGGCTATTTCAGATCTCTTATGCATGTAGAAATGCAATGAACATGGTCAACATGAGTCTCCATTAATAGACAATTAGAGTGCTTCTCTGTGCTTACTACAGGTTAGCTCAATGAGACCATTAAAATCATGCAAATTAAGAACAGAAGAGAGTCCCTCCATAACTGATCTAAAAATCCATAAGGAAGTCCTCCAACCACCAAATACAAATATTTCTGGAGCATTTTCAGCCAGACACTGTACTGTGTGGGGGGCATAAAACCTGTTCTTCACTGTCAAGAGATTCACCAACTTAAAGATTTGATAGTTCGTGGATCACACGTGACATTCTACCCTGTAGTGCCATGTCATAAGGCAGAATGAGGAGGATAGCAAGGGATTATTCCTTTTGAAAACAGGCCATAAAGGGAAGGGTCTTCTTTATTGCCACACGTAGACTTTTTGCCTGACATCTAGCGGCCACTCCGGGAATTACAGCACAGGATACCAGACAATAATTGAATGTTGGTAAAGAAGGCACTAAAGATTTGAGGTACACAAAGTGAAAATGCCTTCCCAGGAGCTTCCTCTCACAGCCAGGGAGGTATCACATATATTCTTCTTTACATCTCATTTCCCAAATACGATCCCAAATAATTATTTAATTTTGGAGCTAGAGGGCTCTCTCTCACCTTTCATTTAATTACATTCCAACCATTGTATGAGGATATAAAGAAAAGCAAAATTTTACAACTTCTGACTTTAATGAATGTTTTAAGATCAACCTTTTGGAAAGATGAATCCCTACTTGTTTGCTGAGACTATGGTGTATCATTTTTACTTCTTGAAAAAAAAATATTCATTTACTAACCTACTCCATGGGGGATACCTTTATCTATAAATGGGGAAAATAATTATAACTCATGAGCTCGCTTTGAAGATTTAAGAAGTTAAGTCTTGTAAATAATTTTTTTACAGTGCCTGAAACATAATAAGTACTCAAATGGCATTTGCTATTATTTGGGGGAGGATTTGTGATAATAAGCATTAGACAGTTTTAAATACATGCACATGAGTGAACTTATTACCTGGGAAGAGTATTATTCCCCCCAAATATTTAGGTCTACCTATTTGGAGAACTGAAATATTATCTGTGATATTCAGTGATCATAGAGATTCAAAGTTGAAGAGACATTCCCAGTCTCTAGTCCAGCCCCCTCATTTACATACAAGGACACATTGTGTGAAATGTGCAACCTAGCAAGGTTGGCAGATAGTTAAGGATGAGACTAGATTCTGAGTTTTCCCATGAAGGTCCATGTATTTACCAGTTTTGCAGCCGGCTTACTTATATCATCAAACCAATACGGACAAATGAATTTTCTCTCACAAAGTGAAATGTGAGATGCACGGCTATGGGTTAATACTATACAGGTGTAGAAAACAAGTTTCACACATTTCTACACGTTAAAAAATATCAACAATCTCGATAGTATTGCAGAAACGATTCTTACTGTTGGAAAGTTAGCAATATAGGTAAACAAAAAAGGTAGACTAAAAAACCAACCATGATTCATTTCTCAGGCATACGTATATACATATGTATGTTTGTTATGTTCATTTATGTCCTTTTATGCTGTTCTATAAACACATGTACATATATTTCAATTAAAAGGTATGTTTAAGTTGTGCATACTATTTTGTAATTTGGATTGTTTATTTAGGATAGGAACACATTTCCACATTGATATGAATCTATGGCCTCATTTTTCTATTATAAAAGATTGCATTATGTCTGTTATATGCTCATACCAAAATTATTTTAATTAATTCATCTTTGAAATCAAACTAATGACCAACAAGGAGAATTAGGCTATTGGAAAGCGGGAGGCAAAAGAGAGAGAGAAAAATTGGTAGTGCTATTGAAAACCCTGTTTCTTCTCTCATTCTTTAGACTTAGGCCTTTATGTGCCCTCAAACGGTACCAGACAATTGAAGGAAGGCATACCTTGATGAGGATGTACTACTTGGGTCCTGCTGGGAGAGAAAAGTGGAGTGTTTGGCTGAGGGAATATTATGTAATAAACCTGGAAATATGGGTTCTGTAAATGGCAACAAATGGAATATATTACAGATTCCCAAGATGGAGGGTAAAATACTGAAGAGTAAGATGCCATGTCCCCCCAGTGACGTGAGGCAGGCCCATATATCACTGAGTTTGGGTCTCTCAGTTCCTACATGCCTGTGTAAATTTAATAT
This sequence comes from Procyon lotor, assembly GCA_028646535.1. Classification (NCBI taxonomy): domain Eukaryota; kingdom Metazoa; phylum Chordata; class Mammalia; order Carnivora; family Procyonidae; genus Procyon; species Procyon lotor. Next base: position 86,139,453 of record CM053603.1, on the reverse strand, counting down.
TGGATTATAAATGTAAATGATTTAAATATGCAGGCACATCCCTTTCCATAATTGTTTCTTTGAACCCAGCAGAAGGCTGACCGGCAGAGGCATGGAGTCACAGGTGTGAGGACAGCGGCAATACTGACTGAACTTTAAGACAGGGACTGCTCCAGGGTCTCAAGACAGAAAAACTCTACACAAAGACTGCATACCAGAGACCATAGAACACTCTATGTCAACTAACTAGAATTAAAATAAAAACCTAAAGTGAAAAAAATTCTACATAAAGTTGGAACTCTAATTCTAAATAACCCATCAAATTTCCATACTATAAGAGAAAAACGAACATGCAAAATTACATGAGACTGTGACAGGAGTCAGGGCAGAACTACCTCATTTCTTGTCTTTCTCTGAACCTAATTTTTTCATTTTCTATCCATGACAGTTTCACAGTTGAGCAAAACTATCTGTATGAAGGCATCTGAATGTTTCCCAGCTCACATTGTTGCTTTCTTTCTAGCATGCCCTTCCGCAGTTCTTTGAGACCCATTTGAATCCAACATCTGAAATATATATTGTGTATATTTCCCTTATGAAATGTTTTTTTATCACTCAATAGTGCATTCCTCACTTCTTCTGCAATACTAATAGCAAATTATTGAGAACACTAGTAATGTTCCTTGGATCCTGCTGGGTGTATCCACAGGCACTGCCTTTGATCCACATATCTGTCTTGTGTGCAGCCTGTCACAGTGCAAGTGAACAGGGGAAGCTGAGTGCCAAAGGCCCTGTTTGGGGACAGGCGCTTTGTGAATGTCCTGCCAACCATGCCAGCCTTGCGGGATCACAGCATGGGTGGACCGTCAGGTCTGCACCTAGCACGCTGACAGGTGGAAAGCACTGGAGAAAAATTGGCAGTTTGTGTCTTCCAGGAAGCAAAGGCACGAAATGCCTTATTCTCTCCCTTTGGAGGAGCACTTCCTATTTCAAAAAGACAAAGGTCGAAATATTAATGGTCACAGATAGAACACTATAGTTTACCCACCTCTGACATTTTTCTTTGTGCTCCAAGTTCAAATGTTTCTTCAATCTAAGAAAAAAATTTTCTGGCCATTTTATAGAAAAAGTACAATAAAATCACAGGTAAGGATTAGCTATACTGGCTAATAAAGAGTGTTTACTTAAAAAAAAAAAATCCAAAACCAAACCAAAACAAAAAACCTCACTTGTCTTCCATTGTTTCCTGCATTAGAAAGAGGCAGAGAGCTCTGCTAGTGCAGCATTATTGAAATAGTGTTCACACCCATTCCAGTAGATGGTTCACACACTTTAATTCCTGTTAAAAACTTAATTAAATTGCATGATTTATTAGCTTGTGTTAAATGTTGAGAAAAGCAGTCTGGAAAACCTATGCATTCTGTGTAAGACCCAGCCAGCCGTCTCAGAGCGAAGACTTTTGGTCTTGTGTAAATTTTGCAAACTACTGAATTGTTAACAGGCTCTTTGTTGGATGTTCTTATACTACTAATAGACTCCACATCACTTGGGGAAAAAAATGGTGTTCTGAAGAAAGAAAAGGCAGCGCGTATTTCGTTAAACAAATCAGCAGTCAATAATGATATTCTTCTTTGATGTCTAACAGATTCTGCTACATCTCTATAGCTATTAGCCTATAAAGATATTTTGTAACATAGTCCACCTCTAATTTTACTTTCCCTGAAACCAACTGTCAACTGTATTTATCTCCGTGCTTTCAAACCTTCTAGAAACGCACATCTTTCTGTGATTGCTTTTAAGAGCACAACCTTAATTCAGGCTTCCTACACTCCTCCGGTTTATGGTGATATTAAACACAAGCAAATTCATTCATTGAAATCAATCTGGGGGAAAAAACCCACTGGTCTATAATTTAAGATTATTTGACTGTTCACTGGCAAACGATTAGATAGCATAATCACTTACTGAGCCTCAATCTGCATTTTCTGAAATACTTGTACGTACTACATGAGAGATGAGAATGGAGAAAGAAGAGAAAAATAGCAGCAAGCACTAGAGAGCCCAGCCTTTCTGCAGCTCTGCAGGTGTAAGTCGAAGTACAAATGCCTTCGGAGGGGTGCCTGGATGGCACAGTTGTCTAAGTGTCAACTCTTGGTTTCGGCTTAGGTCATGATCTCAAGGTTGTGGGGTTGAGCCCCAGCATCAGGCTCCACGGTCAGCAGGGAGTCTGTGTTAGGATTCTTTCTCCCTCTGCACCCACCCCGCTGCCCTAGCGCATGAGCTCTCTCTCTCAAATAAATAGCTAAATCTTAAAAAATAAAAAAATAAAATAAATGCCTTTGGGAAGATTGAAGGAAGCCTGACTAACGCAATCATCTAAGGAATTTCATATCTGTGGATAGTCACACACAGTCACACACATGTGTTTGCATGCATGCTCACACACACATCCATATACACATACACTTCTTGCTATGAACTCATCAGGGAGCTCCTCCCTGATTTAGGCCCAAGCTTGCAAGGAAGTCAGTTGTTATTTCTCTTTCCTGACACTATTACATCAAAACAGTATCCAGGCATTAGACAGTATTTATTAGCTTGTAAGGCCAGAGATAATGATCCCATTCAATCAGAACACATGAATAATTCAAGAGTCCCAACTTCACATAATTTCTGGCTCTACTTAGTAAAAGAACTATTTGTATCATTTATCTATTTTTGGTGACAATGGGTAAAAGACAAAAGATGTTTTGGGGTGTGTGTGTGTGTGTGTGTGTGTGTGTGTATGCGTTTCCTGGAAAGAGAGCCTTTTGGTTCTTTCATTACAAACTGATCAAAGTGCCAAAAGAACATGTATACATATGTAAATATGAAAAGGCATGCTACTACAAGGGGGATATACAGTTATTACCTCTATATTGTTTTTCTTTTTTTCTAAGATTTTATTTATTTATTTGGAAGAGAGATGGAGGGCGTGAGCAGGGGAAGGGGAGGAACAAGCAGACACCCCACTGAGCAGGGAGCCCAACATGGGACTTGGTCCCAGGACCCCAAGATCATGACCTGAGCTGAAATCAGACACTTAACCAACTGAGCTATGGAGTTCTATATAAATTTGTTGAGGGTGTTTTAATCACTGTGAATATTTTCATATTATTTTGCACAGGAAACAATTACAATTTCTATAAGACCACTGAAGCTATAATTTCAGGGGTCATTTCTGCAGCGTACAACCTGAAAAGTACATTTGAAAGAGATGGACTCTTCAACCAGCAAAGAGAAGTTGAAATAATTTAATCTTAGATGGGTAATGTTGCTACTTGTTATTTTCTAACATAAAGAGTAACAGGCAATGGAGGAGGGCACCATTTCCCCTCTACAGTAGCACTATCCTATCAAACTTTTTGTGATGAAGGTATGTTTGATATTTACACTGCCCAATATGAAAACCATTAGCCACGTGTGGCTATTGAGCACTTGAAATGCAACTAGTGCAGCCTAAGAATTGTATTTTTTTTAAGATTGACTTATGTGGAAGAGAGTGAAAGACAGAGAGAGAGAGAGAGAGAGCAAACACCTAAGCAGGAGGGGCAAAGGGAGAGAGAGAGAATCTCAAGCAGACTCTGCACTGAGTCTGGAGCCTGATGCTGGGCTCAATCCCAGGACACTGGGGTCAAAACCTGAATTGAAACCAAGAGTCCCATATAAAACCGACTGCTCCACCCAGGCGCACCGAAGGAACTGTATTTTAAATCTTATTACTTTTATTTAATTTAAATATGAATAACCACATGTGCCTAGTGATTCCCTGTTGGACATCATGGCCCTTAAGTCTTCAAGGAGAGTGGCTATTGGATTATTGGTAGACATTATTATTAAGGTATTTTAATCCTTCTTTTAAATTTACCATTTCTATTCTAACACTCACATTCTTAATCTTACAGATTATCTAGGCTTTTGTGATTAATCTATCATTCTTTTGCCAAATCATTTAGCAAAATTGGAGTGAAATAGTGTTCCAAATGCTGTTTTGGTGAGATGTACTCTAATGAGTGACATATGACACAAACATTGGAATGAATCAAGAAGAAACAAAAGACAAATTAGATAAGAGAAAGCTTTTATTTGTACCTCCATGGCTTAACAATAGGCAAAAATGTATTATCGACCTAAAAGACCTTGGGAAGAAACCTTATTTGGGGAACATTCCCTACAAAAATATCTGATCTTCATTAAGCTAATTGGCTTCTCTAAAAATATAAAATGGCTGTCCTTTAGGAATAAAGTAGTGTTGATTGACACTCTTGTCTATATTATATTTTTGTAGTGGGCTTTTAATCTCACCCTCACACCGAATGTTCTGGAGAAGAGGAATCAGTAAGGTAAAAGTAAAAAGATAGGAGTCAGTGAAATCAATCAATATACCTACGAGGTTTTTTTGAAGTTTATGAATAACTGCTGTATGCATTGTCTTGATCAGCTGTCCGTAGGAGGGTCATTATCAAATCCCAAGATACAGATGCGTTTGTTAACTTCCAGATACAGTCCAAGTGTGTGCTTTTGCATTCATAGTAGCCATTAATTAAGGGCCACTTGGGGGACTTTAAGCTCTTAAACTGGATTAGTGAAAGTGATCAAAAGGACCAATTGAGTTTTGTAAATTGGGTGTTACAAGATAGGGAGTAGACTTTGAAAAGGACTTCTTAAATCAGACATCATTGATTTCTTCATCACAACCTTAAAATGAGGACTATCATTAAAAGGATTTGAGCAAAATCATCAACTTAATGTTGACACTATCTCCACAGTAGCTGAAATGTGATGTGTTGTACCAACAATTTGTATCAAAATTCTGGAAACAAAATCCAATGGCACTTTATGATTTAGAAGCTAAGTTTGTGACAAAAGGTTCCTTTCCCTATAATAGTGGCTGATTTAGAAAGGAGCTCATTGATATTCTTAAGAGTCATTAGTAAGTATTTATATAAGCCTATGTTATTGGATTTCTGAGCTGAATAATTAGAATGTTGCTAGGCACAAGCATAATATTCATGTATATTTTCTACTATTATTGTTCTCGTCTGGTTAAGAAGGGCCATTTTTTGAGTTTCAGTTTTGGATACATTATTTCTAAAGCTCACAGAAGCTTGCAGGGTGCATGTTCCTATTTTGTAAATGAGGTTGGGGGGAAGGTTCAAAGAGACTAGTAAAATTCTTTATGGCTATATGGGCAGTTGATGCTAGAATTAAATCATCCAGAATCATCCAGTCCATGCCTTTATATGGACTTTCCCTCTATATGCTGTCTTCTCTCCTGTCTTTCAGAAGCACACTGGTCATTGGATTTAGGGCCCCTCCAGGTTATCTAGGATCATCTCATCTCAGAAGCTTTTACTTAATTACGTCTACAAAGACACTTTTTCTGATACAGTCACAGTCATAGTTTCCTGGGGTTGAGGTGCATGCATACTGTTGGAAGACCACCATTCAACTACAGTTGGAGAGGCCTATTTTCTTTTTGAACCTCAGAACCCCATACAATTGATCCAGAAAAGGGCTCAAAATACTCCTAGTAAGAATGGAATTAACTCATAACAGATGACAGAAACAAAAAGCAGGCAGGCAAACTATAGAACAAAGTAGGAGGCAGTATGTGGAGAGATTAAGGGCACAGACACAAACGTTAGGCTAATCACCTCGATTACAATCAGTCTCACTCACATGCTCCTTGAAGATAAGCTGTGAACCTCTGAAATCTTCATTTTCCTCCTCTGTCTGATAGGATTATATCTCCCTCATATGGTCGCTATTGAAGCTGAATTAAAAAACAGAACAGAACAAAACAAAACATGTCAAGTGTTTAGCATAAGCAAACTTATGGAGCAAGTGCTAAGTAATGGGAGCCTTCATTGTACACTCCCCTGAAGCATCCTTTTTTGTTTGTTAGGCATCGTTATTTATCTATTTCTATATCTATCTACTTATCTATCCACCCATCTTTCACTTATTTCCTCCATCTGCTTGTTTGTGTTACTAAAAGTATAACTAAAAATGATTAGAGGTAAGAATGAGTCAAAGCCAGAAATATGAAACTTTCTTTCTTAGAAATCACCTTCATGGGCCATAGTAAGTAAAATGAACATTCTTTTGCCTATAAAGACCTTAAACATCCATCATCCATTTTTACCATTTATTAATCACGATTATTTCAGGGTTTGTGATAGAAACAGGAGAGCAAAAGATGATTTAGACAATTCTCGCAATCAAACCATTTACATTCTACTCAAGGTGACAAATGAACTATACAGTAATTTTCCTATAGCATATTCAGTGTTTTAAACATGTATGAGCAGGAAGCCAATGAAACCAAAGATAATCTGGGGAGCATGCGATTTAGTAGGGTACGGGAGAGGCAGGTCAGAAGACTCCTTACCCAAAAAGTTATACTATAGTGGGAAGAGCATGGGTCCAGACGTTTGGGAGGAAATCAGAGGAATAAATCCTATCCTTGTCACTAATCAGATGTTCCTTAAACTCTCAATAATTCTTTTCTGTAAAACAAGGCTAATACCTGTATCATTAGATAGTTACGTGAGTTAGTTAAATAAAGCATTTAAAACAATACCTGGTACCTAGCAAAGGACATATAAATATTAACCATTTCATTGTTGTTGTTATAATCGCTATTAATTAATTTCCTACTGCATGGAAGTTCAACAAGTCTTGTGTCCTTTCTGCCCCTGAATTCCCATCTCAGAACTATCTCAGGAAAACCATTTGTACCTGTATTACCCCTCCCTGCCCCATTTTCTATACTCTCTGATAACGGTCCACGTGTGTTGCAATAATCTTGTTTCTGTGTTTTTCTTCTCCACTACACTGGAATCTCCTTGAAAACTAGAAACATATCTTATTCAAACATACCGCTCTAGTCATAGAATAAAAGGTTAGTCAGTGACTGTTTCTTGGACTGTTAAGATTTCAGGTACATACTTTCCTGCTCCCCATCCAAAAAAAAAATCTGACCAGCTATGAAATTGTGTTAACACCCTCCAAGAGAAATTTCATATACATAACTTCAGATCGGAACATTAAGATGAGGTCCATTTAGTATAATTGTATTCGTTTTCTATTTAAAGGTAACTACCACAAATGTAGTGATTTAAAATTACATACATTTTTTATTTAATAGTTAGGGTTCTTCAGGGACCTGTGAGGTTGGAATTGAGGTTTAGGATGGGGTTGCAGTCTCATCGAACAAATGGAAAGGATTTGCTTCGGAACTCCTTCTGGTTGTTGACAGAATTCATCTCCTTGCAGCTTTAAGACTCATGAACACTTGCTTCTTCAAAACCAGCAAAGAGGACCATGCCTCTCTACAGCAAGGTTGTTAGCAAGGTAGAGTCTCACATAATATAATCATAAGAGTGATATCCCAATCCTTGGCCATGTAATATAGCATAATAATGTCAGTGACATCCCATCATTTTTACCATATTCTATTGGTTAGAAGCAACACTCACCCACACTCAAGAGGAGGTATTATACAAAGGGTAAGTACAAGACATAGGGACCATTGGAGCCACCATAAAGTCTGCTCTCCACAGTAATGTTAGGGGCACCCAAGAGTTCTGAACTTCAGAATTTGATTGCTTTTATTAAGGACCCTGGACCCAAGACTAGGATTAGGTAAGAACAATAGTATATAACAATGCTATAGACAGTAAGAAGAAAAAAAACAGAATGTGAAAAAGAAGGCAAAATACTTCTAATATAATTCTCTTTAACGAAAATCATATGATGCTAAGCAATATTACTCTGTGAACTTGGAAGTATCTACTAGTTGATATAGTTTGGTAGAACCATCATTAGGAAGATAATTCATCATACTAGAAGAGTTTTACTGAGCATTATAAATCACTATAATAATACACTGCACCTGATAGTTATTAATTTTAGTGCTGTCTGATTTTTCATAACACTAAGCCATTCTGTATTTGAAGAGAGACAAATAGAAGTTTATTTTCTTGGTGTTCTGAGATATGATGAGCATAAGATACTTAAGAATAATCATTAGAAATTAAGAGTCAATGTATATTCTAGACCAGTGTCTAAGATTACATGGATTTGGTAGTTAGATGTCTTAACTTCGTGTGTGTGTGTGTGTGTGTGTGTGTGTGTGTGTGTGTGTGTGTGTGTTTTAAATAGTTACTCTATGTTTTTCCATATGAAGGTGGTTAGGAGACTTACCTGGATTGTGATACCTGGCTAGGACACCACACTGACTACCTGAATGATGCAGCCAATCTGGCTGCCTGTTCCAGGAGCCTCTTCTCTGTAGGCTAATGGGGGAAGCCCACCTTCCCAGCTTGAGGAGGACTTCACTAGAAGTTGTGCTTTCCTTATGGAAGTTCTGAATAAAAACCCAGCTCAATGGTCTTTAAGAGTACGGGAGCTAGAGTTACAGGGTGCAGACGTTGTGATGTCAAGTAATAGTGTCAAGCAAATACCCCATCTCCACAGGACAAATACTAGTCATGCCCAATGGGTTATTTCTACTCAGGAGGATAGGCCTAATGATGTCCAACAAGCCATGGCTTGGGAAGTACCTATAACTTCTGCAGTTTAATTATCCACAAAGAGATTAATTTTGATAAACACGTAAGCTCTAATATTTTCTTATGTATTTTGTGAATAAAATGCTATTTTCCAGAGGCAGTAGCAACCAGATGTTCACTGTTCCAGGCTGAGGGATTTGGTGGTCACGTCAATGTCATGTCTTAGAAGACAATGAACTACTATGGAAATGTTTCAAGCCAAAGGAGGCTAACATGACAACTAAATGCCATATCTAATTTTAAACTGGATCCTGTATAGGAGGGAGGTAAAGTGCTATAGAGGAAATTATTAATTCAACTAACTAAATTTAAATACAAATAGTCAATTGGATAAAATCACTGTATCAATGCCGAGTTTATTGGAATAAGGCAAATGTAGTAAAATGTAAACAATAGATACATGTATATAAAAAATGAGTGGCTTTCTGCACAATTTTAAATTTGGCAACTTTTCCATAAGTTTGAAATTATTTCCATATTTTAAAAAAAAGGAAATTTGTAATTGGTATCATGTGATCAGCTTTGACAGCAATAATGACCTCTTTGCCAGTACCTAAAAGGACAGTGGTAAGTCCATGCTTTATGGGGGCCAAAGCATTCCTTATGTTACTTGATCACTTGTATTTTCATGGAGTAAAGTACCTATAGAAGGAAAGACTTTGGAATGTCAAGTAGCTTTTGCAATAGATCATGATGGTAGATATCAGAACACCAGAACCACTGGTAGTTTGGCTATTTCTGATTGCACCAGATAATTTTTAAAAAGAAAATAGCAAATTCAAGGTTTTAACTTCTCAGCTCAAGGCATGAACAAAGAGCTAGAAAGTTTCTAACACTGAATGAAAAATGAAACTTTTTATTTCTTATAATTGCAGAACAGAGGCTTCTGAAACAAAGCCTGTCTCTACAGATGGTTGAGTTACAATGCAAATTGAATTCACAGCTTGCAAAGTTTCCTGTGTTCAAGTTACGATGTTGACAGAAAAAACTGGAACCTGGAAAACTGGAATGAGCTCTGGATCTCGCCTTATGGAGGTACGGATGGATTCTTTTATTATTTTAATTTTATAAAACGATATATAATATACATTCAGTGAAATGCACAGATAAAATACATATGGTGAAATGTACAGTTCATTAAATTTTGACAAATATCTACAACTATGTTATTTATAGATCAATCAAAATATAGAATGTAAGTATGCTTTTAAAATTTTTTTAAAATTTTATTTTATTTTTTTCAGTGTTCCAAGATTCATTATTCATGCACCACACCCAGTGCTCCGTGCAATACGTGCCCTCCTCAATACCCACCACCAGGCTCACCCAACTCCCTAACCCCCTCCCCTCCAAAACCCTCAGTTTGTTGCTCAGAGTCCACAGTCTCTCCTGGTTCATCTCCCCCTCTGATTTCCCCCCATTCCCCCTTCCTTGCCTTCTCACAATGTCCTCCATTTTATTCCTTATGCTCCACACGTAAGTGAAACCATATGATAATGGACTTTCTCTCCTTGACTTATTTTACTTAGCATAATCTCCTCCAGTCCCATCCATGTTGATACAAAAATTGGGTATTTGTCCTTTCTGATGGAAGCATAATATTCCATTGTATATATGGACCACATCTTCTTTATCCACTCATCTGTTGAAGGGCATCTTGGTTCTTTCCACAGCTTGGCGATTGTGGCCATTGCTGCTATGAACATTGGGGTACATGTGGCCCTTCTTTGTACTGCATCTGCTTCTTTGGGGTAAATTTTTTTTAAAAAAGACTTTTACTTATTTATTTGAGAGTGAGAGAGAGAAAATGAGTGGTGGAGAGGAACAGAGGGCAGAGGGAGAGAGAGAGAAACAGACTTTCTGCTTAGTAGGTTGCTCAATGTGGGACTCAGTCTCAGTACTCTGGATCATGACCAGAGCCAAAGGCAGATGCTTAACCAACTGAGCCACCCAGGCACCAGAACGTAAGTATATTTATTTATCAACCTAAAAAGGTACTACATGCCCCTTTCCAGTTAATCCCTGCCCACCCCTAGGAGTGATCGCTGCTCTGATTCCCATTATCATGGAGTTTTCTTCTTTAACTTTCTGTGGTGGACAGAGTACTTCACCCTTCCCATGGATACCCACATCTGAGTCCCTACAATCTATAACTATGTTGGGTCACATCCAGAGGGACTGGATTTAAAATAGAGAGATTGTCTGGGATTATCTGAGTACAACCTATGTCCTTAAAAGTGGAAGAAGAAAGCAGAAGAGAGCGTCAGAAGGAGATAGGATGACAGAAGTATGGCCAGAGAGATGGATATTTCTGGTTTTGAAGGTGGAGGATGTGGGCCATAAGGCACGGAATGTGGGTGAACTTTAGAAGCTGGAAATGTAAAGAAATGGATTCTTTCCTAAAACCTCCAAAAAGGAGCAGAATTCTGTTGATATCTTGATTTTAGCCTAGTAAGACCCACATTAGGAGGGTAACTCTAAGAGAATGTTTGCATTGTTTTAAGCCACTGGTGTGTTGTAATTGCATAATATGCATATCATATGCATAATAATACTGCATTTATTTTTTTTGGTGTGACTTCCCTTGCTCAGCCTAATATTTCTGAAATTCACGAGTGCTGTTGCATATATAAGCAGATATAGCTGAATAGTATTTCATTTATGAACATATTACAATTTCTCCTACAGGTGGACATGTGAACTATTTTTAGCTATTATGAATAAGCCGTGTGTTCTTAAGTTCATTTTTGTGTGTATTTTGGGGATCTGGGGCTCCCAAACTTGAGGCTGGAGCTCTTCTTAACAATTCCTCCCATCAAGTGCCTCCACCTCAAAAGACCTTTCTTTACATTGTGATACTGAGTTCAAACTTTTCTTTAATAAAGGAACTTAGAACATTGGTGTTATGACTCTTTCTATGAATAACAGCAGTAAATCACCTTTATAAAGTTACACCTATTATCTTTTGGTCCTTACAAAAATAATCTGAAGGAGCCTAGGGATGGGAAATGTTTTTCTTAAGTTCCTGTGGCAAGTAGAGCTAGAACCAAAGTCCAGGCAAGACTTTGGAATCAAATTCTTAACATCCTTTCCATTGCCTTTCTTGGCCTCATATATCCACTCATTAAATAAATCATTTGTTCAGTTATTCATCAAACGGTTAGGTAATGCTTCTACCGTGCTAAGCACTGTGCTACCCCTACATATTATATATTTATTTTAAAGTATAATATAGATGATAAGCTATTAATACATAGCAATAGAAATGTCATATGGCGTATTCTATTTTCCTATTTTCTCCTTATGATAGGGAAAGGCCAGCATTTTGTAAGGTTCCAAATGTAACTCTATTTTCAGAAGTGTGGCCATTTTAAATGTAAAAAAAAGTGGAGAAATTCTTCATACACCTGCTTATGTATACAAAGTTAATTAGCTTTTTCGCTTTTATCACGACTTAAGTGTTGCTTCACTTGGAAAAAAAAAAGATGTATGGTCTCACTTCTAATAAAAATAGCAATATTTGATTAGCTTATTTTTGATACAATGTAAATGATCAGGCAGCCTCTTAATTCCCATTCTAAGACTGATTCACTGTATCTACTTACCAGCGAATTATTCTCATTCAAATTATTCAGAATAGCATCATCTCCTCAACTCACTTGACCATTAAAGTTTTAAAAGTTATCATGTATTTTCCAAATACCAACGACTTATGAATGCTAATGCCTACTTGCATAAAGGAGCAAGCAAAAAGTTGCCTCACAGAAAAACTAATAGCTTCATGGGCTGATACTGATTTACTTTATATGTTTAATATGCAGTGAACACTGAATATATCATAAATGCACAATTGGGATCAGCAGTCACTTACAACATAACATACGATGAGATGGTTATTGGGAGGGTTTTCCCGTGTGTAGTTGGACAGGTTCAGTGTGGTGCCTTCATTCATCTCTCAGCAATTGTCTAGCCTCCTCTGAAGTGGCACACCTTTAGGCAATTTTTGTATAAAAATAACCATCTAAGCCTATGTAATTTTTAGACCCATTATAAATACTTTTTAGCAAAAACACCAGGTTCCCTTGAGTTTTGCTTGTTTGTTTTTCCAGAACACCTATTAATACCAAACAAAGCATAGTTTGAGAAAACCTGGTCTCATTTCTCTTGCTCTGCTGCTTCTAGGCATGACTCTGAGACAGGGAGTTTTGGAAATGTAGAGTTTGTATATGGCTGTTTATCTCTGGCTGCACTCCAAAATGAAACATAAATTATGTCTGCATAATCATTTCCTTTGTTCCTTTCCACTGGCCGATATCATCGATGGTGTTCTGTGGATGGAATTATGAATGGCAGGATGATAATATCATGCCAACTTTTAGGCACTTATACACTAAACTTCTTTTTAAGAAATGTGTCACGGTTACACACATAAATACAAAATCTAGATTCTTACATTCAAAGTGAATTTAAAAAGCAATTTCTTGGTAATGCAGAGCCCCTAAACAGAAAAGGAGAAAATTTAGATTTAGATAATTGAGCTCATCTTTATCAATAAACTGTGCTTCAACACTCTCGTCTTCCTTTCTACCTGCTGGACACCTGCTTACTTTCTTTTTTTAGACTTCCTTTCTTGATGCCCAAGATCATATTAGCTATATCTTCACTATGCTCCCTAACACATCCCAATCACAACACTTTCCCCCACTGTAATGTGATATCCTCTTTGGTTTTGCATATCTCCTAGTGGATTTGTAAAATCTCTATGTGTAGAGATTATTTCTCTGGTTCACTATTGTCTTCTTGGTGCCAAGCATTGTCTCTGGTACATAGTAAATACTCCATAAATATTTGTTAAATTAATATCTGTTCTCTCTCCTCTGCTTTAGAGCTCTATCTAGATCTAGATGCTAAGAAGAATACAGACCAAGAATTAACAATTATATGAGCATAATGTCTCATGTTTTTGTAATCCTGGTGTTGAGAGCATTGACAAACACAATAGTCTTCTGATGTCTTTACTAACTACATTGGCTGAAATTTTCAAAATATTCAACATTGAATAATGTTGGCTCAATTAGATTTCAGCTATAAATACATGTGCTTTGTTTATGTGTCCTTTTTTCCTTCACTCTTTTTCTTCCTTTCTCTCTTCAACTTCTTTGTTGTTGTTGTTGAGTTCTTTTTTAGGAAATAATTCTGGCTGTCAAACAGTTAAATCGTGGGCAGCCTGCTGAGTTTGGCTTCTATGTGCTGATGTTCTTATCATTAACTTTAAATAGACCTATATTATAGGGCTATTATGAAATACAATTTTAATGTTTTCATTCTTTTCCGATGCACCTTTGAGTATTTTAGATACTTCTCTTTGAGTAAAATTTACAGTCTTACACTGCCCGTGATGGCTGTCTGAGGAGGTTAGAAATAGTGTAGTCTATGATGGGAAAAGTGAAAGAGGCTCGTAAGTCCGTGTGTTAGTCAGGGTTCTCCAGAGAAACAGAGCCAATAGCATGGATGGATGCATGAAGGGACAGATGATAGATATAGAGATAAAGACAAAGATTTTAAGGAATTGGCTCATGTAATTATGGAGGCTGACAAGTCCAGAATCTTGCAGAGTAGATTGATAGATTGGACACCCAGCAAGAATAGATGCTGCAGTTTAAATTTGAAGGCAGTTTGCTGGCAGAATTTTCTCTTCTTTGAGGAACATCAGTCCTTCTCCATGTAGACTTTCAACTGATTATGGAGAGTAATCCGCTTGACTCAAAGTTTACTGATTTAAGGGTAAACTCACCTTAAAAATACCTTCACAGAAATATTGAGAATGGTGTTTGAACAAATACCTGGCTGTTGTGGTCTGGCTAAGCTGACACATAAAATTAACCATCATGGCCCAGGTCATACATCTCTTTCCCCATACATAGCAGACATAACCACTATAGAAAGACAAAGCTGTTGTGTGAATCCTGTTTGGGGTCTCTTCCACCAGAGCAAGGGGAATCTAGGAATCCGTAGCAAACAGGATCTAATGGTTTTCACCATTAAATTTAGAATGGGCCGTGCTATCAACTTGTACAGCTTTAGGTATTAAGTTGTCCTAAAGCAGTGCATCAGTTGCCTCACTGTCAAAAATAACTATAAATTCACACAGATATGGTAAGTAGCGTGCACACTGTAGAATACAATCATTCCTATTGTCTGCTTACTTCTGTGATAAATGCAGAGAATCTGATATTGAATATCAGAAATGGAACCCAAGAGGCTAGAAGCTGTCTCTAAATTTAGAGTATAAGATCTAACTGGGTTCTAAATTTGACAAAATGATTGCTCCTTGCTCCCAATCAACGATGAGTGCTAAAAGAAACATAAAGTATGTACATGCTACATTTTCTTTTACATTTATAAGTACACCAATTGATTTTTATCCATGTTTGAGTGCTTCCGCAAAGCACGATCAAGAATGCTTGTAAAAATATTTGTCTACATGGGAAAGGGAAGTCCCACGTTTTCGCCATGTGGAAAGACAGGTGGCCTCCTAGAAGGGGTCTACTTCTGTATGTCATAGATGGGAATGGCCTTCCCTCATGAAAAACAAAGTGCCCAAAGAACTCGTCAAGGGGCTTATCTTAAGGTAGACCAGGTGCTCACAATACCACACAAGAAAGATACTACGCAGTGGGATCTGTTCTCTCCCTGATGCGTGCAAGCTGCATTATAGATAATGGGAATAACATATGTATTTGCAGAAAGTGCTACGCTGTGTGAATTGCAAAGGAAAAGAAAACACAGGCATGAGATTTTAAAAGAAAGAAAAAAGGAAAAAAAGGAAGAAAAGAAACAAAACATTTTGCCTCTGTACTCCTATGGTGATAATAAAAATTACTGATGCTGAAAATGAAAGCATACACTTTTTAAAGGAACTAAATGTGGTTACATACCCTCCCACCTATGTGTAAGCTCAGATTCAAGAGCGTATTTGGCAACTAGTACTTTAGCTATTCATTTGCTTCCATAAAACAGTAGGTATATTGCATGGGGGTGTTGACTTTATTTTTCTCTTTTTAGTTATTTATTTTCAGTGATTTAAAAATATTATAATTATAAATTCTGGAATTAATGTAACTGTATAAATATAAACTTTTTTTATGTAGAGACCAGACACACAGGCTGTGGTAAACATGTACGTATTTAACTGTCCTACAAATAAAAACAATAGTCATAAGGATCCGAATATTTTCAAGATTATAATTTTAGACAATAGTTGATAAGAATATAAATTAGTTATTATTAAAACAGGTAACATCAAAAACTCAAACAGAGATGGTGCTTCTTTGATGTACATAAAATTTGAGGAATGTGTAAATATTTTGAATTCTTGCCAATAGCTAAGCACGAATTCCTAGCACAGATCAAAATCTTCCAAAATGAATCTTGGCAAAACAATAAAACAAAAGAAAACAAAAAACCAGAAAATATTGAGTCATTCCCATAAAAGGCAATAAATAGACTGCAAATAGCAATTGCTTTATTTCCAAGTCAATTCATTTTGGCAAACTGCATGGTAGTATAATGGCTTTTGTACGGTGCTGAAAGAGTAGTTTTCAGTGTGACTTGTGAATAGACCCTTTACTAATGATTAACATTTACTACATGATAGTTAATATTCATAATAGAGGCGTTACGGTTTCTGCAATATAATTTAATCAAATGCCATAAGAATTTTCTAGGTTTTATTTTTTTATTTTTTTTATTTTAACTGACCAACATCCAATTATCCCTGTGTGTGGTTTCTGGGCACAAAGGGAAGATAGTTTCTCTTTCACGTTGCTGCCATGACCCCTGGGGCTGTAAGAATTATCAAAATCACAGCCACGACTAAGTTTGCCCGGGCAATTAATAATTCTGGAACTTATCTAGTCCCACTGGATGAATTTTCCAACATTTTAATAATAAAGTTGATAAGAATAACTACGATGGTGGCATTTATAAAGAGTCTACTCCATGTTCTACATAAATCACTGTTCTTTCTCACAGTGAGCCTGCTAAACACTCCTAGTAAAAATGCCTATTACAGACGAGGAAACTGGGCTCAGAAAGCTAAATATCTTTCTCAAGATTACACAGCTAGGAAGTGCTTGAATGACTAAGCCCAAGTGTCTATGACCCTGTAGTTGAATTTTTTTCTCCCTCTGCCATGCTGTATATCTTTATATGGGTAAGCGCTTATCTTGAAATCAAGAATTAAGTTACTCTATATTAGAAGTGGTCAAACAAAAATTTGATGTTTCATGACTAATTTTTTTATGTAAAAGGAAAATAATATTTCTTATATATATATTGACATAACTTCTTAATTTTAATATCGTCCAAATAAATTAAAACCACTATGACAAATCACATCGTTCCCTTATTATATTAAAACATAATACAGTGATTAACAATTTTATTGCAAAGAAAAACTCCTTTAAAATTCACGATACCAGATAGAGGTGGGTTACATGTCTGTCGATACAGAATGCTTCAGTGTACTTTAAATTCTGGAATTGGAGGATGTCTATTAAATTAGGACATCAAAGAGCATCAAAGTCCTGGGCTATTTTGCTTATCTCAGTCCTTGTCTAACTCCATCACCAGAAATAACAATGTGCCAATATTGCTAAGGTTCTGGGGCATCTGTTTTTTTTAACCAAATGTTCTATATTTTAAAGTTCCCCACAAGTGCTTAAATATCAGAAGCTTTTGCTACCAGAATGAATGCTAAGTGCTTAACTTATTTTTTTCCCCAAAGTTTTTGAAATAGAAAAGAAAACTTCCTTTTGTTGAACTCAAATTGGGTTTCCAGATGTCCAGGGTCAAAGGTTGGAAATAAAAGTATCAAGTTCTGGCCTGTTCTAACCAGACCGCATGTCCAAATGTGTGAGAGCTTTCCCAGAGGGTGTCCTTTTGTAGTTTTATTTTTTCTCTTGTCTCTCCTGGTAAGAGGCCCATGTTCACTCTGCTAAATCATGCCGTTCTAATTTCACCTCGTAAGTGGTCTAGATCTCTTGTGTTTATTCTCCAGCTATTGATTGCATTACAAACCCTTAAAATGCTTGTTATAAGTGCATAAATTTGGAGAAGTTGGTAATTCTCTTCTTCCTGATTTTGCCATGCTATATTCTGCTCCGTAACATTTGATGTTCTCTCACTTTGTTAACAAACTACTAATATACGATGAGATAGGGTGAGATGATAAAAAACAGAGACATTGTAAACTTGAGTTTTCAATTTTTTGCTTCGGCTGAATGGCTGACTTTTGACAATTGTTTTATATTTTAAGAGTATTTTTTATTTTTTAATTTCATTTAATTAATTATTTTTCGCTGCTCACATTTATTCAGAAAATATTCTGGAAATTGAAATTTTACCAGAAACTCTATTAAAGGATTCCTTTCAAAGGCTTGAATTCAAATGTCATTTTGAAATACCATATTATCAAAAATAAACCTAGAGTAACATCATGACTTTAGTACTTAATTCTTCAAGAAATATGCTAAACAGCTTATGATGTTATAATTAACAACTCAGTAAATATAAAATGAGCACTTATTAGAGAAGTGCTCAGCATAGAACAGAAACAAAAAAATTAATCTCTTCCTTTCTGTTAAGTTTAGGTTGAATTATTATATGTATCTTCTCTTTTCTATAGTTTATTCTAGTGCTTTGGGCCTTTTATGTAGATTTTTAAAACTATGGGACATCTCATGAAGCAGTCTCTAAAGCTCTCCGTCTAACCAATGCCTCACAGCCCTATGGTGAGGTAACCACAAAAAACAGTGACAGAAGAAAGGAAGAGTCGGAAGTGAGAAAAGAGAAAAATTACGAGGGTAAAAAGCTGAAAGTGCCAAAATTAATCCATGATCTCTTATTACTTGGGAGAATGTAACATAAGAAACAATGTATTACAGCCGTAAGCACAGCAATGCACTTGAGTTCTGTTCCCAAACCTCAGACTTCACATTTCAACTGATGCAGATATTACATCCATATTCAAAGGGAGAGTGTCCTGTATGTTTCTGCTCCTATCTTTCAAAACATGTCTTAAGAACATGCATTTAACCAAGGATGACTGTTCTTTGCTCTTTAGTGTTTGTTGAACCCATAGGACACCTGGGTGGCTCAGCTGGTTAAGTGAGTTTGGTGCAGGTCATGATCCCAGGGTCCTAGGACAGAGCTCCCCTTTGGGCTCTCTGCTCAGCAGAAAGCCTGCTCCTCCCTCTCCCTCAGCCTGCTGCTTCACCTGCTCTTGTGATATCTCTCCATCAAATAAATAAATAAAAATTAAAGAAAAGCTTGTTGAACCCATAAAGCATTGTTTGAGAAAAATGAAATTGTTAAATTGCATTTCTCACAAAACACAGGAGCAAATAATAGAAAGTGCTTTTAGATTTTTTCTCAAAGATTTTACTTATTTATTTGACAGAGAGAGACAGCGAGAAAAGGAACACAAGCAGGGGGAGTGGGAGAGGGAGAAGCAGGCTTCCCACCAAGCAGGGAGCCTGATGCAAGCGGGGCTCCATCCCAAGACCCTGGGATCATGACTTGAGCCGAAGGCAGACGCTTAACGACTGAGCCACCGAGGCACCCCTCTCAGATTTTATTAATAATTATGAGTTCTACATATGACTTTAATATAGGGTTCACTTTTAAAAAATGTTTAGACCTAAGTTTGGATGCTTTGGATAATATATCCAACTCAAGCAATTATATGAAAAGAAATCTACTGGCTATAAAATCATTCAGTTCTAAGTACTATGAATGAATGCAATGTGTAAGAGTATAACTTGAAGAGTGAGATTGCACGGCCCTTTAAATCCTGACTGTTCCAATTTGGCTAGTAATATTACTTGTCTTATTACTGTTTCCTTGTTTATAAATACCTCTTACGTTTATTATGAGAAATAAAAGAAATGGCACATATAAAGCACGAAGAACAGGGTCTAACACATAGCCATTATTATGAATTACAATAAAAACTCCATAGAGGCAAGGATTTTTTTGTTTTATTTGTTCACTGATGTATTCCAAGCACCTAGGAGAGTGAGTACATATAACAGAAGTTCAAAAAATATTTTGGAAGAAATAAATGAATCTCCCAATTTAAAGAATAATTTTGTGTTAATCGGTTACAATTTTATGGTAAAATATGGCTATTAATTAACATCATTAAATAATATCAGTTAAAGGCAGAAGAAATACAAACCATTTAAAATGCAGAAAATATGCAGAGAAAATGGGATTTGGATTCACTTATTTTTATTTATTTTTATCTTATTTTTTAAAGATTTTGTTTATTTGTTTGAGAGAGTGAGTGAGAGAGAGAACATAAACCAGGAGGAGAGACACAGGGAGAAGTGGACTCTGCTGAGCAGGGAGCCTGATGTGGGTCTCAATCCCAGGACCCTGGGATCATGACCTGAGCCAAAGGCAGATCCTTTTTTTTTTTTTTTAAGATTTTATTTAGGGGCACCTGGGTGGCTCAGTGGGTTAAGCCTCTGCCTTCAGCTCAGGTCATGTTCTCAGGGTCCTGGGATCGAGCCCCACATTGGGCTCTCTGCTCAGCGGGGAGCCTGCTTCCCCCTCTCTCTGCCTGCCTCTCTGCCTACTTGTGATCTCTCTCTCTCTCTGTCAAATAAATAAAAATATTAAAAAAAAAAAGATTTTATTTATTTATTTGACAGAGAGAGATACAGTGAGAGAGGGAATACAAGCAGGGGAAGCAGGAGAGGGAGAAGCAGGCTTCCCACTGAGTAAGGGGTCTACAGCAGGCCATAGCATCTTGATCATGCTCCTATCTGATCTTAAAAGCTAAGCAGGGTTGGGGCTGGTTAGTACTTGGATGGGAGGCTTGCTTCCCACATTTTATTTAAATTTTTAAATTAATTTATTTTTTATTAACATATAATGTACTATTTGCCCCAGGGTACATGTCTGTGAATCATCAGGCTTACACATTTCCCAGCACTTACCATAGCACATACCCTCCCCAATGTCCACAACCCATCCACCCTATCCCTACCCCCCCACCTCCCAGCCACCCTTAGTTTATTTCGTGAGTCTAGGAGTCTCTTATGGTTTGTCTCCTTCCCCATCCCATCTTGTTTTATTTCTTTCCCCCACCCCTCATGACCCTCCGCCCTGCCTTTCAAATTCTTCATATAAGAGAGATAATATGATACTTGTCTTTCTCTGATGGACTTATTTTGCTTAGCATAATACCCTCCAGTTCCATCCATGTTGTTGCAAATGGCAAGATTTCGTTTCTCTTGCTGGCTGCATATATATTGTATATTGTATATATATACCATTGTATATATATACCACATCTTCTTTATCCATTCATCTATTGATGGACATCTAGGTTCTTTCCATAGTTTGGCTATTGTGGACATTGGTGCTATAAACATTCTGGTGCACGTGCCCTTTCAGATCACTACATTTGTATCTTTAGGGTAAATACCCAGTAGTGGTACTGCTGGGTCAGCTTTTTGAGGAGCCTCCATACTGTTTTCCAGAGTGGCTCTACCAGCTTGCATTCCCACCAACAGTGTAGAAGGGTTCCCCTTTCTCTGCATCCTTGCCAGCATCTGTCATTTCCTGACTTGCTAATTTTAGCCATTCTGACTGGTGTGAAGTGGTATCTCACTGTGGTTTTGATTTGTATTTCTCTGATGCCAAGTGATGTTGAGCACTTTTTCATGTGTCTGTTGGCCATTTGGATGTCCTCTTTGCAGAAATGTCTGTTCATATCTTCTGCCCATTTCTTGATCAGATTATTTGTTCTTTGGGTGTCGAATTTGAGAAGTTCTTTATAGATTATGGATACTAGCCCTTTATCTGATATGTCATTTGCGAATATCCTCTCCCATTCCCTCAGTTGTCTTTTGCAAAGGCAGATCCTTAACTGACTGAGCCACCCAAGTGCCTCAGATGCACTTATTTTATTTATTTATTTATTTATTTAATTTTATATTTTATTTTTATTTATTTTATTTTATTTATTTTTTTAAAGATTTTATTTATTTATTTGACAGAGAGAGACAGATCACAAGTAGGCAGAGAGGCAGGCAGAGAGAGAGGGGGAAACAGGCTCCCTCCTGAGCAGAGAGCCTGATGTGCTTGATCCCAGGACCCTGATATCATAACCTGAGCCAAAGGCAGAGATTTTAACCCACTGAGCCATCCAGGCGCCCCTGTTTTTTATTTTTAAAAGATTTTATTTATTTATTTGACAGAGAGATAGAGAGAGATCACAAGTAGACAGAGAGGCAAGTAGAGGGAGAGGGAGAAGCTGGCTCTCTGACGAGCAGGGAACCCAATGCGGGGCTCGATCCCAGAACTCTGGGATCATGACCTGAGCTAAAGGCAGCTGCTTAACCGAATAAGCCACCGAGGTGCCCCAGATTCACTTATTTTAAGAAGACTCAATAATTTGTTCAAAAATTAAGTATGTTTCCAAGAGACACCTAAGAGGGAAATGTCACATACATAGCACAAGAATTGGCAGGAAAATGTATAACAAGCAATTCAAATAAAAATTAAAGTAATATAGTAATGTTTATAAGATAAGATAAAATTTGAACGGAAGACTATTAGCAGTGGCAAAAAAAGTATTCCATACTGATAAAGAAAAATACTCATAAGAAAGTGTAAATAATTATGAACTTTAAAGTATCTGATAACTTAGGTTTAAATATGTAAAGCAAAATCTACAGATTTAAGATGAAACTGTATCAAACAGCCCTCCAGGCAAATTTTAACATACTCTTGGCAGAAATTGAGAATCATGAGAAAAAAATTAAAAGTTTAACAGGATTTAGATAACATAGGTGAGTTTGATATAATATACATCTCTTGTGACCCTTTATTCCACAAATAGATAATACATTCTTGTCAAATACACATGAAACATTTCAGAAAACTGAACACATATTAGGTCATATAAAGAATCTCAAGATCTTCATATTAGAGAGATCATGTGATACTTGTCTTGAGAGGCAAGGCAGGAGTTTGGGGGGGTGGGGGAGAGAAATGAAACAGGAAGGGATGGGGAGGGAGACAAACCATAAGAGACTCCTA
>CM053603.1:85970444-86106853 GCA_028646535.1 Procyon lotor | reverse complement strand
TTGCTATTGCCCCATTTACAGAAAGAGGACACTGGCGTTTCTCTGACTTAACTAGTCAGGTTGCCCAACTAGTAAGAGATAGAATCAGGTCTGGAACCAAATAGCATGTTCAGTTACTGGGCATTTATTGAACACCTCATTGGTGTACATTCCTCCATCCTAGAGTTTGAGGGGGTTATAAAAATAGTTTATAGCCTAGAGTGGTTGGAACTCCAGGAATACATATCATGGATTTGTTTTGTTTTAAAATATATTGGGGGGGGCACCTGGGTAGCTCAGTTGGTCAAGCTGCTGCCTTTGGGTCAGGTCACGAACCTGGAATCATGGGATTGAGTCCCATGTCAGGCTCCCCTTGCTCTGTGGGGAGCCTGCTTCTCTCTCTCCCTCTGCCTCTGCCCCTGCTCCTGTGCTCTTTCTCTCTCTTGTTCATTCCGTCTCTCAAATAAATAAATAGATAAAATCTTTAAAAAATATATTGAAAAGTATTATATGAAGGATCTTAGGGAGATTCCAGAAAGTGGAAAAATGAGTGGTGTGAGGAGAGACTTGGGGTGGGCGGTACCAAGCAGGAAGGTCTTGCAGGGGTTGGGGAATATGCTAAGAAGGATCTTGGGAGTAAAAACAAATAATGAGTGTTGGCAGTACAGTTGTTTATACACGAAAAAATGATTCTCTTCAAAGCAGAAGGACATGTATGTGTAATGTCAACATAAATTACTGCTTTGGAATACCCCTAAAGGTAAAAGCAGTCATTTTACAATCACATATAAGCAAAGGTGCATCTCATTAAATATACCACAAAACTGCTTCCAAATGAGGAAATGATTTTCAAGTAACAGCACAACTAACATTTAGCTTATAAACATTTCTGGCACATATAAACATTTAGTTTAAATCTCTTTATTCTGCTTTCGACTTAGTATTTGCTTATTGAGCATTTTCTCTGCCATGTACTAGGGTTTTCTTTTCTTTTCTTTTTTTTTTTTTGTACTAGGGTTTTCAATCATAACAAAAATAAGTGTACCTGAAACAATCCCAAGTCAATGAAGAAGATGGACAAGAAGGAGAACATAGTTTCCTGAAATCCTTATCACACTTGCATTTTTTTTTCCCATTTCAGAATGGATACGTTCTTACATTTCTCCTATCCCCTTGGAAATTATGTGTGATCATGTTTCTGTAAAATAAACATAGTATACATATATGCTTCTTAAAGAAATACTGTGGTGAATCCTTTGTTGTTAATGAATCACCCTTAGTATATCTGGTTGTCAATCTAGAATCTCACGCTCTATCAGGCTTCCTTAGAGTATCACCTATATTGTTATTTGCTCCAACAACTTATGAATGAGCCCTCCTCTATTTGGGGGCAGAGATCAATACTGAAGTTACAAAATAACAACAATATTGAGAAAAATTTGCAGGAAATAAGGGTTTTTTTCCTAATCTAGATAAAAAAAAAAATTGAACTGTTTATCATTTCAGAGTCAGTAATCATTAAGGTATTTTTTAAAGTATATTTTATCCCACAGGGAATGTGCCAAATCTCGTTTCTCAGCCATTTTTCAATCAGTTGTACTTGTTGTGATATAGGAAACATAAAGCAATCTGAAAAAAAGAATACTTTGAGTTAAATTTGATTCATAGAATCTGATGTGTGTTTGAAAAATGCCGATTTCCCTTCATATCTCTGTTTTGCTCACAGTTGAAATGTTGAGGTAGAAATGATCGCAGAAAGCTGTAGATTTTCTTAGCACAAAAAATGAAGTGGAGACTCAAGTCAGGATCTTATTATGAGGAGTTAGGAAAATCAGATCGTGCCAAGGCCCCAGATGTGTGTGTGTTTGTACACAATGAGGAAGCCACGTTCTTTGTTTACTCCCATGAGCTACCTGCTGTAGGGCGATATCTTGTGATAAATGCTTACTTAATTCTAATAAGCCAGTCAGCTCTTTCTTGGATAGCAAATGAAACCCAGAAAGTTTTACTATGTCACAGCTATTTAACAATTTTAAAAAGGCTTTGATGTTCATATTTTCCATATTAAACACTAGCTTTACGTAAAACTCTGATCTCTAAAGTTTGGGGATTTTAGTAGAATGGGCAAAATATGGACCAGTTAGAGAAAATATTATGATGTATAAATCAGATCAAAATATTAGGTAACATAGACTCTGATTGCCTATCTCTTATACCCTAATTTTATTTTTATAATCCTGTTTTATAACATGTTAGAATATTAATAATAAATACATGTGAACATAAGCAATTTATGCCATTGGTATGACCAGAAGACTAGTTGATATTTAAATCAAGAAAAAAGAATCAGCAAATAAGATAACTGGTTTTCTGTTTACACAGAATATAAAATTGAGTTATTCATTAATTAAAAGGTTTATAATTAATTGCAGTCATGATTAATTGGAATTAACTATAGTCTTTACATTCTCTGAAAGAATGACTTTTCAAAAGCGTATCTGAACTTGAGATATTTTGCATTTTATATCAGGAATCTGAAGTATGATAATAAAAGTCTCTTGATGTCTTTAATAAATATGTGCCATCTCTCTTAAGTTAAAACATTTTTAGTCCTAACCAATTACACATGTAATGAACATACATTATTTTTACTGTTTTATTGATGTCATTTTTATTATTGATATTGATCTTTAATTGATTTTCTAGCCCTAATAGCTAGCACAATCACTATAGTGTTAATGTTAGTGTGAAGTTAGTTTTTAGAATTTCAGAACTTTTAAATTTGATGAGAGGCTGACTACTGAGGTGAACTTCAGAGGAAGTAAGAAAGAGGACAAAGAACGGCTTTGCAGGGACTTCAAGGAAAATGACTTGGAATTAGCAACAGCAACTATGTCTTTGGGGAAATGTTTCATGGGCCCATTTGAAAACAACTAAATTCAGTTGTTGATGGAAGGAGATGGGAAGGTTTTGTTAACATGACCTACTTCAAATAACTGAATGAGGGAGTTACATAAAGAAAAGTATAATCCAGTGAAAGCTGGAACAGAGGGAAAATTTGGAGAAAAATTCTTCAGAAAACGGTTTCTGAGTTCAATTTGCCGTAGTTTTGTCTTCACATCCTCTAATATAAATTTACTTACTGTACAAGAGTGAAATGTATATGGGAAAAGGATGTTAGTGTTGCCGGCAGAGTGAGGGGCAGTTCTGTGGAGTGTAATGGCTCCACAGCAGGAGTCAGGAGTGGGTCCCCAGCCTGAGTCTATGCCCATGTGGCCGCATGACTTGACAAAGGTCACTTAAACTCTAGAATTCAGTGTCTAGCTTTGTTCAATGGATGTGGTGCATTAAACATTTCTAAGATTGGATGATATTCCAGGTTACAGACTTGACCACCAAGTCCAAGATTTAGTGGAAATTTTTAGAAACATGTGACAGAGAAGGTACATTTCCTTTTCTCAGCTAGAATGAGACTTATCTCTACCCTCATCTTGCTGAGAACACCTAAGTGCCAGCTGACCTGGCATGCAAGATAAGGTTGTGTCACCAGTCTGATTGTGACATCTTCAGGAGTGTTACTGACTATGCACCATGATACTCATTTTAGGAACAAGCACTGAGTTTCAACTTGCTGTAGCTTGTCTCCCATGTGCAGTGTGTATTATTAATAATATGGCTATATTAGGAGAAGTGAGTTCAAGGACACTAACTTGACAGGAAATATTGAGTGTTTGGGACACACTGTGTATCTGAAAAAGGGAGGAGGGTTAAGTTGTTGTCTTTTTTCCTTCTTATTTCTTCTGCCAAATATATAAATATAAATATAAATGAGCAAGTGAGCAGGTAAATAGTGAGAGCTACAAAAGATATTGTTATGTTTTTTAATGAAGAATAAAGCAGACTAACAGGAGTAGGTGTTAAGTCTTCTGTGTGAGCTACATTGAAGTGGTATCAATGCAGAGAAAAACAGAGGGTATCAGGGTTGAGGTAATCATTGGTCTGATCGCAATTGCCCCTTGAACAACCCAGCAGTTAGGGGTGCCAACCCCCTTGTGCACTTGAAAATCCATGTATGACTTTTGAATCCTTATAGGCTCAATTACTAATAACCTACTCTTGAGTTGGTTAGTGCCAACTCGGATGCCTTAGTGATAACGAACAGTCAATTGCACATATTTTATATCTTATATGGATTATACACTGTATTTTAACAATAAAGTAAGCTAAGGAAAGAAAATGATATTTAAAAAATCATAAGAGAAAAGACATTTACAATACTGTCCTGTATCGGTTGAAAAAAATCCACGTGTAAGTGGACCCATCTAGTCTAAACCTATACTGTCGAAGGGTCAACTGTACCGATCTTTAAAATAAGTGTTCAAAGAAAGGCTGAGTTAACTCAAGGGAAGACAGTAAATGATGGTCTTTGAATCAACAGTAGTTTATATTTTGCTATGATAGAACCATATTCCCCACCCACAATCTGAATTTCCCTCAGAATAAATCAAATCAAGGCCAGGACATTGTAGTAGGCTCATTAGTCACAACATGATTACTGCTTATGAGTTCTGTAGCCCATTCACCTTATTGTTTACAAGTATTGCAATATAGTCTTTCATGACACTCACTGCCTTTGGGAACATAAGCTCACCACAATTTGATTTGATAAATAGCAAGGAGTACAAGTGATTGTTACAATATGCCTGGAGCAGTGTTACAGTGTGTCGGCAGCATCACCATCTCCTGGACACTTATTAGACGCGCAGATTCTTGGGCCTCTCCAGACCTACCCAATTAGTAGTACTAAGGGTAAGACCCAGCAATCTGTGTGTCTATCTCAGCAATTTCTTTAGGTGATTCTGATGGGTGTTAAAGTTTAAGACCATGGCTCAGTGGTTCTTCAATTTTGGTATTCATAAAAATTATCTGAAGAGCTCTTTAAAATTCACAGGGCAATGTAATCCCAATCAAGATCCCAAAAGAAATTTCTTCGTAAAATGATCAGTTGATTTTAAAATTTATGTAGAAATTCAGAGGGCCAATAACAACTATGGCAAACTTGAAAAAAAAAAAACCACAAACAAAGTTCATTGTTTTACACTATAAGAAAATGAAGACTTGGTAAAAGCTATAGTAATGAAGTCAGTGTGGTTAAGAGACAAGAAGAGACAAATCCAACAGTGGAGAGAATCCAGAAATGGACCCACACCATGTGGTCATCTAATTTATGACAAAGTTGATGCAAATACAGCAGCAAAATTATGTTCTTTCCATAAATTGTTCTGGGCTAATTGAATGTACATGTGGGAAAAAGAATTAATTTTTACTCTTACTTCAATCTACACACAAAAATCAATTTTAGATGAATCACAAATATAAACATAAAAGATACAACAATAAGCTTTGAGATAAAAACAGGAAAGTATTTCTATGAACTTGGTATGGGCAAAGATCTCAAAGAAATAACAAGTCTGACTATAAGAGAAAAAAATTACTGCATTAAAATTAAGAACTTCTTTCATCAAAACACTACCAAGAGAAAAGAAAAGCAAGCTACATAGTAGAAGAGATTTGTAGGACCTAAAGCTTTTATCCAGAGAGTTTGAGAACTTCCTCAAATTGGGGCACCTGACTGGCTCAGTTGGTTGAGTAACTGACTCTTGATTTTGGCTCCAGTCATGATCTCCCAGTCATGGGATCCAGCTCTGTGTTGGGCTCTGCACTCAGCACAAAGACCAGAATCTGCTTCAGATTCTCTCTCCCTCCCACTCATGTTCTTTCTCTCTCTCTCTCAAGTAAATAAATAAATCTCAAAAAAAGAACTTCTTCAAAATGATGTGCAAAAGGTAGACAACCTTTTAAAAAAATGGAAAAGAGATTTTTACAGGCACTTCACAAAAGCTCATGTCCAGTGGCATAATAAATATATGAGAGAAAAGGTACTCAACTTTCTTAGACATCAGTGAAGTACAAATAAAACTACAGTGTGACACCACAATGCACCCATTAGAAAATGGCCAAAATGAAAAAGACAGAAAATACCAAGTGTTGGCTGATAAGAAACAACTGGAACCCTCTTAAAATGCTATCAACTCTATTTTTTGATATATGTCCAATAGAAATGCAAACATTTGATCACCAGACATAGTCCAGAATTGTCATAGCAGCAGAGTTTGTAATATCATCAAAGTAGAAATGAACCATCAGTAACATAATAGATAAATAAATTTTGGTATATTCACTCACTGTGATACTCTACTGCAGTAAGAAAGGGAAAAACCTTGGGGTCCTCAGTAGCTCAGTCAATTAATTGTCTGCCTTTGGCTCAGGTCATGACTCCAGAGTTCTGGGATGGAGCCCTAAATTGGGCTTCCTGCTTGGGGTCAGGGGAGCCTCCTTCTCCCTCTCCCTCTGCTTCTCCCCTTACTCATGCTCTCTCTCTCTCTCTCTCTCCCCCTTACTTCCTCATGTGCGCATGCTCTCCTTCTCCCCCTCAAATAAATAAATCTTGAAAAAAATAAGGGGAAAAACCTCTAATTTCACATAAAACATGAGTGAATGTCACAAATAAACTGCCAAATTTAAGTTAAAGACAAGAAAAACTAGTCTATGGGAATTGAAGCTGGTAGTGGCGGTGTGGGATAGTGGGAGGGTACAGAAGGATGTCTTCTAGGGGAATCTACTAATATTCTGTTTTTGACTTGGATACTGGTTACATGTGGATGTTGAATTTGTAAGACTTAATGAGGTATATAATAACAATAGATGCACTTTTCTGATTGTGGGTAATACTTTAATTTTTTAAGTTTCCAAACAACAACAACAACAACAACAACAACAACAACAACGCTGAGAGCATACTGAAAGCTGTATTTTAAAAAACACCAGTCAGAAAAAAGATATATGACAAATAAATAAATAAATACAAACACCTGTCAGGAGGTCGTGTCAGAGAGAGATGGAGCTGGGTTTTAAAAGCCGTGAGAGAAAGAGGTTATAAGACTATTTCCTTGGGTTAGGATGGATACAACAACCTTCGCCTGAGGTAGAAGCAGGAAAGAGGGAGAGAAAAGCAGAATCAGTCACAGGGAACATACTGAAGTAGAACAGAATCTAGTGATAGATATGAAGAAAGAAAAGTGCAGGTAGTGGGGAGACAACCTTCTGAGAAGCTCCTGTTACAGAGATGGCAGCACCAAACAGTCAGAAGAGGAATTCCTGTAACTCAATGGGAGAGGAGAGGAGGTGTTTCATAGGCGGAACTGAGTTGAGACAGGTAAGTGATTTTCAGATGAGGGATTTGGCATGTTGATGCTATCTTACTTTTTGATTGACTTCCTCACTGACTACTTCCGCTATAACATTCCCCAGATTTTCTTTCCACCTCTTCGATTAGTCTTTCTCAGTCTTGCTTGTGCCTCCTCTAGAATGCCTAGATCTCTACTCTAAGTTCCCAGGCTTATGACTTGAAATATATTTGTCAACAATGTCCAAAATTCATACCCCTTGTCCAGAATTCTGTCTCCAGTTGTAGACTTACATCATGTACTTGATGTCTATGCTTGGGCATCTAATGGACATCTTAAATTCAGGATGTCTATAACTGAACACCTGGCTTTTCTTCCCAAAAACCTCTTCCTACAGCATTTCCCATTTGGTAGTAAAGGCAAAAACTTTGAGGTCCTTTTCTATCATATCCCATTTTTCAACTCTTCAGCCTTTAAAATTATACCCCAAAATCCCACTGTTTCTCATCACTTTGATGGTTACATCCCCATTTGAACTATGTTAATCTCTCATTGATGTTATTACAAGAGTTTTCTAACTGGTCTTCTCACTGTTTCTACCCATGTCCCTCCCACATTCCCTTTTCAATACGGTAACCAGAATAATCCTTTTAAAATATATGTCAGATAATTTCTTTGATCAAAATCCTGTGATTCTTCATCTATTCTGAGTAAAGCCTAAAGCCCTTCCAATGGCTTACAAAGATGCACACAGCCTGCTTCTTACTTACCGTCTTCACCATATTTCCTACTACTCTAACTTTTGTTCACTTTATTCTGGTCACACTTGACAACTTGATGTTTCTCAAACACATCAGGAGTGTTCTTCAGAGAGCATAGGGCACAGCATGAACTTCTGGATAGAACACTCTTCCTCCAGATGCCCCTCCTGGCCAGCTCCCTCAACTTCAAGTCTTGGTTCAAATGTCACCTCAATAAACATATATGAAACTATAGTCCACATCCAACAACTTCTGCCACTTACCATGCTATTTTTGTCCTGTAGGACACATCATCCTCTGATATATAATTACTTATTATGCTTTTGCTTAATATCTGTCTTACTCTCTAAAAGGTAAGTTTCATGAAGGCAAGAATTTGAGGCAGTTTCATCTATTTATTTCATTGATATACCCCAAATATCTAGAAGTGTCTGATTCATAGTAGATGCTCAATAAAAATATAAAATTTATTTTTTATGTCTACTTTTTAAATGCGTCTATCTCCCCCTGTTCCCACTGGAGTGTAAACTTTAGGATCTTTCCTTTGTTCACTCATGAATCCCAAATTCCCAAAAAAGTGTCTGCCACATTTACAGTTACTTATTAAGTAGTCTTTGAATTAATGAGTATTAAACCATTAAGCATGGGGAAGCTCAGGTATACATGAAAAGTCATAAAAGTATTCTAGCATATGCTATGTTCTGGCCATGCAAATAGTTGAATATTGCTGGAGAGTGATACTGAGAAAAGAGTACTGGAAGGAGATGAGGTTGAGAAAGGAATCAGGGGAGAAAGCATGATAAATATGTAAGCCAGAGAACATGGATGGGGCAAAAGTTCTAGATTTTATCCTTGGATAGAAAATGAGGAAATGTTGGAGAATTTTGTGCACGGAAGTGACATGATCAGATCCAGATGTTAGAAAAAGATCTCTGACAAAAGAGGAGAATGCACTGGGGAAGTCTAGACTAAAAGAAGGCAGCTGATAAGTGGAGAGCTGTGGTAATTCTTTGTGATAATTAACAGC
This sequence comes from Procyon lotor, assembly GCA_028646535.1. NCBI lineage: Eukaryota > Metazoa > Chordata > Mammalia > Carnivora > Procyonidae > Procyon > Procyon lotor. Next base: position 86,097,839 of record CM053603.1, on the reverse strand, counting down.
TGATAGCAATATTTGTCATTTTCCACTTTAACTTCAATGGAAAATTTAATTGGGTAGGTAAAATTCTAGAAGATATGAAAGTATATGTATAAAAGTTAATGAAATAAAAATGCTGATATATATTTCTCTTCATCTCAAAGAACTAAAACATAGATTGAAATACCATGTTTTATTATTGATAAAATATCAGATTACTTTTTAAAGTATGAATCCAATGGGAATCCTGAAAAGAAAACCATCATAATTTATCCAAGAAAAGTACTGAGTTGGGATGCCTGGGTGGCTCAGCCTGTTAAGCGTCTGATTCTTGATTTTGGTTCAGGTCGTGATCTCAGGGTCCAGGGATGGAGCGCCTGAGTCAGACTCCCTGCTCAGAAGGGAGTCTGCTTGTCTCCCCTCCTTCTGTCCCTCTCCCTGCTCAAGGAGGGAGTCTGCTTGTCTCCCCTCCCTTCTGCCCCTGCTCCCTCTCACTCTAGAATAAATAAGTCTTTAAAAAAAAAGAGAGAATTATTGAGTCTTTAATGTTGGAATTCTTCCTTAAGGATCTTTTATAATCATCTTCACATTTCCATCACTTCTTCCTTAGCAGTTGCATTTATCCTTAATTGTTATCAGAAATGAGTCATGCAGGGACGCCTGGGTGGCTCAGTGGGTTAAAGCCTTTGCCTTCGACTCAGGTCATGATCTCAGGGTCCTGGGATCGAGCTCCGCATCGGGCTCTCTGCTCAGCAGGGAGCCTGCTTCCCCCTCTCTCTCTGCCTGCCTCTCTGCCTACTGTAATCTCTCTCTCTCTCTGTCAAATAAATAAATAAAAAATCTTAACAAAAAGAAATGAACCATGCAAACATTTTTGCCTCTAGGCAAGATCCTGCCTCCAGATTCATATACAGAAATGGCTACTTGACATACCCATTTGTATGACTCAGAAGTATCTGTGTCAAATTCAACATAACCAAATCGAACTAATTATTCTATCTCCAAATCTAATCCCGTTTCAAGAGTTCTTTTCTTAGTAAATGGCTCCACCAAGCCTGCAGAAATATGAACATCATCCTTGACCTTCCCTCTTTCTAACCTATTTTTTTCAATGCAAATGTTATCAAATTGTCACCTAAAATGTTTCTCAAATCTTCATACTTGCCTCCATCACCATCACTCAATAGTTCAAAGCTATCATCATCTGCTTCAATCACTCTACTTGCCTCCTAACTAGTTTTCTCTTAGACACTCTTGTGACTTCCCCCATCTCAATTTATTCTTCACACTCAAGCAAAAATAATGTATTCAATATGCAAATCTGATTCTATCAAACACATGCTTAAAAATCTTCAAAGGCTTCTGATTGATTTTAGGATTAAGATCAAAGTCCTTTATAAGGTCTGCATTATCTGGCTCCTCCTACTGACCCATTCTTTGTGCATAACAGTGTCTTTCAACTCATCCTCCCATCATATGGCTTTTGTACTTTCTTCTTCTTCCACCTGACATCCTTCCCTCTTGCACCATTCACCCCCATTTTCTCCTGGTTAATGACTACTCATCTTTGGATCTCAGCCCAACTCTCAGTTCCTCTAGGAAGCCTACCTTATTCTTCAGAACATGCCAGATTTTTTACATACCTTTTCCTTAAGGCCCGGAGCACAGTATAATGTACATTTTCCCCATTTGATTATACTGGTCAATGTCTGTGCCCCTAGATTGCATTCTCCACAAAGACAGGGAGTATCTGTGCACAACACTGGATCCCAAGTACTTAGAACAGTGCCCAGGAAATTTTATGCTTGATATATATTTAATGATGGAAGAACCGTTTGGGGAAAGGTGACTTCATAACGAATGACACCGAAAAGCAAGAGAATGCCATTAGCTCACTTGGCCTCACGATGTCAGACAAAATAAGGCAAAAAAGAAACCTAGTTAAGAGTATAGAACACCAAAATTGACCTCCCGTGAGTTCGCCTGGGCTGTCTTTGATTCTCAGTTTAGTGTCAGTCCTACCTATTACGGCATTCACACGGGTCTTCGGTTGAATTCTGAAAATTAGAAACCGAATCACTGGCTAGGAAGAGTTTGGGCTCAAATTAAACAATAGCTGAGTTACAGGTTTTAATCCTTTTTCTTCCTGTAGAACATCATCTGACCTACACAATAACTACATTAGAAAAGACCTCACTATCATGAATTTAGGGACCAAGGGCACTAAGGAAGCTGACTCTGAGACTTTTTCACACTTCTGGAACACTTGTTTGCAGAAAGCTGAGTGTTGATAACAGCTTAATAGATCAGACAGCTACCCAAGACCCAGCACAGGAGGTATGTATTAAGATCTGCTTTGGGGGTGCTGAAGGGTTTTCTCTTTTTTGAAATGTGAGATCTAAAATAATTTGGTTGTTTGCCTCTCGCCACTGTTCTCACTCCACACTTGCCATTTTACATATGATTATTGAGTTGACCCGAAAGGCTTTTAGGCTGGGAGGTGCAAGGTCAGTGTCCCTGCCACCTCCCGATCCCCGTCTGCACCTACCTCAGACGTGTCTTTGTACTATCCCTGCTGGACACTGCACCTTTCCGTAATTATAAATGTCTGTTTTCAGTCACTTCAAAGCTTTCCCAGCACTGGGAGTCCTCCTTCAAAGCCTCTGCATTGCTGAGGAACTTCTGTCATTGACAGGAGGTCCTGCTTTGAAGTTTTTCATGCCATTTATTGATTTCCCCCCTTTAAAGATGTTCAGATTAGAAAATGCTTCACCCCCTTTGAAAATGTGCATATTTTCATGATGGGGAAGGGTTAATCCTTTGAAGATATTTACATTTTATAGCAGTGTCCTTATATGAAGAAATTTGACATCAAATATGCCACATGCTTTGTGGCGCTTTCCTTTTCTCTGCTGGATCCTTCAAGATCAAGATCCTCCCAATTTAGTGTGTTGTTGGTTTTTATATTATGCATTTGTTCCTTTTTAATGCAATGCTGAAGGAACTCAATAAATGCGCTAAAATGAAAGAGCTTGCATAATTTAGAAAAGGCCTTTATATGCCAGTTGTTTATAGAAGTCTTCTCAAAGTTGGGCACTTTTAATGTTTGGGAGTGTTTACAGAGTTTCCTTGATCTCCTGACCATCTGCAGTGTCTGAATACTATACATAACCACCCACAAAGGTTAGCTTTGAAAATTAGCTCTATGCTACCTACGAAGTGCACATTTTGTTCATATTTTCCTTTTTGTGTACACGCCTAAGCCTCAGTTTCCTAATATCTTAAAAAAAGAGCATAGGGATTCCATGAGGATTAAACTAAAACTTCACACATAAAGAGTACCTCGCACATAGTCTGTTAGCTACGCCTATGGCAAGTAAATGGCCAAATTCAATTAATCCAATACTGGATAAGAGCCTATGTAATGTTTCAGACATTCGTTTCAGGACTGTCCCCGCTGATCAGAAGTACACTACCTTCCCCTCTAATTAGCTGATTTCAGCAATTCTGTCACTCGGAATTTCTGTCATTTGGCTTGGACTTTGATTACTGTTAGAATGAAGTACTACTGGGAGAGGTAATACTTTAAGTTCTTGGTGTAAATGAAGATTCTGAATGCATGTCATGGTGATGTGAAGAAATGAGAAAAAGAGGAAACTGTGCTCAAGAGAAGGAAAAGAAATAGGGAAATTGAGGGATTAAGGGGTAAAGGACGACTCCAAGTGGGAACTTTCACACAATTCTTTCAGATTAAAAATAAACTTAACATGTACACACACACCATATCCATGAACCGAATTTATAGCTAAATATAATAAGCAGAGGTACAACACAGTAAGGGACAGGTGCTAAATTTAGAACACCACACACAGAAAAGGAAAATAAATACAACCGGGCTGAGTTTTGATACCTAGTAGACTTGTAAACTCATATGAAGTGTAGTCTGGTTGTTAACCAGAAACCATATATGACCTCTCTGTGCATAATAAAAAATAAAGTGGAGCTATTTAATTTCTGTGTTTGGCATAATAAGATTTTAATCATAATGCCAGAGAAACGTTTTCATTTTCTTGGATGGCAGTGATTTAACTTTCATTTCTCTAGCACCCTAAATGTATTGCTTCATTCAGTAATTTAATCATTCATTTATTTAATATTTATACAGTGTCAAGGAAGTACAAATGGCCAATAAACATACAAAAAGATACTCAGCTTTACTATTCATGAGGATGGAATAAATGTAGAGAACATGAAGTACATATTTTATCCATTGGGTGCTTAATAACACTGAAGGTTGTTAGGAGTGGGGAGGAATTAGCATTCTTACACGTTGCTGATGGAGCTATAATTCAATATAGATTATGGGAAGGTAATTGGGAATATCTATGAAAATGTAAACGTGTATATCCTTCAATCTAGAAATTTTTTCTTTCAACTCTATTATGGAGATACACAGTTGTAATAGAACAATAAAGAAGAAGAGAAGAGGGAAAAGGAAAAGAGAAAATTTACCTAAATACCTAAATAACCATCAACAAAGGAATGTTTAAGTGACTTACAGGTAATCCACTAAGCAGTTGACTGAAAATGCATAACCTGTGTCTACATTCCCTGAAATGGAAAGATTTTTCCAACTCTGTAGGAGAAAAAAAGCTAGTTGAAGACTAATGTACACTAAGTGATGTCAACCATAAAAAATTGCACAGAGTATATATTTTATATGTACTCTTACGTGTGTGTAGAAGTGATAACAATGCCTATTTCTGATCTAGGGCTGCCTTTAGGGTGTTAATCAAAAGGAGCCCTTAATCTATATTGATTAAACATTACATGAAGAACAAACTCTTGTTTCCTTTGTGTAATTCAAAATAAAATAAATTAAATTAAATATGCATGCATTTTATAGGTCATCCTCTAAACAAGTTAATATACTAGATTCTATCCCAAATATGCAAACATTAAACTTGTCTGTTAGATATTAAGTGTGTATTTAATTTTGTGCAAGTTCTCCATTTGTCAAAAAATCTAACGTGCTCTGTTATTAATTTCTTGGAAGTGCAAAAGGGATATACCTTTATGCTTTGGGATTGGGTATATCCAAATTACCCAAATGACAGCACCAGAGGTACCTTGGATGCACTGCATTGGTATGCATAATCATTGGACATAGTCAAGGAATGTGTTGAACAAGCAAAGTCTCACGTATGTCTTTCTATCCAGCCAATCACCAAACAACTTTCCCTAGCTCCAGAGTTGTCTGGAGGGTCTACTGGTACCAGGGAACTAAAGGAAAAGAAAGGCTTGAAAGATGGACTTCTTGAGTACAGCATTGTAGATTATCTTCCAAATCCATCTCCATTTCCTCAAAAGGAAATATTGGAAAATAAAAAATTATGTCCTGAATTGTGTGCGTCATGTCAAAATGTTCAGGTTTCAAAGATATTCCCACGTCAAAAAGTCTCCCTCCCCTTTTCTCAGTTTTTGTTATAAGAAAAAAAAAAGATAAATTTTCTCCTCTCAAAAGAAACTCGGTCCCTGACACTGCAAAATCAGAACCCCTGAAGTTCAAGTTAATTTTGAACATAGTACATTGCATCCCAATATATTGATTCTCTCTGCAGTCTTATAACTATAAAGAAAAAATTACCTTGTTCATGAAAGAACAGAGTAGCTATTGATATAAGTTGTTGCAACATATTTGGCCTTAACATTTGTTATACAATATGTATGTGTTTTTTATTAATGTATAGTTTCTTTCAAAATTGCTCTGTTTTTCACATCAGTGGGATTTTCTTTCGCATTTTAATTTTTATCCAGCATCTGAGTCTTTACCTATACTGCTAGTCAAGCTAGCTGTTTCCTGGACTGATTTTTTATTTTGAAAATTAAACATAATTTGCATCTTGTCTGTCCTGTATTGTGTTTTTTTCTTTTAAAGATTTTATTTATTTGAGAGAGAGAGAGAGAACGAGAGAGCGCACATGAGAGGGGAATGGTCAGAAGGAGAAGCAGACCCTCTGCTGAGCGGGCAGCCAGGACTCAATCCCGGGACTCCAGGAAGATGACCTGAGCTGAAGGCAGTTACTCAACCAACTATAGACAAATTTATCTTATTGTTTCCTCATTAGCGAATATTGTCAAAGAAATCAATAGCAGTTCTTTCTCCAAGTCATTGACCCGCATTATTTTTAGTGAATACATAGTGAATTTGACCTTTCTATATAATCCTCCATTGTCTCACAAGATCATTTGATTCCAAAAAAAACATTAGAATGTAAAATTCTAAGGGAAAACCTGGATTGGTTATGGCTATTTATCTTCAATTTTGAGCACGAGAGCAATACCAGTGAATTAAATTGCCCAATATAAAATGCCCCATTAACATTTAAGGAAAAAAAAAACAACTAAAAATGTGGTAGAACACGTGCCTCTAGATTTTTATCGACTAATGATATTTCTAAGATTTTAGTTTTTATAAAAACTGCATACACGTTTTTCTTTCTCTTCAAATTGAAAGTGACTCTTTATCGTTAAACACATGTGCTACCAGTGCGAATGGTTAGTTATTGGCCTTTATTTTTTCCCGTGGAATTATGGAAAGATTTTCCTTTACACGCTGCAGGTGCTTTCCAGAACTTGTTGAGGTCTCTAGACTCCAAAATGTAAAAACAAAACAAAATTAAGAAATCCAAAAAGCTAAACAGTATCAGTTCTCAGCCCATTAATGCATATTGAGCACATGGACTGTGAGTATCCGGGATCACAGATAGGTGGATATTATAGGGACTCTGTCCAACCTAACCCGCAAAGAGTCCTACGGGAAGCCACCATGTAGTCAGACACTTAGAGGCACAGAATCACAGGAGCGTCAGTGACACAGGCAGCTTCCTCAGACTTGGGACCAGTAATCACCGAGGAATGGTTTGAAGAAATTTTCTAGGGCATTTGATTTTCTTTCTTTGCTGCAGGTTTTTTAAAAAAAATTCGTTAGTTAACATGGCGTGTAATATAAGTTCCAGGTGTAGAATTTAGTGATTCGTCACTTCCATACAACACCCAGTGCCCATCACAAGTGTCCTTAACATCCGTCACCCGTTGAGCCCATCCCCCGCCTCCCCTCCAGCCACCCTCAGTTTGTTCTCCGTAGCTAAGAGTCTGCTTTATGGTTTGTAGGGGATGTAATATTTGAACTGAAAGTTTAAGTATCCACAGGAATAAGCCATCTGAAAGGAATGGGAAAGAAGGTATATATATATATATATATATATATATATATATATATATATATATATAATATAAATATATATTATATATAAATATATATATATATAATATAAATATATATTATATATAAATATATATATAATATAAATATATATTATATATAAATATATAAACGAAACGAGAGTATTTAAGTATGCTGAGACCTGAGACAGCGTGACATTTCAGTAGAATCTCAAACATTTCAGCATTAATGATACAGAAGTCTCCAGGAGGAACAGGCTTGGGGCTAGAGCATTATCCAAACACCAAATGCCAAGGCTTGGTGGGCAGGAGAGTGCCTGAGGGTCATGCTGAAGAGGCTGGCCTGAACACAATGGAGACGTAGTCAAAGGCTTTAATCAGGTGAGATTTAGTCAGATGTATCATTTAGAAGGCTATCTAGTCATCAGAGTCAATCAATTCTTTCAGTTGCTCAAGGAAAACATATATGGAGTCCTGCCTTACTCTAAACTTTCTGTCACACTCCGAGTCCAGTCCAGCAAATCTTACGTTCAGAATGTGAGCAGTTCTCACTGTGACAACCACTTCCACGTGGTCTAAATCATAATCCCACCCAATGATCACGGCAGTTATACCCCAACTGGTCTCTCTCCTTCTCACTTGTTCTCTTCTAGTCTAATCTCCACAGGCCAGAATGATGATTTTAAAACCCATCAGACCATGCCATCACTTGGTTTAAAACCCTCCAAAGATTCCATTTCTCATAGAATATAAGTCAAAAGCTTAACAATTGCCTAAAGGGCCCCTCCTCTTCTCACTGCCTCTCTGGGTCAATCTTCTATCATGCCTCAGGGTCGCCCATTCAATCTGTTCTGGCCAACTAGTCTCCTTCCCTCACAGTCTTTGCATATGCTCTTGTTTCTTTCCTGAACATCCATTCCCACATCTGCAATTGACTTTCACTGTCACTCTATTTAATAGAGCCTTTACTCAGAGACATGATCGTCTTGGTAGGAACGGTTTTTACCACCCCATTTAAAATCGTAAATCGATGTCTTAAAGTTTAAAAAGTCAGGGAAAGGACTCCTTGTTTCAACTCCAACATGTGAAGAGTTTGGAAGTCTTCCTTTCTGTAGGAAATTTATTCCTACAGAAATTTTTCTTTAATCTTATTCTTTCTAAGAATATTCTAAGAAAAAGCTGAACAAATTGGGTAAAACTGGGACCTATCATAGAACCAAGGTTGCAGAGGAAGGGAAGGAAAAATTCTTTTCTGCCCTCAAGGTCTTCTAGCTGCACTAAAATTAAATTTACATGAAACAGATTAACAAGAGAGAAAAAAGAAAGTTTGCTTACATGTGCACAGAAGTCCAATATTGAGATTGAGACCCAAAGATATGACCAAGGCAGGCAGATTTTACATGTTTTAGACAAAGAGACAATAAATCTCTGAGGAATGATGGGACCAAAATAAATAAATTAATTAAATAAATAACTATGGGAACTTCTATTAGTACATAATTCTAAACAAAATTTGAGCTAGGCAGTAAATTAGTAAAAAGTAGCACAGGTTGTTTATATAGGCTTCTGGGCTCTAAATTTGCTATCTCTGGTGAGAAGGATGTCTTTTTACTTCACCATACAGGGAGAGTACCACTCACGTGGGAGATTTATTTCCTGCTTTCAGGAGGACCGAAGAGAGTCTGAGTGTCCTTGCATAAGCTGTCTCTCAAGTAACTTTTGTTTAAAATAATCAGTATACCAAAGTGGCCCATCTTGGAGCTGCCCGCTTTTGCCCCCTACATGGGGCGAACCACCTCATCGAATTTTTAAGAGAAAAAAAGATGTGTTTAGCTTAGATATTTCCCTAATAACAAAGACATGGACTCTTTAAAATGATACAAAATCGGGACGCTGGGGTGGCTCAGTGGGTTAAAGCCTCTGCCTTCAGCTCAGGTCATGATCTCAGGGTCCTGGGATCGAGCCCAGCATCGGGCTCACTGCTCAGCAGGGAACCTGCTTCCGCCTCTCTGCCTGCCTTTCTGTCCACTTGTGATCTCTCTCTCTCTATCAAATAAAGAAATAAAATCTTTTTAAAAAAATGATACAAAATCTCCTAGCTCTGATATTCACATTATTTTGGGAAATGATATTTGTTATACATTTATACAGTCATGTATTTGGGGATTCACTGTGTTTTGTTGGCTTTTTATAGTCTTTGTGTTAGTTTTCTACTGCTGCAGCATGAAATTACCAGTAAATATGGTGGTTTAAATCAACACAAATTTCTTATCATACACTTCTATAGATCAGAAGCCAAAATCAGCCTCACTGGGCTAAAATTTAGGGTGTTGGCAGGGGCTACCTTCCTTCTGAAGACTCAGGAACAATCAGTTCCTTGTCATTTTTAGTTTTCAGAGGCTGTCTACATTCCTTGGATCCTTATCCCACATCACATCACCTTTTCTACCTCTGTTTCCATCACTGCATAACCTCATCTCTGACTCCAATCCTCCTGACTCTTTCTTATAACAACTCTTGTGGTTACATTGGGCCACCTGAATGATTCAGGATAATCTCCCTGTTTTGGAGATCCTTAACTTAATCACAGCAGCAAAGTTCCTTTTGCCATACAAGGTAACATGTTCACAGTTTCCAGGATTAGGACGTGGACATTTTCGAGGGCCATTATTCATCCTGCCACAGTCTTCAGGTTTGTTTTGTTTTTGTCTTTGTTAGATTGTGGGTCTTCCTACTAAGAATTATATGTAAAAATCATAAAATAATTTACTACATTTACTAAAACTTGCATTGCCAAATAGGGATAATATTATCAACTTTATCAATGAAATAAAGTTACACAAATCAGCATTAATTTATTATAATACAGATTACAAAAATGGAAGTGACAACTATTTGAGTGATATGTAAAATTTAAACGTTCTTGATTCTTGGGATTACTTAACAAAAGTGTCCATGATTTTTGTTTGTCCTCACATACCTCACATTTGTTTTATGTACCTACCTATCTTTACTTTTTGTATATTACTATTTCATAATTTTAAATACGCTTGTCCATGCTCTGCAAGGAAGAGGTTTAAGAAGTCTTAGACTGTTAGACTGGAAAGGGAATAAGGGTTACAATCTTCTCTCTATGACCTTTTGTAATTTATAAGTCCAAATGGACTGAACAACACTGAATAATTAATTCATGCTGTGTTTAAGCCCCTATGCTTGCATGTTTTACACCCTAATTATTATGAATTCCTTCCTTGTGCAAATCTTTGATTCCCCAACCTAAATCAGGTTAATACAGACTCATATGCTCCAATTATGGTGATATCTTTCTCTTAACCTTGGCAGAAGGAGCATTATAGTAGGTCAAAAAGTATCTTTGAGTTTCATTGAGAAATTAACCCATAAGGGAATTGTGTTCATGGTTGTAGTGTTAATTAGTTTCACCATGAACATATTTTGTGGCTTATTTAACATTCAGATGCTCTCTGCATTTAAATAAAAATATATGCCCTAATATGCTAAAACCAGTCAAATGTGATTTTTATTTAATGGTTTTTTTTCCTTGTGAATCAAGTAATTAGCACGTTGTACATTTTGACTAATTAAGAAAAAATAACTGTCACCACACCCCAGTGAGCCATGCTGGTGGTGTTTCTCCAGTTATAAAGGTAGAGAACCTGAGGAGTAGCAAGAGGTTTTTCACTAGATATGGAAAAGAGAAGGAGATCAAGAAACTCCTAGAATTGAAACCTGAGATAACTAACCTCTGAAAATATATTCTGTCCCAAATCCATGGGCTATGATGAAAAGGAAAGAGCAGATGGTTTGAAGTAAGACAAACCAAGGCTTCTAGTCTGGTCAATACATTCTCTGTATATATTGTACATTCCTGTGTCAATATAATTACCAAGATGGTTGTGTCCTCTGGAAAGTTAAATGTTAGGTATGTGATCATCACACCCCCTAGTCTGATCTCACTTTAGAGGAAAATTAGACATGCCTTAGAATTGTATCATGAAAATACACATTTTCTACATGCTTGGAGTAGGTATGTATAGGCTGTCTTCCACTTCCACAGGAAAGTAGCTTTAAAAGTGAGATTTCAGAACGGAGAAAATGAATTTTCAAATAAGTATCGAAACCTTTACTGAGTGTTTTAAAACTCTCTTTCCAGAGCTTTGTATAAACTGCTCATAATTTAAAAGAATGTCTTCCTGAAAGTTTATAACAATTTCTGTTCTTGAATCTGGTGCAAAAAAATGAGATTTGGAAAAACATGTACAACTGAGTTTCTAGTAAGGTCTCATGGAATTTGGGCATAAGGAAGAGTACATCCTATATTTTTATATCCTATATTGTTTTACTCTATATATCTCCTGTAAAGGAAACACTGTTGAAATTATCAATTTTCAATAGCTTTAGATGACTAGTTTCAAGTTATACTGTCACTAGCTCGGATATGGGATTCAAATTACTCTGTTTTATTTTGAACGATAACTAAAAAATCTTTCTTTTATTATTCCACTAAGATACCAAGGAGATAAAAACTGCTGTAGTATTTGATTATAATGATTTTAATGAGTGACAGTAGTTATTGAACAAAATTATGCGTCATATTATAAATTAAAGCTAGTAAGGAACTTTTGGATAAAGTATTTGACTAAGATTTTATTTCCATAGTGCTACCAATTCAAAGGTTTTCACAAAAGTGCCAATTAAGAATCGCTTTAAAAAAAGCATTTCTTGGGGCGCCTGGGTGGCTCAGTGGGTTAAAGCCTCTGCCTTCGGCTCAGGACATGATCTCAGGGTCCTGGGATTGAGCCCCACATTGGGCTCTCTGCCTAGTAGGGAGCCTACTTCCCCCCTCTCTCTGCCTGCCTCTCTGCCTACTTGTGATCTCTCTCTCCATGTCAAATAAATAAATTAAATCTTTAAAAAAAAAAGTAAAAAAAGCATTTCTTGGACACCTAAATATAGACAAAAATATTTTAGTGTATTTAAACTAATACGATATTAGCACTTTTCAAGTGCGGAATCATATAAAACAAAAAGCTAAACCAAGTTTTAAAATATAAACTTATAAATAAAAAAGGAAACAATCACCTTGAATCATGACACTCATACTAATGACAATATTTTGACAGACTTCCTCAATACATTTTATACTGGGTAATCTGGATATTTATAAACAAATTCACAAAAATGACTGCATATTTATTTTATATGGAATATATATACTATTTCCAGTTTCTAGATTATAGATGATGCTCTATTGAATATCCTTGTGAATATAGGGGTTAATGCTTATGTGATTAACTCTTGGGTGCATTTCTAGAAGTAGGATTTCTGAGTGAAAGCAAGTGCACAATTTACCCTGTGATACACATTGACACACTGCCTTCCAGAGATTGTACAAATTAAATCGGTCAGCAGGTATGAGAATGCCTATTACTCTCATTAACGTATTAAGAAACATTTCACTCTTTTTCTATATAAGAGAAAGTTAATGACATTTCAATGTTGTTTGAATTTTCATGTATTTTGCTATTAGCAATCTTTTCATATGCTTTTATTTTTCTCTTCCTTTATGTACACTGATTATATTTAAACCTGGATTGTTTTACTGCTGTGAACTCTTTCACATTTGTTTCAAGAAAGGGCTTCATCCTTTCTTATTATACTTCTGAACTTTTGCCTGTATTATTTAAAAATAATTTTCCTATTTTTCTGATTGTCAACTACTTTTAAATATTAAATCTTTTTTTATTCAGATGTTCTGAATTTTATGTGGTCAAACTTGACAGCTCTTTATATTTCTTGATTTGAGGAACATGATTAGAAATAGAATTTATATTTCAAGGGTGTCAGAATACTCAACATTGCTTTCTTTTTCTACTTATGCAATTATCCCTTTGCTATAAAGATTTGATACAGCCATCACATATTTTGGTGAAAGGATCTGAGTAAAGCATTTTCTTTGCTTTCTTTCAAAAGTTCGGCCATTGTTTCAATAACATAATAAATATTCCACATTCATAGGGAAATAAATTGTTTTACATTTTGAAACACTGAGAGAGACCATTCGGTGGAAATGGTTGATTAATTCTTGAACTCTTTGTCTTCAGGTAGCACAGACGTGATCTTAATCTTATCAGCAAGAAAATGTTCATGGTAATTGCTCATATTTAAAGATAGGATGTAGAGTTTGAGGTGAAATTCTCTCTTTCTCAAACTAAGAATTTTTGAAAAAACAGAGTCAATATCACATCCAATGCCAGATGCTCTCTGTAGCAGCAACTTTTTCATGAGAATCTTCAATTCCATGCCTAATTTCCCATGGTTTCCATTAATCAGTTCACCAGGAATGTCAAACCTGTTTCCTTCTTTTTTCTGTTAAAGGTCTTTGCAACCTAAGACCTCAATGTTAGTTCTGTTTCTTTCTTCCTCTTGTCCCCCTCCTGTTTGTGGACTCTTATCCTGAATTTTCCCATCAATAGCCTAATGTGCCATCATATATAAATAAAGCAGGAAAACAAACAGCAAAATACTTGAAACCTCTGGGTGTCCACTTTCTCTGGTGACTCCACTCCTTTTCCACTGACCGTGAAAAAATAGAGCATGTTCCTGGGCCACATTGGCCAGCTGTACTACTAAGATCATATATATCCCAAATATTTCCTTTTCTTTCAGAAGGCACTCAATAGCAAATGGAGCCCCAAAAGAATGATATGACCCAACTATGGACAAAAATATCACAACATTTAAGCTCGCCTGCCTCTAAAACATTGCTGAAGGATCGTTTGGCCAATTTTCCAATTTAGCTGAGATTTGGGAAGATTTGAAATGATTCTTTTTTACAAGCTGAATCAGTTAAGATTTAAAACAGATAATAATGAGAACCTGTCACACCTAGAAAAGAGGTATACTTTAAAGTTCTTGTGATGATTCTAAAATGGCTGTGATGCCAAGTTATTTGGGAAATTAAAGCAATAGAGATATCTGAATAGATGGCCAAACATGCTGTACTATAGCACTCTTTGCTAAAAACAAAGAAAAATTATTAATGAAAAGCTAATCTCATTATTCTTTATTTTGTATAAGAAATTGTTATTTGGCAACTACTTACAGAATGTATTGTTTTAGTCGATGTAGATAAAAAGAAAAAAATGAAAAATAGAAACAAAAAATGTAAAAAATGATTAAAAATAATAAATAAATACAATTTTAAAAAATTTAAAAAATTAAATAAATTTGAAAAAAGATAAAACGGTGATTGGAACATGGACTCTGCTCTCAAGACCTCTCCCCTGTAATGCTTAAGGTAATCAAGAGATAAAATGCAAACCTCAGTGAGGAACTTTGTTAGGAGAGTGCTTAAAAATCATGTTAATGATAATCTATAGCAACAAGATCTACAAGTAGAAGGCAAACCGGGCTTAACTAGCTTAGCTGGTTACAGCCAAACAATGTATAGGAAAGGGGAAAATGGTATTATACAACTGACCGGTACTCAGCATTATGCCTTCAAATTTTAACTACCTTAAATTATTTTCTAGATTTTTTGGGGGGAGGGTGCCCGCAGGTGTCGGTCATGGTCTTCACTCATTCGGGTCCTCTGGTCTCAGGGTGCTAGTCCACTGGTATCGGCCTCCATGTGGAGTTTGCAACTCGCTTGAAAGTTGCACGGAACTAGGCTCTGCCCAAGCTGTGGGCTCCAGCGCTTGGCACAGGTGCCTGGATTTTTTTATATGAGTTTTGATCATACTTCTTTCTGCCAGACGGTTTACTTCCTTATTCTTCCCAGTTAACCATCTGATCAAGATTTCATGACCATAATACAAAATTTTGGTTGCATCAAAAGTTAGGAAACTATAACTGTAAGGATTCTTCATGATGATAGAGGTCAGAAGACTTTACATTTGGTGATTATTTTAAATCATTATCAGGTTTACTATTTTAAACTAAATCTAGTTTATTGGTTTATTATTTTAAATCAAATCTAGTAGCATATTCATTTGTGATTGATATTTCTTTTTTTTTTTTTTTTAAGATTTTATTTCTTTATTTGACAGAGAGAGAGATCGCAAGTAGGCCGAGAGGCAGGCAGAGAGAGAGGGGGAAGCAGGCTCCGTGCTGAGCAGAGAGCCCGATGTGGGGCTCGATCCCAGGACCCTGAGATCATGACCTGGGCCGACGGAAGAGGCTTTAACCCGCTGAGTCACCCAGGCGCCCCATGTGATTGATATTTCTGAAAGTCAACTCTCGTATGTTTCATGTGTAATAAGAGCCTTGGTAGTGAAAAATTCCATCTGAAAAATGGTAAAGTAGCATTCTCATGGCTCCTTGATTGCTTATTGCTTTTTATTCACGTGGTACTGAGTGAATGTCCTTACGCGGAAGAGCTTTTGTAGCTAAGAACCAACATATACAAAACCAGTCTGTCCATCTTGTCATTGATTAACATATAACTCTGAGTTGAACATTTTAAAATATGTGGCATTTCTTTGCTTCTGCCATTCAGTGCTAAGAGATTAAATATCCAAATAAGACAAAAATTGACTGACCAGCTTTCTTAGTCTTCTATTTTTCCAAGCTTGAATTTCCCATCCCTGAGCTCAAATCACAAGTGTAGCACTGAAAGAAATACTAGAGAGAAATTAATTAAATGGCTGTATTTCAATCACAAGATTTTTTTTTTCTGACATTATGAACTGAAAGAGTGTGGATCAAGCAGTTTGTAACTGACAGCCATGCCGTGAAATTGCAATGCAGCCTTGATAATTATCCTCTTCATTATTTTTTAATATATATCAAGATAAATATAGCATTTCTTTTCACTTTTAATGGCATGCAGTATAATAGGAAGAGGAGAAGAGGCGTGTTTGTCTTACAGTGTTATAGTTAAATGCAGTAACAAAGGAAAGGGTATGACATTAATGACGCACAAGCATCAGTGCTGTAATCGACATAGATTATACAATCATTCTGTACTAACTACATGAATCTACAGAGTTAAAATAAAACAAGATGCATTTGCTTCACAAAGCTGTAACTGCTGACAGCAACTATCTTTAAGAACAAAAATATAATGCAATTGGGGTGCACAAAATGGTTTGCTTCTTGTTGCAGCTCTACCAATTGTCAAGTAGTTGGGGTTCAGACAAATGCAAAATGTAACTAATATATTATTGTTTGAAAATAAACTTCACAATTACAGAGTCATGGAGTTTTGGATTAGTCCAGCTCCTTAATGTATTAGCTTCATTAGATTTCCAATTCCCCTAAGTTGATTTAAGTTAAATTTAACATATGGTATGAATTTCCTCTTACTATTAATGGCAATTACCTTTTCAGGATGAATTTCTCGCTGCCTTTTGTTTCTCTTAAGGAGTAAACACTGAAAATTTGGAGACAGAATTACCGAAGGCATATCTGAAATCTCAGCATAGCTTCTGCTTGAATTCTCCTCACTTGTCTTTTAAGGCAACATGTGGGAAATAAAATAGCCACAGAATGTGTGATAGACACCATTTCTTTTGAACTTGAATCAGATTTAATGATTCAGAGGCTGACTGGATTGAATGTAAATGTTGAGTTATAACTCATTTCCCGATGACAAGATAGCAGTTTTTCATCCATATCACCAGTCTGTGTTGGGTAATTTCCTAGATGCCTGGGACATAATAAATGAAAAGGATAAATGATTTTCTGCACATGACTCAATTGTTTGGGAAGAGGCAAAAATTCAAGGAAGCTTTCTGCACTGTTTCTCTGACAGGAGATTTTGAGCCCTGTGGATGAGAAAAGCAGGTGGAGAATTATCTCCTCATCTGCTTTGTACGCACGCATTTGGAAGCAAAGCCCCTTTTCTAACTTCACTTAATCATTACAGGGTAAGGGGGTCCACACTGTGAGACCCGAGGAACAGAGAAATTCCAAGATTAACAGCAATGTTCCCTTCTGAGAAAGCAGCAAGGTGTACTCCGAGAAAACAGCCCAAATTTGGAGGGCTGAGTTCAACAGAGAGCCCACAGGTACACTTCTCTGGTGGCGCTTTGGACTTTGCTGGTCCACTGCTGAGGGAGCGGAGGCACGAACTACCAGTCACATGGGTGAGAAAGTCAGGGAGCATTCAACAAATCCCCAGGGGGCTTTCTCCAGATGGGATGAGTAGAATGCGTCAGGGGATAAAGTACAAAGCCATGTCCCTGGAGCAGAGGCTGGACCAAAAAGAAAACCACAGGAGATAAATGATTGGCGGTACCACAACGTTGTCAAATCCAGAACAGGAATGGCAGATGGGCTGTCTCCCTGTTGGGCCAGCCGAGCCTCCTCCCCCATTCAACTATAGATCACTGGCCTGGTGATGGACACTCAAGTTTGCCCACCCTGGTGGTTAAGATAGGAGAGCTATCTAACATTTGTATTTTTCAATGAAGAGTTACAAGGTAAATCCATTCAAGTGGAGCTTTCTTAAATATCAAGCACGGGTAGAATGTTCCTTATTCGAGGACATACAAAGAGAAACAAATGTATGCATGGAAGTGATTATGTAACATAAAATTGAAATAGACCATCACTTTAGAAGCCAAAATGGGAATGTTTATTAAGAAAATATTATGGGAAACAGAAGTAGTTTTAGAAAGGTATGCTGCTTTCTTAATCAAAATATGTCTCGGGAGGGGGAGGACAAGAGATGAAAGGAGTTTTAATATAGCCAAATGATACGAAAGACTTCCGGCTGTGGTAAAGAAAGAATGAAAAGTGAGTAATACTGTATTATCACAATATGAGATCTGTATTCAAAGCGGGAAAGAGCAGAACTGGTATTTCACAGAACTAAATCTTGATTTGGAAGGTAAATTTAAGAACTTTTCTAGAATGCACAGGAAGGAGAAAAGACAAAAAACACTGACAGGGCACACAGTGGTTTAAAACAGAGCTTGGTAGCAAGATACAGATAGTTGGAATTCCTAATAAATAAATCTGGACAAATAGAAACAGAAATTCAGCTCTAAATTAAAGAAACTTTTCATGAGATTAAAGCAAACAAACAATACTGGATGTATAGATTAATTGTCTTGCTGACTACCATACAGAATTAATGAACGGAGTCTAGAAATACGCTGGTCAAACAGTTAAATTTTATCAGTAAATAGGCTTGCATAACAAACAAGGGAAAATACAGAGGAATGAATTATATCTTCTCTTTAAAATGACCCACTGTTCCCCTTTGGTTGCCTTTCCCTACCCTTCTTCCTTCTCTGGCTTTGCCTCCTCCTTTTCTCTGTTTTCCTCAACTATCCTGCAGTTTGTGGACAATAAGGCATGACTTGATACCACAGTCCCTCTGTCTGGAATAGTCTTCTCCCAAATAACATATGATAAATTTCTCACTGCCTTCAAGAATTAGCTCAAATCTCACCACACCCAAGGGGCTTACCCTGATACCATATTACATACTGCAACGCTGTCCTCTCCCTGACCTCCAACCAACTCCATACCTTGTTATTCCTCTTCCCCTTCTTTTTAAACTATGACACTTACCACCTTTTATGTAATATATAATGTTGCATTGATTGTCTTTTGTTTACTGTTTATCAAAACTAGAATGTGGACTCAACACTGGCTCAGATCATAGCTGTTTCCTTCACTGATATCAATACTTAGAACACTGCCAGTCACATAGTAGGTACTCAGAAGTATTTATGTGTGACGCAAATGAATGAACAACATAACGTATAACATAACCAATATAACATACAATAATCATGTTATATTAAGGACTTACTAGGAGAGAAATTTCCCTGAGGCAGCACATCTGACCTGTTCTCCCGCTTCTGTCCCTTGGAGCCTACAAGGGCAGACCCTCACACCAGATTGCTATTTCTCCCCGGAGAATGTGGGTGAAACCCAGGGTTACCCCTCCCCCTAAACTCACCCTTCTCCCACCCAGGATCTTAGCTCCTGCAGAAAAACAAACCTTTGGTCTCTGAGCATCCGAGTCCCTTGAGCTCTCACCTGTCCCACTGACACCCTGCCCTCTAGCTTGCATTTAAGTCCCCAGACTGCCACTTCAGGTGATCTCGTTCCCACGTTCCCCTTGGTGTTACATTAGGCATTTGGCAAGGAAAAGTCACTCGGGGAAAGACAGACAAAGAAAAATAAATAAAGTTTCACTGACCTCAGATGACCTGAAGGTTTTTGCAAGGAAAAAAATAAAATAGAGGTGGTCAGGAAGTCCTTTTCTGTGATGGAGCATGAGAGCAGACCACACAGAGGGCTGGACGAAGGCATCAGGAATAGAGCCTGCGGGCGCTTGGATGCACAAGGGGCTTGCCCTGCTTGAGGTGAAGAGAGGAGGCCGCTGTGACTGGGATGCAGTGAAGGGGAAAAAGACTATCCCATGATGAGGTCAGAGAAGACCGGGCATGGCTTGGGTGACTAAGACCATCAGACCAAAAGAGATCCCTTGGGCAGAGTCTGGAAAAAAAAAAAGATCCAAAGACAGATATTGGGGTGTTCCAGATCTTAGAATGGGAGGGGCACAAACAAGCAAAAATAATGGATAAGGAACACTGGTTACAGAGGAAGAAACCCAAGACTGTCTGAGAACAAAGAGCAATGGAGGAGACGATTCAGGAGGGAGTGACCAACTATGCCAAAGACTGCTGGAACAACAAGAGTAGAACAGGAAAGAGTTCCTTGCATAAGGTGACATAATAATAATGACAGCACGAATGTACAGAATGATTTCCATGGTTCCAGTGCACTTCTAATGCTTTTATATATCTTAATTCCATTCATCTAAACCTGACAACAGGCCTAGGAGACAGATATGCTCTTATTATCCCTTTCTTAAAAATGCCAAAACAAAGGCAAAGAGAATTAGCTTCTTCAAGGTGACACAGCTCGTTAGTGGAGGGGCCTGGGTTGGAACCCAGGCAGTCTGCCTTCACATTTTATGTTCTTACTCTTCTACTATGAACATATCTGCTGGCTTTTTAGAACCCTGATACTTAGCAAAAGTGTTCAAAGATCTACGCTAAAATATGAGTAATTATTATCTGGCATTCTTCAGTTTTAAGTGTTTCTTATTCATATCTGTCTTATTTGAATTATCTATTTTTGTAGGGACAATTCTTAACATTTTTTTAAAAGGAAAGTCTGTGGGGCGCCTGGGTGGCTCAGTCGTTGAGCATCTGCCTTCGGCCCAGGTCAGATCCCAGGGGCCTGGGATCGAGCCCCGCATCGGGCTCTCTGCTCTGCAGGAAGCCTGCTTCTCCCGCTACCATTCCCTCTGCTTGTGTTCTCTCTCTCGCTGTGTTTCTCTCTGTCAAATAAATAAAATCTTAAAAAAAAAAAAAAAAGGAAAGCCTGCTAATTAATTTTAAGAAGGCTGACCTAAAATTCGGCAGGATAAAGGTAGCATTCCTGGCTGCGTTATTTATCTACTATTAAATAAAAAAATATATATCTCTAACTTAGGGGCTTTAAGGGACAGCTATTTATTATCTCACTGTTTCTGCAGGTCTGGCTATCACGAGCAGCTTAGCTGAGTGGGTCCAGATCAGAATTTGTCATGAAGTCACAGTCAGGAGGGCATCTGGGGTTGTGCTCATCTGACCGACAGCCACTGTACCCCATTTCCAGACAGCTCACTCCCATGGCTATGGGCAGGTGGCCTCGGCACTTCCCCACAAGGGCTCCACAGAGGGCTGCTTGAGTATCTTCCCACTATGGCCACTGGCTTCTCCAAAGCAAGTGATCCAAAAAATTAGAGCAAGAGGGACATTGCAATGCCTCTTAGAACCTGCTGTCAGAAGTTATATATGGTTGCCTCCCCCACATTTTATTCATTGGAAGAGAGTAATCAAGTCTGCCCACTGAAAAATTAGACCCCATCCCAAAAGGGAAGAGTGTCAAAGAATTGACGAACATTTACAAGCCACCATAATATCAAAAGAAGAACAAGAATAAGAACAAGAAGGTGGAGAAAAAGAGGAAGAGGAGGCAAAGGCAAAGAAGAAAGGAACAAAATGGGAAAGGAAGAAAGGAAGGAAAAAGGAAAAAAAAAGAGAACCTGTGACTTTTCTGTTTAGAATATGAGACTACTCTATTCCATTCATTCACTGTTGTATAATTTTATAAGTTCAAATCTTCAAAATGGATTCACTGAGAAAAGGATATGTGTGTAATGAAATGATTAAAGTGGCTACTCGAGACCGTATTCTGTCCCTATGAAAAGTCTTTCACGTGCATCACTGGACAACACAGAGATCTGATGCAATCTATTCAGCGGTATACTAAATACCTGTGGCTACTGGGTAGCCCTTTACCTCTCTTGGAGCCACAGTTTTCTTTTCTGTAACATCTTGAGACTAAATAGATTTTGAGTTTCTATTCAGTTCTGAGATTTTTGATTCTGTAGTAAATTTCAAGCCAGATCAGCCAGCTTTCAGTAGTCATGAATGCAATTTTGACACTACTCTTATGCAAGTGAAAATGACATTTTATGTCAACTAAAAATGCAAGTAAATAGAATCTCAAGGATTGTGCCGTGGACTATACAATGCTTTAATGATATGATCATAACGTGTGACCACATGTACGGACTTCAAAAGGGGACAATAAAAGACAACGCTGTCTCAAGAAGACACCATTTTATTTGTCGGTAAATGCTTTCATAGAACCTGCACAAAAGTTTTACAGAAAAGCCATATATTGTGGCAGAACAATGGATGGTTGTAATAGGTTATTTTAAATTTGTGGTCTGATCGAATCTTCACTTTAAAACATTTTCTTCACCCTGTACCTTTGGTGGTTGAAATTAATTTGATTGACTTCATTAATTTGATTTACTGCTGGTTTACTTGATCTATACAAATGCCTCCACTCTTGCAATTTGTCGGTGACATACGTAAACTGTTAAGGCATCAGGTTCTGTCACTTCGTATTATTTTGCTGTCTTATAGGAATGGCCTCTTTCCCTTTTCCTCTGACACAATCTGTTGCTAGAGGTCATTTCAATCTGTTCCGTTTCTGAACAAAGTCTCTAAGATTGGTTTTGAGATTTTGAATTTCTATGTTTGCTCCCCACATGAGTGACATCAAGCATTTCCCCATGTAGCTATGTCATATCTTACAGACAAAGGAGAAAGAAGAGAAAAAAGAGGGGGAAGGGAGAGAGGGAGACCTTCCCTTGAGCACTGTCATTCTGAATTGAAATTGTGCCAATTTATTAACACAGTCAGCAACAAGCTTCTTAATTAAGTTACCAATACTGTCACCAATAGTCTTCACTTCAAAGTAAGCATCCCTTTCTCTCTTTCTCCCCAAGGTTTGCATTTTCTTCGGTGAGGCATCGCAGCCCTACTGCTTCTATGAGGTTAAAGAGCTGAAGGCTCACCAAATAGACTTTACGGTTTTGTGCTACAGAATCAACTATTAGCAACTATTTTATAGAAAATGGCATCCCTGCAGTGACTCCTTTTTTCTGCAGTTATAATGTTTCAGTCAAGTATAAGCCAATGTTCCTGACATTTGCAATCATTATTCTTCCCCTGATCTTGTTTGGAGTGACAGGTTGCTTTGGTTTTTCATCATCTTTTCTTAGTGGAATCAAACCTCCCACCCTGTTTTCACATGGACACTGTTTTGAGGCAGGCTGAAGTGGCTGGTGGGTTATCACTTAAAGCATTACTCTAATTTTGTTTCTGGCCCTGTCTCCTCATGCCTGACCTGGCACAGGACATCTTCAAGGTCTTCCCAAGAGGGGCCATTAGAAACACAGAATGAGAAAGAAATCTAAAGTCCATTGATTAAAGGATAGACCAAAGTTCTGCCATTCTGTCTTCGATGCCTACTTTGATGCAAACTAATTTATGCGTATTTTTATCCCCAGGCTCTAACCCTGACAATTCCGAGAAGATCATTACTATATCTCCATTAACAAATAGAGTGTCTTGGGCACGTGGTAGTTTCTTTCAGGCTAAGAGAGATACAGATTTTGAGCCATGGATCTGGAGAAGCAGAAAAGCTGAGGTATCCATGCTTGGAGTGTATCCAAGGACAAGAGAGACGCTGTTAGAGCAAACAGGCTACCCAGAGCATGTCTGTGGTTTCTCGGTGAGTCTGCACACTGATGCTATGGTCGCTCTCTTCATATTGGCAAAGAGAGGACATAGGGATTATGTAAAAAGCTTTTTTACGTTGTATGTTTTTTGGTTTCCTGGAATATATCCCTTGAGAAATGTGGGGATAGAAAGGCAGCCCATTTTCAAATGGAGGACACAAAAGTTGGGTGTTGATTATTGGCCACAGTGTGAGCGATGGATAATTTATTTATTCTGCTTTTCGTTGTGTCTTGTGAAGTGATTCAAACTCAGTATCTGAATCGATAATTGCCTGGGTGTTAATGATGTTGCACAGGAAGGGTTATGCTGCTACTCAAGCTAAAGTGCTATTTTAAGTTTGGGCCCCAATTAAGAAAGGCTCTTCTTGTTAATGTGGCTGATAACCTCCCTCACATTGTCAAAGTACATTAATATTCACTGAATATATTTTGTATGTGTTCATACAGTAAATGTGTATATATACAAAGAGAGAAAGAGAGAGAGAGAAGCTAAAAATGGTATATTACAGTTCATTTTTTTTTTTGCAGGAAGACCTGTTTTTTTCTTGACAAATCCTTTTGTCCTCACGAGGTTTGAATAAGGATAATCGCTCAAGTATATTAGATATGCATACCTAGACCTGCTGAGTCCACCAAAAGTCATAAAACTTTTCAAGTTATCTTCTCCTTGTCTCTAGTTTTCTACTCTATCTCTGCTGTCATGAGACAAATATGTCTCATATGCTCGAGAAAATAGAAGCAATGAAAGATGAACTTGCTCATCTTCCTACTAAAGGAATTCCAGCTGAAATATTAGCATCTGAGTCTTCCCTTGACTTTCCCTCTTATTACTCTGGATGGGTAGTCTTTGCCTGCTCAGATCAAAATCCAGTTTCTCTACATGACTTTGAGACCATACTCTCTTGCCCCCTTGGGGACTTTGTTTCCAAACAATTGTTTCCAAACAATTTCAAAATTCAGCTCATCAAACTTCATTTATGTTAATTGATGTGGTGATAGTATATTCTATGTATGTGTTTATAAATGACTGAATATATGTACACACATATATATGCATTTATATGTACATATGTATATAAGTATACACACACACAAAATTGAACTTGAAGTAATCTTGCAATGAACTTAATTGGGTAATCCCTAGCAGCCACTCTGTTAACTGGACAAGTACTTTAACTGGTTTTTCACAAGTATTTTAAACATTAAATTGCCATTTTTCAGATAGTTGGTTTAGGGTTAACTGTATGTTCATGGGACCAATCTAACATCTGCTTTCTTGGTTGGTATCTGATTAAGTATTCTCAGAATTGGAGATCTTTAGTGTCCTTGTGGAAACTTAATTTTTGGCCTTTTTGTCAATATGTCAAGGTTAGGGTTTTCGTTTTCTTCAAACAAAGCACTGAAGAGTCAAAGATACTGAGCAGTTAAGTGAATGGATTTTATGTAAGTTATACAGTCTTAATTCTGTATTTATAAACAGTGATAGGTAGGTCTTTTACATATAATATCTCGTGAATTAAAGGAGCAGGGGGATTTAGAGATAATTTTTTTATGATCAGTTAATTTACCATGAAAAATTGCCATAAATGAAAATGTATATTATCATTTCTGTTCAAATATTCAGCTGTAAACCTCTTGCTAATACTTATTTTCTATCACTTTTATATGAAATGACAATGCTAAAATGAAAAGAACCTTCAAAAAGTAACATAGTAACATATATGTGTGTATATATAATATCTATATAAACAGGAAAAATACGTAAATATCCCATGCTTTATTAATAGTTTGTATTTCAAAGGTCTAGTTAAAAGTCAGTCACTTGGAAAATAAAATGTATTTTCCCACAGATCCATGTATTTAGCACAGTGGTTCGGTTTGCAGATCACTTTAAAAACTCAGTTCTACTTATAATGCAGCTGAATGAAAGTATTGAGTCCAAATTCTAATTACTGATATGAGTGGAACACATGTGTAGAAGGAATAATATAATATTGATGACTATTTAAAATAATAATCATTATTACTATACTAATTAATTGTCATTTTACATTGCCTTTACCTTGTACAGGCACAACAGATGAAGAAAGATTTTCACTAGAACACTACTATTCCCTTTTATGAACATTTCTCCCACCTTCTCTTATTGTTTTTCTCTCAAATTCTCAAGTAGTGAGTACCTTTTTCCTAATTTGTCTGCTTCCAGGGTTTAAGAACAGAAAAATGAAACAAGATGGGACGAGGGAGGGAGACAAACCGTAAAAGACTCTTAATCTCATGAAACAGAGGGTTGCTGGCGGGTGGGGGGATAGAGTGGCTGGGTGATGGACATTGGGGAGGGTATGTGCTATGCTGAGTGCTGTGAATTGTGTAACACTGATGAGTCACAGACCTGTACCCTTGAAACAAATAATACATTATATGTATATGTATAAAAAAAAAGAACATCTATGTTGAAACTCATATGGGAGACCTTAGCTGGGGAGATAGTAGTATAATGGTGAGAGGGAGTCAAATCTATTAAATTTTGCTTTTATAGTCCTATTTTTGGTGGCATACTCAGAAAGCCATCCCCAGTCCAAGTTTATGTCTTAACCTATATTTTGTCATAGTGCTTTTATGAGCTCATTTTTAAGTTCATATTTTTAATTCATCAGGAATTAACTTTATTGTATAAGCTGTAATAAGCTGCATCAATACCATTTATTAAAAATTTTATTACTTTTCTAACTGACCTGGGATACTTCCTTTATCATGTATTTAATATATGTCCTTGGGCATGTTTCTGACTTTTACATCTTGTTACATTGATGTTTATGTCAGTGTCATACTGTTTTAAGTAGTATATCTTTTTTTTTAAGACTTTATTTATTTATGACAGAGAGAGATCACAAGTAGGCAGAGAGGCAGGCAGAGAGAGAGGAGGAAGCAGGTTCCCCGCTGAGCAGAGAGCCCGATGCGGGGCTAGATCCCAGGACCCTGAGATCATGACCTGAGCTGAAGGCAGAGGCTTTAACCCACTGAGCCACCCAGGCACCCCTTAAGTAGTATATCTTTAGAATGTGAGTTAATATACTCTACAATCAGCTTTCTCATTATTTTTTCAATAATGTTTTTGCAATTCTTGTATTTTCTGCTATTGTGCTCCAAATTAACTTAAGAACTGTTTTTGCAAAATTCTGAAGAAAAATCCCTTTGGCTTATTGAAACTTATACAAACTTATAGATTAACTCTGGGAAAATGCATCTCTTTATGTTATTAAATCCTTTAATCCAGGACAATAATAAGACTACATATGATTGAGTCTTCATTTACTATCTTTTTCTTTAAAGTCTTCAATTACTATCTTAGTAAAGCTTTCAGTTTTCTATATTTAGGTTAGTACTGCAGTGAATTAATTTTCTCTCTATGTATCATAATTTTCTTTGTTATTTTTTTCCTTTCTCTGACAGGTTCTAAATCTAAATTGTCACTGAGCTATTGATTCTTGATTACTTTTGTGACTCTTTTACTTATATTATTTTTCGTAATATTTCAACTGATTCAGGTGGTTATCTTGGACCTTCCGAGTACAAAGCATATGATATAGAAGTAGTTCTGTTTTTATTATCTTCCCTTGAAATAATTATACCTACATTGTGGCCATATTTTATAGCAATTAAGTAAATGTTTGTAAGTGTTGAATAATAGAAGTGACTCCAGAATTTCACAATTAAATATTTATATTATCTGTTGTCTTAAGATAGTCTTTATTATGTGAAAGAAATATTTTTGGTTTTTGGTTTTCCAATAATTCTGAAAAGAAATAAAGAAAACTTTATCACCTTCATTTACAAAGATCACTTTTTTCTTTCAACTCTTGGAACTCTTATCCCAATGTCTTGGAATAAAACTTTCTTGGTTATGCTATGCATATATTGCTCAGTTTAATTTGCTAACAGCTTATAGCAGGATTTGTAACCTTAAGCATAAGTGTGACTGATTTATGTTCTTTGTGTTTGTATGATATCTTGTTTAGTTTTTGGCAAAAGGAATTTAAAGGTACTACTAAGTTTCAGGAAAATTTCCACCTTTCCCTGTGATCTGGAACAATTTAAATAGCCTTAAGAATTATCAGAATATTGGGGCGCCTGGGTGGCTCAGTCGTTAAGCGGCTGCCTTCGGCTCAGGTCATGATCCCAGAGTCCTGGGATCGAGCCCCACATCGGGCTCCTTGCTCAGCAGGAAGCCTACTTCTCCCGCTACCATTTCCTCTGCTTGTGTTCCCTCTCTCGCTGTGTTTCTCTCTGTCAAATAAATAAAATCTTTAAAAAAAAAAAAGAATGATCAGAATATTAAAGTTTGACATGACTACTCATATATACATACTGATCTTAATATGTTTCTAATTTAATAGGTATTCAAATTATGTTTAAAGTCATAATATTATTTTACAAAACTTGGAAACTATTTCCAAGAGAACTAACTAGCAGTATAACGTAAAGAACTTCAGATTGAAAGCCATGCAACTTGAGTCTTTGTCCAAGTTCTGCCTCTATCTATGTGATTTGGGCCAACTTTCTTTGCTGCTCTGGACTTGAAAATGTTATTTGAAATTTAAGATAGAAATTGATGACATCTAAAGTGGTTTTTTAAAAATTTTTTTTAGTGTCTTACTATATGTTATTATTTGTAGTCCACTTCCAATTTCACAAAACTACATTGTGAAGCTTGGAAAAAAATATCTGGGATATTGAGGCACGAATCCATAGTGGCCTAAGACACATACGTTATGCTGGATACTACTGAAATGTCTCTCAGTACAGATGGTTAAATGAAAATACACAGTATTCACTGCAAGAAGGTGAACATGCCCTAAGGTCTACCCTGCAAAAAAAACCACTGAGCAGTTTTGTGCCCCTTCCAGCTGACCTTTCTTAATCCAGCCCTTATTTCACTCTTTTATGGTTGCATCTTAATTCACCATAGTTGATGGTGAAGTTAAAAAGATGCTTTGTGAGTCTCATTTTATTCTTATACATTTATAATAGTATCTACAGAATGTGAGCTCTTAATTCACATTTTATCCATCACTTATTTTATCTCCACAGATGTATGAGCAATTGTTGTTTTAAGACTCTGTTCAGCCCACAGATATCTCCACAGCTGTTCTCGATTCCAAAGGGGAGTTTTTTTCCCTTAGAAGCAGCCATGTAAGGTTTTTTTGTTGTTTTGTGGTTTTATTTTTATTTTTATTTAAAGCATTGTAAAGATTTTTACCTCCTTTAGGAGAAAAAAAAATTATCTTACCTAATAGATGGCCTTAAGAATGGCATCAAGAAAGATCTGAAAATAAATCTCAGTCTATATTTCTGCTCATTCTTTGAATCCTGCTAAAGTTTTCCGTATTGGGGAGGCCCAAGAACTATAATCATCCAGGAGTTGATCTCCTGCCTCCTACTCCTACGACGGAGTTGATACGGCAAGACAAGGTAACGATTGTCACAAGTCATTCAGAGCAAAAAGAAAAAAAATCAATTAAATAAATGTCTGGTTTAAGTGAAATTGCCAACTTGAGACTAGCCTGAGGCTTAGGGGAAGCAGATGATTCCCCATACTGTCTATGATATCTGCATCCACTAGGTCTATGAACTTCTTGATTTTCTTTGTGTGGTAGACATGACCACACAATTCAATGGAGTGAAACTGAGTCATGCCAATTAGGCTTTTGTCTGCATTACTCTAGAAACCTCTAAATAATTATATTTGTATAAAGGAGAAGGCTTTTCTTTCAAATGTCACTTACATATTTAGCATCACTGAGTATTCAAACCATGAGTGGCCTTACAGAGAGCTAAGGGAATCTCTTCCTCATTTTATAGATGGCACAGTGACGATCAGGACCCTGACATGACTTACACGAACTATGGAACTGGTTTGATGCTCAAGAAGAACTAGATGCCCAGTATCCTGACAAATAGGTCACCAGTACCACCTCTATTGCCCCTCATTGGCTTCAGCACATCAGAGATTAAAACTGCAAAAGATCTCTGATGGTAGCTCTTTAAAAGAAGGAGGATTCACTGTTACCTTCTTTACTTTTTTTGGTGTGTGTGCATGGCTTCGGTCAAAAGACTTGTGTAGAACAAGCACTTATACAATAAAATAGTCTACTTCTTTGTGGGAATTAATGTGGTAGTGAAGGTCTCTATAATTCAAAATCATGGGTCCAAGGCATTTAAGAAAATCTATGATAAAACTTATAAACCAGTGCTTTTAAGAGTGGCTACTTTAAATATTTCAGTCCATTGGGATAAAAGTAAAACAAACCATGCAAATTCCACTTCCACAAAGAGCTTATGTCTCCATGTCTAAAGGTGGTATTTATATTTCATGCCGAGAGGCACTGTTGAAATACTGGGGATAGGTTAGAGATATACTCTTATTTATTATCATAATAATAAATAATAGATGCATATATTTATACGTGCAGAAGTTCTCGATTTGGACATTCTAGTATTGTCAGTTATCTCATGTATATTGCCAAGAAATCATGCATCTGACTTACCCATGGTTCATTCAGGAGCTATTATTTCTGACATTCAAACTACAAATTTGTTGGAAGACTTTGACCTTGTGTAGCACAATTTAAAGTATTCAATAATGTAAATAGTGCTGTAGTCTTATCACACACGGAGAAAGTTGTTTATGTTACTTTCGTTTCTTGTTTGGTGTTGCTGCTGACATACTGTCATTTCATTTGGTTGAGTTTCCTCATCTGAAATGACTTTGTTATAAAGACTTGTGCATTTTGATTAGCAATTTAGTATAGTTGATTTTAAGATGTAGAGTTCCACAGAGTGAATATATAATCTGATAAACTGATCTTGCCTAAGAATGATATATGTTGTGCTGAGAAAAATAAACCGATGTAATGATTTCGTATTCCCAATTAGACATCAGAATTAGATGGTATCCTTCACAAGGTAGCATGAAACAATTTTCGATAGCTATTACCTGGCATGCTCTTTCACCAAGATTATTATTGGAGCAGTTTTGTTAAGAAGCCTTTGTGTAACCGACCATATGCTGAAAACTATTTGTTGATTTAAAGTATAAGGGCTGAGTTTTCAAAGAGGAGATTTTGGTGTGCATAAAGTTACACATGCAATTGCATTTTTTCACAATTACCTAGTCATGCTACAGACAGAATTCATTCGCTTTTTTTTTTTTGAAAGATTTGCTTTGCTTGCAAAGATTTAGTTCAGTGACATATTTTTCTTCTTTTCTTTTTTCCCCAACAAACAAATGAAGTTTGTGACTGTATTTCCTTACATCACATTTTATAAAATGCTGGACCTAGAAATATCTTCCCTGTTCACTTTACCCTTGAAAAGTGTCTCATTTCCATCAAATATTCTTCTCTTTAGTTGAATAATCAACTTTAGAATGCTTTGTAAAATTACTTAGAAAAAAAATCAATTGGTAGTCTCTGTACATATTAGATAAATTACACTTAAAATAGCAAGTATATGTAGTATGTAGTTCCTAGATGCAGAGAGTACAAATATATTAAAAGAAGACTACTGCTTAAAATAAGAGAAAAGCTATAGTAACAACCACAAGTTTTATCCAATACTGCCTTCTCATATATAAGTGGGAAGAAAATGAGATAATACATGTGCTGATTTTGTGAAGTTGCAATGTTACAAATTAGGGTATCCCATTGTTCTTTGGTCTTGTCTACTATAGGTTCATTAAAAGTTACAAACATTTGAGCATTTCCATGTCATTCTTCTTCTTCTTCTCCTTCTTCCCCTTCTCCTTCTTCTTCTTCTTTTTTTAATGACAAATGCCCCCTCTGCCAACAACAACAACAAAAATGTGTAACTTGGATACCAGGTCCTTTTAATGAAGCTTTTGAGTCTTACAAAATATGATTAATCTGATTAGTGATTCAGCCTCCTTTTATGCTTACATTATCTAACACAAAGAGCCCCCCTACAGGTTAAAGTTTAAATGTGGATTACCAGATAAAGCTAGTCCTGACGAGGTTTCTATGGTGCAAGGAAAAATTGGATTTGCTTTTCACCTCATCTCAGGCTCTGTCATCGTGGTTTTTGCCCTATTCCCTTGTTCACAGCAAGGATATTAATTTTGTAGTAAAATCTTTAAGCAATTATGCAGATAGCTGTGAAAAAGCAACATACACACACAATAAGAGAAGCTTAACTGAAAAATGGACCCCAGATATTCATTAAAAACAGATGGCTACATTGCCAACAGCATAACTTTGGATGTTTGGGCTAAGCTGGTATTAATCTGCCGCAAGATGAAGAGAAGATGAAACTGCTGGTGTACAAACTGTGTATTGCTTCTACTTTTTGCTTACAAAGGAATACAATGATGATTTATGGCTGTCTTTTTGATAAATGTCCAAAAATGAATTCCTTACTCAAAAGTGAAATAGCATTGTAATCCTCCTGGCTATCACTGAACGTTGATGCTTGTTTTCAAGACACGGATAAAAGATAAAGAATCACATAGATGAAATAGATCGAAGTTGATATTAAGTAACTTTGTTTTTAATCCTATTGAAAATGGGAAATCTTTTGATTAGTAACATTTCAAAGCCAATATGAAGTGCAATTTTGCATTTATATAATGAAGTAGTTACATTTCTGGCCATTTATTTGGGTTATTTGCTAAGTGGAAATTGTAACATTTTTCGGCTTAGACAAAGGTAAGGTAAACAAATCAGGTAAAGTAAGGCAGAAAAATATTTGCCCAGTTCTTCCAGGTAAAAGCATAGATGACAGAAGGGCCCTCTATGTAACTGAGGCAATTGTCATGATGATAAATGCAAAAGTATTTATGTATTCATTTACATCATTTTGAAAGCAAATTTAGGGGAAGTGTGTTATACCTAAGACTATATGTTGTAAGTGGTGGAACGGTTCTAACGAATTTCAATCAACTTTTGTTTTGTAGGAGAGATCCATCCAACTAGACAAAACGCTTTCAGAACAGAATGGCTCTGATATTCTATGGGCTGAGCCACACCCAGTCATACCATCATGGAGACAGACAGCCTTAGTGACTGTTGGATCTAGGAACTACTTGAAACATCTTGGCATTATTCTACCGCTTCATCTGTATATGAAGGCTGACCCGGGAATGAGTGTTTGAAAGGTGCTTGTTACAACTAAAGAGTTTGGGCTTTCCCCCCATTGAGTGTTAACCATTATTCTTTCTTATATGAACAGTACATATTTACTGTAGGAAAAATGAAACAGGTTTGCCAAAGAGAAGACAGTTCAGATCACCCCTAATTCTACCACCTTGAAATGACCCCCACTAATATTTTTATACATATTTCAGTATATGTTTCTATATAGAGATGTGTATTTTGAAAGAATTAGGAATTTACTGTGTCTTTTGAAAGCTGCTTTTATTCTCCCAACAGTCTATATAATAACTATCAATTATATATAATCCAATATTCTACAACTTCATTGTACTGAATCCATAGTATGCCACTGTATGGGTAATCCAGAATTCATTTTACCAGCTTCCTGCTGATAATACAGAGTTTAAAAATTTTTGTTATTATTAAACAACACCTCCAAGTTTATTTATTCGACTAAAATTTGTATAAGACATGTGTTTTACCGATGAGTTAATCTTCCGGCATTGTCCCTTCTGCACATGTAAATAAAAATTTGCCTGGGCAAAAGTATATTCACAGAAAGAAACAAATTCAACAGGCCTTTTTGATTAATTCATTTTATTTTTCCTAAAGTGCATTTACAGTCTGGATAAAATATCTTGTTGCTAATGGAAGCAATCACATTGTGTTAATAACCCTAAACTATCTTTTGAATCTAATCTAATTTCCATCATCCCTGCCTCGTTTTTCAATCAGGCTCTGTGTTTCAGCCATGCAGATGGCTTGCGATTCCTCCAGCATACTATCCTTGAATACCAGCAGACTTTTGAAAAGGCAGCTCCGTCTCATAGCCCTGGAACTGTACTCATGTTGCTCTACTAATGCTTCAACTAGCCTGTGATCCATTCCCTCATTTAACCCCACCTCCCATAGTTATTTGCTGCTATATACAGCCCAATATGCTGGTGTCTCTTTGGGGCTCTTTTAACTGAAAAGATTTGTCCTCAGGTCTGTCTTTTTCAATAGACTATGAGCAATTTCAGGGCGGGATTTATGTCCTATTCATCCTTGCATTTCCTGTACGTACTGAGATGGCTAACATCTAATAGACATTCTAGAAATGTTCATTAAAATAAACAACGATCTGAGGACACACTGACAAGACAAAGGAAAAAGCAACACAAAACAGGAGCATGGCCACTTTAGTAAGTCCTGAACAGGGCTGCTCAGGGCTCAGACAACTCTTGTGGCCTCAGTGTCACTTTAAGGGATGAGAAGACAGAATGACACATGCTTTATTTCTCCTTTCACGACATTGAGTGGAACAAACCTAGGTCTGAGTTCACCCAAAAGAAAACTAGGTTGGGCCTGACTATGTGAGGTAATGAGGTAGTGGGGCTAGATTTTGAAGCAAAGGGAAGTGGTTGAATGTGGACTTGACATACTCTGTGATCGCTACCTACACTTTCTTGAGTGGGAGTGGGGGTGGGGAGGATGACATAATTATCATTACCTTAAGACAAATAAGTCCCAGATATAGAAGAATCTAATTCATGTGTCAGTGTTCACTTGTAACTACTGGACATATATTGTGTGTGAAATATCACATTAGCTACTTACAATCATGGCTATGATCAATGGCTCCGAAAACCTTTTTGCTCCACCTGCCTTGTGAGACAGTTTTGAAGAGAGACCTAGGAAGTCAGAGAAAGGGAACTTCGGCTTGCCCTAGAATAGAACTGGCACAGTCCCAAGGAAACAAGATTCCTCAAAAAGAAAGGAGCTTCTTATTACTGGAAGGTGCCAGAAAGCAACACACTGGGATAGGCGAATGCTGCAGAGAGCTATCTCCTCCTCGAGAAATTGCACTGTATGATTTC
The DNA here is from genome assembly GCA_028646535.1 of Procyon lotor. Classification (NCBI taxonomy): domain Eukaryota; kingdom Metazoa; phylum Chordata; class Mammalia; order Carnivora; family Procyonidae; genus Procyon; species Procyon lotor. The sequence continues at coordinate 86,063,457 of CM053603.1, read as the reverse complement.
CAATCAAGAGTCTGGGAACCCATATAACTCTTTATTTATACACAAAAGCCTCCACCTGGAAGAATAATCCCATTTACAAATACTTTTCATGTGTTTCATTGTTTTTCTTTCTAATTGAGAAATTAGCCAGACCCATAGCGTCTCATTGAAAGAACTATCTGTATTAAATTTGGGAATAGAAATTGTATACTTAAAACTACACATAAGTTTAAAGATCCAAACTCGTGACTGGATATTAAAACTTTTTCTGAAATCTTTTTCTCATATCAGGATTATTTTTCTGGGTTGCTATCTGTCATGTCATATTCTAGCATGGGATTCAACTGGCACATGTATCAAAAACACGATTTCTGTGGTTTGAAAATAATATTAAAAAATCTTTTATTTCAGCGATACCAAATGTTTCTTTGAGGTTAACATCTTGTGACAGGAAATGAGCAGAGCATTAAAAAAATATGCAGCTAGACATCATATGAAAATTCAGTGTATTTTCCCACGAGGAAATTTCCTCATGCAGATACTTATTTTAAACTTCTTGGTAAATAAAAAGTGTTATATAGAGTTAAATAAGAATACTTATAAATAAGACATAGCAAACAAATGATGGTTGAAACCCTATTTTTAACTGAAATTGTTTTTCTTAACTGCTTGTGGGTGTTTTAAAATTTTGATGATTCAAGTTTGCATATGACCAAATGTCTATATTTTTTTCCCCAAATGTCTACATTTAAAGAGGTAACTAGACAGTTAACATATTTTGTAGTATGGGCCAGAAAATTTGCTTTGATGATTAGAGCCCCTCACAAATGAGGAAGAGGCCACAATCCCAAGACAGGGAAAAAGTCTCTTCTATCCAAAGCCATTAGCAACACTCGAAATTCCACTTAACTACACCAAACATACTTGCATGTCCTCAGCAACTCATTCCTACATTTGGACAAAACAACCAAAAGTATATTCTTTACTGATGGCAATACAGGATTCAAATTTAATCATAGTACAAAACTCAGAAATTTCTACTTTCCTACTGTTCCTTTATTTATGTAGTTAGTTGGTTAGTTAGTGAATGGTTAAACCCACCATGTTGCAAACGAGATTTGATGATGTTGACGTGAAGAAATAACTGGAACTTGAAAGTATTTAGTTTCTTATAGTCTATATTTCCTCCTTTTAAAAGTCAGGACCAGTAATATCACCAAATAGGTATTTAGAAATGAATGTGGAAAAGTTTAAAAATATTATTTAAATGTTACATTACTTATTTTCTCACTTTAATTATAACTCAGCCTAAAATAATTTTTTAAGACTAAAGGAAATACATGTGATTGTCGAAATACACATGTATTTCTTGGCAAGATTTCATGTGCCCAGCCTCATCACCACCAGAGAAGCTATCAGTTTGATTTTCTAAGAATAACTGGTCAGAATTCACATGCCGTCATCTCAAATATTTGGCATAAAGTATCTGGCGTGGTGGGGTAAGGAAAACAGAAAAGCCGTCACCTTCGTTGTGGCCATGGGATCTGTCCTGGGCAGGCTGTCACAGTTCCACAAGACAGACCTCAATGTTCTGTGCTCTTCACAGCCTGCGCTCAATTCCTAACTGGAGACTTAACTTCTTCCCCATCCAGCCAGGACAAAAACAGCATGCAGTGGAAGGGAAATGATATTTTATTTTCAAGTCTGTAAAGAAGTCGTCTCTAAAACTTCTCAAGAGTAATTAAGCTGAATGTGTTATGAAGATACCGGAGGGAAAGTAATGAAATTACAAATTGCAGTGGGCCCAGAGTACTCTAGGTAATGTTGGGTTCAGCTAGTGAATTTTGCATGATTTCTACTTTGAATTCTTCTGCTAAAAAATCTAAAATGCCTTGGGGACCAGGCACCTAGCTTAAAATAGGTGAATGTGGATGAATGTACTTTGAGAGGGAGCAAGGGTGGACAGGGTGAAGTGGACCCTTGAGATCTCATCCAAAGGAACCACGGCCACTCGGCCAGCACCCTACTCCAGTAAAACCAGTCCACCCTCACAGTCTTGCTTTTTTGAGAGAACTTGGAAATCTGGATTTTAATGCAAAATCTAAGCTTTGGATGGGGTGAAGCAATTGAATAATAAGCAGATTCTTTGTAAGACAGACAAAATGTGCCCACGTGTTGCCGTGGGTCCATAAATCTGTCCCCCTGCTGGAAATTCTGAGAGAACCAAGACTGGGCTTCAGAATATCAGATTTGTGCCGACATTGTTTCCTGCTATTACTGGTACCACATGGTTGGCTGTATGAAATAATTAAACATAGTTGGCAAAGCACCCTTGATTTGAAATGAGAATACTCTGAAGTTTGCCAAGACATACTACAGTATTGTTCAATTGTATTTCTTTCTTTTTTTTTTTTTTAAAGATTTTATTTATTTATTTGAGAGAGAGAAAGTGAGAGGATGAGAGGAGCGAAGGTCAGAGACAGAAGCAGACTCCCGGTGGAGCTGGGAGCCCGATGCGGGACTCGATCCCGGGACTCCAGGATCATGACCTGGGCCCAAGGCAGCTGCTTAACCAACTGAGCCACCCAGGTGCCCCGTTCAATTGTATTTCTTGAAGGTATTTGGTTAAAAATGCAGACAGAATGATCAATATCTAAAAAACTTATTTTGTCTTTCTGTTACAGAATGGACTTTGTTAGTAGTCTATTTATGAATCTATAAACAAAGCGTTTAATTTTCATTTATCACAAAAACATGTGAGGAGCCAAATTATTACTATTATTTTAATATCTGAGGAAAGAGACCATTAACACAAACATAGTTATAATACGAACAGCTAACATTTGCTTACCGAGCACCATTATGGCCAAGTTTAAAGCACTTAATACACAATATTTTATTTAATGTCCATATTACCTTAAGATATAGGTACTATTACTAATTACATTTTTAAAATTTTTTTAAAAGATTTTACTTATTAATTTGACAGAGAGATCACAAGTAGGCAGAGAGGCAGGCAGAGAGAGATGGGGAAGCAGGCTTCCTGCCGAGCAGAGAGCCCAGTGCAGGGCTCGACCCCAAGACCCTGAAATCATGACCTGAGCCGAAGGCAGAGGCCTCAACCCACTGAGCCACCCAGGTGCCCCACTAACTGCATTTTATAGATGAGGTTATTGAGAAATAAATATTTCTTATATCAGAAAATATAAGCCATTTGCCTAAGGTCGTACAGCTAGTAAGTGGAATTTAAACCAATGCAGACTAATTTGGGCTTTTAAGAGACACATATTTATATTGCTGCTCTTACTACTACTTACCTTGAGCCCCTCAATGAACCAGATGCTCTCATCACACTGATGACCCTGTGAAAAATATGTTATCATCCTTATTTATGGATGAAGAAACTAAGGCTCCAGAAGGGTAAGTAATGCCCTCAATTGAAGAGTGGAAAGATGGGACACAATCTCATATTGGATGCCCAAAGCCAGGCACATTTGAGCACATTGCAGTGCTACCATAATGTAATAATTTCGTATATTCTTCTTAGATGGAACCTAAGCCACTTTTGTTTCAATGGAAGAGCATGTTCTTTGAGTTCATGTTCAATGTCAATACAGATCTATTGGACAAAATATTTCTAATGAATTAAACCTTTAAAAGTTCACAAAACTCTAAGATTTTAACTTAATTTCAAGATAACTTTTTTCTTTAATCTCAAATTTTATTCTTTATGTCCAGCGTGTTTCATTCATCTCAAAATAGACTTCTACAATGATTTAAAAAATTTTAAACTATATGTTTTTGTCCTACTTAACAACTAGACCCCACTCCCAAATATGAGTCAGGTTTTATGGAAAAGGTAATGATTTGAGAATTGAAAAGGAAGAGAATTTTCTAGCCTTTCCATGATGCTGACACCTCATTTTATTGTGTGTGATTTTGATCTTTCTAAGCTATAGTTTTTCAATAAACATTTTGTTTAATGGTTAACATTATTGTATTACTGCTTAGAGTGTTAAAAATTACAAGAAAATTATAATTAATACTTGTAATTTCTCTTTTCTAGTCAGATCTTATTTTGAGGAAGAATGTTACCTTTTTCTAGATTATATATATTTGAATCACACAAACTGGCATATTTTAAAGTGTCTAATAGATGACATTCCACTATTTATTTACATAAAATAGTAGAAATACCAATGATTAGAGGCAGTGTTTAACATATAATAACAATACCTTTCTATTTTATTAATTGACTTCTGGGCAGTTGCAGCAGAGTTACTTTTAAGCACAACCACAAGCTCTCAATTCGAATAACCATTTTATGGGAATTTAGTGACTTTAAATATGCCACGCTTTTATTATAGACCTCTCAACAAATATGCCTGAAAAGAGTTACAATTAAAATCACACTGGCAGCAACCTGCAGCTTTTCATACCAAAAAGCCCAGAACACAGGGCTGTGGGAAAATTTGATAAATCAAACTCTAAGACTCGCAATTTAAAAGCGTCACTTTTCTTTCCCCCACCCCAGAATGTTGACCTTGGTCTGGTCTGTTCCTCTCAGATTGTTCGAGTTGCATTCCCCTTCATGGATGATGGTTTCTTACTAAATTATTTATGGATGTGGCTGACACTAGTTGAATAGATTCATTAAATTTCACAAGTTGTTGGAGTCTAGTTCACTGGAAAAAAAAAAAAACCCTCTTTGGACTCTTTAAAGGACAAAAAGCGTCATTTTTTTTTTTTTTTTAGCTCTTTTAAAGCATTTAATAAAGCATGAAAAGATATGACATCAATCCTGCTAAAACACAAGGGAAAATGAATGAGGTTACTGTAAATCTTTACATCAATCACACCCAGTACTTTGGAAAACAATATAGTTTTGTTTGCATTTCAGAAGTGACAAACAACTCTTGTGACTGGCTTAACATAGTCACTTTCTATTAGTCAAGACCAGAAGCAAGTCAGAATTAAAATGTGGCCCTGTGTTGCTAGGCAGCGGAGTTGTCTTGACATGGTGGTTAGTTTCCTTTTCACTGAATGACAACAGTGAAATGAAAGAAGTTTTGAAAAACTTGGTAATGGTTTTCAAAGGAGAAGGATAATTGGTGGTGCCCGCTTGTGCAGCACTGTGTGGAAACTTTCAGGCGGCCGTGAGAGAGGACTGTCACTAAAAATTTAAACTCTTGTACACAAACTTGACCTAGAATCTTCTCCAGGTTTTGGCGGTTCATTTTCAGAACACCCCTCTGAGACTGAGGGGTGTAGGATGAAAGCGTTAAGACAGATGGGGAAAGCCCCAAAGGAAGAAAGGAATCAATAGTTGTGATTTAATCCATTGGTGAAAGGGAGGAATTAAGTAAAATCTTAAAAATGAGGAATGTGTAAAAGACCTTCAGCTAGCACCTATAAAAAATGTTTTAATTGCATGGTGAGTTGCTACTGAGCAGACATTCAAATCAAGCGCAGGAAATAGAGAAAGGTTTAAAAAAAAAAATCTTTGCTTTCCTATGCCAGAGATGAAACAGTTACCCTGATGTTATTTTTTTAAAAAAATATACTGTGATTCAATTCAGAAAAATGTCGCCAACACGATAACTCCCAAAGCATCTGAAAATAATTACAACCTAAGCTTTTATTGTCTGTGGTAATAATCGAACGGAGCATATATTTAACCAAATACAAACAAAAGACCCCAAGCAAACAAAAAACACACAGAATATACACGTTGCTCATTATTTCACGCCAAACCACCTAAGGCAGGAACATTTTGTTTAACCATTTAATTTACCCAGAATTTTAAAAACTGAGCAAAATGGACTCATATTGAAAGAAGGGACCAATTAGTGTTGGATTAACATTCATGGTTATTTACAGTTGTTTTTGTACTTGTTCTTGTGCTCTGACTTCCTAAAATTTCACAACCCAAAGATTTAGAAAAATGGGGTTGTTTAGACGCAAAGTGCAATGAAGTGGCTGTGACCATTGTGTAGACACCACCTCTCTCATTATACCCTCTCAATCAACACTCAGTACACAGGAAACCGCAATAAAGCCCATCTGCCACGGTTAATCTGCAGGCAAACCCACACCCATGTCTATGGCCGTTACTCTCCAGCCTTATTATTCTCAGATCCAAAGCTTCATAAGGGATCAGCCAAAGTCCATTAAAGTAAATAATAGCTAGAAATGACAGGCTTAGCAAGGATTGGGAGGAAGTTGAAGACCAATCTGAGCTCTGAGCTCTGATTAATAGAGAAAAGCATTAGGAGAAAAGGGGAGAAAAATGACCTCAGCCTGCTCCAAAGAATTCCTGAACCTTCGTTGTTAGGGCAAGTGCTACCATCTGAGACGTTAGTGATCCTTGAATTTCCTTCACTTTGATGCAGCTCAAATGGGAAAATTTTGAAGGTTCAGCAAGGCCCCAGACCTCAGCTGGAAAGCTGTCTGGAGTCAACCCTGTCAAAATTCTCTTGTGTAAGAGAAAGCCTTTATTAGCTAGATTGCAACAACGGCAATAACAACACCCACAAACACCCGCCACCGTCTCATGAGGAGGGGCCTCTGCTAGAGATTGCAGATGCATTTATTATTTCCTTGCACATAGTCATTTCTAAAACGTCTCCAAACAGATGTAGTAAAATAAAACAATAGTGACTTTTAAAATGAATGCCTTTCAGGAACTAGCTGAATCTAGTCTGCTGATAGGAAAGTGTGTGTGTGTGTGTGTGTGTGTGTGTGTGTGTGTATGAGAAAGAGTGTATGTGTAGATGTGTGTGGTGTGTGTGTGTGTGTAGGGGGTAGTATTCAAATATTTATTCAGTTTCATCTCGAACTGTGATATTTATATTTTCATTGCACAACACAAAGAATCCTTCTCAAGTAGTTCAAGGTTTGTTGAGTCAAGACAGAATCAAAGTGCTTCAGTTATTTCAACTGTGTGTTTTATATAAATTGACCAGGGGGGAAAAATCCCAAATTCATTGTAAAAAGGTTTCCTCTCTCCACCGTTTAAAAATTATTTTTACAGCCTCCGCTTGATAAATTGCCTAATGAGAGGATCCCAGGCAGTGATATCCCCCACCCTTCCCCACAGAAGTATATTTGGTCTTCAAATGAGACATTTTTGAATTTTGGAACAGCTCTTAAATAGGTTTTGTTTTTGTTTTTGTTTTAGGAAATCTATACCTGGTAGGCCTATTTGTGATTAGTAAGAACTCATCTCAAGTCTGCTGTTATTAAAAAAATGTCTTTCCTTGTAGAAAATACCATATTCTTTATGAAACGTGAATTGAAACGAGACTAGTAGAGAGAGCTCAAAAACTGTGAGGGCTCTTTACAGTTAGAGTTGAAAAATAACAAAGCAGCCCCTGCTTGTCAGAAATCCCAGTCTGAGGGGGAGAAAGCATTTGGCAGAGGCAGGCAGGTATTGGGAAAGCCCTGGCGATTTCTCAGGAAGATAGTAATGGTCCAGATGAGGACTTGATGTCAGGGAGGCTCACCTTCGAATGCATTCCTTGTTCAAGTTGATATTGTAGCATGCAATTTTCATAAATAAAATGAAGAGGCAATGTAAAGGACCATGGTTAAAATGATGGTTCTTCACAGATATTGCTGATAACTTGGCTAATGCACTGTTGATGTGCACGTGGTACAATTTTCATATTTTAATCTTAAGTAGAACAAGAAATGACAATTATGAAAAGACAAAATAGATACCACCAACAGCTGTAATTGCTATCCAGGCTGCTCAAAGATGGGCAAAAGACACAGTAAATCAATATTAAGTTCTCTACAAATGCAGGTATCACAACAAGGACATCATATAACATCATTATAAGCAAATTCTAATACAATTTGGACAGTTGTAAAGAATATAGGATGAATACAGGGAATGTGAGGCTAACTTGTCCTCTGCGGCTTCAGACAGTATATTCCAGGGGGAAAAAAAATCCCTGGGAAGCATGGCTATGTATTTAGTTAAGTGTGCAAACTGTGCTGGCTTTAGTAAATGAGTGTGATCTTCCTTTTCACAATTTAAAACCTTAAGATCATCAAGGGTTAAATGATTCTGCCACATGCAATTATAACAAGTTGAAATTCACTAGTGTTAATACACTACTAGTATTTGGGAAAAGGCTTTTGTATAGGATACTACTTCCTAGGAAATATTATGTGATATTAAAGAATACCTAATTAAGCTAATGGGTTGAAAAAACACCTAAACTTAAGAGAAGAAAAACTATTAAATATTAAAGGTATAATATAACCATAATTAAAAGAATGAAAATTGAAACTGCTCAGTGCAGACCTTAGCAATGAAAAATGAACTGGAAAAGAAAGGCAAATGGAAAGAAACAAAAATTTTGAGGAAAAAATATAACAAAAGTGACAAATACTTAACAGTAAAATCAAAATTAAATGCTGTTTTCAATATTGTAGTTGTGAAGTGTAACAATTTAAATGCCCTAGAAAAAGTAGGTCTGATTTCATGTACATCTTTCCGGGGCTATTTATTTCCTCTATAGAAAATGTAACAACACATAGCACAAAAAAAGTTTTTATAAATTCTTATCAGTCTTTTGCATCTGTTCATAAGTTATTTTATGTACTGACAAAGATTGGAGTATTTCATGTTTCCTTTGAAAATTTAAAATTTTTAAGTGAAGTAAAATGATTAGGACCTGTTCCTTCATCTTCTTCTTTCCGTAACTGAACATTGTTTTGAATTCACAAACTCTTCCACAACTACACAGATATGTAACATAAAAGAAATTATTTTCACCACACCTTTCTAATTTGTATAGAAATGCTATAAATATGAATTTAAATTTGAACAATTTTGAGAATTTCTGGTACCAGAAAAGAAATAATCTATTAATCAAAAGATTATCAGTCAGAATCAATTTTCTTTTGTGTGTATGTGATAATGAAAAACAACAAAAGTAAAAACACATCAATTATTTACTTTTGTACATGGATTTGCACTTCTACAAAATTTCATCTCCCTGGAACAGTGTCCTCATATTATCATTAGATGGTAGACATTCTTAAATTACTTTGCTATTCATACAAATAAACAAGTGTCCATAAGATAAAGTTTATGCACATGTGGAATATGTTTATAAGTAGCTATTTTATGTCATTATGTATATTATAGCATAAACTGACCCATATGCATTATCTCATGTAACAGTCATAAATAAGCAACTGGATTTTAAAGCCTTGAGATGCATATTTTTTTTTAGTCAACAAAACACAATTGAAATTTTAATTTCATTTATGGAAAATCAAAAAGCTTTAATAATAAATCTGCTGTGTAAATAAGTGAGATTGTAATTGCAAATGCTCTCCATTAGCCTGGGTAATAGAATTGACTTGTAATGAATTTAAATATGAAAAATTTATCTTTGGGCATATCGTATTGCCATTGACACTTAAAACAGCACTCTTTTCTGTTCTTGGTATCAGAGCAAAATCTTTCAAATGAAAAATACTCTTCTTATGCTTTTGCTCAATACTCAAAAAAGGCCATTACTTACTTTCTACCATTATAATGGTGTTCAAACAATGCTTATATTGCTAAAAAGTAAAAGCCTTTGTGCTAACCACAAGGTGTCTCCAATCTTTAAATTTTCTAGACTCACTCCCCCCCACCCCCGTTCCATATTTCAGTACCAAGTGAACCTATATGATCACATTGTCACATTTGGAAACTTTAAAAGCACTCATTCAGATGTAAATTGGAAGTGTATACTTTGGAAGACATTTTATCAAGCTTAAACATATACGTAAAAGCATATATTATATTACATACAAATTACAGTTCTATATTATTGCTCATAATATAGTATATATTAAATAAGAATTCACCAACTACTTTAGGAGCTTATGTTTGGAACCTGGTCTCTTAAAAATAAATAGTGATACAGTATCAGAAAAAAGGGAGAAAAAAAGCCTAACGTCAAATTCCATTTTAGTTTCTCTATCATTGAGATTTAATTTTTAAATAATCCTGCTGGCCAGCTACAACCAGCAACCCCAAGGGAATAACAATTTTGTAGTGGACTAGACTCATCTGCAAGGAGCCACAAATGCAACTCATTCTTGGTCTTTACAAACCAAAGCTATTGGTGAATAGCAATCCTAAAGCTCACCTCATTATGAAGTATGAATATAGAACTAAGACTAAATCTTGTTTAAAAGAATTCCAACTACAGAAAGTCTTTCTAATTCAAGGCCATGCGTGGCTTATCTCCCTCTGTACACAGAGAGGGAATGTCGTGTGTGTGTGTGTGTGTGTGTGTGTGTGTGTGTGTGTGTGTGTTTAATGGGATGCTGTTTACCCCACTGTATCTTACCACTCTGTCTCTTTGGATAACAACCACAGGACCCAGATGCTAAGGGTAAGTGATATTTTCCCACAAGCGGCTTCTGGCTCCTTGGCAGAAGTGGTAGGCAGTGGCATTGGCAGCCTCTGTACTGCCTCTGGCTCTCTCGTGTGGCTTTGCTGTCGAAGGGATGCTTAGCCTGCCCTGTCCTCCTGGATACCATTTCCCTCTGACAGCCCTTGGGTTTTGTGAAGCTTTATTCTGTGCAAATCCCTTGTGCAATCTCTGGATGAACACTCCAAAGGCAAAATAGGCCCTTTCTTTCCAGTTGTGTCTAATGATCAGCTGAAATGTGATTTCAGGTACTCAGGAAAACCCAAACTCCAACCAAACTTTTCCAATCGTTGTGGGTATTTGGTTTTCATTTCTGCTCTTGTTTTCACTCCGAGCACATCGTCTCCCAACTTAATTGCCAGGGGGTTGGCTAAAGGATTTTGTGTAAATGTTGTGCTTGGCGATTCTTATGTTGTAATTTATGTGAGTCTCAAAGTCCTTTGTTTCCCCATATCCATCATCATAAATAATTTTTGAAGATTTTTTTCTCAGATCACAAATAACATAAAATAAGTCATGCAAGAAATACAAGGAAGGGATTTCACGAGTTTACCAGGTGCAATCGGTTGATGAACTATTTCATGAAATAAAATAACATGCTTCTGATATTGATACAGAAGTAATACTTCATTCCCTGCATGCTTGTAATCTGGATGACATTTTGAAGCATGTGCTCAAGTCGTACAAACAAAGGCACACAGCAGAGCCAAAGATGGTTTCAAAGACACCAATATAACTGTCTGCCACGTAATTTGTGAGACATTTTCACATTTCCTCACAGTGATATCACAAAAGTAGTCATAAATGTGTATCATGGATTCAACGATTCGCTGGCTTACCATATGGATGACCACAATCCCCAAGGAAAAACAATATCTAGGGGGACCGATAGCCATATTTTCTTTGTAATCTGAAATATCAATAAAGATCCCAAGTTTTCTGAACCAAATATCAGGCACATTTTGTATGGAAATGCTCATTCCAATTAATCCTGGGTTGAAATTGGTTTCTTTCTATTCTGCCATTTTTATCTCTTATGACTGTGAAACTCTAGAATTATTGATACTATAGTTGTACAGCTTAACAAGGAAATTGCTACCCAGGCAATAAAAGACTTACACAGGTGTTACACGGGTTTTCAGGTAATTATCAAAAGCAGTTTCTTACACAGATCTTCACATGCTCTATGGGGAAGTGAAAATTCTCTGATGTGCTGTGGGATAACATTATAAATTAAGAATAGATACAATTTAGAGAAGGGCGTCACCAAAGCCTCACAGAGAAACGAAGACCTCTCCTTGGTAGCTATGGATCTGTTTTGGCAAAGTTTGTTTTTAATACCAAACCCTCTCTGATGCAGAGTATGCATTTATTGTATACAATGTTCTGCAAACCATGTGCTTCTCACTCAGTTGAGAAATAAATGTTCACATTCCAACATGATTCTAGTGTTTTCCTCTGATTTGTGATAAATCCCTATTCTGGAAGAGCATTTCTAGTTAAATTATCAAAGATTGTTGACAACTAGGCTGCTATGAAGTATATGATCTGATGTTCTTTTTGTTCATGGATTGATTTTGCTCCCTCTTTAAATATAAAACATTTAATAAACATTTAAGGAAACTTCAGGGAAACGTTAAATATTGCTGTTAAGCATTTCAACCATCCGGCTTCCAGTTCTGTGAAATAGGGCACTTTTCAGAAAGACAATTCCTAAATTTTGGTTTCCCATTTACTATATTATATAAGAACCCAAAAGATTGTAATTAATTATCTATACACTATTCGGTAGTAATTCAGACAACATTCCTCTGCTAGTAACTTTTTTCAGTTTCACGACTAAATATTTACATTTGGGCTACATATTTACTGTTCGGGCTTTTTCTCTCACTTATAAGGTTTTGAGAATGTATTGTTCTATGTTTAAAATACCTGAAAAGATAATTGTAAATAATCTATATTTATCCCAACAGAGTCCCTGGTAACATCCTCTAAAACAATAAGCAAAAAGAAACTAAAACTATTTTTGGTTCTCTTTCTACCAGAAGGTGTCACTATTGGGACTACAAGGTAGCGAACCCAAGGTATCTAACAAAATTTTCTTGAGAGAAGATCACGCATTACCTGTACAATCCAGAAGGTAATTTACTGACCTACTAACCAAACTATCCTATGAAAAATTGCTTGACTAAAATTTTATCTCAAATAAACATGCGATGATTTGAAATATGAATTGCCACTACCGAAAATGTGAGGAGAGAAATCTCAAGGTTCAAGAGATCAGTCATTGCACTAAGAAATAACTCATGGGGTTTTTGAAAGGCAATTTGAGTAGAATCTTGGTATGCTCCTGTTTCAAATAAAACAGAATATAAAAATATAAATGTTGGAAAGCAAGAAAAGAATTAGGGTTTTATGTTTTGAAAACTTTCAAAGTTAAATGACACTTGTGGAGTCAGATCATTTCTTCAAAGAGAAAAAAAACCCCCGAGTTTCCCCATGCAGAAACAGATCATACCTATCCTTACCCTAGGAAATATTAAATAATTTTAACTTCTGGTAGAAAAATTGAATCTTTTTTCCCCTAAAAGTTTTTTTTTTTTTCCCTTCTCTAAAGAGCAGGGAGCCTATTTTGGCTTGATTAGATAAAAACATGCTGCAATGATACTTTCATGTTTAGTCTCAGTTGGGGAGACTATGTTTGGCCTATATTTCTTCACTACAAGTAGGAAATCTTGGCAGAGAACTTCTGCTTTGCAATTAAGCCAAAAACAATTTTTGGATACTTTAGTTTTATCTAAAGATTTATTTCAGTTTTTTTGCTGAGAAAAATACAATGAGTATGGATGTCAACAATGTGCTCCATCCACCACCCCTTCCACACAATGTCAAGAAATAGAATTGTCTGTTAGAATGGCTTTAAATCTCACACTTGCGTGAGAGCCTGATGTACAAAGTAGAGAGAGAGAGAGAGAGAGAGATTACCTGTTATATCCTTGCTGAACAATCTTATAATATCTCAGAGTGTCCGAGCAGCTCATTCATCAGAGCATTGTGATCCTTTTATTACCTGAAAAAAAGGCAGTTAGACATGACCACTTCAAAAGTGTGAATGCCATTATTCAATGTTTTGTACGGTATGTTCCTCAGTGATCCATCTTGTGTGCAACTTGCCCGTAAGAGCTGGAAGTCATTCTCTCGCGTGCTTTTTTCTAAGACAGCTCCGCACGGACAGGCGCACTGACAGAGACTCGCCAGTAGAGGCCTCTCTAGATTTGCCTTCGGATTGAGAACTCAGAAGGAGCCCCGAATCCGCCGCAGTTGACACAACTACTTGAAAAGATTCTTGTTGCATAGGGAAAAAGATCACTCTTTAATGCCCTTTTAAGTTCCACGATGTTGATTAATGTTGCCCTTTACATTAGTGATGTTTCAAGTAAAAGAAAACAAATTTAAAATGGATCAATTCTATTGAGGATGCGTTAATTAGACAGAGACGCTGCCATATGCTGCGGCTGGAAGGTCCGCTGGCCTTTCCCTTGTAGTTACCTGTGTAAAACCCACCCTATCCTCTACATGAATGCCCAAGCTGAATAGCTATTTGAATGAAGGCTTTAGTTTGATTCGCCATACAAGGGGTACTGTGTCACTGTGTTTTCTTTCTAGGAGTCACTAAGTGATTTCTATATCTGTTGTCATGGTGATATAGCAAAGCAGGGGAAAATGGGGGCAACTTCAGGCTTTCTCCTCACCCTCCGCACTAAGATGTTGTTAGCAAGCCTATAAAACATTGGGCTTTCTCTGGGCCTTCTTTTTGTTCTCTGATTGTCAATAAAACTCATTTTAAGGGTAACAAGGACATCTAAATGTCATCTGTCACCGTGTTAGAGAGATTAAGTTTGTTTAGGGACTTGTGCTGGACAAAGGCCACTATTTGTTCCGCAGATACAAAGCGGTGTTGGCTATCACCACTCTTGATTTAGAAGGAGGCCCGGAGACCATCGAGGAAACATCATCTCAGTTGCAGGTGACAGAGAGGCCTTCTTGACGTGACAGCATTAAAATGACAGAAAAAAAAAAAAAAACAATGACGGTTTTGAACGAGAATCCGCAGCACTATTTCCCACACCCCTTTGTAGACACCCCAAGCGGAAAGTCTCCTCTTAGACCTGAGGTAAGAAAACAGCTGTTGAGGGCCACACGCCTATTTAAAAACATGACATATACACCTGACGGTCCTGGAATGAATGATAAAAGAAGGGAGACAGGTTTTGCAAGGGAAGTCCGACAATAATATGTTCGGCATTAATTCAGCATTTGCCCAATAATGAGGCTAAATGGAATGTACAGATTAATGAAGACATTGGTGTTATTAAAATCAAATCCTGTGGTTCATATGCTTTTCTTAATAATGAACATTGTGGCTATTGGAGAGAAAGAACAGGATTTTTTTCTATTAATTTGGCACACATCCCAGATCTCATTCAACCAGAACCTATCCCCCGCAAAATGCGTCCGTGGCCTTTATGCGCCTTCAGTCTTTCTGTTTTATATCTGTGTTAATTTGAGGGAAAAAATATTTCCCCTTTATAGAAAGATTTTAAAAAGTGAACGTGGAACCTAAGTAATAATTAGGTAATTTTAAAAAGAGGATGCTGCTTTCAGTATAAAAGGTGATGGTGGAGTATATAAAATTACACACACGTAATGGGGTGCTCACATCACATCTGCCTGCACTCTGGAAATTGGTGCAGCTATCTGGGGGCTTTCAGAGTCTGGTCACGTTAATTCATCTCAAATACTATTTTATAGGAAATATGCATGGGAGAGAGGGCCACTATGTTCAAACTTAGCCGAGCTGTTATAAATATTGGACAATGGGAGCTTCTTTATTTGTAACTTATTGGGTCTTGACAATTTGGAAATTTATGAAATATGAATGAAAGCAGAGTACCACAACCCATTTTCTAATATCCCCGTGAACACAACCTCACATATAACATGCGTGTATGCACAAGCACCACACGTAGACTGGAGCTCACATTTAAAAGGACAATGGGACAATGATAAACTCCCTCTTGGCTCTGTGGGGGAAGGGAATATATATATATATATACACACACACAGACACACATATATATGTATTTGGCAAACTCTGAGTTTTCTTAATTCATGCTCTCTCAAATCAATTTGAAAATCTGATTTTAATCATGCTGGAAATGCTATGTACTTCAACTACTGGGCAGATTCCATTTTCGTTGTATATTTGGCAGTGTATGATGAGGAAGATAAACTTATAAAGAGCGACAGTGAGAATTAGACCTTGTTAAAAAAACAAAAACCATGGAAGTTGCACAATTACACATTTGTAGATATGCCTGTAATATTTAACATGTGCAACTACTAAAAAGAGCTACAGCAGGATCCCCTTTTTTAAAAATTCCTGGAGCACATTACCACCAAGCTCAGTGTGACTTTTTTTTTTTTAAGATAGAAAGATTTATTCTAGACAAACTAATGAAAGCAAATACAGTGCTGAGATGCTGTTACATCAATATTATGGGCCTAGATGACTTTTGTTTAGTATCTTAATAGCTCGGTCATTTGTTATTCATTCAGCTACACACGAGACACCAGGGTGTTATGAAGGACAATACTCTCGGGGCATTTTGAGTTCAATGTGTGTTTCTCTAGTTATGCAGAACATGTGTTGGCATCAGCGATGGTTACAACAGGGGAATCACAATATACAATGAAGTTTTACCTCGTTCGGAGATAATTTTCTGTTTCTCAAAACACAATCTTCGGAACTGCTGAAGTATAGTTTCCTGGTGCTGTTACAGAACGTGCTGGTGTATGTCTTCTATGTTTTTAAACTCTTATTTCTTATATTATCTCAGATAAAAAGTTATCTGAAAGAATCAAAAACAAATCCCTAAGAAGTGTGTCGAGCTTCAAAATAGACCGATGAAAAGGAATATTTGTCACTTATACTTGAGGCTATAAACAAGGAGACTGAGAAAACGGATGGGAGAAGTCCAGTAATTCACGGAGATAAACACACACGCATGCACGCACGCACAGAGTTACATACATTGAGCTTTACTAGTTTGGCCCCAGAAGGACATCTCTGTTCCTCTAGATGTTTTGTAGCTTTACAGATTCAGAGTAATTCTAATGAGAAAGTAAAAGGAAATGGGTGCTACACAATTTCATTTTGTTCCCTAAATTTCTTGGGATGAAAATCTCTAAATGCCTTTAAGTAGCTATGCAATTTGGATGCATTATTTAATTTGTATGGCTTCAATTTCCTGTCCAGGAAAATATAGGGATAGGTTTAGGTAACCTCTGCGGGCTCTTCCAGTCCTAAAAGCCAGTTAAGAAATTCATATAAGGTTTTCAATTTTTAAAAATGTCTAGTAATTTGAAAGCAACTATTTTTATTGAGAAAAAAATAACAGAATTGAGATTTTTCACAATATAATTAATATTCAATAAAATATGCAGTTTTATTTAAGATTTACCGTGCCATGTTAGGAATGCAGGCAGTTGTATTTTCTAAGTACTGTAATCTTTTCACGTTTGACAAATGAATAGCAAAAGAGTTCATCAGATTGGAACTAACTTAATTCATCAAGGCTTTGTATCATCCTGGGTTTTTAACTACTCTTTTGCATTCCGGAAATAGTTAAACAACAAATGGAAATCCATTAAAGAACAGTCCATAAGAAAAAGACAGTATCTTTGATGAATAATACCCTCACTTGATATGTTGTCACTTAAACCAAATGACAGTTGAGAATATTCCTTCCCCTCTCCTCTCCCATCCTGCATCCAAATTCTTAAATCTTGCTTTTTATTCTTGTTTAGAGCAATCATACAATATCTAAATTTATCATTAAGTAGGTGACTCTGGTAGGTAATTTCTGCATTGTAAAATCCACTTTCCACCTCACAGAATCTACTATTTCTTTATCAGTTGTGGTCATCTTCCAATAGATCTGTAAATAATATGAATAAGTAAGTCTAGCATTATCTTCTCAGGAATGTGTTCAGCCAAATAAGGCACTTTATGTCCAGAAATAACTTAACAAAGATATTGGATTGATGCAATTATATACAATTCTCTCTCTTTTGCTCATTTCCTCTACTGACCAGGTTTCCAACATGTTTTCATTCCCACTTGTGAATATAAAATTATACAATATTTATAATTTCCAGCTTCTATTTCATTCAGCTACCAATTAAAATTGAAATGCATACACCCATATGATCATTTTTAAAAGTTAGGAATAATTCATATTTCATTAATAGTAATAACTGCACTATATGGGAAAAAATTCTATGGTGCTTAAGAAAGTATAAGGAGAATTGGCCTAATAATGTATATTATAGAAAGATGACTCTTGTCATATTTTCTTATTAATTATTGGTAGTATTCGTTAATACATTAAAAATTGAGTTTTGTGTTGGAATCAAAATTCCTGATGAGATCATCTTCTAATTTTTGGAATTAAAATCTTTTCTTTTTCATATTTCAAATTATACTAATAACTTATCATCATCAAATATTTTAAAGCAACAAAGAAAAAATAATAGCATAATTATAAAATTCAAACAAAACATTCTTCCAATCTGCATCACAGCTTATTATTTTCATAAGTACTTAGGTCTTTTAATTCTACAAAAAAATTTTTGGACTTGTACATTATAAGATAAATAATAAATCTATTAAGAAGATGATATACCTTAATTGTGATTTAATCATAATGGTGACAATTTTAAAATGTTTATAGGGGAAAATTTAAAAATAAAACTATAACTTTGAAATGTTACTAAAATCAATTTTCCAATCAAATAAATATTCTTACTTATGAATGTATTATTTGTACTATTTTTAAACTTAATGATATTCTAAACTGAGATGTATATTATATAAACCAAAAAATTTGAATCATTAGAAAAATTAGAATTTCAGTTCTATGTGAAAGCCATTCTTTTAACATACTTTAAGTTGAAATGATGGAGTCCCTTTATCACTATGCTTACATTTGTATAATCTAAAACTCAAGCAAACAAATAAGGATCTTAGTATACAAAACTTGGATAAGTTTTCCATTCTCATTATAGCATCTGAATAAGAGATTTTTCAATCTGTAAAAAAAAAATGGATTTTATTGACCTATCTTTTCTGGAGTTTCAAGTATCGGTATCATTCATTTTGTTGCAAAATTTTATACATGCTTTAAAAGAATAGCTTGTTTCTCTTTTAGTACCACTACCTAGATTTCTGAATGTTTGGAGGCTTTTTATATTATTCCACATATCACTTTTTAGTAAGGTGTTGGTTAAAGTGAAATATTCATAGAGAGTTCACAGTTCATTTGTAAAAATTTTTCCTATCAGATCCAAGGGGAAAAAAACAGCATAGATTTTTTAAAAATTTCCTGACACATTAACAAAATAATGCCTTGAAGGGTGGAAAATCAAAATTCCATTATTTCAATTTCAACTCTAAAAATTATGTAGAGTTAATGATATAAAGTGATATTTAATAAGCAAAATAGATTTCCCATGGGATAATAATCCTATTGCTTTCAACAGGCTACATCTAGGTTAAAAATAGTTAATTCAGGTATTATTTAAGTTACCTTTAAATGAAAATTTTTCTACTGACATAACTCCATATAAGAACAGAATAAAATACCTGAGGAATGTGATAACAACAAAAGAGTAAATATGTATTTTCATAAAATATTTGAATAGGACTCTTGTAAATGAATGCATATGTAGTTTGTTTTTTTTTTTTTTTTTTTTTTGCATATGTAGTTTAAAAAGAATATGTTAATCCAGAATAGCAACATCTTCATTGGATGCTATAGCCTTGTTGGAAACTCTAAAGACAACAACTTCACTACTTAGTTATTATCAGACTGAGCTTCCATTTATTTTAATACGCTCTTATTTTTCTTCTACTGCAAAGAATAATTTACTTGAAGTTATTTTGTTCTCCTTTCATCATTGCATTTTATCACTCTTATTTCTCTGTCTTTTACCTAAACCTTGGTATCTTCTTATGGCCTTTGTTTCTTTAATAATAATTTTTAATAACATTATCGATCATTTCACATTCCAGTCTTTATTATTTAAGCTGGATATTTAATGAAACCACTTGAAATCGCTTAGAAAAGTGAATAAAACATACTAATATTTTATATTTAAACAATATTGTGCCCCTTGAAAATACTTCCTGAAGTCACACTTAAGTCTCTCTTTAATGCTTGAATTTATAATTTGGCTTCCTCTTCATAGTTATATTTAAGTTGAAAAATCCTAAAGAGCAGTCTTTGCCCGTAAAGAATGGAAGGTGAGGGAAAACATTTTTTTCTTTTCCTTTTTTTAATCAACATCACAAAGAAATGAAATTAGTAGATGAATTTTGCAGCAACTTTATAATATTTTTTTGCAATATTATAATATTTGAAAATAAGTAAGAAGTAAAGTAAAAAATGTAGACTCAAGTCTGGTATGAATAATATTAGGAAAGTTCATGTGTATATTCTTTCTCCACCCATTTTTTTGTCTTGTTGTGTTTTGTTTTAAATCAACCTTTAAAGGCTTTTTGGGTAAGCAGTATGGGTAGAGATCTAGCTTCAGAGTTAGAAAGGTCAGAGTTCAAATCTTGACTCTAGAAAAGGCAAATAAATTCCCAAAGCCACTCTTTATTCATCTATTAAATAAGTCATAACTATTCTGTGACAATTAAGGTAAAGCATAGCAAATACTTACCAGAGAAACTGGCACCCAGGAAGAGTTCAATAAAGCTGGTCTTTATAATGTTATTAGTATTTGCCAATATAGCCAATATAGCATTTGCCAATTTGCCAATATAACATCACCAAAATATATGTAGATATACACACACATAGGTTTAGAGTCAGATAGAATAGATAGAATATGTTGATTCTAAAATTTATAAGAGGAGTGGCATTTGATAAACTAATTCTGAGTGGAGATCAACTCATTCTAATTCTTTGAGTTTAAATTCTAATTCAACTAATTCTCTGAGTTTAAATTTCCACTTCTATGAAAGTCTATATATTTGATATAGGAACCAAATCTATGCTAGACCAGTAAATGCTTATAAATGTCTAATTTGCATTTGCTGATTTCTTATGGTGTAAATCCTTCCATCATGGCCAATTTCAAGCTTCCGACACAGGGTTGGGAAGAGATGTACAGTTGCATATCATTATATGTGTGATATAGTATTTCTCATTATATTATTTTATCTCAGAGGATATTATTTCCCCCATACAGATTCAATAATTGTTAGCAACATCAAAGTAGAGATATTAGTGAAATATTACATAATAATTAAGAATAATATACTTTTTAGTATAATTTATTTTGTGTTAAGTTTTATAATTTATTTTTTTATAATAAGAGTTATGCTCAGCAGCTCAGCTCTCAGTAGTTCTGAAATTTAACCACCATCTCTCATGAGCCAAGAGGAGCTGCCTCCAGTAGTATGACAGTGTATGAAGATTAAATTAGGTGAGACTGGCATTAAATTAGGTAAGACTGAAAATTAAATTAAGTAAGACCTACACAGATTTCCTTTCTAACAAAGCACTTTGCAAGTTACATATATCCATATCCATATATTTTTAGAGCTCTAAAACATTTTATATTTATTGGTTGTGACTTATTTACACACATGTCTTTGCCACAACACAATGAATTAGTGCTTTTGTCTGAGTCAAGTAGGGAAAGTCGGTGAGAATACCAAAACAAATAAACAAACAAAAACAAATAAAGAAGGCCACTATTAGACACAACTCAGCCTGGAAAAGGTTTAAGTCTCCACCAGTGTAATCACTCAGAACACATTTCCGTATCAATCAACTCAATATTGCTTTCATTAATAATTTTAACTCCACCTTCAATGACTATATGAGACATAAATGCTATAAACAGTATACTAAAACTTTTTTAAAAATTAAATTTTAGTATTTAATTAGCATTTCTAACTTATAAAATATACAATTATATGTCTTATTTATAACATCTTATATAGTTAATAGTATTAAATCAGCAATAGCAAATCTTACAGCATTTAGATCAGACGAAAGGAAATATTTCAATATTTTTCTTCCTAGATAAATTCGTTTGCCTGAGCCAGTTGATTTTTTAAAAATTAAGCATAGCGTGATTCAAAATTGGCACCCTGGGGAATCATTGCCACCATAAGGAATTCTCTGAAAAATCAATTAAAGCAAAGTTAAATAAATTAAATGAAAGGAAGCTCCTTCATGGAAACTCTCAAAATACAAACATATTAAAACTCTACCAAGTTACTCTATATTCAAAATACATACAGACATTTCTTCTTCATTACTAATGTGATTTTTTCCAAGTATTCAACAAATACTTAGTGAGGAGCTGCCATATTTCAGATCCTTGTGCTAGGTGATTTTCCATATTACTTTGATTCTCAACTTCTCTTTGTTAATATATTAACCAGACTATTTAAGACTTTGCACATCTCAAACAAGCCTTATAAAAGCTCTCACTTACATATTCACATTCTGCTATGATTATATTTGTAGAGAAGATTTTCATCTTTTTCTCTGCCTTCTTTACTTATCACTTAATCTTTGATTTAAAGGAGAATAGTTGTAAATTGAGCTGAAAATTTTAATTATAAACTAGCAACTCTATAAAAAATACTTTTGATATTCCTCAGATTAAAAAGACTAGGAGTCAGTTTATTTTCTCATTCAAAATAAAAACAATTAGCCTATTATATTTAAGTACATACACACACATATATTATGTGTATATAATTTAAGTTAGAGGATGAAATTGAGTCTGATTTTTCTCTCCAAATTCAGAAAATAAGATGGAAATACCTAGATAAATGGCAAAATAATCTGAATGGTTTAAGAAGTGAATTCAATAAGAAAATAATAATAATGGTAAAAAGACAAGTTATTTTTCAAGGTCATTATCACTTAGCAATAAATCAGTTTTTCTGATCTATAGTGATGTTTAACTAGATATGTCAGAAAATGTATATTATTTTAATCTTCCATGAATATTTTCGAAGTTTCAAGTGTATAATGGAAATTGCTTTTAAGTATTATATTTTTACTTTGATGAAATAATCTTTGGACACTCTCTTGACAAACACGTACTGTTTTTGTACTCTTAACATTATATCAACATTGCTCCATAGAGCTGATCCTTTATTTGTAGATTTTATTATGATAGAGCGGAGTGGCTTACGGAGGGGGAATGTGTAAATAAATCACAGCTTCCTAAAAAAATACAGACACCTTTAAAAAATTTCCACTGGCAGTGAAACTTGTTTTGAACTATATTTTTATTTCAAAATAAATGTAACTTACTGAGATTCACATTCCTTAAGTAACCGGGGAACAGAAAAGTAAAACAAAGAAGTGGAATGAAGTCATAAATTGTAATTGACCCTACATGTAAAATCATTCTTAACCTGAAAGATTTAGTTTCACTTTAAAATGGCAAAAATGGAAACTAAGGGGGCGCCTGGGTGGCTCAGTCTTTAAGTGTCTGCCTTCGGCTCAGGTCATGATCCCAGGGTCCAGGGATCGAGCCCCGCATTGGGCTCCCTGCTCAGCAGGAAGCCTGCTTCTCCCGATACCATTCCCTCTGCTTGTGTTCCCTCTCTCACTGTGTTTCTGTCAAGTAAATAAAATCTTTAAAAAAAAAAAAAAAGGAAACTAAGTATATTTTAAACATTTACACTAATTTATAATCTGCTTTAAACACATAATTATTGTTTGTCACTGAGGAAACTGTTTGTATTACATATGTTAAGTGACCTCTTATGCCTATGACCAAAAAATGATGAATTATCAAAAATTCTGTAGACTGACACAATAAAACAACTTATTGCTATTAAAAAAGTCATTAGTGTCAGGAATGTAATACAGATTTCATCCATGGAAGCATCATTTATGAATTCATTATTTAGTCTATTATTTCAAATTTTAAAACAAATAAACTTTTAAATTCAGTATTTGGTAAGTTTTAGGAAACACTTATTTTCTATTAAGTATGGGAAATATGGAAAATCTAAGTATACATTGGTGCAAGAATTACCAAACTTTTGAAGCAATAACAATACTCCTCTTAGAAAAAGCAAAAAGTCCTAAATTTCACCTATTGTCTTTTCTAAAGACATGAAACTGTACCAGTCTGTTTTATTTTTAAAGTAAAATTACCATTTATAACCAAAATTTTAAAAACTTAAGGTAGATATTCAAATAATATCTACCGAATATTGTGAGCCAAGTAAATCTAAAAATAAACACACCTGTTTAGGATATGTTTTTTTCTCCATTTTTTAACCCCCCTAAGGGATAAACTGAATTTGTTGTTATTGATAATGCCTGATTTTCAGGAATAATGATTCATAAAATAATAATGATTTCACTCTGTACAGAATCGTGATCTAACAAAAGCATCCTGAACTAAGGAAACTTGACATCACAAGCCTTTCTTTTATGTGCTGTGTATTAAAAGACCATTTTATTAGTTAGTCACTATACATGAATAAGCTACTATAATCAGGCAAATGGAGGGTTGGTCTTTTGAGAGTCTATCATTAATGAAACTGAAAGATTTAAAACTGATGTTTAGAATTTGATAGCTGGAGAAGATTATTTATGGAATAACTTGCATTGTGATTTCAGAGCCAAAGTTTGATGCATGACTTCATTGTATTTGAAACTCAGTGAACACCATGGTTTAGGTATGTTCTCAAAAGGAAACCATGCATTTCCATTTCTAACTATACATAGACACCAGAAGGTTACCAAAAAAAACCAAAATTAAATTATTTAAAATTATGATCCATGGCAATGATTTTATAATCCAATTTTTGAATAAAGTATTAGGATCCAAATGTGACCATCTATACTTTCTTGTCTTTGGGAATATTGCACAACTTTGAAAAACACTACTGGGTATTTTGGGGAGAATAGCATGTAATTAGAAGTTCTAGTGATCTAAATTTGAATCCTGTTTCTATCATCTATTAGGTTATATCCTGACTAAAAGTGATTAACCAGTTTCAATTTCCTGAATCAAAACAAAAAGGAATAAAATTTACCTAAAAGAGAGGTTTTTGAGGACTAAATGAGAAAACACATAGAAAAGCTCTCACAATGTTTGTCATAGACTAAGAGTTCAGCATCACTCTTTCTGCTCACATTCCCTTCAAATACAAAATTACATTTGTTTTCAAACTTTGTTGTCATAACTGCAAATCTGAAGGAATACTTTGCCTAAATCATGGTTCTAATTTATAGATTATCTTGGTTGATCTGAATATTTGGGACCTTCTTAAAGCTGGACTCTTGCGTTATTAAGATTTTTGTTGGAACAATTTACAGTTTTGGTCCACAAATTATTAACTAGTAAGAAACAAAATGAAAACTATATTTCCTGTGGCTAAAATTAAAATGTTCTTTCTTTCAAAAGAACATTATCAGTGTCAGACTTGTTCCTCTGCCACTAGTTTTTATCCCTCCTATAGTGACAGTATCGTTCTAAGCAATTTGTATGGTTTTCAATACAACTTTGCAAATACAAAACTGGAAAAGAGACTGGAAGAACAGCCAAATGGAGGAGCACACCCTAGGACCCAGAAAAAGAACCAAGGGAGGAAGAGTAGGAAATAAGGCCTAAAAAAAGAAATAATAACCAAGGGGAAAAGGGTAATTAACATTAGCAGCAGAGTTCAGGAGCAGTAAGACTGAAAATAGGAAATTGATTTTGATCAGTAGGTGATGGTTGACCAATATGAATATAATTTTTGCATAGTAGTCTAAGCCCATCTACAAGGATTAAAGGAAGATTGGCTGTTCACTTTGCCAAAGAGCTGTGGCTGAGATCCACATGGACGTCCATGTTTCAAAATTCAATGGAAATTTTTCATTTTTCTTGAACTCTAAGCCACATATGGCACTGCTGACAACTTTTTTTCTTAGAAAATCAGCTTCCCTTGGTTTGATTTACACTAACATTTCTATTGTTCTAACTCTAGCTACTTGTAACCCATGTTGCAGACAAGCTCCTGTATTGACCATCCACCATGTAATTATACTTTTGATCTTGGGCTCTATTCTCATATTACTTTCTACTCTCTTCCCATGCAACCTTATTTTTGTCTCTGGTTTAATTGATTAATTATACCCACATGATTCTTAAATATTTATCTCTATCCTAGACTTTACTTTTGAACTTCAGGCCTGTTCCCAGCTACCTACTCAACAGCTCCATCTACGTGTTTCCAAAATACTTCTAACTCATGGTATTTTCTAGAATCCTACCTTCAAAAACTTAAATTCCCAATTGCAGAAAATAGATACACCATCTATCCAGTTCCCCTAAGCCAGAACCTTGAATCATCCTATATCCAATCCATCACTAAATCCCGTCAACTTCTATTTCTAAGTGTCTCCAACCATCTATTCTCCTTACCACCAAGTTCATTCTCTGGACATAGAAAGGATGATTTGTTCAAGATTCAAAACTCATCAGATAATATCTTCCATTTTCAGTACCTCATCACTCCTGTTGGAAGTGATTTAACTACTTTTAGAATAATGACTGAGATACATAATAAAGCATCCAAAACTCAGAATGATTTGTCTCTTTCCAATCTGTCTATAACCCCAAAAGAGATAAAAGCAATAACTGTTCAAAGTTGAGTCAAGTGAAAGGTATTTCAGGATAAAGGATAAGTCTACATTCTTGAACATGGGAAGACCAGACCTGGTAGAGGGAAATGGATTAAAATCTAAAAGGTAGTAATAGGTAGAATCAAGGTAGAAAGGTAGTAATAGAAGAATCAAGATCTTAGTAGTAGAAGTAAATAGGGATAGTTTACCATGTAAAAGAGAAAAGATACAACTTACTAGTAAAAAAAAGGGTAAAAAGTTAAATTTAAATATGAATATGTACTTTCATAATTGTTTTCAATTAAATTATATATTAACTATGACTGATTATAGTTTATGTGGGCATAGACATTAAAATTTGTTACAAGATAAGATGTGAGTATTTATTACTGGGCTTCAATTTAAAATATTGTATCATGTTCTAGAAATGAATTTAAACACAAAGAATTATTTGCTCTATATTCTTAAATGTCTATGGTTTTTTTTTAAGATTTTATTTATTTGACAGAGAGAAACACAGTGAGAGAGGGAACACAAGCGGAGGGAGTGGTAGCAGGAGAAGCAGGCTTCCTGCTGCCTGATGCGGGGCTCGATCCCAGGACCCCGGGATCATGACCTGAGCCGAAGGCAGACGCTTAATGACTGAGCCACCCAGGCACCCCAAATGTCTATGGTTTCTTAATTTGCATTTTCAATAAAGTTGCAATTTAGTATAAGATGTCTTTATTTTTAGTTTACTAGAAGAATTTTTGTCAATTTTGGAAATCATACAATGCTCTCAGACAATTCTTGGTTGACTGCACGAAAAGCAGGCCTAACCTAAAAAGATGAAAATTTGCACTATTGAAGACGGTCAATAAAGAGGTGCAGGCTCTGAAGGCAATTCCAGTTATTAGCAGATGTATGCTCTTGTGAGTATATAAGTACCTCTTCATATCTCTTTAACACTTGTAAAGTGTCACTGTGTAAACTACTTTCTGGGATGAAGCCAAGCACTTTGGAAGCTGAATAAGTCAGGCAACTAGAGGTCTATTTATTTCACTGAAACAGTGAATAGTGTGTGAACTAGAAGAAGAATCTGATTCAGTAAATATTAAATAATTTGTTTCTGTATAATTTTACCTGAGATGTGACTGTCAAATACGGAGATTGATTTTTAGGTGCATATTTGAGCATAACCTCATAACTGCTATTTATAAAGAGACTAATCTTGAGATAGTGCAAGTTTACTTCAATAATGATTCCAGCAATTAAGAAAATTTGAGAATCCTCTTTTGGAATTAATTTCGAAGTAAGGTTATTGGTCAAACATGAAATCCCCTGAACATTTTTGTCATAAATTCCTTTGTATGGACTAAAATTTGATTTCTTGGGTTCTTCATCAACTTTTTTTTTGTTTTCTTGCTAAAATTGGAAAATTTATGGTGGTTTTGAAAAAAATAAATCATTTACAGGGGTCAGCTCTTTATCATGTAAAAGATTACCCTAAAATAGAAGTTACCTAAATATTTTGAGGTTTAGCATCCTTATCTGAATAAATTTCTAGATGTCAGGTGTATAGACATTTACTGATCCCTGTCCACATCACCACCAGTATAATCAATAAACTCAGTAAAAATAGCAAAAGTCCCAGAGACTAGGAAAGAAATTTTGATAAAGTTCTGTGGATAAAGCAGGGATAGAATGATATTAAACACAATTACTTTAATCTGTCCATCTTTTAAAACAACAATATGACCAGAGAACAGAATAGGCTAATTATAAATAAAGAAAACTTGAGTTTAAGACATCTCTTTCTTTCTTTCTTTCTTCTTTTTTTTTTAAGGACCTCGCTCTTGGATTTTAAATGCAAGAAGTCGACAAAGATTGCCTTTCTATTTTGAGGGGAAATAAAACCTGTTCATTATACACATTTCTAAATAGGCAGGATTTAAACAAATATCCATATATTCTTTCTGAAGATATTATTAATTGGACTGTGATCCAACTGCCTTAGATAAATTGCAAACCTATGCAATATAAGGATGAGTGGTGAGCATTGAAACTTGCTTAATAATTTTTAAGTCAATGCTTATTACATTAATCTGTTAGTTTATTTCAATTCCAATCATGAGTTCAAGTCAGTTTTGAGATGTCTGAAAATGTGATAAAAGAGCTTCATGGAAGGAAGTGGAGAGAAAAAGTAGCAGATAAGACTGTGAGAAAGCTGTTAATACAGATTTCAGAAATAGTAGCAAATGTATACTTTCTGAAAGGGAGAGGCATAGCCTAAGTTGGAATATCTATATCTTTTTTTTTAAACAGCAAGAGCAGGAGCAGAGGTGAACTGCTGAGCCCTAGACTGGGTTTGGTTTATAAAAACAGAGAAAGGGGGGTTCTGTGAAGTATCTCAGAGACACAGAATGTGGGGCAACAGAGAAAAACTTAGACTTGCATTATGAGAATCAACCATCTGGGTTACTACTAAGATATGTCTCTCTCAAAGGAAACTTTTGTAAATAGCTGATCCAGAAAAATCCAGCTAATTTAACAATGGACTTTAAAAAAGAAAAGCAGAATTTGGATTTAAAAAGTCACCATCATTAGAAAAGAAAAGAAAGAAGTAGTATGACTTTCCAAAAGATGAAAGCTACTCAACAGAAGAATGTTGCTAATCAGCTTATTTAAAAATATAAGCAATAATTACCCATTTTTTAAAAATAATGAAGCAATTGTTTCTTTGGAGGAAGACCTCAAAGTAGAAATGCAAAAATTCAGGGAGGAAATGAAAAGACAATAAAATAAAATGAAATATGATCTGCCAGAAATCCCAAAAGATGAAGAGGAAAATGATGTAAAAGAAAATAAAAGACATTTTTTAAAAATAGAGGAAAACAAAGGAAAATGGGAATTAAGTAAAATGCAACAAAGCAGAGTGAAGAATTTTAAAAAGTAACCAAAATTAAATAGTAATTTTAAAGAAGCTAATAAGTCTTAGAAAAAGCAATTGTGGGGCGCCTGGGTGGCTCAGTGGGTTAAAGCCTCTGCCTTCCACTCAGGTCATGATCTCAGCGTCCTGGAATCGAGCCCCCGCATCGGGCTCTCTGCTCAGCAGGGAGCCTGCTTCCCCCCACCCCTCTGCCTGCCTTTCTGCCTCCTTGTGATCTCTCTCTGTCAAGTAAATAAATTAAGTCTTAAAAAAAAAAAGAAAAAACAATTGTTATAGAAGAGAAGCTGAAGGGATTAACATACACATAAATAAATTTTGAAAATAATCCAAAACAGTGGAACAGAAGAAATATTTAGATGTATATAATTCAAGAAAACTTTTGTGAAATGAAGATTTAAATTAGCATATTGAAAATGTCAAGAGTAGTCATGGAAACATCAATAATCTTTCTATAAATAAGTGTTTATTTGATTATGAAAATAAGGGGCACCTGGGTGGCTCAGTCGTTAAGCATCTGCCTTCCGCTAGGGTAGTGATCCCAAGGGCCTGGGATTGAGCCCCACATCTGGCTCCCTGCTCACCAGGAAGCCTGCTTCTCCCTCTCCCACTCCCACTGCCTGTGTTCCTTCTCTCACTGTGTCTTTCTCTGTCAAATAAATAAATAAAATCTTTAAAAAAAAAAGTGATTATGAAAATAATTAAAGACTATAAAGAAAAGCTCCCCAAAAATAATTTACTCATAACTCCACCAGAGATGATAATTATTAACATTTATTATATCTGTTTCAATTTTCCTGCCCTTAACTCTATATACAATATAATATATAATTTAGTATTATATATGACAAAATATAATATGCAATAATATATGTAATATAATATATAAAATTATACTTTGATGTATTTTTTACATTAAATATACCTAACATGTTAGGTATATTTAAACCCATTTTTAATTATAACCTAAAAATTTATATTGAAAAACACTTTCATGCTTATGGTAAAAAAAAAATTACACAGAAGAAAATTGCAAAGAATGAAAAGTTAATCATTTTCCCATCTCAGGCTTTTTTTCTCTCATATCTTCCAAGTCTTTACACAAATGGAAACATACTATAAACAAAATTTGGACATTTTTCCCATTAATACTGCATTTATTTACAGACTCTCAAAGTGTCAAGCATCAATAATATAAGTCTACTTCACTTTTGATGATGGCCACATCATCTTTTTGATGGCCACATGATAGCAAATTAAAAGAAGGCACTATAATTTACTTTAAGTATACCATTAGCTTATTTTTGATCTTTAGCTTTTCCAACAATGTTGCCATGGATATCTTGCATATAAACATAAGATATGTGTAAGTATTTCTATAAGATAAATACCCAGAAATGCAATTGTAGGGTAAAAATACAGGCACATTTAAATTTTTTACAACTATTATATGAATCCCCAAATTCATTACCATTTTCCATATTCAGAAAAATGGAATGAAGCCATTTATGTTCTTTCACCCTCACCATGCTATACATATACTGTACATACACACTGTACATTTTTTAAAATCTCCACCAATATTATAGGTGAAACAATAGTACTTCCTTGTTTAACAAAATTTTAAAATCATAAAGTTGAGCATCCCTACTGACAACTTGCATCTTTTTTATATTGAATATATTGAATATTGACTGTTTATGAACATTTCTCATTTTACTATTGGGTGAGTATTGTTCATATTGATTTATAAGAGCTCTTTACATATTAAATAAACCAATAAATTTCTGCATGTCATATGTGTTACAATTAGTCTTTGTCAGATTGCAATTTCTTTATGGATGATGTTCATTTCTACTTCTATAGGCAAAACTTTTTAATTGTAATGTAGTGAAAAGTACTTTGTGGCTTAATTATAATGGCTTTCTTCCTCTATAATTCCATTTTTCCTTTTCATAATTTCCTCTGTATTTAAACTCCTTTACTAAAAATACTGCATAGTATCCCATGGTATTGATGCATAATAATTTTTTAGCCTATCCCTTATCACTGATTATTGGGTTATTTTGCTTAGTTCCTTTTTTTTTTAAATTCTGGGCAGTATTGGGAAGAATATCCATATGTTTTACATATATTATTATAGTCATGACTTTTCTAATTATAGATCATAATTATAATTACACTATAATTACAGTGTCAAATAGCATTCTTATGTTTAATATTTTACATTTGTAGCTTGCCAAATAGCTCTTCATGAACATTACAACGATTTACATGCCCACAAGCAATATATGTGAAATGTCATTTTTTGACACCATTATCAAAGCTAAGTATTATTAGTTTTAAATATATTTTCCAATTGTAAATTTTATGGTCAAACTTATCTCAGAACAAATAATTACATTATTCATCCCCAGTCCTTTGTCTTTTTCTTTAGATTTCTTTTCCAGTACTTTTTACTCTAAACTTACTTTGTTTTCTGTGCCACTCAGACAAAAGACTGACTCCAAGGATAAAAATGCCTCTTGGGCAAATGGAAGAGAAATTGCACAAAGAAAAATTCAGGTTGCTGCTTTTCCAAGAGGATCACTCTTTTCTAGATCATATTTAGAGGCTTATTTTCTTCAGTCTAACGGCCCCATGTTTTGTATTGAAATAAAAACATCTCAATTGCATTATGTCTCCTTCCACAGCCCATTTAAGCTTCTATTGTATTCTGTTCTCACTTGTCTGGGGAAAAGATGGACTATGTCTATGAGGCTGAGTGAGGCTCAGACTCCATATCGTTTCCTTACACCCTCATCATCATGGGTGGCAGAGGAGGGCAATTCATTCTCTCTTCACTGAAACCCTTCCCTCACATGTGGTGCAAAGCTTCAGGCAGACAGGCTGGAGACTTGCATGTCCTCCAAAGACAGCAGTTGTAAAACCGCTCTTGCAAGATCAGACCCTTGCTAATTACAATACCAACATCTATTAACTTTTTCATTCATCACCAATTTTCATTCATTTCTTAAGGCTAATACTAATTGCAACTTAAAAAAAATAATAATGCTAAATAGGGCAAGCAATCTGGGAACCCAAATGGTATATTCCCCTCCTGATACACATTCTCTCATTAGACACATTCACAGAGGAGGGAAAAAAAATCCCTCCAAAGCGCTGGCACTGCAAATTATTATTTTTATAAATTATATTTGTTCTAGGGTTATTGAATATACTATTTTTTTTAACTTATAAAGTGAGAGTTTGGGGATAATCGACTTGGTAAGCAGTCTCAATGGAGAATTTAAAATGAAGGAAAACATGGTGAAGAGGAAATAATAAGGGGAGAAAAGTACTAGATCTTGAAAAGTAATCTGGGATAAACCAAAGGGACTTTTAATAAACACGATCTTTGTTAAATTTGCTGTGGATATAGCCAGCAAAGATTCCAGAAATACTTTTCTACTTAAGAAAATAACCACTTCCCTAAAATGATTTTGCTGCCTGGCCTGTTATTTATCATCTAGCTACAATTATCATATCAACATGTTAACTAAACCAAAACAAATATGTCCTAATGGCATGAGAAGAAGGATGCACTTTTAGTTCCTTGATTTATTAGTTTGGTAAGAATCTATGGACATGTTTATCCTTATAATTAGGCATTTCCTAGTTAGGAAAATAAGAACCCTCACTTGTCCACGTTAATTTCTGGAACTTTTGGCCACAGGATAAGTTTCCATTATTCAAAATTGCATTTTGGCCTTCTACTTCATAGGCTATGCTTGCCATCCATCAGAAGCCACATTAGCAGTTCATTTTATTAAAGAATGGGTTAAAGTTGAAGGAAGTAAATAGAGTAGCATAGGAGTTAATAAACTTCGGTGTGTATTCAGGCAAATGTCAACTAACTTGAGATGAGAAGCATCCTTACTGCCCTTCAGCTGTGTATGGGTGACACCCAGATATGGGTTCCTCTGGTTCACCAGCTGCAGTCAATTGTTGAAGATGAGATTTGGGTGTTGAGGTGATACACAGTAGTCATGGAAGCTGAGGTGATTCCCTCAGAATGGGAGGGATCCTCAGCCACAGTGACCTTAGCCCTTCAGACTTGATTCACAGAGTTCCTTTCCATTCAAGACCAAGTCATGTTCAAATTTTCCACAGCTAGGGAAGACCCTGTGACAGGAGCCGTCTGATGACCACTCAAGGACTCCATACTTCTACATGGCAGGTTTGAAGAGCCTTCTGCTCCAAGTTTTTAAGTTTCTCTTATCAGTAATCAAAAACTATGCTTCAACAGAGAGAAGAGGGAAATAGAAACAAAAGATGCTTTTACTGTTAATACTGGCCTTACAGGAATTGTAAATACAATTAAGTCAATGCTTTATTACACAATAAAATAAGAGTCATAATGAAGCTTACTCAGAAATACT
This sequence comes from Procyon lotor, assembly GCA_028646535.1. Lineage (NCBI taxonomy): Eukaryota > Metazoa > Chordata > Mammalia > Carnivora > Procyonidae > Procyon > Procyon lotor. The sequence continues at coordinate 86,029,952 of CM053603.1, read as the reverse complement.
GCTTCTCAAATTATAGCTTCTGAAATATGACTGCCTGCAGCAAAGCCAGTAAGGCAACCACTTATTCAGCGCCCCAAAACTAGGATTATGGATTGTGAGAGTAAATGAAAGGCAAACATAGCTCAAAATAAGAAATAGGTCAGTTACAATGAACGTTTTCTCTTGCAATCAATCAATTTCTAAAAAAAAATCTAAAAAGACTGGCAATGCTGCCTTTTATCACTGTTCCTCATTTTGGTTATAGGGCCAAGTTGGTGTCCTACTGAACCTTTGTATTTGGTGCCATGTTACTGTATTTTTGTTGATTGCAGCTTTTGACACAGTATTGAGACCACCTCCCCACTCCCCCCCCACTACTCTGGGAAGAGGAGCATACAGGACTGGGCTTCCTCTCTGTGATCCAGGGAAGAGGGACCTATTCATTCCAGTATGGTCAGTATCCCTCTGGTGAAATACCATGTACATCTTAAGCAAATGTGAGCACTGTAGTTAAGCAGATGGACCATATTTGTAACAAAATACAGATACCCTAAATCTTTAATAAGAAAGTTTTTAAAACTTTAATAGATGGAATTGACAAAAAACCAAAAACCAAATTAAAAAACTTTCCATAAGGCAACGGACACAGAATTTCACTGCTAAATTCTTTCAAACATTCAAGACCACAAGTTTTTATCTCTTTAAACTCTCTGAGAAGTTCTTTTACAAATTAAAACCTCACCATTTCCTTTCAAAGCCAAAGTAAGAAATTATAAAGAGGATAGTTCAAAAACACTATAGTACACAAGTTACATACAAATAAACATAAAAAATAAAACTTTTTATTAATCAATAATTTGCCCAGGAAAACAAAGTTAATCTTTGTTCAGTAAAATGTCCAGGAGCTGTAGAAATAGTTCAAATTCATTAATGAATGTATTATAGTATTATTTCAACTTCATCTAGTTGGGCTTTCTAAAAAAGAAATGCAAAGATGATACAATAATAGGAAATCTTCATTTTCATATTTTTTCAATATATTAGTATCTTGACAAATGTACAAGAAACATTTTATATAAGCTTTTGGACTAGATTATTTTAATAGACTTTTTTTTAAATTTTATTTATTTATTTGGCAGAGAGAGAGATCACAAGTAGGCAGAGAGGCAGGCAGAGAGACGGGAAAGCAGGCTCCCTGCTGAGCAGAGAGCCCGATGCAAGGCTTGATCCCAGGACCCTGAGATCATGACCTGAGCTGAAGGCAGAGGCTTTAACCCACTGAGCCACACAGGTGCACCTAGACTTTATTTTTTAAGGAAGTTTTAGGTTTGCAGCAAAAATAAAGGTAGAGAGGTTCCCATATACCCCTGCTTGCACAAATGCATAGCTTTTCCAACTGTAGTCCCCCATTAGATGATGAGCCTACATTGATTACAATTGATGAACCTACACTGACACATCATTATCATCTAGAGCCTGTAGTTTGCATCAGGGTTAACTTCTTATGTCATATATGCTATGGGTTTGGAGAAATGTGGAATGACATGTATCCACTACTATGGTATCATACAGGGTAGTTTCTCTTATTCATTATCTCCCTCTTCCCTAACCCCTGGCAATTTTTAACTTCTGATATTTTTTACTCTTTCCATAGTTTTTCCACCTCTGGAGTGTCGTATAGTTGGAATCACATAGTATGTAGCTTTCCAGGTTGGCCTCTTTCATTTGCTAAAATGCATTTAACTTTCTCCAGAGAGAGTGATGTCAGCAAGATAATGGAATAGGATGTCCCTCATTCATATTCCCCCGTACAATGATAATTTGTTAGCCATCCAAAAGAAAAAAGAAAAGTTTTTACAAAACCTTTGTGGGAGCTTTGGGATCTGGGTAGAAGATTGTGAAACCTAGTGGAGTCCAAGACCCAGAAAGCAGGCCGGTGCCTAAGTGGCTGACTTGATGACTGTTGTCCCAGTTACAAACTGGAAAGTAGTTCCATCCCTTAGTGGACTGGCTACAACTTGATTTGACTTCGATCCTGTCATATGCTGGAGGGACCCAGGAGGAATCAAGTGTGTAGAGGGAGCCTTAAGCAGTAGACTCACAGCTTTTGGCCTGTGGTAGAGATCATGAAGAGACTCTGTGACACAGCTCTGGGCCCAGTCAGCTATGATCTGGAAGCAAGGCCACCAAACTCAGTCCGACTTTTGGTTCTGAAATGCCCCTTGTAACTGGACTCCAGTCTTCCCAGTCATAGTCCATAGGCTGTCCTGCCAGCCTGGAGACCCACTGGGAGGCCTACGACAGTGCCTCTGGATAATAGCTAACCAACCTTATCTGACAGCCAATCCTGAAATGACCAGTGACTCAGCTTCAGCCCCCTCTCAGCTGTGGTGCATGAACAGTTTGGCTCCCCAAGAGACCCAGCAGGAAAAGAAAACCCAGCTGTGCACTTGGAGTTAAGCTCACAAACCTTGGTCTGACTGCAGGTCCTGGGACAGTTTGATCACTTAGCTTCAGGACCTCTTTGCTGTGTTGAGGGCCAGTCTTGATTAGCTAGGAACCTGGCAAAGGACATACCCCTTTGTGCCTCTAAAGCTAGGTCTGTAGACTTTGGTCGTGACCGCTAGTCCTGAAGCAGCCTTGGTACCCAATTCCAGCCCCTCTCAGCCACTTCAAGGCCAGTTCTGCCTACCTGGGGACCCACCCAATGACCCAGCAGGAGTCCTCCTAGGGACTTCACAGAGCCACACCATTCACATGGCTAGTAACAGGCCCACCGTCTGTGGACCCAACTGAAGATCCTAAAACATACTCTTGTCCCTAAACCAGCACTTCTGAACAAAGTTCCAAACACCCAAAAACCAGACAATATTCACATATGCCTGAGCCACTAGTAACAGGCCAATGAACAGGGAACCTTACTACATGATTCCTAATTCCATAGATTAATATCTATCTTTTCTCTGTGTCATGACATTCTGCCAGAAAAAAAATACAAGTAAATTTTGATTCAGTAGAAGTGATAATTTTGAACAGCTAAAACTAGTTAAAAAAAAAAAAAACCAAAAGGATATTTGTACTGAGATAAATTCTAATACCAAAATAATTCAAATGGAATGTCTCACAGTGTTGGTTCTTTTGGACTTCCATTTTTGCTGTATCTAGTTATGTTCAGAAAGTTCAGGATGGGAAAAATAAAGCAAAACATAGTTATTGAAAATGACACTAATTTATCCCCAATTTCTCCTATAAGGATGGTGGTAGTTATGGTGGTAAAAGTTGGAAGGTGTTACAATTTAGTATGTTAAATGCTCATTTCCATGTCTTTCTAATCTTGTGATAATGCATTCATGGCTGATGACACTAATGTAGTATAATGGAAAACACTGGAAAAATACATTCATAACTTCAGTAATCTTGGACAAAAACTCTCAAATTTTATTTATTAATCTGTGGAAATACTACCTTTGCTTACAAATGACAGAATGCAGAAAATTAAGAAGAAAAAAAATCAAAGGACTAGAAATAAATTTTCAGATGAAATATTGCTTACATTTAAAAAATCCAAAATAATTTTCACATAAATAATTTAAATTAATGAGACTTAGAAATATTTCTAGAAACAAATAAATATCTATAAATCAATTTCCATATAATAGAAACAAATAGAAAATAGTTGTAAAAATATTTTCAATGATATCAAATGATTAAAAATAAGTTTAACAAAGATACGGAATAATTGCAAAGCATTATGAAACGTTATTAAGTGAAATTAAAGAAAGTTTAAACAAATGGATAGATACACCACACTCATGGATCAGAAGGCTCACCATTGTACAGGTATCAATTTTTTGTAGATGTATATATAAAATCAATGCATCTCACACTGCTATAAAAGGATTTTTTGTGGAAGTTAATAAACTAATTAAAATTTGTATAGAGTCAAGAATAGCCAAGACACCCTTGAAGAAGATTAAAGAGCTTGCCTAACAGTGTATCATCTTATTAAATATTTTTTAAGATTTTATTTATTTATTTGACAGAGAGAGAAAGAAATCACAAGTAGGCAGAGAGGAAGGCAGAGAGAGAGGGGAAAGTATTCTCCCCACCAAGCAGAGAGCCCGATGTGGGGCTCGATCCCAGGACCATGGGATCATGATTGAGCCGAAGGTAGAGGCTTTAACCCACTGAGCCACCTAGGTGCCCCATATCATCTTATTATAAAGGTGTAATATAGTATACAGGATTGTATTACTATAAGGATAGACAGAAATAATCCAGAATCACACATACATGAACACTTGATTTATGACAAATGTGGTGCTGCTAAGCAATAGGAAAGAAGATACTGTCAGTATTGGTATGGGGATGATTTGGGACTGATGCAATTATTTACTGTGTCCCTTTTCACTCTCAGAATGTCTTGTTTTGAAAAGTAACTATAGAGATTGTTTATCCACATAAATTTAATATAAAATTTGATTACTATCTCACAGCATACATAGAAAATAATTCTGGGCAGATCATAGAGCTAAATATAAGAGGAAAAAATAGTAAAGCGCTCAAAAGAGAATATAGTAGTATCCCATCATGAACTGAGTGTAGGAATATTTAAATAGGACACAAAAAGCATTTTTAATATAAGGAAAAACATTAGTAAGTGAACTACATTTGAGAAAAAAAGAAAACATAACTCCTATTGGTCATATAACTTTAAAGTAATGAAATGGCTAGCTACAAGGTAGTGTAAGTCATTTGAAACATGTTTAGAAACATGTCTAGGAAAACTGGCGATAATAGGGGAGGGAAAAACAAGACAACCAGGAGAATTTTTACCCCTAAGGCCTATAGCTATAAAAAACCCTAAACACAGCCTAATTCTTATCCAGATGGACATGAAACTTCAGACTAATGACCTATTTAATGTAGTTCATTTTACCTAGTACAGCATGTTTTGCTTTCAACAAAAAATGACAATGCATACTCTAAAAAAGCCATCACAGTTTGAAGAGACAGTAAAAGCATCAGAACTAGACTCAGATATGACAGAGATGCTGTAATTATCAGTCTGGGAATTTAAAACACCTTAACATGCTAAGGGCTCTAGTGGAAAAGATGGAGATCAACTCTCCTGTATAACAGCCAATTATATTCAATGGCCCATTATATGCTAGAACAGATGGAAAATGTAAACAGAGAGATGAAACTCTAAGAAAGAATAAGAAGAAACTGGCTTAAATTCAAAAAAACTAGAAGAGAAATGAAGAATACTTTGACGGGCTCACTAACATTTGGACACAAGCAAGGTGAGAATCAGTGAGTCTGAAGAAATGTCGATAGAGATTTCTAAAACTAAACTAAAAGAGAAAAAAGAAAAACAAAACAGACTGCAAAAACTGTACTGCAGTTACAGAAGACGTAATATACATTTTATAGGAATACCAGAAGAAGAAAAAAAGAAAGAGAGGAAGGAAAGAAAAAACAGAAAAATATTTGAAGTAATAATAGCTGAGTATTTTTCAAAATTAATGGTGGACAGCAAACTACAGATCAAAAAATTCAGAGAACAAAAGCATAATAAATAGCAAAACAAACAAATAAAATAAAATGGCAGATTCAAACCGTAAATTATAAATAATTACATTAAATGTAAATGGACTAAAGACACCAATTAAAATATAAAGATTGGCAACTGGATTACATACATGACCCACCTATGGGTTGTCTACAAGAAACTCACTACAGATAGTAGGTTTAAAAGGTAAAAGGTTGAAAATTAAAAGGTAGGAAAAGATATATCATGCAAATATTACTCAAAGGAAAACAGTAATAGCTATATCCATATCATATAAGGTAGACTTCAGAGCAAAGAAAATTATCCGACAGAAAGTGATATTATATAGTGATAAAAGTGTTACCTTATCAACAATAGTGATCATAAATTTATTTGCACCAAAAAACACACCAACAAAATATTTGAAGCAAAACTATAGACTCAAAAGGAGAAATAGACAAATGTAGGTTTCTTCTGGGTGGTGCAGCTGGTTAAGCACCTGACTCTTGGTTTCAGCTCAGGTCATGATCTCAGGGTCATGAGATAAAGTCCTGCATCGAGTTCTGCACTGAGAGCAGAGTCTGCTTGGGTTTCTCTCTTCCTCTCCCTCTGCCCCTCTTACCCACTCTCTCTCTCTTAAATAAATAAATAAATAAATAAATAAATAAATAAATAAATATCTTTTTTTTTTTTAAGATTTTATTTATTTATTTGACAGAGAGAGAACGATCACAAGCAAGCAGGGAGGCAGGCAGAGGGAGAGGGGGAAGCAGGCTCCCTGCTGAGCAGAGAGCCCAATGTGGGGCTTGATCCCAGAACCCTGAGATCATGACCTGAGTTGAAGGCAGAGGCTTTAACCTACTGAGCCACACAGGCACCCCAATAAAAATAAATCTTATAATGAACAAACAAAAACAGAAAAACCAGTCTTTCTCAACAGTTGATAGAATAACTTGGTAGAAAATTAGCAAAGATAAAGGATTCAACAACCTCCATTTATAACACTCTGTCCAAGAACAGGTGAGCACAAATTCTTTTCAAGTTTTCACAAAAAGTGTTCCAAGATAGGCCTTACCTTGGGCAATAAAACAAACTTCAAAAAGTTTAAAGGAATTGAAGTCATATAGGGTGTATTCTCTAACCACAGTGGGATTAAACAAAAAACAACACAAAGATAGCAGAAATAAATCCTAAATATTTGGAAACTAAACACAATTCTAAATAATCCACGGATTAAATAAAAAAAAATCTCAAGAAAAATGTAAAAAATACATTGAACTGAATGAAAATGAAAATACAACAAATGAAAGTTTGTGGAACACAGTAGAAGCAGTGTTAAGAGAAAAATTATAGCCCTGGATGCATACATTTGTAAAAGAGGAAAGGATTCATTTTAATAATCTAAGGTTCCACCTCAAGAAGCTTCAAAAAGAACTGGGGTGCCTGGGTGGCTCAGTGGGTTAAAGCCTCTGCCTTCAGCTCAGGTCATGATCTCAGGGTCCTGAGACTGAGCCCTGCATCCGGCTTTCTGCTCAGCGGGGAGCCTGCTTCCCTCCCTCTCTCTCTCTCTCTGCCTGCCTCTCTGCCTACTTGTGATCTCTCTCTCTCTGTCAGATAAACAAATAAATTAATAATGTTAAAAAAAAAGGAGAATGTTCACAAAGAGCAAAATATACTCAAAGGAAGCAAAAAGAAATAAAGAATCAATAAAATGAAAAAAAAAACAACAAAGAATATCAATAAGCAAAAAACTATTTTGTGAAAAGCTCAATAACATGACAAACTTCCAGCAAGACTGAAAAAAAAAAAGGAAAGACAAATTACTAATATCGGAAATGGAGCAAGGGAAAACTATACAGACTATGCAGACTTCAAAAAAATAATAAAAGAATGCAATACACATAAATTTGACACTCTAGACTAACTTTGCCATTTCCTCAGAAAATACAGACTATTGCAATACACTCAGAATGAAATAGATAATGTGATTATCATTAAGACTTTTAAGAAAATTGAACTCATAAATTAAAAATTTTCCAAAAAAAGAAATCTCCAGGGCCAGGTTGTTCCAGAGGAGATCTATCAAATGTTGAAGAACTGATTCTACGAAATCTGTTCCAGAAAACAGAAGAAGATGAAACACTTCCTAATTAATTTTATGAAACAAATACTGCTCTAATAGCAAATCAGTACAAAAAAGAAAACTAAAGACCAATATCTCTCATTAATGGAGGCACAATAAAATCTTTAACAGAATGTTAGCAAATTGGATTCAGCAGTATATACAAAAATTATGCACCATGACAAAGTTGGGATTATTCCAGAGATGCAGGCTGACTCAACATTTTTAAAAAATTAGTGTAATCTATCATACTAAAAGGAATAAAGAAGAAATTTCACATGATCTTGCCAGTTGATACAGAAAAAGAACTTGATAAAATTCAAAACCTATTCATGATTAAACTCTCAGAAAAACAAAAATAAAAGGAAACTTCAACTTGATAAAGAACATATACCAAAACCAAACCAAACCAAAACAAAACAAAACAAAAGCCCTATAGGTAACATTATATCTAATGGTGAAAGATTGAAAGCTTCCCCACAATGTTCAAAGATCAGGCAAAGATGTCCACTCTCACTACTCTTATTCAACACAGTTGTAGCATTCTAGCTAGTGTAAAAAGGCAAGGAGAAGAAATGATTTATATACAGATGGTAAAGGAAGAAATAAAATGGCCCTTATTTGTAGATGATATGATTGTGTAGAAAATTCTAAGGAGTCTACCAAAAAACTCTTAAACCCATATGTGAGTTCAGCAAGTTCTCAGGTAATAAAATAAACATGCAAAAATTACATGTATTGCTATACCATAGCAATAAATACATGGAGGTTAATTACAAATGTAATACTATCTACAATAACTCAAATATAAGTTAACTACTTAGGTATTTATCAAAAACATGAACAGAACCTTTATACTGAAGTTTCTGTTAAAAGGCTGATAAATGAATTTTTAAAAATCTAAATACATCTGAATAAATGGAGAAACATAATGTATTTACACATATTGAATTGCAATGGGTACTCAATATACTAAGGTATTAGTTTTCCGCAAACATACAAAGATTTAACAGAACTTCTATTAAAATCCAAGAAAGGTATTTTGTAGGTATACACAAGATTGTTGTAAAACTTTCATAGAAAAACAAAGCAGAATAGAATCTAAAGCAGAAGAAGAATTTATCTTCTTCTAAAACAAAGAAGTTTTAAGCTCCTGCTCTTAAAGCTCTTTAACTGCTCTCTCAGTTAAAATAATTCTGAAAAGATATATAATGGGAGGAACTATTCTATCCAATTTCAAGATATTGAAAGTGTCATATTGGTGGAGGGATAGACACATTGGTCAATGGAACAGAATAGAGAATCCAGAAATAAAATCACACAAATACGCCTAAATGATTTTTAAACAAAAGTGTAAAACAATTCAGTGGAGGAAGTATAACTTTTCAACTATTCATACTGAAACAACTAGACACCCAGAGTCAAAACAATCAAACCAAGTATCATACCTTATTACAAAAATTAACTCAGAATGAGTTAAGGATTTAAATATAAAAGGTAAAGTATGAAACTTTTAGAAAAATATAGGAAAAAATATTTGGGATCTAAAGTTAAGCAGAGAATTCTTAGACAATACCATGAGCATGATCCATAAAAGAAAAACAAATTATAAATTGGACATTGGCAAAATTAAAAACTTTGCTCTGTGGTAGTCTGTGAAGAGAATAAAAAAAGTCAAGTGCCAGAATGGGAGAAAATATTTCCAAAGCACATAACCAGAAAAAGATTATACTTCCAATATATGAAGAACTCTCAAAGTTCAACTGTAAAAAAGAAGCAATCCAGTTAAAAATCAGGAGAAGACATGAAGGCACATTTCCCTAAAGAAAATATACTGATGGCAAAAAAGCAAATGAAAAGGTAATCAATATTAGGTATAAGGCAAATACTAAGGATGCAGAGAAATTTATTGTTGGAGAAAATATAGAATGGTACAGCTATTTTGGTAAACAACTTAGCATTTTCTTAAAAAAAAAACAAAAAACTAAATATATACTACAATATGACCCAGCAATTACATTTCTGGACATTTGCCCCAGAGACATAAAAAAAACTTGTTTACATAAACACTTGAATATATTGTTTATAGCTTTAAAGTGGAAGTAGCACAGATATTCTTCAATAGGTGAATAGTTAAACAAATTGCAATGTATCTGTATCATGGACTATTACTCAGTAATAAAAGGAATAAACTACTGATATACACAACAGCTTGGATGAGTAGCCAGAGCAAAGTAAATCTCTAATGATTACCTGATTAGGTGGTATGATTCCTTTTACATAACATTTTTAAATGACAAAATTATGGAAATGGGGAACATATCATGGTTGTCAGGTTTAAGGAAGGTGTGGGAGTATGAGAGACATTGATGTGACTACAAAAGGGCAATATGAGGGATCCTTGTGGAGGAAAATGTTTTCTGTCTTGACTGCATCAATGTCAATATCCTTGTTGTGATACTGTACTAGAGTTTTGCAAGATACTGCCATTGAGTCAAACTGGGTAAAAGATACATGTGATCTCTCTGTATTTTTTTTTTTAAAATGCATGTGAATTTACAACTACCTCAAAATAGAGTTTAATTTTAAAAAATCATAAACATCAATAAAATTAGATGGGACAAATGCAAAACAATTACTAAAAGGGTAGAAGTAATGCTAAAATATTATCACATTAAATAGTTAATACTCCATTTTAAAAAATTATAAAGTGAGATACAGTAAAAATAAAATTCGTTTATATACAGCTAAATACTCCTAAATAGTGAAAACAGAAAGCTTGAAAGTATAGGATGGTAAAAAAATGTACACAATGAAACACTAAAAGAAAGTTGATTTAATTTTCTTATATGAGGAAAAATAGATTTTAAGGCAAAAAGTATTAGTAGAACTAGCTATAGGCATTTTATATGATAAAAGTGTTAATCTCCTGAGAAGTTTTAACAATCATAAATATGAATGCACCTAATAACATAGCCTCAAAATATAAAGAACAATCTGACAGATTTAATAGAATAGCATACAAGAGATTTTAACATACCATTTTCAGCAAGAAATAGAACTGTTAGTGAAAAAAGCAAGTTGCAAATTATATACAATAATGATATTGTTTTTTTCTTTAAAACAATACACATAAAATCATGTAGTAACAGGAAAAAAAGAGTGGAACTGGAAGGTTATTGGGGAGAAATTAACTTTTCCTCTAAATTGCTTGAAATGTTCTAGGAAGTGTGTATTAATTTCCTCTATAGGTCTACATAGGAATTTCCATTTTTTCCTTTTTAACTCTTTCAGAATTTCAACATTTATTATACAAGCAATACTAGTAACAGAAAATAATGAAAATATTCATTGAGTTTTATTCTCTATTACTACTCACATCCTCTTAAGGTTTTGCATCAAGGTTTCTTAAGTTTGCATCAAGTCTTTGTCCAATTTGACAGTATGCCAAGTTAGTCAGGACCATGTCTAATTCTATAATTGGAGACCTGTGCACACCATTATCACTGCTTAGAAAATGTTGTGATAGAGAGTAATAAGACTCCCAGTTTATAGCACTTTGTTATGGCAACTCTGGGAAACTAATGCAGTACTCAATAAATAATTATTTAATGAACTATATGATGCATTATATTTTCATGCTAGCCCTTATTTAAAATTTACTCAAATATTATTATCAATACGTGCAGGATAAATTGACTTTAGAGGAAGTGAAAAAAATCTAAGCAAATGATCTCATCTTATTTCATTTGTGTTTTGGAAATTTTCATTTTCCTGTTACACTTCCAGAACGAATTTTAAATTATTTGTATATCGCTTCATAGATGAATCAGCTTCATGAATACACACTTCATAGGAGAGACATAAAAAGCTGAAAACACAATAAAATTAATTCAGGACTTATCACTGAATAGTCACTACCAGTTTATGTAGCAGGAACTAATATTATTCCCATTACACAGATGAGACAACAGAAGCTTAGAGAAGTGGCATAATTTGCCCAAGGTAACAAAGGTAGACCTAAGATTTAAACAGAGACCTGTCTGACTTTAATATTCATGCTTTGAACCACTTTTTTATTGGCCCTTCCTGTAAGAAGCCTTCTCTGATTTCTTTGGTTTTAGGATATGACTTCATGTACATTTATATTTTTATGGATGCATATAAGTTGAAACCTGTAGTCTCATAAGTAATACTTCCATATATCAATATTCTCATTCTTATTCTAAGTATATAGTGATGCATTTAAACTTTACCACAATTTGGAATAATTCTTTCCTACCAATAGGTCTTCATATATTTGGAAAGCTACCCCATTCCCCATAAGTTTATTCTTGTATTGTTATTGCCTTTGACATTTATTTAGTTACCAAATCCCTTACTGACCAAATATTCTTTAGGCTCATATTTTCTACAATCTGCCTGAGCATCCAAAAATTAAAACAAATACCAAGTTAAGTAGACCTTTATGGATAGTGCTGGTGAGAATGTCCCACTGTTGGTAATCTGAAAGTTTCCTAGCACTTTTCCTTCCATTTTCCATATTTGTAGCTCCAATTTTCTACACTTCAGTGAACCCATTACCAAACCCCTTGCCTTGAGCCAATAGCTGGTTCTCTGTGGAATGGACACTGAAGAGCATGAATTCCAAAGAATCACTCAGTGGTCTTCATCCCCACTTTGCTGAGGTAGATTCAAAACAGTATCAGAGGAAGAGATGACCTCTTAGGGCCCCCTCTATTTCCCATTTTTAGTTTATTACAGTTTTATTTATGAATAACTAGAGATGCTGAGACCTGCTACTCCCACACTCTCTGTTGCAAGGATATAAAGAAATGGATAAAGAGATGAGAGATTTTTGTTTAAGAAAACTGCATGGTTAGAAGTTTTGAGATGGGAAAGCTTGGAGAAGATACTAGAAAGTTTTCTTTTCTGTTTTCTTGGAGTCCAGAGGTTCCATGAAATGAAATATTTGCAAACTTGTTCAGGAGGTAAAAGGGCACTGAAAAAAGAATTATACAACAAATATCAAGGTGATTACTATCATTATCACATTTTTATAAAGCTGAGGGGTAAACCACTTGGGATTTAAATAAACTACCTAGAACAATGCCTTATATATAAAAGATGCTTAACAAACCTTTGGGGAGAAATGAGGAAGTAATGAAAAAGGAGGAATTAATAATCAATATGAGATGACTTTCTATCACTGGTATTTGGTCACAAAATATACATGTTTTTTGGAATTTCTCATTGAGATCTGTTTAATGTTTCACATACAATAACAATCATTAAAGTCACTATATATTTCTAGAGTATTTCAAATGTTAATGTAAATTTTAATGACAGCAGACGAAAACTAGCAATTGTAAACATTTCAAAATTTTAAAGAAGAAAGCCATTTCCAAGTAGAGCAAATAAATCTGTTAAAACTGGGTATAACTGGCAGGCTTTCAGGCTTCTTCCAACTTCCTATGCATCTAAAGACTGGAAAACTGTCAGATGTCTTATTATGTAAAACCAATACATGCTGTATGAATAAAAGCTAAAACATATGGGGAAAAGTATTGTGTTCCTCGTATTAGAGATCATGCATGAAAACAAATGAGCATTAATCAGGGATTAATTTGCAGTGTAATGCCATAAAACTTAGTGAATTTCTCCAAAACACATGAGTAAATCTTAATTATTTTTTTCTAACCAAAAATTAATTTACATTTGATCTTGTGAAACTTTGCTTTTGTCCACATTACTCATTTTGAGAAAGGTAAACTAGTTGAATAGGTATGGTGATATTTTCTAGTATGTAATCATGACTCTTAAAATATCTGACAATGTCATAAAATTTAAAACACACATAGTAAAAAACCAGTTATTTTCAAGGCTTCAGGTGGTTACTTTTAAAACCACCTATTGCTGAAGACTGATGTGGGATTTATAAACATTGAGTCTTTAAATCCCTTAATATTTCTCAGCTCCCCAAAGATTTTCTTTAAATTTAGATAGAGATAATTAAAATTCTCTGGAAAAGTAACATTAAGTTTTTGGCAGGCATTTCGGTGGTACTAAAAATACACTTTTGGAATGGATTAATACCAACATATATGATATTTAAAACTTCCCAATTCCTGATATAACTAAGGCTAAAAAAGTAATTTTCTTACCGACGTAGTAATTTAGGCTTAATCCTCTTCAGGGGAAATAGATTTTAAATGCAGATGTGTGAGAGAATTATACTGCCCTTTAAAAAACTCCTGGAGTCTTTTGTTGGCTGAAAAAAATTCTAAGTAGGGCAAATTATTAAATCTTTTTCAACAATTTTACCATTGAAGTATGTAAGGTAGGGGAAGAATGACTGAAAGAGTTTCAGGAAACATGACCTTTGAGGGATGAATGGTGGGTTGGGTTCAATGATGGAGCCTTCTGGTCAACACATAGTATTAGGGGGACTGGCCGCAAAAAGATACTGGGTGCCTTAAGTGAGAGCTGATGGAAGAAAATAAGTCTGTATGGCTTGAGAGTTCATAGTGGGGAGAAGGTTCTCCAGCACTGCATAGTCTCTTCTTGTATAATTGCCATCAGAGATCTCATCTTATTTCTTCATACCTCCAGTCAGTGAAGGTACGCTATCATCTGTGGTGTTTGCATTGCCTGCAAATTTCCTTTATATCACCTTTAGGGAAAACGTGTTAAATAATAAGCTTTCTTTAACAATTTTCAGCATTTTGAAAATATCTTGTTTTACTTGAAGGGATCTGAGATTGCATGCGAGGGGTTAAATAACAGTGGAGCCCGAGATCTGGGCTTTCCTATTCAGAGTCTTGTTAAATATGAATAGCTCAACACCATGGCCACAGTTACAGGTGCACCCAACTACCTCCTCTTTAGTGAAATCTCTGGTCTAATTTCTGAGTTAGGTACACAGCCAGTGAGATTTTGCCTGCAGACTGTGGGAACTCTCTCATATCAAAGCTTGACACCATGCTACATTTTTTCAAATGGAATGGAGAAAAAATAACTACAAATCAAGCTGTTCTTTGTGAATCTGATTCATGATCCCCTTGTGTGGTGAGAAAACAAGGATGTTTATGTCTAACAGAGGTTATAATAGTAACTGTATCAGATGTAGACAAGCAAAAACTGTTGGATGGATTCTATCTGGGAAGAAAAGTACTGAATTCGGCTTTTGGAATTTGCAAAAGAAAATAAACTACTCAAAACAAAACCAATAAACAAAAATCTCCAGTAAAAATCATTAAATTACTGTGGGTAATAATGTAAAATATTCTTATTTTTTTTCTCCTCTGAACTGTATTTGTTCCTAAGAACTACTACTGGGATAAACATATCTATCATGTATCTTCACAGACATATAAATAGGTCAGTATGATTTGGAGGCTCATCAAAGCAAAAAAAAAAAAATGCAAAATAATTCTTTTTTCTATCTCCTTGTAACTCACAGTTCTTACCCGACTTAAAGAGAATTGAACTTGAGTAATAGCTCCATTAGAGCTCTTTTCCAGGAGCCAGTTCCCGTGGTCTCACTGGGTCCAGCTGCTGATGACTCACAGAGGAAGTGGTAGAGATTAGGGTGTATGGGGGAAAAATCAGAACAGCACAGAAATAAAGCAAATCAACCAACCATTACCTTTTGTGCCAAACAGAACAATGGCTTAACTACTGTGGTTCAGAATGATCCGTCTTATTCCACTCATTTATGCTATTCCTGTTGGAAGGACCACCAGGAAACCTGTGAAACACTATGGAACACACACCGGAATCCATGGCACATCTCAATTAATATTCCCTCCTGACTCAACTAGAACAATGAAGAACATCAAGCAGTTTAATCTCCGGCAATAATTCCTTTTGTCAGGTTGAGAGGTTTTCCCCTTGAATTAGGTTTTAAGATTGGATTTTCAAAATTAGTTAGTTATTCTACGTATTGTAAAGCAGAGAGCCCACATTTTATAAACACATGCATACGTCTAGGTAGAACATAATGAAGTCTGTGTGTTAGTTGGGTCATTGCTGCTATCGGTAATTTTTACTTGCTCTGAAATAAAATCAGTCTTTTATTAGCAAACAATTGTAACCAAACTGCACAGTTGTTAAAACTCTTCTTTCAATTTTCCTTAAAGGGTTGGAAATGTAAATGGGTCCTTTATATCACCCAGTAGAATTAAATTTGATCAGGAGGATTTTAAAAGGCTACATAGCAGATTCTTAGCTTAGTTACTGATGAACTGAAACATTTCATGGGTTAAAAGAACTGCGTGTTCCCAAATGTTATGAATTTATATGTATAATATATATGAATAAGTTTATTTTGGAAAGATCAGTATTATTGTCTCACTGTTTTGTTTAACCACAAAGAGCTACAAACACTGACTAGTGTAGAAAGCAACTTAACTCCTTACTGACTGGCTAAAAATCAACAAACATAAAATTAAAATCGTTAGTCTATCCTGAATATCCTGAAAATTTATTTATAATTTTGACAATATTCAGAATACTAATTAAGGGATGAATATTCTTTTATGATCAGGTTCATATAGGGCAGTGGCTGAGAAATTATCTTCAAATTATACAAATATTAGAAACTGTGGTTTTAGTGTTTGATGGGTGCTATTTCTCTGATAAAAGTAATGGCAATTTCCTTATGCCATCACATGATTAGATTGTTTAAAATGAAATACAAAAAGATAAAATGAGCTTTGTAGGATATTTCCTGAATATTAGTCTCTAAACATGCTTTCTTATTTTATAATAATATAATGGGGGAAATTTATTCTGTTGAGAACTTCATATGAAATATAAACCTTTTATTTATTTATTTTTGAAATATAAACCTTTTAAATACATGAAATAGTTTGTAGATAAAGCATTCTTATTTATTGATATAAAGAAACTGAAAACAATATGTTTTGCCAATTCTGAAAAAAGTTAATAAATCAGTATTGGAATTTTTAACAATGCTTTATTGATCTGATTGAATTCAAGAGGTTATTTTACCAAATCCACAAAATTTTAATATTAACATTTTTTAAGTACTGGAACTTTTATATGAGTAAATCTATTTAAGTGTTTTCATTTAAATGGATCAATATTCTTTACCATTTTGCCAACACAATTTATTGATTGGTATGTCTTCCTAAAGGCTATCTCTAGGTACATTGTAAAATGAGAAAAAAGGAAAAAGTAGACATATACATCAGAAACAGTATTTATTCACATTCCCCTTGGGGAATAAAAACCATTTGGGAAATTTTCTGAAATTAGAAAACCAGTTCAATCAAATTTAGAAGTAATGTCTGATTTGATCAGCCATGGAGAAATGTGCTTACACTAGAACATCATTCTTTGAAGCTTAAAAATCAAATAACTAGAGCCTGAATGCCTATTTTCTGTCCTTGGACTTCCAGTCTCACTTAGTCCAAAGCAAAGCATGGGCCTAATACCGAGGTAAGTTGGCTTACCCAAGATATTATTTATCAGAATTCACAAAGCAACAGTTACAAAAGCATGTTAAGTTAGTGTAATGCTCTGAATTTACCAAGAGCTTCACAACCTCTGCCTGGTCTGTGTCCCCAAAAATATCACCTAGCTTGAGTAGATGCTTTGTCCCTACTCACTCTGGACTGCCAGTTTCTCATTTCGGGGGAAGAATTAAACTAGGCAGCTTGTCAGCTGTTCACCAACTGCGGCCAGCAAGGAATAGGTTCTCTGAGGAAGAGGTTGAGAGAGGGGAGAAGGAGATTGGTATGACTGGGTGATAATGATGTGTGAAAAGAGCTGTGTTAATATTGGTGTTTATTCAACAAACATTTATTGTGCACTGACCATGGGCAAGGCATTGTTCTAGGCATTTACAGTTTTAGAAAGAAATGGAGTCTATCTAAAATCAAAAGAAATTTAGTTCTGTGACGTTTAATGGCCATAAATCACCAACATGACAATTTTGGATCTGCAAAGATGCCTATTGCATAGAGTTAAACTATTATTTGTATTCATACATTTATTTTTATAATAATAAAGATATTTTCTAGGTATACAAAATTACTTATTATTATAATTTGTACAGAAAAATGTTTACTTCCTACCACAGGATAATTATCAGATATTTTTCTCTATGTGACTTTCACTACCTATTGACTTCTCCATCACACACTTCCTTTAGGTAATTTTGCAACAAACACATAAGCATTTCACACCGTGGCTCCTTTGAAGGCAAAACTCATCACATATTTTCTATCCTGCACTCAGTGCAGTATCTTAATATTTAATAAGAATGTATTGAATGAAAGCACATTTTATACAACCTCATATATGGGTTCAGGAGTATATGGTCTTACACACACGTGTGTGTGTTTAGCTTATATATACGCTTAAACACACTTTATGACCTCCAGTATATTGACTGGGCAAAGGACTCACTGTCTATAGCAAGGGTCTCTATACTTTTTATCAAGCATTACATTGCTTGATTTGGCCAAATGCTTGCCAAATGATTATTTAGTTTTAATATAAATCCTTATCTTTGAGGTAATCTATTTTATTGTTGTATATGATATTTATTCTGTGAATACATACTGTAAGCTCAAAGTTACAATGAAATTCATCTAGAATAAAAAAAACTTGAAAATATTTTATTAATGTTACACATCTAGTCTCTATCACTGAAATAGTATTTGATGGAAGCAATGCCAATTATTATTATTCATTATCTAATTTTTTGGTTTAACTACTTGACATATAGTTATTTATTTAAAGCACAAGTTTTAAGTTCAATTTATTTTGATACGTGTTTAATGATTGTCACCACTGAAAGAGATACTTCTCAAAGACAAGTAGTCCCCAAGGGAAGAAGTGCATTATTGGCCCCTCTTCCTAAATTAGAATGTTAATTTTTCAATCCTATCTCCAATTACACAAAAATTTTTATCGAAATTCATTCACACTTGCATGATGGATATGTTCAGCTACATTTTCTTTGCACGAATCTTATGAAATCACTGTCAATTTTGAGGGCTAGCTAATTAAAACTAAATAATGAAGTCCACAAACCCACTTAACTATGCACTGTGTCAAAATACAACAAAAGCAAACAAAAGCCTTGATTCCTCTGTTAATACTTCCAGGCTTTGAGTCCCTCTCTTGCTCCAGGACACATTGTACCTGCATAGGGTCTCTGGGTGGGCTCTTGATGTGGGATGGTGTGAGGACAGGATGTCCTTTGCATATTAGATATTGGTAAAGTTTAATATGTCTTATTTGTAGATGATATGAAAATATAATTTAAGTTTAAATATTTTGTTTTCACACCGAAAAAGATCATCTAGCTTCCCCAGGTGGATGCATCCCTCTTTAAAAACCATGGACCACAATCATTGATAATGTCAAATTCACAAAGCCTACCAAATAAATTTTAAGTTTTTTCTTTATAAACATGAACAAGTTTTGTTACTTTTAATAAAATTAATCAAATATTGATTTTCTTCATTTTAGTGAACTTGAATATGTAAAAAAGAATTAGTCAAATCTAAAACAAGTGTCTATTTACTAAGGCCAATAAATACATTTGTAAATCCACTATGGTATAAGGCATACTCATTACTCTATGTACTATTGCCTCTTAAATCACACCTTTTGTAATTTGTAAAACTTTAATTTTAATTGCTAAACCAACTAGATTGAAGTGCTTCTTAATAAAATAATAATTCTCAAACTTGAGGCATTTCTCTACATTTTGTTTAGAAGGAAATATTAAATTTGTTTCTGATTAATCAATTTTATATTATAAGGCATATAGATTACTGCTATAACCATTAATATTATTCTTAATTTACCAATGGTGAAGTTGATAGAAAATAATAACTTTTGCCAGTTCTTTTAGCTAAAAAATTAACTATTTTATTCCCAAGCTATTTATCTGTACTTTATCTTTATAGAACAAAAAACAAAAAACAAAAAAAACCTTCCTACACATTAAATATTTAATTCCTCTAAGTTATCTTCAATAGCTGCTGTGCTCACTCATGACAATTTCTAATTAATTTTAAATGGCATCTAATAGCCATTGTCTCAACAAGTACAGATGAATTAGGAGACATAATGCCCGTATTGTACAGAGAGTGGCCTATGTAAACTCTCAAATTAAATCCACACTGTAGTCAAAACTCATTTGATGTTTGCATTTCCTACTTTGCAGGCAAGATGGTCTCAAAAGGCAGAATAGGCTAAAGATGTGTTGGACAACTCTATAAGTACAGTCTCAAGACTCTTGTCATCTTAGCTGTCTAAATTACTTCAACAGGACTCAAGGGAATTTAAAGAGGAGAAATGACATGACAAACAATTATATTCTAACACTCTATTTATAACAATGCCCTTTCAGATTATTGTTCCTCCAGACTGACACATCACTGTAATCCCAGGGATGAATCAAGGGACTTATAGTTAGATCACGCACAGCTTGTAGGCAAAGAAAAAAATACGAATGAAGAGCTGACATTCAGGAAATATACAGCGACTCAAGGATAAATTCAGCTGGGATGAGCTTAATTTATCAATGTCAATAACAACGGTGAACACATCGCAAGAATACATGCATATTAATTGAAAATAATTCAGATTAAATCACTGCAGTTTGACATTTTGAGATAGGCACTTTATCTTTTCAAGAAAAAGAGCACTATAAAATCTTTAATCTGAAAACACATCTTAATTGCATGTTATCACCTCCTAATTGCTTCTATATTATATTAAACATTTTGCTAATTACTAGCCTGATCATGGTGTAAATAGCTTGAGGCAAGAGCTCACATCCAGCTGAAAACATGGAGCACAGGAGAGCCAGGAGGAAGTTCAGCACTTGCTGAGTTCGTGGACTGGTACCTTCTTCGGGGCTTTCCACCTCTACCTCAGATCTCTGGTGAGATAAAGAGATAAAGAAGCAATGGTGAGGATCAGAGAAGTTTAGTCATCTGTCAGATTCTAATATTATTTTTGGAAAAAGTTTGCGTTCTTTCTGATTTGACAGATAGGCTCTTTCAGATGGTGGTATGTGAGTTTTTGATTTATGTTAAAAACAAGCTCAGCAAAAGACAATTTTGCATCTACTTTTTAACTTTGATCTTTAGAACTTTGTCAGGATAATATGCTGATTAAATAGCAATTCCATATATGAAATCTTCAACCAACACGTATGTACAGACTTTTATATATATTAGAAGTTAGTTTTTCCTCAGAGTAATGAATAATTTGAGTAAAATGTCTATAACTGCATCTCTGAGAAAAAAAACCAAACAAAATAGCGACTACATTTTCCATGTCATCAAAATATATGCAAGAAAAAGATAATACTATCAAAAAAAAAAGAATAATATGCTTGTTGTTAAAAAATTAAATTAAACCAATGAAATGGTGTTTTGGGACAGTGTGCTTGGCAAAAATTTTAATTCTTTTTTCTCCATGTCCTCCACTTTTTATTCTTTAATAATAATCTCTACTATTTGCAAGATTTAAGGAATTGGAATGATTGTACAATATTTTTCAGGAAGAAAATTTGTTAGGACACAATAAAATCCTCAAAACCTTCCATCTTGTTTAACACATCTACACCACTTCTAAGAATTTTTCTTGGAGAACTCATACTAGAAGAATATGTTTTGGAAAATTTCATATAATGATCTTTATCTTAGCATTATCAATTAGATTACTTATAAAATAATGATGCAATAGAAAATTATACACAGTTTGATAGTCATTTGTGATATTTTTCCAACATTTCAGTTTTCTTCTTTCCAGGAACATGATAGGGCTGCATCTCTCCTTCCCTACTGAAGTTGGGCATGGTCATGTGACTTTCAAGACAACTGTTATGGGCTGAATTGTGCCCCCCCCCCCAAATTCGCCTCTCCTCCCAACAGATTGCTTATGTTGAAGCCCTAACCCACAATGTGACTATATTTAGAGACAGAGCCTCCAAGGAGGTAATTAAAATTAAGTGAGGTCATAAGGATGGGCCCTAATTTGATAGAAATGGTGTCCTTATAAGAAGAGGAAAAGAACCAGATCTCTCTTCTCTTGCACACACAGAACAAGGCCAAGATGGTGAGGGCAGAGTAAGATGGTAGCCATCTACAACTCAGTAAGAGGGTCTCAGAAGAGTCTCCAGACTTGTAAGAAAACAAATTTCTGCCGTTTACATGACCCAGACCATGACATTTTGTTATGGCAACTTAAGAAGCCTAATGTAACAACTCACAACAGGCAATGTTGTGTAAGTGAGGAAAAATAAGCCCTTTCTGCTTGTTTGTTTTAAACCCCTGGAATTTGGGGATTTTTTTTTTTTTTTTTTTACCATGGCACAACCTAGCCCAGCGTGATAAATATTTAGCTGGCATATCTGTTTGACAGAATATTTGCTGTTTGTTCAACAAAAATATGTTTTGCAATATAAAAAAAGGAAATAATAATTTTATTATCATTAAAAAGTTATTAGGAATAAACTAGATTATTACTCTAAAATAGTATAATAAAATAAATGGCATAAGTAACAGAAAACTTTTTTATATTAAATGATCCTTATTTTCTCCTCTACAAGCTTTGCTTCTTTTCTCCTTTGTGTGTGTGTGTGTGTGTGTGTATCATAAGTTCTACTTTCCACATAAACTTTTGGTGTGACTACATGTTTTTGCTTCCACTATTGCTGATATAATTAACTCTAAAAGTTTGCTTCATTAATACTTTTTGAAGTGTTTTTAAAAGTGATTCTTTTGATTTCTGTTTTCTTTTTTTAAAATTTGGTTACACTCTCTGCATCTGGTCTCTTGGCTTCCATGTTGCCATTGATCTTTCTTTAATTACCCAGAGGACAAAAGATCATCTTCAATAAAGAAAGAGAAAGTAATGAAGGTGGAGGAAATTAATCTCTCCTCTTTTCATTGAATATTTGATCTTTGCCAGGTACTTTATTATTTTTTTCTTTAATAACAGCTGAATGTTGTTCCAAAAGATTTTTTTTTTCAACATTGGCTCCTTCTGCTTGCTTTTAATTGTCTGTAATACTTCTCAATTTTAATGGAAAAAAAAAAATCTAACCTAAGATTTTGATTTTTTTTTCCTCCATTTATCAGCAATTTGTTGTCTTTACCTATATCTGTACTTACTCATGTGGCCCTTTGGTCCTAAGGTGTGGTTTCCTATAATTTTTCTCATATAGTTCTCTGTTAAAATGTTTCATTTTAAAAGGATTTGTAGGAGCGCCTGGGTGGCTCAGTGGGTTAAAGCCTCTGCCTTTGGTTCAGGTCATGATCTCAGGGTCCTGGGATCGAGCCCTGCATCAGGCTCTCTGCTCTGCAGGAAGCCTGCTTCCCCCATTCTTGCTTCTCTGCCTACTTGTGATGTCTCTCTCTGTCAGATAAATAAAATCTTTAAAAAAATAAGTAAAAGGATTTGTAATATTGACATCATTGGGTAGTTGTAAGGGTTAAATAAACAGCCAAATCCATAGCGGACTTCAATGAATATTATTTGTCTTTTGCTTCCATTTCTCTTGTAAAATTCTAGGAAATTACTTAGAAAATTATTTCCTGCATTCAATAAAGTTTATCATCTATTTAAACCATGATTAAATTATTTGAACACTGCATCAAGGACTAATTATGTACTATACAATGGCTAACTGAACATAATAATAAAAAATACCATTGCACACTGATTAGAATGTGTAAAATTAAAAAGACTAATGTACCAAGTATTGACAAGTATGTGGAGCACTGGGAGCTCTCATTTTTAGCTGGTAGAGATTTTAAATGTTACAAACATTTTGGAAAAATTAGTTTCTTAAAATGTTAACATGCACCTACTCTATAAGCCATATTCAACTCTTAGATATTTATCCAAGATAAAGTTTATATATATTAAAAAGGAGCTTTGTACACAAATGTTCATAACATCTTTATTTCTAATAGCCCCAAATTGAATATAACCCAAAATCCATGAACAGGTGAATGCATAAACAAATTATACTGTGTCCACACAAAGGAAAACTGTTTATGCAACAATAAGGTTGTGTCCCAAAATAAAGTGATGAGGAAAAGAAACCAAGCATCAATTCATAAATATTTGTATGATTTTATTTATATAAATGCCTAGAAAATGCAAACTAATCTCTAGTGATAGAAAGCTCATTGCCGGTTGCCTGCCCGTGCGGGTGGCAAGGAGGGTAGGTGGGAAGGATTGGAAGGGCCTCAAAGAAGCTTTTGAGTGTGATGAGTATATTCACTGTCTTGTTATGGTGATTGATTTGTGAGTATATACACATATCAAAACATCATATTGTATATTTTATACCCTTGCAATTTATTGTATACAAATATGTATCTATATAAAACTATTAATAATCAAAATAAATTATGTATAAAACAGAAAAAAATTTCTTATTTTATACTACCACTGTATGATGTTCATTTTTTCAAAAAGATTTATGTATTTATTTAAGAGAGAGAGAACATATGTGGGGAAGGGGCAGGGGCAGAGGGACAAGGAGAGAGAGTCTCAAGCAGACTCTATGCTCAGCACAGAGCCTGATGCAGGCAGGGCTCAATCTCGGGACCCTGAGATCATGACCTGAGCAGAAATCAAAAGTCTGATACTTAATGAACTGAGCTACCCAGGTGCCCTGATGTTTCTTGATAGTCACATTTTTCATAATTGTTCCTGCCTCTTTTCCTTCCTTCCTTCCTTCCTTCCTTCCTTCCTTCCTTCCTTCCTTCCTTCCTTCCTTCCTTCCCTTTCCCTTCCTTTCTTCCTTCCTCTTTCTTAAGCATGCTTTCTGAGATTCTGTGAAATCCTGTACTGTTAAAGGTTTGATTTCAAAGATTTGACAAACCAAATAATAATTCATAAATATTTTAATTTCCTACTTCTGTATATTGAATTTTTCTTCAGCTATGCCTTAACTTGGATAAATGGAAGTCTTTCTGATTTTTTTTTAATGCAAAAAAGCTGCTATTGGATGAGCCTTGAACTGATCTTTCAATCCTGCTATTGTGTCCTACTGATTGACTCACC
The DNA here is from genome assembly GCA_028646535.1 of Procyon lotor. Taxonomy (NCBI): domain Eukaryota; kingdom Metazoa; phylum Chordata; class Mammalia; order Carnivora; family Procyonidae; genus Procyon; species Procyon lotor. Next base: position 86,005,218 of record CM053603.1, on the reverse strand, counting down.
ACAGACTGTGGAACTCTGCAGAAGGTTGTTTCATGAGTTTATTTCATATTCTTAGCACCACAGTGCACATAATATTTGCTTGAATATGTTATCTCATCCATATTCAAATGTAATATCACAATAGCTAGTAATTCCTGATAGAAATGATACTAAGTAGTAAAATATGGTCCATTAGCTGTGTTCCAAATATATAAATATAAATATATATGTATATATATTTATGTAGCGATCTTAATAATAATACAAATTATGTTAAGGGTGTGTAGCAGCAGAGGCTATGCCCTTCTGAACAGATGAATTTTCCTCAGAGGGCACTGATTAGTTCATTTTTCCTAATGAAGCTTTCATTTAGGCTGGAGTTACTCCTTACTTCCATTCTGCTCCTTTTTCTAAGAGCAAAGGCTGTCATCTGCCTTTTTTGAAAGATAGAGCAATTTTGCTTAGATTAAAGAGAAATTCTGCATCTTTTCAATCTGGCCTGAGAGTAAAGTATGTGAGGATTTAGTCAATATAGCAAAATGAAGTGATTCTCAAGAGATTGTATGGTAATTTTTCTCGAATTATATAATTTTCAGGAGGGAAGGACTAATGATCATGTAGACCTTTTTATTTCACACAGAAAAAAGATGAGACAGAAAGCGCATGAGTAACTGATCTAAGATGGTGAAACAGAAGTGTTTGGCCTGGCTAAATGATTTAGTCATCTATTGTCTTATTTGTCCCATTCTATCCAAAGGAGAGTCATTTCCCTCCACATATACAGCTTATAGAGAAGCTTTGTAAGTTGTGTATAAATACTAAGATGCAGAAGGCAGCTCGAGTAGCATGAATCTGGCAATATACTCGAAGGCAAGATGTCAGCAATTATTCAAAAGTGTTAGCACAAACTAGAAATCAAGCCATGCTACCTTTCTTTCAAGCCAAAGAGCTTCTGAGAACCTTAATTAGCAGTAGCTTTGTAGACTCTGTGAGTTATTCCAAAGTTTTGGGCGTTTTTCTTTTTCTTTGAGGTATGCATGTAAATTAGCATGTTAAATGGGATAGCTTTGTTTAAAACCTACAATAATTTTTTTTTCTCAATTTTTAAAGCAATGTAACTAATGCTTTCCTACTGCTAAAGTCATTTCTCCTTCCTCATAAATTGGAATTTAATCTTTCTAAAACACTAGTTTCATTATATCACTCTTTTTCTTTTAAAAGTCAGAAGCTCTCCATTACTCACAACAGAACCAAAATTTCCCCAGGCCACACCAGCCTCCGGAAGCAAATGAGATCACATTAACATTAATAACTCGCGTCTCACTGCCTCTTGCTCTGGCATGAATTACGCGGGAACCCAGCCCTTTGCAAAGCAGATACCCTAACTCGAGCGTTTCTGGTAATCCCCAGAGGGTGTTTCACTCTTGCTCTAAACAAGTCACCCCCACTGGGCATGGTTGGTACCCTGCTTGCATGTACAGTTCTTTCATCCTGCTGCTCTTACTCCTCAAGCCTGCAGGCCGGGTAACCTCCCCGTTCCTTTGGCACCACAAGAAGCCAACCATGGTGCCATCCTCAAATTAGCTCTGCTCCATCATCTCTGTCCTATCACTTTTTTCCCCTGCTGGGGTCACTGCTGCTCTGAAGCAGATGGACGTTTCTGCAACACAAGCAGGCACTGCTGATGTCTGCACGCCACCATTACTCCGTTGGGCACCGGCCTTTTCTGGGCACCACCTCCAAAGCCCTATAGCTGCCCGCAGCCCAAGGCTGTGCTGGGGTCTACAGTGAAGAGTGGCACCTGCTGCAGCCCCAGAGGGGCTATTAGCAATATTGCCTCCTCCCCACAGGTGTGCAAAGTTTTCTTTCTTCTTCAGTTTATTTAATTATTTACGGCAAGCGAGGCGGGTAAGAGAGGAAAAAGGTTCTGTTTTCTATCAGTGAAAGTGCTATTGACCAATGAATTCCATGACATTTGCTCCAGAAGTGGCACCCACGGGGCCTTCCTGTGCTGATAGCTAAGGTGTGACAGATAACGCTCTCCTACGGATCAGCCTCACAAAACAAGTGGAATTCTCTGAGAAAGAAGCTCAGGTTTCCATGCCAACACCCAACGCTCCTGTCTGAATTTCACCTGGATCCTCACTACAGAATAAATACACATATTTGCCCAGATCCACAATTTTGCTCAATTCCACTTGTTCAAAACCAGCACCTCATACTCCCTTTTTGCTTCCCTGGTAATCCTCACTGTGGAGGTCGTGTCAAAGGCTGGTCATCTCCCAGTCTTTGTTTTTGCCGGCATCAAATTTACCAACTGGTGCAACACTTCTCCATAGTCTCAAAGACAAATCCACTCATGTCAAGGCCTGCAGACAAGTTTCTTAGAAAATCTGGTGTAGGTAGGTAGGTTCAGCTGCAAAATCCCCCACAGACTGCCTCCTCTCACCTCTGGGTCTCCTCTTTCTCACCTTCCTCCATTTGGCCTAAGCCTCTCAGATTTCTGACTGTGACTTCACCTGAAAACTTGACTTTAGGCTCCTCATGGCTCATTCCTTTCTTATGTAGACAATTTAGCTCACCTCAGATTTTTTTACTTTCAATTGCATGCATCTTCTATTTACCACGTGCTCAGTGTGACAGACACTTCTTAGAGGTTGGTGTCTACCCCACTTTGCTCTCAGGAAAGGGTTTGACATTCTGCTATACAAGCCTTGAGTAAATAAATGTAAAGATGCAAATGAAATTTTTTTGGAGGCTCCTGACTTTATTAGTGTCTTGAATCAACCTACTTCCAGTTCTCCTAGTGGGTGTGGTCAGACTCTACATCAAGGCCCTTTTTGGGGTCCTACTGTATTAGTCTGGGTGGGCTACCATAACAAAATACCGCAGGCTGGGGGCTTATACTATGGAAATTTATTTTCTCACAGTTCTGGAAGCTAGAAGTCTAAGATCAGAAGTCTAAGAGTGTCAATGGGGTTGATTTCTTCCAGGCCTCTTTTTGGTTTGTACATGGCTGCCTTCTCTCTGTGTTTTCACATGGTCTTTCTTGTGTGTGTCTTTTTTCCTAATCTCCTTCTCTTATAAAGGGATCAGTCAAGTTGGATTAAAGCCCACCCTAATGACCTCACTTTAACTTAGTTTATTACCTCTTTAAAGACCAAATATAATCACATTTTGGTGACTGACGTACTGGAGGTTAAGACTTCAATGTACAAATCTGTGGGGTTCCGAGGACACAATTCAGCCCATAACACCTGCTTCCCTGTTTGGCCTGGGTGTTTAGATATTTTATGTCCTCCCCTCAGGGCACCTTTTCTGCTTACTGCACCCCAGTCCAGGCAAGGAGTTTAGGACTGGTGATTCTTTGGGTCACTGAGGAAGGGGTGACCATCATTGGAGCCATCGTTCATTCCCATCTTTCTGACAAATTCCTTGGGTAAGGATCTTCATCAGGAAGACATTCTACATTTTTCATCTAACCACTTGAGTTTTTGTCCTGCAAGGAAGGGAATTAAGGAATTTTCCAATTCTGTCATTTTCCCATTTGCCCAAATTAGCTAGTCCTGTTGGTCCCTCAGCTCATTTTCCAGCAAGGATGGTTCCCTGGAAGATATTCCCCATCAGCAAATGCTCTTAAGATACTAATTTTGGCCATAATAATTAGAAAAGGGGATGTCTCTAAGATAAAGTATTCTTGAGGAATCTTTTATTTGCTCTATCTTATTTTCCAACCATTGTATATATGTATATATATATACACACACACATATATACATACATATATATAGACATATATGTATATTATATACATACATATATAATACATATATATAACCATTATATATATATAACCATTTATATATATATAAATATTCCGACTACATATAGTTCACCTGTTTAGAATTTTTGGTCATTCCCTCACCTAGGATGCATTCCCATTCTGTATTTTTACCTCATACCCACCAATCCTTTAAGGTTCAGGTGTTCTTTTTGAAGGGAACTCTAGTCTTTCTCTTGCATTTCCAATAGTAACTATTAGCTACACATTTAAGTCATATTACATAACAATTACAATAGAACCCCTTCACATTTGAATTTTACTTGTTTATATGCTATAAAAACCTCTTCTAATTTTTTTGTTATCGACCCAGTTTGTGGTTTAAAGCATTCCATGGCAGTTATTTTTCTTTTTGACAAAATTAAAATTTATTTCATAATTTAGCTGTATTTTTTTTATTTTTTAAACAATTCCCTTAAGTAGAAGTCCATCTTTGGAATCCTTAAAGCATCAGCTGAACACCTTATTAAATATTTGCAGTCAGTAATTTGTTGACTGGTAATCTTTGGGAAATAGATTCTAAAAAGAAAAAGAAGATGTACTCAAGTTAACTATCTAATATTAATAACAATCTATTAATATGTATTGGGTAATTACTATGTCCCAGTCATCATAGCAGGTGCCAGGATGTAAAAATTATTAGTCATAAAGATTCTATTAGGGTGCCTGGGTGGCTCAGTCGTTAAGCGTCTGCCTTTGGCTCAGGTCATGATCCCAGGGTGCTGGGATCGAGCACCGCATCCGGCTCCTTGCTGGGCAAGAAGCTTGCTTCTCCTGCTATCATTCCCTCTGCTTGTGTTGCCTCTCTCGCTGTGTTTCTCGCTGTCAAATAAATAAAATCTTTAAAATAAATAAATAAATAAATAAATAAATAAATAAAGATTCTATCTAGCAAGTAAGAGATCAAGACCAATCATGACTTGTCCAGAGTAGAGAATGAAAGTCCCGTATGGGAAAAAGTGGAAGAAAGTAGGAATTTAGAACCTGTTCTATTAAAATAGTATAAAAGAATTTAAAGAAAATGTGAGAGTGAAAATAAGAAAGGAGACTTTGTAGCACAAATTCCCTCATGACTATCCAGTGATGAGCCCAGATCTCAGTGTAACTGCTGGTATAACTGCTTCTCAGGAAGAAAATGACACCCTGTCTCTAGACACATCCTCTCCACAGACCTCTATACACTCTTACCCACAGGCTCAGAGAACTGTGCTCCACTGGGTGCCCTGCACATGTCCATATTATTGCGAGCCTTGCACACGGCAGGTATTTGATGATGAGTAGAAGACTTCAGTCTTCTGAACTTTGTGATAGAGCTTTTAGACTTTGTGGTATTTTACCGTGTCTATTTTGATAGTGTAGCTCGTATAACCTATAGAAAGATGATATAGGATACTAGGCCTGCTTTCTGGGATGCTTTTCTCCAAAGGATTGGAGATCTTTTACAAATATGAATGAAAAAAATAAACACTAATCCTTACAATACTAGGAAATAACTAATAAATGAAATAGAGTAAGATCTCCTAAAGGTTTTGTGCAACTTAGAGAATCATAAAATAAAGTCAACAGTAAAAGCAAACACCGTGAAAGGTTCTCAGGTGGCTAGGTGATGAAAAGACTTAGTTTTTCTGTTTCTGATTATAGTCATGCTAGTAAGTGTGAAGTGGTTTTTCATTGTAGCTTTGATTTGCATTTTATTAATGACTCATGAAGTTGAACATATTTTCATGTACTTTTGGCCACACTTTTGGAGGACTGTCTAGTTAAATCCATTGCCCATTTTTAACCTAGTTGTCTTTTTGCTTTTGTGTTGTATTTTTTTAGGTATTCTAGAAATTAAATTTTTATCAGGTGTGGGATTTGCAAATATTTTCTCCAATTCTTTGAGTTGTCTTTTCATTTTCATATTTATGCTCAAAAGCTTTTAATTCTCATGAAGTCAATTTGTCTAGTTTTTCTTTTGTTTGTATTTTTGGTGTCCAACCTAAGAATCGATTGTCAAATCTGAGGTTGATAGTATAACCCCAATGTTTTATTCTAATAGCTTTATAATTTGAATTCATATTTAAGTAATTGATCTATTTTGGATTAATTTTTATATATAGATTGAGGAAGAAACCCAACATCATTCTTTGCCAGGTGATTATCCAGTTGTTCTAGCACTATTTTTTTAAGGGATCACACTTTCAAAATAGAATGTTCTTGACATTTTGTCAAAATTTATTGACCATAGATATTGGGTTTATTCATGGACCCTCAATTATATTCCATTTCCTTATATGTTTATCCTTATTACAGTATTACCCTCTTTAATTATTATAGCCTTGTAGTTACTTTTAAAATAAAAATATTGTGTTCTCCAACTTTGTCTTTCTTTCTCAATATTGTTTTTAGTGATTTAGAACCCCTTCCAATTTGATATGATTTTAAGGATAGGTTTTTCCACTTCTACAGAAAAGGCAATTACAGTTTTGATTGAGATTGCATTGAATCTAGTAGATTACTTTGACAAGTATTGCTGTTTTAACAATTTTAATCTATCAACCTTTGATCTTACTTAACTAGATCCTCTTTAATTTCAGCATTTTTCTTTTTTTGTCATTTTCAGTGTACAAATCTTTCACTCCTTGGTTAAATTTATTACTAGATATTTTATTTTATTTAAAGATTTTATTTATTTATTTATTTATTTGACAGAGAGAGAGCATAAGCCGAGGGAGCAACAGGCAGAGGGAGAGGGAGAAGCAGGATCCCCACTGAGCAGAGAATGCAGTGATGCTTGGCTCAATCCCAAGACCCTGAGATCATGACCTGAGTCAAAGGCAGCTGCTTAACCAACTGAGCTACCCAGGCACCTCCTAGATATTTTATTATTTTGGATTATTTTGTAGATGGAATTGTTTTCTTGATTTTAGATTATTCACTGACAGTATATAAAAACATGCCTGATTTTATATATTGGCCTTGAATCCTGCAACTTTGATAATCTCTAATAGTATTTTCATAATTCTTGGAATAGTCTATATATAGAATCATGTCATCTACAAATAGAGATAGGTTTACACTCTTGTTTCCAATTTGGATACCTAATTTCTTTTCCTTGCCTATATGCTCTGGCTAGGTCTTCATTACAATGTTGAATAGCATTGGCAAAAGTGGGAATCTTTGTCTTGTCTCTGATCTTGGGAGTAAGCTTTCAGTTTTTCACCACTGAAAATATTTTAACTCTAAGTTTTTCATCAATGTTTTACATCTTAGGAAATTCCCTGTACATGATTATTTTTATTATGAAAGAGTATTGAAATTTTTCAAATATTTTCTGCTGCAATTGGGATACTTATGTGGGTTTTGTTTTCCTTTGTTCTAAGTACATGGTCTACTGAATTAATTTATTTTCTTATGTTGAGCCATTCATGGGATAAATCCCACTTGGTCACAGTGTATAATCTTTTTCATTTGCTGTTAGATTTGGTTTGCAAGTATTCTGTTGAGGATTTTTGCATCAATATTCATAAGAGATGTTGCTCTGTGGTTTTTTCCTCTGGTGGTAACTTTGTCTTTTGTATCAGGGTAATGCACTCTTCATAGAATGTATTAGGAAGTATTCTCTCTTCTTCATCTTCTCTTCTTTTTCTTCTTCTTTAGAAGAATTTGAGGAGAATTGGTGTTAATTCTTCTTTAGATGTTTGGTAGAATTCACCAGTAAAGTCATCTGATCTGGTCTTGAACTTTCCCTTGTTGGGAAGTTTTTGATTACTGCATCAATCTCTGTACTTGCGTTATGTCTGCTGAGATTTTCTATTTCATCTTGAGTCAGTTTAGTAATTTGCATGTTTCTAGGAATTTGTCCACTTCTTCTAGATTATTAAATTTGTTGGTGTATAATTGTTCATTATTCTCCTAATACCCTTTTAATTTGTGTAAGATTAGTACTAAAATCTTCAGTTCCATTTCTGATTTTAATTAGTTGCATCTTTTTTCTATTTTTTTAAAGTCTAGAAAAGGGTGGTAATTTTTTTTACCTTTTCAAAGAAACAACTTTTGGTTTTGTTGATGCTCTATATTAATCACCACCTTTGGGATGCTGGTGGTAACATTCTATCTTTTTCCAAAAAAAAAAAAGTAAACTCAGGAGGAGTTTTGGACTGTTGTTATGTAAATTAATATTTGGAGACTATCAATTTTGGAGCTGTAGAGACTGAGTCAGTTACTTCAATAAATGGTCTAACATCTATGTTAGTGTTTGAAGTAGTGACTTTCTTATTCTATTGAAGTACTCATCAACTTCTCTACAAAAATATCAATAGGTTAGAAGATAGTAAAAACTGTTAATGAAACACATATTGTAATTAAATGTATATTGTTATCAAGGAAAAGCTTTATGGTCTAATGGAGTCAGGGAAATATAAAAACTGTAGATTTTACCAGGTCTCTTTAGTGAGTCAGCCAAAATGATACTGTTCTCTTGGATTCTATAATTTTGCCGGAGATAGATAAAATGATTCTAAATAAATACAAAACTTATGAAACACAAGGAAAAAGAAGACATGAAAATACTTGAAAAAGGACATAAACAAGAAACCAAGCCAGCTGGTAAAGTAAAATGGAAATTTTACTAATGCAGATTCCTTGATTTTCTTTTAAATTGAAGTTTTACTTTGGTGCTTTCAATCTGTGGTTGTTGAATGCTCTCCAGCCGTCAACCTGAAATGGAGATTTGCAACCCAGCAAACTCCCTTCCAAATCACCATAAACACAAATCAAATTAGAATCAAAACTTTTTGGAACATCAGAGAAAAAGTGAAGAATGATGTTAAAATATATATTTTTCATTTCCATCAAACTCTGTTTTCCTGAGTCCCACTGGAATAGAAGTGTTGAAATCCTGAAAGAAAGTGTTCATGTGACACGTTATCCACAAAACAGCAAACCAAATACAACTTTGTAAGATGCCAAAATCATAAGTGCTGTTAAATTACTCCCAGACTCTGTCTTTTATGGCAAAGTGCAACTGGTTTTAAGTACTGCTCATTGTTTACAATTTCACAAACTTTTTGAAGTTAAATATTTCTAATTTAAGCTTACTAAAGTGTAATAAGCATATTATTTCAAAGAAATGCCAGAACACTGGAGATATCTATGTTGTTCTTCTTCCTGTGTCATTTCTATGCAATTTTTGGCCTCTCCTAACCCATTATTATATCCAGTAAAACAAGATAAAACCACAAAATAAATGGTGCACTTAAAATATAGACTTTAAGAAGTGCTTGGGTGGTTCAGTTGATTAAGTGTTCAACTCTTGAATTTGGCTCAGCTCATGATCTCTGGGTGGTGGGATCAACACTCAAGTCCGGCTCTGTGCTCAATAGGGAGTCTGCTTGGGATTCTCTTTCCCTCTCTTTCTCTGCCCCTCTGTTCCCTCTCTCTCTAAAACAAATAAATAAATCTTTAAAAAAAATGGAGAGAGAGACTTTAAAAAGCATTCCAGGAAAGAAGTTTTAGAGTAGGAAGGAGATTTACTAAGTCAAATTTATTCATTTTATAGGTAAGAACACTGAAGTCTCAGGGTAAGAAGTGAATTTTTGGTCACCTAAATCAATTTCTACTACCCTTAATTAATATTACTGATTTTCATTTCCTGGATCATACAATTTAGGGTGTTTCTAGTTAATGTTTTATTCTATTGTCCCCTTTTTTCCTATAGATTATTTCACTGGTAATTTAAGTTCCATTGACGAAGCTGATATCAACATTCATGGTGTTTAAATCCACACTTTTAATTCAAGGTTAGTTAATTCTTTTTAAATTTATATTACTGCTTTCTGTAAAATGCACTTATGTATTGATCTTTAGTAGGATCTGACAGTGATCAAATTCATTATTTAGTACATATGTATTAATATTTATGTTCTAACCAATTCCAAAAAGAAAACGGATGACATTAAAGCAGGTATCATGGAATGGTAAACCAATAAAGCATAAGAAAAAATGGAGACCCAAGTAGTAAAGTCAGAAGAGAGATATGATTATGCCAGAAAAACTAATGTATTCTAGGCTTTCCCAACAAAATTTCAATTTGAGCTTCCTGAGAACCAAGGAGAAAGGAGGAACACAATAGTTTATGGAACTCTTATATGACAAAAAGAGATTGTCTCCTTTTCATTTTATCTCAGGAAGCGTAGACCTAAAGAACACATGACATATCACTATTTCAATGATTCTACTTTTTCCTTTTGTCTGTTTTCCTAGCATGAGCCACCTAAGAAGAATTAATCATGTGAATTTAAATAAAAGATGAGTAGCATAAGACATAGGATTTTTTTTCTTAGTCATTTTATTGTTTGTTTTTATTTTAATATCTAATGCAGATGTTTGTTCATGACTTTCCTACTTCGGTCCCAGATTAAAGTGTGACATAATTTAAAGTCAAATAATTATTGTATAATCTTATAGAGGCAATTTTGTGCAAAGCCATGGTAATAACAGGTGAGTTTGCAGCTTTCTGATCCCATACAATAATGATTAGTATGTAGATAGGAAAGAATAATTACATTTTATAAGTTTAGTTATAAAAGCATAAGTGTAAAAATACACTTATTCTATAAACAAAAGGCATTTTTCTATCTAAACATGTTGTACAAACTTTTGTTTGATCTTTAAAATAAAAAGAAACTTTTTCATTGAGTTGAACACTTGCAACTTTCTGTGTCTTAGCACATTCAGGTCAATTATTAGAAAGTGGGGAAGATAATTTTTTATAATCTTTGTACAATTCAAAAGTGTTCACACAATTTTTTAAAAGTTCAAAAGCAATTATATAAAGGATTATATAAACAACAAAACAAAGGATTATATAAACAACAAAACAAAGGATTATATAAACAACAAAACAAGGGATTTTAAAGAAATTATTTCAAACTAAGCCAAAAGGAGTTTATGCTTCCAAAATCTACATCCTTCAACAACTACCATGATGAGAATAAACCTCTCCCCTCCTCCTAAAACTTCATGTCAGTCCATCACATGTGCTTTTCAGAATTGACTCTTCAATGGAGCTAGAAGTTTTCACTCTTTTGCTAGACATTCTCTATTCTCTGTCCCATTTCTTAGTCCATGCCTGGAATGTGGGTGCTTCCTTACTCCTGACTCTATCAGAACTGCTCCCTTACAGGTTCCCATAGCCTTCTTATAAGACACAAGGATCTTTCATGGGTCCCAACCCTACACTTGACTGTGTTGCTTTCCTACGTCCCAAACTAGACTCCTTGGCTCACTGGACCCTTCACCTTTCTCACTGCTCCTCTCTGTTGCTGTTTATGCACTACTGTTTTCCTCTTATGGGAACTCACATTTCTGTTCTTGATAACATAACAATTTTAACTTAGCAGTTTTGTTAAATTAGTTACCTTCATTGCTTAGCTTTTATTTTTTTATCCTGATTACTTCTAACTGTGGAACTCCATTCATAACTCACTGCCTTTGTCTCTGTGATGGTTCGCAGCTTACCCAAGTCTGCATAAGGGGTGCTCGAATGCAATACATCCAACAGGGAGGTTATTTTTTCCTCCAACACCAGCACTCCTTTCCAAGAGCTTCATTTCAATCAGAGGTATCAACATTAATAATCTCTTAAACTGGAAAGCCTAGATAATACTTTCCTTCATATCTTGTATAAAACTTTTAATATTGTCATCAATTCTTTCCAAATGTATCAAAAATAAGAAAATCAATTTAAACCAAATCCCCACAGTTTCAAAACTTAAGTCTTGAAAATAATAAACACTAGTTTACTAACTTCCATTAACCTCTACAATTGCTTACCCAGACTTTTATTTCATTTCATAAGGGTTCCATTAATGTTCCAATAAAGATTACTCATGCCTTCTCTCCACACAATCTCAAATCTTCACTTTACCCTATTTTTTGGTGGACAATCTCAGATACTACTTTATGGAGAAGATTTGAAGATGGCCCCTGAAAAGATACAGTGACCCCAATTCAAAATTTATTAGTCAAAGATTACGCCTGAAATCAGGCTAAGTTACATTCAACCACAGTCAGCTATGGAAATTTAAACTTTCCATGCCCAGGATAAGTGCATTTTCAGTGATATGTCTCTTGCCCAGAATATTGTAGGTTATGCCATATCTATTAGGAATATTAGTAAGGAATAGAAAACCCATCTATAGAGGCTTAAACAAATGCAGTTTTGTTTTTGTTATATGACAAGAAGCCTCAGATGAGCAGCTGCTGGTGCTGGTTGAGGAGCTCGATGAAGTGATGAGGACACTGTTTTGGTGGATCCATCGGTACATGTGCATTTCAGCATGAAGCAAGAAAAGGGGTCTGAGGAAGACAACGGACTACCTGGGATTGCGCAGCTGTCTTTCTCTTAAGGGTCATCATTGAGAACTCTCCTATGAACTTCCTGCAACTGAAATGTATCTACGACTGGGATGAAGTTTACCAATAATATCCATACGCATCCTTCAGTCCAAATTACATTTTTTTTCCTCAAAGCTTACCTAAAACCTCAACTCCTCCATAAAAATTTGTCCAGGTGCTGCTGACCACAAATTCCTAATTCCTGCCGCTTTCCATTTCAATTATAGGAGTCCCATGCAGTGTACTGCTAATGTCTCCATGCCCTACTATTTTCCAGTTAATGTTTTGTCTTCTAAAAATATCAAGTGTGCACTGAGGGCTGAGTCTATGTTATCCTCTTATCTGTCCACACAGAGCTAACACCTTACTGAGCACAAAATGATGCTCCATGTGATTTGGGGATTTTGATTCAGGGAAGCTCAAATCCGAAATTATGAACCACTAATTTTAACTGTGTAGTCCTAGCAAGAAAATTTACCTTTCATGTTTATTTTCTCCTCTATCAATGTGGAAAAAAGCTAGCTCACAGGAAAAATATGAGATATCAATATAATAAAATGTATTAAACATGCTATGTGTCTGATATGCTTTATTTTCTTTCATAAATGGTTGATTATATACATATGCTTCCTACTTAACATGGTATGTGGAACTTACATATCTAAAAGCCGAAACTCAAAACTTTAGACATTAATCCCTTTAGAAGTCACTCTATTACTGAAGACAACAACTTTATTTTCCTTAAGTTAAAATGTATTTCAATTTCATTTAGTACTTAGTTCAAGGCTATTAAATGTGTTATTTGCTGATTATATTCATTTCAGATAGATTTTGGGTAATCATATCACAGCAATCCTTAAAGATAATATCTTTTCATATTTTTAGCCTTATTTTGCAATAGTCAGGGCTCAAGGGGTCTCACCTGGAAACTCTGCTTATCAAGAAAGCACACTGTTTTACTCACAGAGTATGGTTATTTGTGGAAGAGTGATAAATACTATGTTGTGGGGGGACACCTAAATTACTTCCCCAAGTTTCTTCTTGAGGCTGCCTCTACTTTATAGCTCTACATCTTTTTGTTGTTATGGCTTTTCCGTTAAGATTTATTCTTTGGAAAGTTGCTGAAAATGGGTGAAGATAATCCAAATGCATTTAAATATTATTAGAGAAAAAATTAGCAAAGGGATTTAAAGAACTCTTTAAGAAAACTACAAGTTTCTAATATTAGCTAAAATATCAATAGTTTTCATTTAAATTACATTCCTTACAACACAAAGAAAACTGAAAATCAATTTTAAAAGTTATGTAGTTATTAAAATGTACATTAACGTAGATAAAATACTCTAACTCCTCACTTTTTCATTATCCAGCATCAAAAACTCAAATGATAACTTAGTTTCACAGATACTGTTTTAATTATCTACTGCTAACAAAAAAGAAAAAAATCCCCACAAAACAACAGCATCCTGGTAGCTTAGAACAATAAACATGTCTTCTCTTCCTCTCTATGGGTCAGAAATTTAGGAACAACTTAGCTGGGTCATTCTGAGAGTCACTCATGAAGCTGCAGTCAAGATGTTGGCTTGGGCTGTGGTCATCCAAAGTATGATGAGGACCAGAGGGTCCACTTCCAAGGTGATCCTCTCACATGGCTATTGGCAGGGGGCCTCAGGGGTTGTTGGTAAGAAGACTCATTTCCTCACCACGTAAGACTGCTTGATTGTTCTCGTGACATGGCCGCTGATTTCCCCACACCCCAAGAGATACAAGAGGAACCACAAAGAAGAAGCCATAATGACCTGTACGATTTAGTTTTGGAAATCACACACTGTTACTTCTGCCATATTGTACTTGTTAGAAGTAGGTCACTGCATACAACCAACACTGGAGGAGAGAGGAATCAAGCTCCATGTCTTGAAAGGAGTATCCAAGAATTTTTGAACATACTTAAAATCACCATAACATAACAGCCACTCTCTGTTCACCATTCCAATGATTTTGAAGGAATTCCAGACAACACATCATCTCATCTACAAATACCTCAAAAAAAACTCCAAAACCACAATGTCATTTTCACAACTGAAAAACAGAAATTTTAATGTCATCAAATCACATAAGTGTTCAGATTTCTTTGATTTTTCTTCATAATTCATTTTTTTACGGTTGGTTTGGTTTGAGTTTGTTTATTTGTTTCTACATTGCTTATTGTTCTTTTCATAAGAAACACTCAAGAAGGTAAGGAAGCAGATTTTCCTAGGTTACCTTTGAACCTGGAATTTGTGTTACCACTTTGGTTATAGTCCTAATAAGCCACAGGTGTATACTACAGGAGCGAGTAGAAATGGAGACAGAGATGTGATGACAGTTAATTGTCCATAATCCATTTATCCCAAGGAGCACTTATACATCTGCTACATATTTAGGTATTCGCTACTTGTCGTTTTTCCATGATTTTTTTGAGCAGACAAGCATCTATACCTAAAGCACCATAAAAAGGAAAAATGCTATCAAGGGGCTTTAAAGGAACAAGACAAAGAAAGTACAGCTTTTTGTGTCTCGGAAATGAATGGCTCCATTCATTTCAATAGGGATTTTGTTTTATAGGTACTGTATTAGGTTTGGGCACTAAACACTTGACTCTCATTTTAGAATGAATTGCTTTGTTAAATGCATGTATTTGAACAGGATAGGTACTTTAACTACTCAATTTCCAATCTTGTGTTATTAAATGTTCTATAATGCTATCCTCTGGTCTTTCTTTAAAATGTGTTTATAGATATATGTATGTATATGTTATACATGTGTCTATGCATTTACATATAAATATCCGTATGATATATGTTTTATATATGCTCAGAAAATACAGAAGTAGCTCATAAAATTTCTCCTCTACCCTATCTTTATTATATTTCTAAACAAATTATGGTTTTAGATCCCTATTTGCAACAGTAAGTTACAATTGTAACTGTACAATTACATTTAATTTTGCATAAATGATATTCAAAATGTAAAATGCTCACAATTTACAAAATGAAAAGCTTATAGCTTATTACATCATAGGTGTTATAGGTAAATTTAGATTTAATCATATATGAAAAATAATGTTTAAATTAATAATTTATTTAGGAAACATTTTGAAATACTTTAAACATTCTTTGCAGGTGGTTGTTTCTCCAATCAATATGTACACACCTTTTCATTAAAATAAGTGTTTTTTCCTGATATTTCATTTTCACTCTATGCATTTTACATTAATAAATACCAACTTTACAAATTGCTAGACTATTCCTTTGCCATGTGAATTTGCAAATCCACTATGACAAGTTTTCCACAGCTGATTTTTACATTATTTGATAAAATGGCAAAAATATAATTACTAACAAATTCAAACCGACTCTTCAACTTTATTTCACAAGGCACATTCATTTACACTGAGAAATGTACACAAATAAGACTCCTATTTGCAGCCGGCATTAAACTTTGAGAGCAGTTGACTGTTACCTAGATCCAATTTTTAATGCTTACTGTTAAGTTTTCTTTCTCTCTTTTTTTTAAATTTCCAAACCACCAGAGGATGATTTCCTTAAGAATGTTCTCCCAGGTATGTTCAGAATATTAATTAGGCCCATCTATTTCTGTCGGGTCATAACAATGTCCACGGGCTGAATGGACGCTGTGACCTGTGAAAGAACCATTCATATGCTTTAGTCTGCCCTAGCGCATTCTTTCACCAGCGAACATAGACCTTTTTCACAGTCATCTTAAATGTTTCAACTGTGTGTTTCATGTTTGGTTCTTGCATCTCCAGCCATATAGCTTTTCTGCCTCTTTTGGGGAAGACTTCCTTGCTCTGCTCATTTAAATGCTTCTGCCTTTATGACTATGTTACTGCCTTACCTATGGGGCTTCTTACTGTATTTGCCTGTAAGTGAAGGAGATTTTAAAGAAATTAAATTTATTCAGGCTAAATCTTCTGGGGCGTGCAAAGCATCTTAAACAATTAGCAATAATTAAAAAGCATCTATTCAGATTGGATAAAAGGTAAATAGATTTCATTTAAATATACTAGTTAGTTGGTACAGTTTTCCCATTTGCATGTTTTTTTTAAACCTCTTGTTGGCGAATAACTTCGAAATAACAAAAGAAAGCATTGACTTTTGTCAGTTTGTGTAATTTTTTACTCATGAGTGCTATTAACAGATTGCTACACTAAAAAATTTAATTATCTTTAATTTAGTTGGTGCGACTAACACTGGGTATAATAGCATGACAGCGATGCCGGAGTAAAACCTGGGTTTGCTTTTTTAATTCTTTATCTTAAATTAGTGTGCAACTGGCTTAAAGACCTATGGATATTCAGCTTCTGATATTTTCTTATAAATTTGATATGTATCTGCCTTAATCTATTATTTGCTTTATGTCGTGAAAGGGTAAAATGCCTAAATGTTTTCTCAAAGTCCTCCTTAATTTGTTTCAGATTAAAACTTGTCTTGTGATAGACAAGACAGGTAATATTTTTATTCAAGACATCTATAAGCACCTGCAAGTATATGTGTAAATATGGTAATGCATGAAAGTAGTTTTCTCTGTGTACATGTGCATATGAGCAAACACACACACACACACACACACACACACACACTGATTTGTACAAAAATAAATACACTTAAGCTCTTTTGCTCGAAATATTTATAGTTTGGATTAGATCACCATTTATATGATGTGTTTGAAGGAGCACCAAGAAAGACATCTAAAATCTATCCCTTGATATTTTGGTGTTATAGTTCAGTTTTGAGAATTTTAACCAAAGCATATTTTTGAAGTATGACCAGTTAACACATTTAAAAAATGATAATGAAGCTGGGGGGTGGGGGGGTAATGTGACATGGATTAATTAGACTGGGAGAAAAAGAAAGAGACACGAAGCACCATGAAAAATACTGAAAAAAAAATGTGACAGCCCCCTTTTTTTCCCAAGGGCTGTCCAAACTCAGCCATCCCATGATGATAGTCAAAAATATGTGTAACAATTTTTGGTGCAAAATAGCAGCACGAAGATCAGAGCAGAGTGTTATTGAGATTAAGCTTAGAGATTTGATCTCCTGTAAGACATTCAACTCCACTCAAGTGCAACTGTCCACCTCCTCAGACATTTTGCAAATGCATCATAAATAAGAGATTAAAAATAAAATAGAGGGAGCAAATAATCACCTCTGGGGAAAACAAACAAAACTAAGGGTATATTCACTTTATAGTGATGATTGGTTATACAATCTTTAGGTGGAGAAAAAAGCACATTGCTTGAAAGTCTTCTCAGCTTTGGGGAAATAAAGTATTTTTTTGCATCATGATGATCTGCAAGAAAGAGTTTAGTCAAAACAAATCTGGGTCTAGAAAATGGCTCTACTAACACATCATCCCAGGGAGCTGCCCCTTCCCATATACGAGCCTTTATAAGGAGAATAATAATCCATTCCTTGAGGAGTAGTTGTGAGGATTAAGAAATAACCTAAGTGTAATAATAACACACTA
Organism: Procyon lotor; assembly: GCA_028646535.1. Lineage (NCBI taxonomy): Eukaryota > Metazoa > Chordata > Mammalia > Carnivora > Procyonidae > Procyon > Procyon lotor. The sequence continues at coordinate 85,987,484 of CM053603.1, read as the reverse complement.
TAATAATTATCTCGGGAAAATGAAACACTAAAATGTAATTTCCATGTAATTAGTCTCATGTAATATTGCCAGACAGCAAAATCACGATCTTCTAAATACCTAAAAAGAACACTCCTAGCAAGACATGCTAAAGATATAATAAAGAATTTAATGGGAGTAACATACTTTATAACACAAAAATCAAATATGAGTGTTTAGATGACATTTAGAAACTGAGACTTGTAGGGCTACCTCAGCGCATGAAGTCCCTAACCTTTACCCTCACACCTGCAGGTTGTATTGCTTCCTGACTAGTGTGGAAGACTGGTGTACCCTTCCTTCCATCCTTTTCTGTGATCTACTGCTTGTGCTGCCTTCCATCCCTTACCTGACTCAAAAATGCACAAGGCTGCCAGCAGAACATTCTAGAACCATGTCATCTTTTAAGAATACTTAGCCCCCAGTCCCAGTAGTTACTTTCTTTCGCAAAAGCCTACTAATAATTTGCAAATTAACATATTATTTTCAAATAACTCTACAGTTAATAGTTTACCTTTACATTCTTAACGGTCTAGACACTTTTAAAATTTATATTAGTGGAAATAGCGTTTACATCTAATTGTACACTGACATTGTATAATTTGTACTTGCCGATTTTGAAAATAGATTTAATGTGCATAACGAACCAATAGAGTCTTGCTATGCTATAATGTTAAAAGAATAATTTTTTATATAATACTTCATTAGGATGAGACACTTTAAAATATGAATAAAAACACTAAAATTCAAATATCATTTATGATACTATATGGCAAATAAAAGCATCTGACTTTGGAACTATTTAGAAAATTACCATATGTAGTATTTCATGGAGAACATTTAAAAAGACCAATTACTATGCTCATGATCTTGATTAGGTGGAGAATTTTAAGCATCAGTTCATAAATGAGATGCCAAATAAGGTGACACCTAAATTGTGAAATTATTGGCTCTATTACTGATAACCAAATTTACTTCATCATAGGGGAAAAAAGCCATATGAAGTAAAAAGAATACTTACCTATGAGATTTAGTGACTTCGAAGAATGTTTGGGAGCTAAGCACAAAGAAAGTAACCAGTCAAGGATGTTCGAATTCTTATAAGCTTGGCTAAAAAACATTAGCTTGTCCTTAGGGGATTGCTAGCATTACTGGTAACTAACACTACTAATTAGCTATATAATTTCTATGACTTTAGAAAGGCATGCTCTCAGCTAAAATAATAAAATTTATTTTTAATCTAGAAGTTTCCCTAAAGAGATCTGTACACGTTTGAAAAAAGTATGGTTTTATTAATGAGCTTATAATGACTTGCTTTAACTAATGAATGGTTAACATTATGCCCCATCAGTAGTAAATCTCATTCTCTTGATGTCCAATAATATGATTTAACAGTTGTAGTCTGGTATACACATATTTTTACACTATTTTCTTTTGTGTCCATTTTTAAAAAGCTGTTATCATTCCTGTAAGGTAGATACAATCCAATACAGATCATAGTTCTGAAGATGAGGTGACAAAATGAACACAGTAGCAAGATTGCTTTCAATTTTGTATCATTCTTTTAATCTTTTAAGGTCAACAGAGAGAGCCTATTTTTTATCATAACTTTTCCTTTTGAATTTTATGAAAACAAGCTGTCCCCAAATGTAAAGAGATAATGTGGCGGGAAAGATTTAAGTCCAAGTGGAAATACTGGTCTTCTGTGTACTGATCCTAAGACCTTAGGAACATGATTTAAACTCTTTTTAAACCCATCCTTTTCTCTCCAAAAAAAGGTCAATATTAGTCATATTTTTCTGACTCCAGGGAAACAACTTATTTAAATTCTGTGTGATAAGAAAAGTATAATATTGACCCTGCAATGTCATTACTGCCAGGCAATAAGTAAGGCAACAGTAACAGCACCAGGAAAAGAATGAAATCACTTAGTAAATGGTTACATAAAAAACACTGCAATACATTTCCTTGTTCATAGGGTTCCAGGGCAATACAAGCTTTTGATGAGAGAGACTCAATGTAAAAATGTTTGAATTGGGCACCTGGGTGGCTCAGTTGGTTGGGCGACAGCCTTCGGCTCAGGTCATGATCCTGGAGTTCCGGGATCAAGTCCCACATTGAGCTCCCTGCTCACCGGGGAGTCCGCTTCTCCCTCTGACCCTTCCCCTTCTTGCGCTGTCTCTCTTTCCTTCTCTCTCTCTCAAATAAATAAGTAAAATTAAAAAAAATATATTTGGATCATTGTTCCTCTGAGGAGACTGTCCATGAGGTACCCTTTTTGAGATCCTCAGAACTGCAAGACTTTGCCAAACAGAGTTAGTATCTATTGTATATTAATAAAAAAAAACCCTGAACTTTCATTTTAAAATAAAATTTATTAATGAAGAGTTTTGCAAGTGATCTTACTCTGTTCTTAACTAATAATTCACACATAAGAACAAGCGGAGTATTGACCATGAAAGTTGTGCCAATCTCAATCTGTGTCCCAAAGATCTGGACACAGAGCCTGTGAACAATCAAGTAAAAACAACTAAAAATTTCTTTGTGAAGAGGAATACCTTTATTTCCTCGTGAAAAAGAACATATGAACTTTCCGAATAAGGATTAATTTATATTTTATTTTTCCTTTAAATTTTTAAAAGAATGCAAAGAAATAAGAATGCAGAACTTCTGCTTCTAAATTGTGTCAGAATAAGCAAATTGAGCCAACCCTCCCACTGAGAATAACCAGAAAAGCTAGATAAAACATTTTTTTAAACTTGCTTCAATATATCAGAGAACTAAAAAGGCAGTGAGGACTCACAAGGCCACAAGTCAGTGAAAGATGAATCCCCAGACTGATGGCACTGCATTGGGGAGGTTATCATTTTTGTACTAGGAGCTTCCACTGAGCAAAACCGAGCAAAATTTCCATTAGCCTCTAAACCAGGAGGATCACTCCTGGATGCCAGTGTCTGCCTAAAGAGTGTGTTTTGGTAAATATCCTCACTAGCACTCTCTGAAATCAGACCCTGAAAGGCTATTAGCTTGGAATGAAGGGGAAACTAGAAGTAGACCATCCCTAGCAAGCACTAAAGCTTAGCTTTAAAATATCAAAAACCCGGAGTACAGTTAGATTAGTTTGGATTGCAAATGCCTTCACCGCTCACCAGGAACAGGTGTGAATTCTATCTAGAAACCTCAGATATTACAACGATGTTTCATATAAATAATTGGTCCTTAATCAAAATTAACTTTACATTAAAAGGAAACGAATGAAAACCAGTAGAAACAAGAGTCAATTGAAATACAATACAGATAGTGGAGTAGGGCGACGCATAACACAGCAGATCTATAGTTACATGTTTGAGATGATAAACAAGAAAATTTAAAATGTCAGGAAACTGTAAATTAAAAATAATAACCAAACAGACATTTCAGAACTAAAAAAATGTAGTAAATGACATTAGGAACTCAATGGAAGGTTTATTAGTAGCTCAAACATATCCGAAGAAGAAAGTTTATAAGCCAGAAAATAAATCAAAAGAAAATATGTAGAATGAAATCTTAATACTTTGATTACCAATTTTACTGCCGGTTGCAAAATTGCTTGCGTGGTCAAAGAACAAGAAAATAGAACAAACATAATATGACTACTGGCCTAAATACAGACATGTACAAAGAGAAAGATAAAAATCTAAGTATTCATACATGCAGGCCAGTGTCTATTTTTAATAATGAATTGCCTTCACAACTCAACTGATATGGAATATTTTTTCCCAGGATTCTATTATCAACTAGTATGTAAGGACTACCTAGAATTTCTAACGTGCCTCAGTATTTGACATCTTGAAGATTTATGTTGGCTTCCTATTTGTTTACTTGCCCTGACTCACCAGCTTTAGTGCTTAGCTATAGTCTCCCTGGGGACAGAGGACTTTCTCTGTCTTCTTTCCAGTTATACCTTCTACACTTTGTACCATCCTTAACAGATAATAGGCACTTGATTAAAGTTAAATAAATACATGTTTGAATGAACCAATTAATAAAAACAGTCTGAAAAATATATTCCCTAATAAATTATTTTCTTTCTTTTGGTTCTTGTCTAGTATTGTATCTGTTGCTGAGATTACTTGTCATCATGTTTAGTCTTGACCTCTAAACAAAGAAGTAACTAGTAGAATATTTGTTCCCACATATGATATCATTTTGGTCTCCTGGCTTCCTGTACTCTGTCATAGCAGGAGAAGTTTTATACGTCAGTTGATCTGCATTTCTGAACATATATCAGAGAAAATATATATGCCTTCAATAAAAGATACCTACTCTTCACAGAAACCTGAACAAGTAGAGCTTATTGAAAATATAATGAACTGAAATCTGAAAATGTCCTGTAGAAATAGAAAATAATAGAATTATAAGAGCTTCTTGAAATATACTTAAATTTATGAGTATCTCTGCCTGGGGAAGCCTACTGACCTAGTGTCCCTCCCTAGACTTTTGGATCTGAAGAATATACTATGAGTGTATTCTGATTCATAGTAATGGAACCTCCTTTAAGCTATTCCTTCAACGTCGCTCCTCCCCATTCCAATTCTCAACAGATTTCGCAAAGGATTCAAAGTTTAAGCATAACTACTATCTATTTGGTTTAATTCATCTACACGTCTGGTGCCTTAGCTGAGAAGCCTAAGATGCTGTGGAGTAGGCTGGCATCTCTGTCTCGTCATGGGCTCTTCCATGTGGCTAGCTCAGACACCCTCCCAGCATGGCGGGCTCAGGATTGGCAGAGTTCTTGCATGGTGCCTGGCTTCCCCAACATAGCTCCTTTCTGAGAAAGCAAGAAGGAAGCTACTAAGCTTCTTATGACTTGACCTTAAAAGTTACAGTCATTTGGAATTTAAATAAGAACTTTAAGCTTTTTTAGGATTTTAAAAAGTTGCAGTCATTTCCGCTGCATTCCATCAATTACACAGAGCCTGCCAAGATTCAACATAAAGGAAACTATGCAAAGGTACTAATAACCAGGAAGCACAGCTCACTGGGGCATCTTGGAAGAAGTTCTTTCATCTTTCATAACCTCTTAAGCCGAGAAAAGTACATCATTTAAAAGAAGTGGATTTTTGCCTTTGCCTCAATATTTTTGTTGTGCTTTAAAGTTTTAAACCATGGATTCAATAACATTCTCTATCACATACCACAAACACTAACTTCCTAGGTCCTAGGTGCGGTGTGCAGTAGAGACACTCTCTCTCACCATCTTTGGTTTATGCTTGCTGTTCTGCTTTAGCACATTACTTTCCTGAAGGATTCATGCTATCTTAACTAAAAATAAAATGTCATATAAAACTCAAAGTATTTCAAGATCTACTCACTGAATACCCACTATATGCTAAATGCCAAATGCTAGAGATACACTGATTTTAAAATGCTGTCTCATCCTCAGAGAGCTTAGGATAAGGGCAGACAGAGCCTGCAGTTTTTACATTCCAGTTTCCCTGAACAGCTCCCTATATAGTTTGTCCAAAAATATTTTTTTTTCCTCCGAGCCTCACATTTTATCTGGAATCCCCTTCATGCTGAAAAGAAACTGTCTTTCAGGTTCCAAAAAGAGTTTAGCAAATGAAAGAGTACAAGTGATAAATGTGAACTGTTACTCCTTCTTTCCTTCTCCTATATGATTTCAGGTGGGATTTATTAAGAGAAGATGTATTTCTTCTTCTGGGTCATGAAGAACATTTTTTTTATCTGTAACCTCTAAGGAAACTCATGGTGAAATAGATAAAATGTCAGAAATAATTAAGAAAAATGTAGGGGTATCAAACAACCTAAAATTACACCTTTTGGTGAAGCCTCGGTTTTATCTCCTTGGTCCCTTGACAGATAGAAACACAAACTTATCACATTCTTTAGATGATGGTGTGTTAAATCAATGTGGATGATCTCATGGTACAGTAAATGGGGAGGTTGAAAAAGAAATTCTCTTAGCAAGCAGAGGTCATGGGATCTAGGAGGTCAATATATACTATGCAATAGATACAAGATCTAGATTCCCTCAGAATTGTCTAAAAAACCTTGTAAATCTCTCTCAACATTTTCTCTAGTTTCAATCATAGTTCCATTTTCATCACCTTTTCACCTACTATTTTCTTTAACCACAAAAATTGCTTTTTTAAACACATGTTTCAGTTTTTCTCCTTCCCTCTCAGTAGTAGTGTTTTTGATCACTATGGTAGTAAAATCAACACACAGAAAGTGTATTGCCCATATCAGAAATGTAACACTTCACAATCACGGGCCCTCCTTTGTAAACACCCTGCACATATTTTCCTACCTCTGTTGAAATGCTCTTCCTCTCCATATATAAACTGTTAAAAGGAAGTTCACTTAGGCATCAGATTTGTTTCTGTTTAGCCATAGTCAATATAGATCATTTATTAATATTCTATTAATTATCTGAAGCACATACTGTAAAATCTTTGACTGAGTAGACAAAGTATCTGCAAGTACATTAACTTGCCTATCTAGAATTTTTAATTACTCATTAGTAGCAGTATTTAGAGTACAATAGATAAAAGCTCTTAAATATACCAATGTCAAGCACTTTGAGGAAGTTGCCCACGGTGAGCATAAATTTAGCTCCACTCTTCCAAGACAGGAATTTTACACAGGCAAGGTCACCCTGAGACTAACCCTATCTTTAGATGAGTAAATATGCTTAATACTGAAAATGATAGTAGATATTTCATTTGCCTGTAGATATAAACCACATTCTCCAATATTAGCTATATAAATAATAAAGGTCTATAATTGGCCTTAGCTTTCCTTTTCTGATAAACTTGAATAGGGAACAAATTATTGACTTCTAGGCTTCTACAGATGCCAATGATGTTAAGACCTTATCTGAATAAAAATTCTAATTACTGTAATCTACAATAACAATATTTTATTACATGTAACACATCGAAGTTGCAATATTCACTTACAAATGTATTTTTGTGTATTTTTCTATAATATCTTGGCTAGCTCACAAAAATTCTCATAAGTGAGGAATTAAAAACCATATCCTTGTGTCTAGAGATATATAGCTTGGATACATAAGTAAGTATATATCTGCAACTAGAAAATATACTTTGTGGGGCGCCTGGGTGGCTCAGTGGGTTAAAGCCTCTACCTTTGGCTCAGATCTTGATCTCAGGGTCCTGGGATGGAGCCTGCATTGGGCTCTCTGCTCAGCAGGGAGCCTGCTTCCCCCTCTCTCTCTGCCTGCCTCTTTGCCTACCTGTGATCTCTCTCTGTCAAATAAGTAAATGAAATCTTTAAAAAAAAAAAAAAAGAAAATTTACTTTGAGGGGCACCTATTTAGCTCAGTCAGTTAAGCATCTGACTCTTGGTTTCAATTCAGGTCACGATCTCAGGGTCGTAGGATGGAGCCCCACGTTGTCTGCTTGGGATTCTCTCCCTTTCCCACTCCCTCTACCCCTTCCTCACTCTCCCTCTCTAAAATAAATAAATTTTTTAAAAGCAAAGAAAATGTACTTTGAGGTGCTCAAGACCACTTTATGGTTCTAACATATTCACTTTTAATATTTTTTTAAATCTATCACCAACTAAGAGGTGAAATCCATTGGGGGAATTAAGATGGAGGAGTAGTGACTTGCTTTGTCCCTTGAACACTGGTATATAGGCATCAAAACATTCCGAACAACTAGGAAATTGATCTGAGGATTAAATTTGCCCCCTACCTTCAAATTTTATATTCAAGTGTTTATTTGACAACCATGAGATGTAAAAAAATGTGGAACATTTTAAAACAAATGCATACTTAAAGGACATTTTGGACATTTAAAATACACATACTTATGGGGCGCCTGGGTGGCTCAGTCGTTAAGCGTCTGCCTTCATCTCAGGTCATGATCCCGGAGTCCTGGGATCGAGCCCCACATCAGGCTCCCTGCTCAGCAGGAAACCTGCATCTCCCGCTACCATTCCCTCTGCTTGTGTTCCCTCTCTCACTGTGTTTCTCTCTGTCAAATAAATAAAATCTTTAAAAAAGAAAATACATACTTAAAATAATTTAATTTAAAATGTATTTTTGGAAGTTGATTTACCACATGCATAAATGTGTACATATATGTAAATGTTAAACACTCTATTTTATTTCATTTTTTTATTATCTTTTTTTAAAGATTTTATTTATTTGACAGAGAGAAACACAGTGAGAGAGGGAACACAAGCAGAGGGAATAGTAGCAGGAGAAGCAGGCTTCCTGCTGAGCAAGGATCCCAGTGTGGGGCTCGATCCCAGGACTCTGGGATCATGACCTGAGCCAAAGGCAGACACTTAACGACTGAGCCATCCAGGCACCCCATAAACACTCTATTTTATATACATAAAATTCAATATGTTGTTATTTGATTTTTTCCTTTTTTGACAATTAATATATATTTAAGGCATATAATTTCATGCTTTGATATGAGTATATATTGTAAAATAATAACCACATTGAAGCTAATTAACATATCCATCACTTCAGATAGTTACCACATTTTTGATTTGCTGGGAACACTTAAAATTTACTTTATTAGCAAATTCCAGGTATAAGATAAAATACCTTTATGCTACCTTTAGTCACCTTGTTGCACATTAGATCTCCAGAACTTACTCATTTTGCATAATGGCAACTTTATACCTCTTGACCAACATTTCTGCATTTACTCCTCCCTCCCAGCTCCTGGACACTACCATTCCTCTCTCTCCTTACAGGAGTCACCTATATTAGATTCTACATATAACTCAGATCATGCAGTATTTGCCTTTCTACATTGGACTTGTTATACTTTTATTATATTCTATACATTAGTATAGACATAATATTATATATTAATATTATTGACATAATATTATATATTAACATTATATTACTAATGTTTTTCACATTCATTCACATTGTCACAAATGACAGGATTTCCTTCTTTATTCAGATTGAATAATATTCCAGTGTGGGGGGTGTGTGTGTGTGTATGCCACATTTTCTTTCTTTACTCATTCACTCTCAGACATTTAGGTTATTCCCATATCTTGGCTCTTGTGAATAATGCTGAAATGAACACGGAAATACAGAAACCTTTTCAAGATCCTCATTTTGGATTTCTACCCAGAAGTGCTCCACAGTGTTCCAGCAGCTCTCCTACTATATTCCAGAGCTCTCCCAGAGCTATTTTCTTGGACATGTGGCTGTGTACTCATTGTTGTTTTTGTTGGAACAATGAGCATTGGGTTCTCTCTGCCATCTTGCTGATGTCACCCCTCAAGTTACTGCTATTTAATATTGAATTGTTAGTAAATGCCAATATTCTGCCAGGTTATAATTTTTTAAGCTACAGTTCAATACGCATATCATACATATTGCCATTTTCGTCACTTTTACACTGCCTAATCCCCTGCTATCAAAGGTGGGGGAGGTTGGGAAGCCCAAATATCCCAAGAAGCAGGTTCCAAATGAGTCACCATCTGAGCAAATAGTGAAAGGAAATGGTTGTCTTGGCAAACGAAACAAAATTAATATCCTCAATTCTGACTCTTCTATCAGGTAACGTTTTAGTTCAGCAATTTTTGGATGTACTTTGATACTAAAAGTCAGATCTCTTATTACCAATGGAAATTTATCAACTGAATATATTTTTTTAACTGAAGAAAAATTGATACACCGTGTTATATTAGTTTTGGGTGTACAACATAGTGATTGGAGAACTCTATATATTATGCCATAGTTATAAGTGTAGCCACCAAACGACGCTATTATGAAATCATCAACTCTGTTCCCTAAGCTGTACCTTTCATCCCTGTAACTTACTCACTCCATAACTGGAAGCCCAGGTTTCTCATTCCCCTTCTTATTCAGAAGTTGAATCTTTTCAATTGTAATTTGACTGGGGGTACTTAGACCATACAAGACCTACAGTTATTCCAGCAGGACAGTTTTAATATACTTTAATAGCAATTTAATCTGTAAAGCAAAGTGTTCAGAAAATTTTAAAATTTTATCTTCTGTGTTTTACTACAACATTTTTATGAACTCTAATATTCAGATACTTTTCCCAATTTGAAGTAATATAAATTCTTTGAAAAGAAATTATAACGTAGAAAAATTAAAGAAGAAACAAAATTATCTAAAAATTCATCATATTTATTTTGCTACATTTTATTCCAATACTTTCCTCATGCATCTTTTGGAATCATTTTATATTTTCCTCTTTTTGTCACTTATTCTTTCTCTCAGGAACATGTTACTAACAGTCCAGCTTGTCATACAGTATCAGCAGGTTCCCTGTTGTACTCAGTATATTTGAACTATTATACTACATTTAATTTGTACTATGTATTATTTATCTCAGCATTGTAAAACAACTATCTGTAAATCTCGTATGTCTCTATTTCCTCAGAATATCTTCTTATAAGTGGAATGTGGGATCAACCACTGTACCATTTTGCAGTTTTTCTTACATGTTGTCAAATTATTCTCTAGATTCTAGAACAATTCTAGAGTCTAGAGTGTTTTCACCAATTTATCACCTTCCATTCAAATGGGAAAGCTCCACTATCATCCTACTCTATTCAGCACTGGGATTTGACAATGGAATAATCTCCATGGCAGCATTTTGAAATTCATTTCTTTACCAGTGAGGTTGAATATATTTTTATACTTTATTGAATATTCATATTAATCTTAAGTAAATTATTGATCTTCAGCTCTTATCTTTTTCTTTGTTGATGTGTTTCCTATTTTCATTTTCCCTTTTAATTTTTAACATCAAAAGGTTTTTTTTAATTCGATGTAAATCAAATTAATTTTTTCTCTTGCTAGTGTTATGTTTAGACAATCCTTCCCAAAACCAAGATTAGAAAAAAGATCCTTCTCATATTTTCTTCTGAGTGCTTCATAATTTTGTTACATTTACTTTAGGTTAATTTGTAGGATTTATTTTAATGAGTGGTTATAGGAGAGGGCCTCAATTGTAGTGCGTCTATGGTCGTTAATTTAACTACCGCATCAATTCCGTGAGCTTGACATCACTATTCTTAGCAGAAAACAGAGAGAGAGATGTTTTTACAGACAGTCACACATCTAGTAAGTGGTATATTTAACTGTTATAATCCACAACAGTATCAAAAGTCTTCTCAGCAGCTTTATTGACATAAATTAGCTTTTTACAAGAATTTCCTGGAGTGCTTCCTAATCAGACTTGATTATGGAACTTTGCAATTAGTTAGTTCCAATCTCTGCACCATGCAACCAAAATGCTTCTTTTGCTTCTGATGAACTTCACCAGATGGCTGCTCTACTATGCACCACTTTTCACTAGAGACTAGTATTGCTGTCTTTCCTCTGGTCTCAAACACTAATATTGGTTTATCTACTTCTTTCAAGCATGGAACAGATCTTTCTCCCTGTTCATAATCTCAGGAATGCAAAGATCAGGAAATAATTTCTCATGAAACTTTGTTGAATGTTTAGAAACATTGGAAGAGAAAATTCAAAATAGGAAACAGTACTACACAAGTCCAGGTGCTCTCCCTGAATGACCATTACTTCAATAAGCCAGAGGCATCTCACCTCCACTACTCGAAGATAAAACTCAGTTTTACCACCAGTAGGGGCAGGTCACTCCCAAAACTACCACCACTCCAGTGGGACTGGAGTAGGACTCCAGGCATCTTTGTGTTTCAGTTTAGGTGAGAGTAACTCCTTACCTTAAAGGGAAGAAAAAAGTTTTCCCTTTACAAACACAAGTGCTCACTCACTCAGTCACTCCTTGAGTTTTGATTTCCTACCCCAGCACTAGTCTCTTTACAGAATAATTTTTTTTTAATTTTATTTATTTATTTGTCAGAGAGAGAGAGGAAGAGAGTAAACAGAAGCAAGGAGAACAGCAGGCAGAGACAGAAGGAGGCTCCCTGCTGAGCAAGGAGCCCAATGCGGGACTTGATCCCAGGACCCTGGAATCATGACCTGAGCTGAAGGCAGACGCCTAAGCGACTGGGCTACCCAGGTGTCCCCTTTACAGTATAATTTAAAGTGGGAATATACATGTCCTTCTGGGCAAACTCTATCCCTAAGCACATATGCACATATGCCCAGGTCTGGTCTTCTCTGGTCCTATGGCACCAATAAAAGGTCTTAAGACAGTAGTCTGATACCTTCAAAACTAGGTTAGTAAGTCTTAGGTAATACATAAACAATTCTGAGTCTTTAGATGAAGCCATGCCAGATTTGCTCAGATTTATTTTCATACATTTCCAATCAGCTATCTAAAATAGTTTGTGATCTATTCTGGCTACCTTCATCTGTATGGAAAAAGTAACCCCCTTCCAAAACCAGTGACTTAAACAAAAATTTATTTTGCTCACAAGTTTGTCTATAACTTCTGCAGGACCTAGTGTGGCAAACTTCTCTCTCCTCTGTTTTGCATCTGCAGAGATGGCCTGATTGCTGGGAACTAGAATTATCTTAAGGCTTATTCGCTTACATGTCTGGCAGCTGTTGCTATCAATTGGGTTCTGGCTGAGACTACCATGCAGAACACCCATGCATGATGTTTTCATGTGGGCTGGGATATGGTGTTTGGGTTCAAAGAGTGAGTGTCCCAAAAGGCAGAGAGCCAGGTGGAAGCCATATTACTTTATGAGATAGAATCGAAAGTCATACAGCATCATTTCCACCACATTTCATTAAATCAAAACAGCCACAAAGTTCCAACTAGTTTCAAAGATATGGGAAATAGACTGTAATTCTTCACTGAGGGATGATAAGGTCTGGAAAAATTTGTAGGGCCAGAAATATTATTGTGTCCGATTTTATAAAATGCAGCCTGACATGGTCTTCCCTCTGGTTACAAAATCCACATTCATCCCACAGGTAAAATAATTTACCTCCTCTCTAAGTCTCCCCCAGATCTCATCCCATCATGATTTCAGATTCAAGTTAAAATTCAAATTATGTTCACTTGCATAAGAGGCTCCTCAGAGTGTGGTTCTTAAGTATCAGCTCCCTGAGAATAATTCTCAATTAAAAAAACAAACTGTAAAAGGTGAAAGGTTTATACAACCTGAAGAGAATGGGTGGCTTAGTCATTAAGCGTCTACTTTCGCCTCATATCATGATCCCAGGGTCCTGGGATCGAGCCTTGCATTGGGCTCCCTGCTCCGTGGGAAGCCTGTTCTCCCTCTCCCCCCCCCCCCCCCCCCCCCCCGCCCATGCTTAGGTTCCCTCTCCTGCTTTGTCTTTCTGTCAAATAAATAAGTAAATAAAATCTGAAATAATAAAAGAAAACAAAACAAATGTAAACTAAATAGATAGGTTATCATCTCCCAGCACACCCAAAATACAATGGCAGGACAAGTATATGGTAGCCAGTGGAAGCACTCTTATTCAAAAGGAGTGAAAGAAGAGACCCAGAACAATCCCTGGTCCACAGAATTCTGAAGTCCTGGAAGCTGTGTGTTGACAGTCTTTTGAGTGGTGACTATTTAATAAGGGTAAAGAGTAACCCTCTTTATAAATATAAAAATATAAGGGACTTTTATTTTTTAAATATAAATATAAATATATATTTATAAATGTAAAATATATATATATAAATATAAAAAGTTTATATTTTATAAATATAAATACAAAAATAAAAGGGACTTTTATTTTTGATTTATTTATTTATTTATTTAGAAAGAGAGAGAGGCAGGCAGAGAGAGAGAGAGAAGGAAGCAGGCTTCCTCCTGAGCAGAGAGCCTGATGCGGGGCTTGATCCCAGGACACTGAGACCATGACCTGAGCCGAAGGCAGAGGCCCAACCCACTGAGCCACTCAGGTGCCCCGGGACTTTTATTTATTGATTTATCAGCTTCTTAAAATTTAAAATGTATATAGTGAATGTTCATTTATGGATAATTTTGTAATTATAATAATATAAATATGTGTTTTCATTTGGAAAAAGGTTAAATGAGGAATTCATGAGGCCAAAAAATAGAATCATTCATCCAAACACAAAAAAAGATTTGAAATCAAAATGACAACTACAACATAAATAAATTACAACATAAATAAAGTATGGATACAATATAAATTAAAATCTATTTATAAATATAAGTGTGTATTTTGAAAATTAATACATGAATATAAGACAAAAACAAGTATAGTGTCCATTTTGTTTGTTTGTTTGTTTAGTTTTGTTTTGTTTTACTTTATATTCTCCCAGGATCTACTAAAGGAACAAGAAATAAATGAAAATGACATATTTTGTGAAGTATGAGCTATTTAGAACTCTTGAGGATTGTCCTATCTGGGTAAGCTCATCCCCAGAATGACTGAAAATTCAACATGAAATTATTAACATTTCAAAATTTACTGTAATTCAAATGAAAATATTTCTAAAATATAAACAATCTCCTGATATTTTAAATACAGCCTTGCTCAGTTAGGATCATTAGCTTTATTTTATTCAACAGAAATAAAGAATTCTTCTATTGATATATCAACTTTTTCCATGACCTGTTTCTATGAACAATGATTACCATCCTTACTGAGTGGTTAAGTAAACTGAGAGATGGACTAACAAGCAAATAGAGATATGAAGATAAATGTGGAGTACAACATACATAGACCTGTTTGACCATTCCAACTCTGTATTTTGGAAATCAGCACATAGACATAAGAAAAAAAGGAAAGTATGATGGCCAAGATTATTTTACTTTATCCCCCTGGAATCTACTCAAGGCAAAATAAATCACGAAAGACTGCTGAAGCTTTTGAGATTTTGAATGCTATCACTCCCCACTAATATTCATAGACTAGGTTATGGCAGCCCCTGTGTAATTGCTATTCCTAATTTTGACTTTGAAGCTGGATGACTAAGTTCAGGGAATTGTGAATAAGCAAAAATAAATCATTTCAATAAAATAAATGAAAGAAATCCTTTCTGAGCAGTAGCTCCGGAGGCTTTGTGGTGAGTAAAAGTCATTTTGAACTTCGCCTAATTGATTTTCTTCGCAGGGGTCTTACTTGCTAGGTTTACGTTTTGTATCATGTTCCAAAGAGGTATGATTGCAAGGTGGCTGGGGCTAGAATACATGGTTTGTAGTTGTGTGATTACATGTTTTGTAAAACATTTATGTCAGAGTTCTTAAAACACCATTTTGGAGTGAGAGTAGAGACAGTAGGAAATAAACTCATATTCATCCTTTGAAATTCAGTTTTCCAAATGCTTAGTTCTGGAAGGGAACGGAAGCCTGTATTTTGTTTCTGAGGTTTCCAAATTCTCTTCTGAAATCTCTGATCCCAATCACACACCAGAGAGTAATGGCCAGAACATCTCATTGCAAATGTATATTCCTCCACCCTTCAGTCCCCACTGAGTATCCGCTAGACTGGCTACATAGGACAACAAAGCAGAAAAACAGCCAACCTGCATGATCCTGTGAAACCTTAAAAACGACAATGGGTAGGACAGTAATTTATGTACTCAATGCCCCTCTGTCCTGTTCAGCACATTTTGTAGAGTAGCTCATTTTCTAAAGCACTTTGAGAGGTCACCTTTAATGAAATCAAAGCTTTTAAGGGGAAAGGACTGATGATATTGCAGCCCTAATATTCTCTCTCTACCAGATGGGCATGGTATTAGATGCTTAACTTAGCACAGTGTTAGCTGCAAGATGCATGAGTTCCAAAATGATTCTAAGTGTTCATTTAACATGCAGCTTCCTTTGAGAAAAGGCTGCCAGTGGTGCATAATTGTGCCAAATGTGCAGTAGTTTCATAATGTGGGCTGTAATCCACTAGGAACTAAATCCTGCTATTACGCTCTTTAGGGAGACTTCTAAAATTCTGCTCTTCTTATTGTGAATAGTAACCTGGAGTAGTTAGAGGTTACTGGAAATCTCCTTAAAAAATTGCTACACATGTGTTGAAGTTTCCTTAAAGGAAGGCACAGTATCGCTTTTATCAATGGGGCTATCCCTCGAGCCATAAGATGGGGCCTCCAACATATAATTTCTTCTTCTCTAATAAGTTACTGTTATATTTTTTATGTAGTATGCCTTGGTTATAATGGACTCTTAATTAAGTCATCATTGCCTTCTTCAATAACAGAATTCTTGTGTGTGTACTGATGGAGACCTTACCTAGTTCCATGCTGTTGGTGATACAATGGAATCTGGCCTATGAAAATGTGGACGTGTGCAAAAGCATGCCTTTCACATGAGATTTCAGTTCACCACTCACATATTTGCCCTTGTGAGTGTGTAAACGCATCTGTATATGTGTGCAGGAGACAGTGTTGTCATTCACCTATCTAAGGAGCAAACCCAGTAACCATTTCCCAGAGGACTGCCACATTCTGAAACTATTCAGGCACGGAGTAGAGTTCTTTATCTAACTGAGCCAACCAGGGGACTTTAAAGGAAGCAGAATGCAATTACCCAAATTGAAATTTGGCCAGGAGACTGGAGCTAGTGACTCTTCCAGAAAATACCAGGAATCTGGTTTTATGTCCTATCTGAAAGTTGGTGCCTCCAGTCAAGAAGTGCCTTGCTTTCATACATTGTTAGGTAACTGAGAGCTGAAGCTGCCATTAAAAAAAGATGGTAATTGGACAAATAGTGAAATGCTGCAACCGGTCCTCATGGGGGCAGTTGTTTTACTTCTTATTTTTTTATTTTTTTATTTTTTTATTTTTTTTTCTTATTGCTGTCACTATGTAGCCATTTTTTTTAAATTTTTATTAACATAGAATTTATTATTTGCCCCAGGGTACATGTCTGTGAATCGTCGGGCTTACACATTTCACAGCACTTAACAGCACATACCCTCCCCAATGTCCACCCTATCCCTACCCACCCACAACTTCCCCCCCACCCCCACCCCGGCCACCCTTAGTTCGTTTCTCGAGTCTAGGAGTCTCTTATGGTTTGTCTCCCTCCCCATCCCTTCCTGTTTCATTTCTCTCCCCCAACCCTCCAAATTCCCGCCTTGCCTCTCAAATTCTTCATATC
>CM053603.1:85938025-85969944 GCA_028646535.1 Procyon lotor | reverse complement strand
GTGTTGAGGTATATTGATACATTTTCTTTAGGTACCTAAGATAGCTCGCATAATAAACTAATGCTCTCCAATATTTAATGCCAATTCTACAAAATTCTCCCAGAAAGGAGTATATTGAGAAAATTGAATTCATTGAAAGGCATGGTGTTTTGTGTGCTGTATAGAAAATAAATAGGACACTGCATCTGCCTTAGAGAACTTCCATCTTCTATTAGGGAAGATGAAATAGGCAAAGTCTTCTAATTCATCAAGAAACTCATGAGGCTATTTTAATGACAAATCTGAACATAAATTTAAAGCATCCTAGACTAAAGACCTCAAAAAGTGTTGGGAAAATTTTTTTATAACTTCATGGACTTCAGTGGAATTAAATCAACAAAATGATTTAAATAGGCCTTCTACAAAAATAACCATTTTTTAAAATTAGTTATTCTAAACAGCAGTCTATGGGATAACATTGTGTTTCAGGATAGCATACAAATGTTTATTTTGGGGGTGTCTGGGTGGCTCAGTGGGTTAAAACCTCTGCCTTCGGCTCAGGTCATGATCTCAAGGTCCTAGGATCGAGTCCCACATTGGGCTCTCTGTTCAGCAGGGAGCCTGCTTCCCCCTCTCTCTCTGCCTGTCTCTCTGCTTACTTGTGATCTCTCTCTCAGTGTCAAATAAATTAATAAAATCTTAAAAAAAACCCACAAATGTTTATTTTGATCATTACTTACTCCCTTAACTATCTATAATCTGTAATAAAATAATAAGAGCTTTCATTTACTTGAGTACCTATCATGTGCAAGATGTTATACTAAGGGCTTGAAATATATTAACTCATTTATCTCCTTATATATATGTATCTCCACATATATCTCCTACATATATATGTATCAAGGGGCACCTGGGTAGATCAATCGTCAGACTCAATTTCAGCTCAGATCATGATTTCAGGGTCGCGAGATCAATCCACTCTTTGGGCTCTGTGCTCAGCACAGAGTCTGCTTGAGAATCTCTCTCTCCCTCTACCCCTTTCACACCCTCATAAGCACTCTCTCTCTCTCTCAAATAAACAAATAATAAAATACAGTACTTTAAAAAATAATTATTTGTACCAGCTGCTCATTTTACAGCTGAGGATATTGGTTTGGTCTTGTGCTCAAGATTACTTAGCTAGTAAGTGGCCATGAAGATTCAAAACAAAGAATTTAGTGGTTCTGAACTGGGGACACCTTTAGCAATGGGTGGAAACATTTTTCATTGTCACTACTTGGAGCGTACTACCGACTCCTCGTGAGTAGAGGCCAGGACGGCTGCTAACCATCCTACAATGCACAGGGCCCCTCCCAACAACAAGGAATTACTGAAAACATCACTGTTAATGAGGTTGAGAAAATCAGTACTAAATAAACCAAGGTGGCTCAGGAACACTTGACAAAAATTAAAAACTTTAAACAATTAAGGGTACATATGTCATCTACTAAAGGAAAGGTGGAATCCTTTCTACAGTGATCACAGACAGCCCAAACATATCTACCATGTGGCCTGCCACTAACAGGCTGAAATGGACAGGGCCACTGTGCCTGGCCCAGCTCATGGGTCTGCCTATGTGTTCAGTCACATCTGTAATCCCAGGAAGTCTGTTAGAGAGAATTATAGGGTGGGGTAGAATAAAGGCTGTGGTGTATCAGGGACAGAAGTTCACGATGAAGCACTAAAATCTATTTCTGGGTAGAACTGGAAACCCAAACTTTAGAGATTAATATGTCTCTAAAACTGGAAAAAAAAAAAAAAAAGACAGATACTAGAATTAGAGGGTGACCCAAAATAATTTCCGCAAGTGAATCACTTCCCAATTGCTCAAGGCATTAAAGTGCATGTAGATGAATCAACAAATTCAGAATCCATGAATAATGAGGATCAACTATAATAAATAACTCACAGAGAGATTGCCAAGATTATGTAAATATTAGGACCTTCATCCTAACTTCCCTGTCCCACCCTTATGCTTTTCTTAATAGGTGCTTACAGTGACAATGGCAAAATAATTCCTAACTCCATTGTTCCTTTTATATTTATTAGTCAGGACTTGACTGTAAGGAACAACGTTCTCTTCTCTTTCTACTTATTTATGTATCTGTTATTCTCGGGGACTCATGAAATCTAAATTTAATGAGTTATAACATGTTACTACTGTTGTTCCCTTTTTGCCACAAGAGTCATTTTAGACTGTGAGATCACCAATAAAAGAGCAGAAAAATATGAAAAAGTTAGCATTAAATAGCTCGTTTACAATATGAAAGCTAAAAAATAAGGCAGAGCATTTCCTTGTTTGACCTCAACTAGGACTTGCCCATCTTTAAGAGTTAATTATGGGATTACAAATAAACTTTGGCAAGCAAGAAAATTCATAAATACCAAATCCATGAATAGTGAGGATCAAAACCCTTACTGTCACCAATAAATTTTTATGATCAGGGAAATACTAATCAAAGCTCTCATGAAATAGTTCAGTTGATTTTCCCTGTATTTGTCATAGTTCTGGTGATTTGGCTGAAGATTTTAGACAACAGTATGGTGTCATTGGTCATCATTTTTTAATTATTTAAATTGTTAACTTGGTCACAAAATACTTATTTAGTTTGGGTCTAGTATCTGCAAGGTTCTCAAGTAAAGATATGTATCAGACTTACTCGTATTTTTATGAAAATACAGATGTCTAAAACATTCTCCTTACTTACTAAATCTCTTTACTTCATATTCCCAGTATATTCTTTGTGTATTATGTATACAATGTCCCAGAGTTATCCTCTATAAATATTATTCCCATTTTGTTTTATAACTTAGGTGTAATATTCATTGACTTTTTGAAAATGGGCTTAATCAGTTATCTCTAGAGACACTTTATCTACAACTATTTTTGTGATGACTTTATTTTCATGTTTTGAATGCCACAGAAACAACCCATATTTTTGTCACTTACAGATTCTTATTACGAACTCTCATTAATTCTTTCACACTTGAAAATCTCAGTAATAGATTAACAATAGCAATTAAGTCTCTGTCTTTTACAGTCTTTGTTTTACTCTGATGATTGTCTCTGCTATAAGCTCTCAGTGTTCTTGTCCTCGACAGAGACTGTGTCAGATCACCAGAAAAGCACTATACCAGGGACTTCACACTATTGATGATTCAAAGAATAGACCCTTGTGTAAAAGCTTCTGATGGCATCACTTAGACAACTTTCAGACTGGGCTAAGTCAAGAATTAAACAACTTCATGAGACTTGTAACCCCAAATCCAGTGAAGGATGACAACTTGATAGACTCTGCTTTTGTAAACCGAAATGAAACGTTTAAAAATATTTTCCATTGACCCTCTCCAAAAGTTCCTAAGTCTTCTGACTACTCATGTTAATTTAGTTATTTATCTAGGCTCAGTAAGAATCTGTCCTCATTTCTACCAAGATAATTAATTTTGCAAGCATGTCCTCATATAGGCTGTTAGAGTTGAAAATAATGTTCATTTAGTCAGGTGTGACAAGCCACTTTTAAAGAACTATGATTGACTTTACCTATAAAGCTGATACCTAGAAAGCCCCCTTGGAGAGATTGCCCTGGTGCAGACTCAACCTATAGAGTCCCAGTGTCAGAGATGGTAAGAAATTTCACTTCTTGGCATGCCAAAAAACCTAGGGGTGTTTGGGGGACTTGGAGAGAAGAAAAATTCATTGAAATGTGTAGATACTGCAGATGAAATCTGGAATAAAGAGGTTTTTTGGCTTGGTTTCATACTCTCATGTTCAAGCTATACTGTCACCAGAGAAGCCTTTAAAATTAAAATCCAGTCTGAGAGTCCTTGTGACAATTTGCAGAAAGAAGTTAATTTTGTGATCACTCAATACTGCGTGGGTCTGAATTTTGCAAAATAATCTTGAGAAGGCATACACAGTGAATTAAGACTTTTTGCTGCATATATGCAAGTAATCATGCCAAGCCATCTTTATTTTGTGATCAAGAGTAATCTTTCTTTGAGTTTATTAAGATCACAAAGGAAGGGAAAATTATGGATAAAAGAGACCATTAGATATTTTTTCCACTGAAATAGATAAAAGAAATCACTGGGTATCTTTTCAGTGGAACATCATAGTTTCCGGAGATTAACTGATCCTATAGGAAGTTGCACTTTATTTTTTCTTTGACCAGAATATTTCATAACTTTGTAGAGATAGACATTAACTTCTAAAAAAGTAGTAATATTGCAAATAATTTCTGTCTGTAAAGATACAAACGTGTCTGATGGAATGCATTTGACCCATGCATACTGGACCTGTGCATACTAATTTTCTTAAAAAAGATTTTATTAATTTATTTGCCAGTGAGAGAGAGAGAGAGAGAGAGCATGAGCAGGGTAAGAGGCAGAGGGAGAAGTAGGCTCTGCACTGAGGAGAAAGCCTGATGTGAAACTCGATCCCAGGACCCTGGGAATCATGACCTGAGCTGAAGGCAAACTTTTAAGTCACAGAGCTACCCAGGCATCCCTAATTTTCCTAATTTACTAATTTCCTAATTTATCCATTTGTAAATGCATTTTAGTATTTGTTATCTTGCTATGAACCTGTGGTACCTGAGTTTTCTTTGAATCAGTTTTGCTCCTTCATCAATTAAGTTAAAATCTTTGACGCATGTTCCTTTTATATCATATGATAATCATCATTTCATCTTTTTGCTAAAAAATTATTTCCTAACATTTTTCACTCAAGAAAAAAATTTAATTTTTGGAAATTTCAGTCAACTACCTACTGCTAAAAGCAATATAACTGGAAAAAGGTATTTGAGTTAAAACTAGCTCCGTGATACTCTCATGACTATAAAATTACCTGTTATCTTTACTATTTATATAATGTATGAATTTTTCATAACTTTGAGGGCTTATCATCTTTATCATCATAACATGTACGGAGGAGTAAACCTTTTTGATGATATAAGCACAGGTATTTCTAAAAAGCCATCAGTAAGACTTCAGAATTTGAAGATAGAAAATATTTATCAAGTGTACATAAAAAATAGAGATAAACATGTTCAATGAACAGGTAATAAATATTAGATAGAATGAAAGACACATATTTAAAATGAAACCATGAAGCTACACTGCCAGAAACAAATGTTTGTGATAGCATAGATATTTCTACTTGGGAATAAATCTAAACCATATCCTCCTGATCTAGGGGAGGAAAAAGTAAAGTATAACAAAGCCTTAGAGATTTACCAATAATTGCAAGGATAGCATGTCCAATGGCATGATAGCAATAGGGAGCCTGATGTGGAGCCTGGGTCCAGAGAGAGGGAGATCCTTTGACACTGAAGGACAACTGAGCTCAGGGTTTTAACTCTCAAGGTCTTTTGCCTGTGTTTTAAGGGCACTGAGGCATCATGCTTTCCGATAGCCATCTATGCCATAGTCTTGCCCTTTTTGTCATTAATGATCAAAGGCCAACTACACAAAAATTTGCATACATGCATTTTATTTAACTACAACTGACAAAAAAGACGTGTTTGAACATCCAACAGTTTATTCACTGATATTGACCTATGCTAAATATTTTAGCCATTCATTAATGCATTGGTATAAGTAAGTGATATACGTGCCACTATTTTAATATTCACAGTCTTGTTCTGTTCACGTCCTCTAAAATGACAGTCTACATTAAACATAATCGCTGTCATGTACTTCCATGGGGTGTAATGTGAGGAGCTGGGAAAAGTCTTGTATTTGCTAAGAGGAGCAGACAACCAGACTGAGCACAGAGTGAAAGAGAAAGAACAAGATTAAAGGGATTCTGTACATGAGAATTTTTGTTCCATTGCTGCAAGATAGAACTAACTGAAATGGAGAGAAAACAAGTACTTAAATGATCTCAAAAGGGAAAAATGTGTATGTTATGGGGTCAGAGTTCTAACTGAAGGAACAAAATTTTCCTTTAGAAGGAAAAGCCAAGAAATCTCAATTGGCAAAAGTTAAATTATATGGATATTATTATTAAATTTGAGAAAACACAAAAGTCTAATAAAATGAGTGAGATATACATTACAAATATTTCTTTAGGTCATTTGCTAAGTTTCTCAGGGGGAAAAGAATCATTGCTAACAAGACATGTTATGTTGTACATTTACAACTCTTCTAGGACTGAAAAACATTGCCTAAAACACTTCCAACACTATGGGATGTGACTAATGAGCCATAGGAATTTTAAATTAGACCCCCTTGTCGTCTTAGTTAAATTTAGCACAATTTACATACAAAGATAGATAAGAAACTAGTCAACTAGAGTAAAAGGACACACAATTTTGATGGCTGGGAACCTGTTTTAGAAAGATGGTAGAAAGTTTTAAATATGCTATGAGGGATTTTTTTTCTAGAAATGAAAATCTGGGGAAATGGGGAGGCAGAAAACTTAGAACATCTTGCCAATTCTCTGGGACCAAGTGAATAAACTCCCTTGAGATTCTAAATGGGGGGAAAAGTAGAGTACTCATAGACCTATACCACAGCATGACTTTTATATGAAGTAGAATTTATCACATGTAATTATAATAGGGTTTCTGCAAATACAGATCAGCATAAACTCTAAGAATAGCATGAAAAGGTTTGGCTTACTCTATTTACCTCATAACTCAATTCTTCAAGTAGTAGGCCCAATAGTATGATAGACTCTAAGCTCTGCAGGAAGGATATGGTGCAAGATAAGACAAAGTCCTTTGCTCTAAAAGCTCAGCATATATTGTGTTGAAAGGCTTTGGTATTTTATGGATTTTTTTTTTAATTGGGAGTTGTACAATAGGAAATTCTGCTTTGTCAGTCAGTCAAAATAAGAATAGAGCTGCCCCTATATTGATGCAGGGGTTAGAGGCACTGACCCCCACACAGTCAAAAATCTGCTACAACTTTTGACTCCCCCAAAACTTAACTAATAGCTGTTGACCAGAAGCCTTACCAGTGTTACAGTCGATAACACATGTTTTGTATGTTATATGTATTGTACATTGTATTCTTACAATAAAGTAAGCTGGAAAAAAGAAAATGTTATTAAGAAATCATAAGAAAAATACATTTAGAGTACATACTATTTCTTGAAAAAATCCACATATAAGTGGATCTATGCAGTTCAAACCCGTGTTGATCAGGGATCAACTGTACTTTTTACTACAATAATTATTTCATTAAGACAAGACATTCCTCACAGAATAAATTAATAGTTCTACAAACTGAATCAATTTGGCTTTATGAAAATGTGCTATAGTGGCCTTAATTTTCTCATTTTGTTACAGACCTCTA
Organism: Procyon lotor; assembly: GCA_028646535.1. Classification (NCBI taxonomy): domain Eukaryota; kingdom Metazoa; phylum Chordata; class Mammalia; order Carnivora; family Procyonidae; genus Procyon; species Procyon lotor. The sequence goes on along the minus strand of CM053603.1, from coordinate 85,962,624 downwards.
GAAAATTCATCAAGAACTTCACTAATTTGAGTATCACTAAGTTTGACCCATAAAAAGAGTATGCAGTGTTATACAGTCTACTTTTTCAATAGGAAAACTATGTCAGTCACTGAACAGATAAGGGGAGGGAGAAGAATGGGTCGCGTAGATACAGACGTGCCTGCATATCATCTACCAACAAGAGATAAGATCATATCCAATTTTAGGAGGCAACATGCTTCCTGGGGATTTCCTATCTACTTTTAATATCTGTATGTGAATTTTTAATTAGATAATTCTGTAATATTTTTATAAAATCTGATGCACTAGTGGAATTTCCATTTTTATTGGGGGAACAGACAAAGGTAATCTTGGATTGCTAGGGACATATGTATTGCAAAGCTGAAGCTGAATAGGTTTTAGAATCTGAGGACCGTATGGAGTTGTAAGCGTCTGGAAGGCAGGTCATAGGAGAGTTGGAAATGAGGAACGATCAAGGAGAACACTGGGAGTGGGCCAAAGGTAACCCAGGAATTATGAGTGCTTTTGTTTTCCTTCTTAAGGTACTGTTTCAACTCTTTGTAAAATTATCATCTCTTTTTTGACAGGACCTTAAATAGACACATACAATATTGAATGGATAACAACTAAGTAGTTCTGGTTGAAGTGAAAATGAAAGACCCAACGTTCTAGCTATAGGAGCTATGCCCTCAGCAATCATGGTCGCCTACGTTCAAAACCAATGGTTTTGAGAGGAAAATGTAAGCAAGATAATAAAAACCGCAATAGGAGGAAGCTCAGAGAACTGGTATAAATATTCTGACTGCATGAAATGTTAGGAGTTATTTGTGTTCTAAAACCATGTAGTTTTGCAAGTACTCCCATTTAGCCTTAATTATCATGCAAGGCCGACGTGTAAATTCTAAGGTGGCAGGAGGAACGGGAGGTTGGATAAAGATGATAAAGTGAACATCTACCTTTCCCCAGCACAAAATTTATTCAATGTTATGGACTGAGCGTTTATGTCCCCTCCAAATCCATATGTTGAAATCCTAACCCCCAGTGTTGGTATTAAGAGGTGGGGCTTTGGGATGTAATTAGTTCCTAAGGGTAGAGCCCTCAGGAATGGGATTAGTGCCTTATAAAAGAGACCCCAGCGAGCTCCCTTGTCCCTCCTGTCACGTGAGGATGTGGCACGAAGACAGTCATCTATGAACCAGAGAGTGAGCTCCCACCAGATGCTGAATCTGCCAGCACCTAGATCTTGGACTCCCTACTCCCAGAACTGTGAGAAAGAAATATTTGTCGTTTATAGGCCACTGGTCTCTGATACTGTGTTATAGCTGTCTGAACTAACCAAGACATTTTGCTTCTTTGAAAGCAGATACAAGGTAGTGGTGGCTTGGTGGGGGGCGGGCACTGAAAAACACTGCTTGAAAGCACTTCTAACACTATGGGATGTGATTAATGAGCCATAGAACTTGATTGGGATAAACATAACATCAGGAGGAGGAGGGAGTACTTAGAAGAAACTTCGACAAAAAATTCTGAAAAGAGTAACAATAACCAAAAATATCTACATAAGACAGGCTGGAAGTGGCTCAAGCTTTGAAAACCCATATTCAGCACGGCTGTGAGCAGGCATCAGCCCTAGTGGAGTCTCGAGTATTAATTGGAAATAATTAATTGCAGTTCAGAGTAGCCAGGCTGCATGACCAATTTACAGGAGTTCCATAAGGAACTGTTAGAGAGAGCAATGGGGAGGAAATAATACAAGATACAAGATTTGTCATTAAAGAAATGAATCTCAACGTAGAAATGACCTACATGCTGAATTTTTAAAAAATAATTTGAATACCTTGATTATAGGTTTTCTTCAAAACTATAAAATCAAAATCTACTTGCTATTATGAACCCAAAGCAGATGCCTACAAAGAAAAAATAGACTGTATCCACACCTCCCCACTCCAATATTATCACCTGTGTTAGCTAGTGTTAAACATGATGCATTCTTTTCTTTTCCCTATGCTCACTTAAAAAAACATGTACATACCAACCTGGAGAGGAATTTTTCTTGTTTCCTAAACAAAAAATGGGATCATACTATGCCATATTTTCCTTTTTTAGTAGTATTTGAACTTCCCTCTGGATCCATTGATAGTGCTATCAGGAAGATGTGCATTCTGCCTAAAATATTCCTTTCCATTATCTTCATGGGGCTTTCTCAGTGTGTTCAGGTCTTAGCTGATCTTCCTATCTATCATTTTCTATTATATTACCCTGTTTTACTTTATTCTTAGTATGCAATCACTCTCTAAAATTATCTCATTTATTTATTTCCTTGTTTATTTCCCATCCTCCCTAGTACATGAGTCATGAAAGATAAACTTTCCTGTAGAACTTGCTTTAATGTCAACATTAAAACAGGACATGAACACTGTAGGTATATGTTAAATGTTTGTGTTGAATAATGAATGAGCTCATTCCTTTTTTATGGTTGCATAGCATTTCCCAGCATGAGTATACCTTAATTTATTCTACCTGTCTCCTATTAATTGACATTATAGTTTGCTGATTTATTTTTGCCACTTATAAAATGCTACAATAAACATTTTTGTACATATTTCCTTATATATCTGTGGTTTTATTTCTGTTTGATAGATTCCCTAAACTGAGATTACTTAAAGGATATATGTGTGTGTGTGTGTGGGTGGGTGTATATATATATGTATGTATGTAATATAGTAAGTATATGTAAATATATATTTAATTTTAATAGATACTATCAATTCTGTTACAAAGGGCTCATAGTATTTCATCCTTCTGCCAGCATGTAGAAGAATTCCCATTCCCCCACTCTCTCATCAGCACTGGGCACTATGTATTAAACACACACACATATTTTTTGCCAAATGCAAGGACTAAACAAACTACCCAGTCACTGCTGTTTTCATTCCTATTTTCCTTACTGCTGGTGAAGTTAAATATCTTTTCATATATTAATATCTCTCTTCCATTGGCATTCCCTCCTCTGTGACTTGATGGTTTATATTACTAATAAATTTTATGGGTTTTTGTGTACCTATCAATTTATTTGTTACTTCTGTTATGTATTACAAATATTTATTCTCAGTCTTACCTGTTCTTAGACTTTGTTTGTGGTATATATTTACATGTATAAAGTTCACATTTCTTTGTAATCAAATCTCTCTCTCTTTTTTTTTAAAGATTTTATTTATTTATTTGACAGAGAGATCACAAGTAGGCAGAGAGGCAGGCAGAGAGGAGGTGGGAAGCAGGCTCCCTGCTGAGCAGAGAGCCTGATGTGGGGCTTGATCCCAGGACCCTGAGATCAGGGCCTGAGACAAAAGCAGAGGCTTTAACCCACTGAGCCACCCAGGCACCTTGTAATCAAATCTCCTAATCTTCTCCTATAAAGTTTCCTTTATTGCCTCTGAGGTTTCCCTACCACATGGTTATGCAAAGTTTCCTACTTGTTTTGTGAATATGGAGTATCTTTTACACTTATATCTTTAACCCACCTAGAATTTATTTTTGTAAATGGTGTAACAAAATAATATATTTTATACAGATGGATAGCTAATTATATCAAACATATCAAATAACAAGAATGAGATACTATCTTTATTATATATTAAGTTCTTCCTATTTATGCATTTTGGATTTTTATTCAGTCCCATTAGTCTATTGTCTCTTTACAACTATTTACATTTCAACAAGTTTCATAGGTATACAATTTTGAGTTTTGAAGTTTTGCATTATATTTTAAATCTGGTTGGGTAGATCGTTCCTCATTAGCCATCTACTTTTAAAAACGTTGGGCAGTTTTCTACTGAAATTTTAAAATACATTTAATCTTTTTTAGTAAGGATTCTGATAGACTTAAAATTAATTTTATATAATCATTTGTAAGATTGACATTTTAATGATGTTGAGTTGATGCTGTGGTTGATTTCCCATCATTTATTACTCCTCATAGCATGAGCTCCAATTTGAATTCAAGCATTCACACATAGCCCATACATCCCACTAGCTTGGAGAGATGCTGAATCCCTCTGTGTCTCTCAGATAGGGACATGTTCCACCCAGTGATCAGCATAGTCCTATCTTTTGGCCCATACTTATGGACAGTCCCCCAACCCAAACTGGGCAGTGAGGCACAGGAAGAAAGTACTTAAGGGCTTTTGAGAAAGAAATTCCTTATTTCTATAAAGGAGACCCCATATGTAACTTAGTCTTTCTTTCTTCTTCAAGTCAGTAAGGAAATCTACAATCCTAACATTGTTGACAGTGCCTGGCAATCCCTAAAGGGAAGCAGAATGAGAATGAAACTGACCAGAGAGAGACAGAACAAAAACACAAAAAGATACATTGAGCCACAGAATTTAACTCTACACTTCCAATTTGTAAACCAATAAATCACCTTCACTTGTGCTTCTTACATTTCAGTATGAATTAAGAATCACCTGGAAGACCTAAAATACAGATTCCTGGGCCCGGCCTCTCAAAATTCTAATTCAGTAGTTCTGGGGTACACTCTGAGAATATGCATTTCTAACAAGATCGCAGGTGATGCTAATAATGTAGCATGTTCACGGAGCACATTTTTGAGAAGCAGTGCCCTGATTTGTTGCATCCAGTTTGAATTTCATTTCCTTAATTTGCAACCAAACACATCCTAAGTGTGACGCCATCTAGGAGTGGTTTAGGTTTTGTTATGGTCAGGTTCCTTGTCCATTATTAAAATTTGTTTGTTTGTTTATTTATGAAAGTTTATACTTTTCTTCATCTAGATAGCTTTCTTTTCATGGTTAATTTATTACTTAGGTAAGAGGACTACATTACTACCTTACTAGCATAAGGACTATATTAGTCCCCAATAATTGGTGTGGGATATGTTCTAAGACCCCCCACTGGATGTCTGAAACTGCAGATAATACTGAACCCCGTACAGATTATGCTTTTTTTCCCTGTACATACCGATGATAGTTTAATTTATGAATTAGGCACAGTAAGAGATTAACAACAATAGCTAATAATAAAAGAGAATATTTATAATAATATACTATAATAAAAGTTATATGAATGTAGTGTTTGGCTATCTCCCAAAATATCTTATTTTTCCTGTACTCACCCTTCTTCTTATGATGATGCTAGATGATAAAATGCCTACCTGATGAGATGAAGTAAATGAAGTGAATGGCATAGGCATTGGGAAATAGTGTTAGGCTACTACTGATCTTCTGATGATATGCCAGAAAAAGATCAACTGTTTCTGGACCGCCACTAACCATGGGTAACGGAAACCTCAGAATGTGAAACCACAGATAAGGGGCGGACTTCTGTACAAGCATTTTTTTTTCTCCTGTGTGTAAAACATATGTGTGGGCACTGACATATATTTGTAATATATATTTATAGTTTGGGGACAAGTATTAGTGTTCAGACAATTTCCTAAGATGATAATAAGAGATGTTTTATATTATAATCCCTTTGATTTTCAAGATATAAAATCACTGTCACATTCAAGATCTTGGCAGAAACCAGTCAGCACACTAAATTTTTCACTAATAAAAGTTTAATGGGCTATGTACAGAGGGGACTAAACAGGTTTAAAGGAATATAATTGAGATGGGGAAATATTCAAGTGAAAGATCAAAATATATATTCTTCATACATGTAGGAACTCACAAAGCTTATTATCATGAACACCCAGGGCACCTGGGTGGCTCAGTCATTTAAGTGTCCGATTTTGGTTCAGGTCATGATCTTGGGATCCTGGGATGGAGTCCCATGTTGGGCTTCGTGTTCAGAATAGAATCTGCTTGAGATTCTCTCTTTTTTCTCCCTCTGGCCCTCCCTACAACTTGTGTTCTCTCTCAAATAAATAAATAAATAAAATCTTTAAAAAAAAAAAAGGTAATGACCCTCAAAAGGGAAAATGTTAGGAAAAGGTGGATAGAGAAAAATAATTTTATAAAATGGATAACCGAATCTATATAACTGAGGATACCATTTAAAAATAATATTCTCGGGGCGCCTGAGTGGCTCAGTCGTTAAGCGTCTGCCTTCGGCTCAGGTCATGATCTCAGAGTCCTGGGATCAAGCCCCGCATCGGGCTCCCTGCTCAGCAGGAAGCCTGCTTCTCCCGCTACCATTCCCTCTGCTTGTGTTCCCTCTCTCTCTGTGTTTCTCTCTGTCAAATAAATAAAATCTTTAAAAAAATAATAATAATAATAATATTCTCATATATTACTCATAATATTCCACATTATCACAACATTTAGTGGTAACAAGTAAGGAGGATATGTTTTTGTTCTGAAGAAAGGTAGGTAAGGTTCCCATTCTATGATAGGGAATAAATTAATATGGCTAAATCTAAATAATAGCAGAAAACTGAATTGACATATATACACTAAGATTTTAGGAATATACACTAATCAGAGAGAAGTAGAATTTATAACATCAACCCAAAAATGAGAGAAAGAAAAAAAACAAATATGCTTCATGGATCAAGTTAAAAGAAGTTAAGAAAAACACAACAGAGCAGAAGAGTATAAGTGATGACAATATAGTAAGGGAAAATTCAGGCATTAGAATTCACACACACACACAAATGGGTTAAATTCTCCAAGTCAAAGTTTTTTAAAAAGGTAATTTTAAGATATTTTTTTCAAAGAAAAGAGAAATTTCTATGGAAGTAATGCAGTAGACTAAATATTAATTGATGATAATGAAGTACTAGGCATATATTAATTCAAAGAGAACAGTTATACAATTATTGAGATTGGACAAAAGAGAATCCCAGGTGACATTCATTAAAAAGGAAAAAGAGATATATTGGACATGATAAAGCTGTAAAGAATGCATGGGTCATGAAACTTCCATGTGGCTTTAGAAATTTTTAAAGTGTAAACTGTTGCAAAAACCAAGGGAAATTGACAATTTCACATGGTGTGAGAAATCAAGTGGTTCAGTGACTAAAAATTAAGATATAAATCAAGGGTAACAAGTATTTTCTGTAAAGAGCCATGTGGAAAATACTTCAGACCTGAGGTTAGGTGGTCTTTGTCACACAACAGAACTTTGCTATTGTAAGGTGAAAGCAGACAAAAATAATACAAAAATTGAATGGGCAAGACTGTGTTCTAATAAAACTTTATTTTCAACTGTAGAGGAGGAAAAATAATTTTTCCTCTACCCTTGTGAGTTCTTGGTCAAGACCCTTATAATAAAGGTTTGATTAACAAGTGGAAAACCTAATAGAAGTTCATTAACTTCTCATGTGTACATCAGAGATACCCAGGAAAAGTGAGTAATTTTCACAGAGGTGACTTAAAATTCAGGATTAAATGTCATCTTAATAGGAAAATAGGATATAGTCCTCCTAGGGAAGAGTAAATGATTTTTTTTTAAGATTTTATTTATCCATTCGACAGAGAGAAAGAGATCACAGTAGGCAGAGAGGCAGGCAGAGAGAGGGGGAAGCAGGCTTCCCGCCAAACAGAGAGCCCTATGCTGGGCTGGATCCCAGGACCCTGAGATCATGACCCGAGCCGAAGGCAGAGACTTTAACCCACTGAGCCATCCAGATGCCCCGGGAAGAGTAAATGATTTTTAGGAGAGAATAGATTGGAGATATGATAGTTTGTGACAAAGACTGTCTGGGCTAGGTGTCAACTTCTAGTTTCCTCTCTTGGGTAAGAGTCAATCTTACCTAGTCAATGAAAGTCCTCTGGAGGGGATCCATGACAATCAGGTTCCTTTTGGAAGATTTATCTTTAAGCACAAAGCTCTACCTGCCTGTACTATTTTTTAAGTGCACACAGTTCAAAATCATCAAAATACCAAGGCGCCTGGGTGGCTCAGTCGTTAAGTGTCTGCCTTTGGCTCAGGTCCTGATCCCAGGGTCCTGGGTTCAAGCCCCGCATGGGGCTCCCTGCTCAGTGGGACGTCTGCTTCTCCCTCCCCCACTCTCCCTGCTTGTGTTCCCTCTCTCTCTTTCTCTCTCTCTCTCTCTGTAAAATTAAATAAATAAATAATCTTAAAAAAAAAAACACCAAAATAATCAAAATACTAAAGTTCATATTTCGAGGTGGCATGTCCTGAACTCCTACACCCTTATTTTGGGATGGCCCATTCTTCTACCACTCACGACTACAGATGATACAGATTTGGCCTTGACTGTAGTTAGCCAATCTCTGATAGAAATGACTTGAATAGCATGACAAGGAAATTGACCTATAAACACATAAAGCAACCACTGAAGAAGCGGACTCATAGGATACAGTTAGGAAGCAACGAATTCCATCCCAAATCACCACTCTGTTGGGCTCTTCTTCCTTATTTCTGGGGTGAAATCTATCATTTTTCTGATCACTCTAAGAAAATAAAAAGTCCTTCAGACCCTTTGAATCATAATGCACACTTAATTCAGTAACTAAATAAACCCAGTCCTATGCAGTAGTTGAAACTCAGAGTGTGATTTAATGTTAGAGCTTCTTCCTCTTCTCCATCTGTTTTCTTCTCTTCTCCATCCAGTTCTGATGGGAAGCCTGCAGTGGGAAAGCAGGAAGTATGGTTGACTTCTGTAGTATTGTTCTAGCTTGAAATTCTATTCCTTTTCCCCTCTTACTCACTCCATTGGCTCCTCCAATGTGGAAACAGGGAAGAGAAGAAAATTAAGAAACAGAAAAAGGCTTTCTTGATTGGTGTTGACTCTGGCTACGGAAGACATTGAATCTCAGTCTTTCTTTCAAGGATGTTGTGCAGGTTCTTCTGGAGACATCCAATCAGTGGGTCCTTTGATGCAATTAAGAGCAAACCCTCTTGAGGGTGACTGATGATCCAGCCTTGGGTCCTGTTACGTTTCTGGCCTCTTTCCACAGAGGTAACCTCACCCCAACCCCAGATTAGTTATCTTGAACTATTCCTAAAATTACCCCAGCTGGTTTTTTTCTTATGATGCACAACTGGTTGGGTTTAAAGAATGTGAGTGCATGAATTGTGATGCTAAATTCTGATCACAGCCACAGTATCTTGACTGCACCAGTGAGTGAAGATTGTTTAATTGGTATATCTATAAAAGCTATGGTAATGTGGGTGTGGGTAGCAGAAAGAATATACCTGTGCTAATAACACAAGGATGACTTTACATATAGCCAATCATAGCCAAGGGTCTGAACACGAACTGTAGTCCTAGGGGAACCAATTCAAGAAAAGGAGTTCCTTGCTACAGGTGGGAATGTGGCATTTTATAGTTCAAAGCCACTTTTCTCTCACCACAGGGCCCCAGTTGTTCCTCTGCTCTCCCAGCGCTACAGTAGTGTGGCCAGACAAATGCAGACCTCATTCTGACTAACAGGGGTCATTACGTGGGACCCAATCCACAGGGATGGCCTAGACTGCTCTTGGGGAGAGAAGCCCACCTCCCAGGGAATAGAGGGACTTTTACCAAACTACTACTGAAAATAATATGCATGGTCTGTGGGCATTTATAGGAAGACTTAATTTGAATTGATTGAATAATTTTATATTAATACCTGTTAGGTTTATAATCCCATAGAAAATGTAAATAGTTTGGAAAGCTTCCCTTTGATCAGTAGGACAGTCAGTGGAGTGAATGTCACAGCTCCGTGTCAGCTTCAGTCCATTCCCTGCACATGTCGCTTTAACCAGGAGACATGCACATTTTTGGCCCTCTGTCAGTGGAAATTCTCTTACCATGCACTTTAGCTCTCTACTCTGATGACACAAGGAGCTTCACACAATTTGCATTCTTGAAATTTCTCAGGAATGTGTCTGATATTGTAAGGAACACATACCGAGCTGTCTGGGTGGTCTCAGGAAAGTCTCTTCCACACTAGACTTTATGTAAATTTGAAGTATTTCTCATCTTCCACAGAGGGGTGGGAGGTACTCAATATCCGTCAACAATTTTCTCCAGAAAAAGCATCTCCCCCGACCTCTCTCTATTAACCTATCTCCGGCTGAAGTCTGGGTCTGCAGTTGACATGAGCTGGACTCCTGGTGGACAAGAACTGCGAAGCTGATTTCAGGCCCCACTTTGTAGGAGTTACATAACTGGAATGAGCTCCTCATGGTACAAAATGAAAATATTTGCCTCTCAGTGTTTGTGACGTCAGCCAGAGCTGAGGTAGAAAGAGTTCCAGTATAACATGGTGTTACACAGAAATTTTTCAGTATCCATGGAAATTTCATTTTAAAAAACCAGGTAATCTCTTACACAAGGGAAATCTCAGTGAGGACCCCAAATCAGAAATCACTCAGGGTACATTTCAGGCAATAAACTGCAAAAATAAAGGCAAAGATTTATTTAGACATCAGGAAGACTTCTCTAAGTAACCCCAGGTTAACTTGGGAAATGAAAGCTAAAATTAAATTCTAAGTAGAAACAAGCAATGAGAATACTACGTGGCTCATAATGTGAACCTGATTGAAAGCATTTATTAGAAAACAAATAGAACTAAAGTAAGGAGAAAATGCTCTGGGACAGAAAGTAGAAGACAGGTGTGGCTGTGGCAATGTGCTGTCAGGTTACACCTGCACACAGTTGGTTGTCATAGCAACAGCTGAGATTTAAAAAAAAAAAAAGGTGGATTAAGAGGACACGAGAATGAATGCCCACCGAGTCGAGACTGAGCAAGATTATGAGGCAACATCGATCTTCTTAGACATCCAATGGGATAAAATGCCACGAGAAGTACTAAATTTGGTCAGTATTTTCTCCTATTCCATTCTTGAAGCTATCACGCAGTAGAAAATAAAACAAAACAGAACACGCAAAAGTGAGCTTGTGGTTGTATAAAATGGAATTAAACTGGCTTAAGTAAAGGGCCAAACAGATTGCAGTTAAATGAAATGCTGGTGTCTGCAGTTAAGTAATTCTATCCTAATTCATTTCGTTGTAATAAAACATTTAAGCATACACATTATGGATATAAGGTCACCTACTGTTTTGAGTCTCCCAAAAAGAAGCTCATAGCTAAGTTGTAAATTAATTGAAAGGGTTTTATAAAATTGTAAATGTTTTGCTGAGCCTTTAGAAACGTTCCATGGGAAATTACTAAGAATGCAATAAAAATATTTTTAACAAGCTTAAACTGGCAATTTAAATTTTTCTAGCACTAAAGATGATTATTTCTCAAAATCAGGTCAGCATCAGAATTTTTAAAGATTTGAATCCACTTAAAGAAATAAAATAAAATACTATTAAGATATTGTTGCTTTTCTCTCTTTATTTTACCCTTAGTAAAAATTTCCAAATAATTCAGGAAAACAAAACTGATGGATACTTTAAGAAGGGCAACCTGATTTTTGAGTTTAAAAAAAATGCTTAGGTCTATTTTATGTTGATTTTAATTGTATCTTACTCACAAGTTTAAAATATCCAGTCCGACTCTACTCAGTTTTTGATTGCTGTTTTTATTAATTCTTTTGAAATACAGCATTGATTGTGATAACAATGCAGTGCAAAGAAATCAGGCTTATCCTGCCAAAGAATCAGATCATAAATATATTTTAGAATTATACCCAAATATAATAAATAATTTAGCTAATTAATAACACACGGAGTAGTTTAGATTCATTCTCTTTTTCCCCCTCTCCCCAGATTGGGAGTGTAAGAAAAAAAGAAGTAAATTCGACTGGAGGGAAGGAGGGTCAGAAAGACCCCATGGAATACATAAGTCTCAAAATGAATCCTGAGTGATGCAGCAGTGTTTACCAGGTGGGCAACAATCCTTGTGCATGTGCCCCTTTTCATGAGCTCCATCTCCTCAAGTTAAAGAGGGAAGATTAAGGTTGTAGAAACTGGATGACTATGTATTTTGTGGAGTAGACTACTTTGGGCATGTCTCTTGACCTCCCGACTATGACCCTTATGTCCAGTGTGGCATCGCAGGAGGGAGTAGTTCTCTCTAGGGTGTGTTCAATGTTGGTTTACGCAGACAGGTTGTGCCTACGTCATGTTGCAGTTGTACAATTGTTTACTCATTCCTCTAATTGTTACCCTACCACACTCACTGAAACTAGTCGTCTCTCAACAGCATTTCTAACCTTGTCAGAAAAAGGTAAATAACGTCACACCATGAACGGTTTTAAAAGCAATGACAGGAGTGAAAGAGGAGACAGAAACCAGGCAAGCTATAATATAGTAAGATATTTTACAGTACAAAAGGACAATATTTATTTGAAAATTTAGTAAAATACAGAATATCCACCTCCAAGTAGGCTCTGAATAACTTGTCATATTAAAACTTATTCCTCCCAATTATTACACTTTTTTAAAGGATGCTTGATTTAAAAATTCATGACTAAAGAAATTATTTTTAATGAATTCTAACAAAAGACTTTATGAATACTTTTTTTATGCTCTATAGCTTTACCTATACTCACTTCCCTGAGACATTCCCTCTTAGATGTAACTTTGGTTAACCTGGGTTTTGTTTTAATATTACTTGCTAAAATCTGCATCTTTCTCTCTCTTTTTAAAAATTATCTGACATCAAAGCATTTCTACTGAAAATCCTCATCAACGGCTGTTTGTTTCTCTTCGGGAACATCACCAATCCCCCTGGACCTAGGCAACCTTAGCAGGATATATTCCTTTCCCATGTTCTCCTATTTTATTTCCTGCAGTGTCTGATGTAAAACAGATTTTAAAGTTCATAATAGAACAGAGGTCAACATGAAAGACTCTAGGATCCTGGCCTTTGGTTTTGCTTCTGGTCTTTATTATTACAACAAATAGTTGGTTGAACTATTATTTTCCATGTCATATAAAAACACTGGAATGGCAGCTCTTTCTTTTTAATCCTAGATGAGGATTTTCAAAGGAATCTCAAATATGTAAGAACAGGTAAAGGAAAAAATATAACAGTAACACAAAGTACCCAAAATGAGCAGTGACAGTCTTAATGTTTCCAAACCTGGGAAGCAACAAGTATACCATTTAACTCCCTGCTCTTATCCTTCTTTCCTGTTTTGATTCAGAACCCGTCTTCAAATAGTCGAAGGCCAATCCCTCCACCTGTGATTCCAATTCCATCCTCTGCTCCTTCTTTTGGGAACATACATTTTTTCTCTCCTACATAATCAGCCTCTAAACATGTCCCAATCTCATTCATTTCAAAACAACACTCAGTCTTGCCCCATCTCCATAGCACCCAAAGCATCCGCCTAACCCTCTTCTCTCCTCCACGCAAACCTCCCCAGTGGGTGGTCTGTTCTCACTCCATTTCCTCACCTTCCTCTTCCTCTTTTACCCATTCCAGGGTGCTTCCATCAGCCTCATACTACCAAATAGCTCTTACTAAAGTCACCAAATCCAAAGGCCGCTTTTCAGTGTTCTTAACAGCAATCAACTGAGAAGGGCTCAACTTCTTCTTGAAATACTCTCATCTTGGGCATCAAAATCCTACAAGAAATTACTAATCTCAGGTCATTCCTGTATATCTATTCTTCCCACTCTCCCCCAAGTCCTTCCTTTCTTTCTCTCATTGTCCTCTCCTAAATCTGAGAAACCGTAGGCTTTTCTACCATACCATCCTTTGAGATTGAAGATGTATAGTCTGTAGAAAGAGAAGGAAAACAATAGAGGGGCTCAAGAAAATATTACAGAGGAAGAGAGGTATTTCTATAATAAGGTGTTAGATGGGTAGGTAGAAATGAAAAGAAAAAAGTCAAATACATTCTTTGGGTGAACAAAATAATTTTATCCTTTATATCAAGCTTCTTTTCTCACCACTGGGATAGTTTAAGAAAGACACATTGGAGCAGGTGGAATCTGATGGAGATGGGCAAGATTAGAAAGAAATTGTATTGAATATTTAATAATTAACCAGATATTTGGGTATATTCTAAGTTTTTGACACACTTGCAAATAAGGTGTAGAGACATTTTGAAAATACTCTTAATGGATTGACTTTCTTTTCAGGTAAACTCATCCATTCCCACATCATGATGGATCAGTTCTATACAAATTACTTTTAAATATATGTTGTCAATCCAGATAATATCTCTGAATGATAGATTCAGATATACACTCACTATTTGATATTTCCACCTACATGTATAAACAAGAATTATTCAGTTCAAAACAGAACTCATGATTCTTATTGCATGTCTTCTCTGTCCTCCTCTAAAACACATTCTCTTCGAGGGTCATTTATCAACCTGAATGCTATCCTCGTCTATTGAGTTGTTCTATGAGTCTTGGATTCATCCAAGATGCACCATTAAAAGAAAAATAATGCAACTTACAGTCCTGAGCCAGTTAGAATGTTTGTAGCTACAAATAACAGGATATCTAGCCAAAGTGGCTGAACAATGAAGGATGTAGTATCTCATACTACTAGAAGTAAAAAGTGGTAGTTTCCAGGATGGCTAATTCAATGAGATCAGCACAGTAATGATTTCCATACCTCCAAAGAACTTCCCTTAAAAGCCCAAGGTGGTTGGTGCTACTTCAAACATGTTGTGTGATCACAATGACAATTGACCAAAATCACATAAATAATAAAGAAATGGAAAAAGAGATACCAGGATCATGCTATACCAAAAGAAATGTTATGTAGCAATATTAATATCAAGTGCACTGGCACTGATTCTGGAATAAAACCCCTTGGGTTTGAATTCTAGCCCTACTAGATGTTAGTTTTGTCACCTTGAGCAAATTACTTAACCTTCCGGTGCTTCCATTGTCTTTTTACTCTGACCAATTGATCCTTAGGAAGATCAGTCACAACACACAGCAGTACACAGATGACCCTGGCCTAACAAGAATAGTACCACAGCCTCTGGTCCAGAAGTCAGGCACACTTACCTGAGCCAGGTCAATTAGAAACTTTACCAGGATTATTTACAACAAAGCCAGGAAGAAGATCATCTTCCCTCTGGAGCTACTAAACATACCAAAACCTCATGCCACTCTACCTTTATGATATAAAGGAAGCTTTTGGAACTGAAGACAGAATGTGGCCAGAATTTAGAGAAAAGCTAAAATGAGAGCTGAAGAGAAAGAGGAAGGGTCTGGATAACATTCTTAGACACTAGCTCCACCTTCCCATTAAGATGAGACACAGTTAATGTTCTTTTTGGCTTCAGCTAGATTAAGAAGGATTTCATTTGCTTACAGAGAATAGTATTGGTTAACTCTGTATTTCACAGTACAAGCTGGTTGCAAACTACAGTTTTTAGCTCCAATAGACACAGTAGTCAAATTCTTCCGTATGTGTATGAATTTTGAATGCCCCTTATTCAAACTTGGAATAGCAGCTGAAGCTCAAAGAATATGGACCAGGAGGAAGAAGTTGGACAGTTTTAATTAAATCATATGAAAATAGGTCACTGGCATTATCCCTGGACACAAAATGACATTAATCACTTAGCTTTCTGCCTGGCACATAATAGGTGTTCAATAAAGACTTATACCCCCAGGTAAAAACTAATACAAAAAAGAAATAGTCCCCATCTCCAAAACATATACAAATATCATTAGTCTCCTTCTCAGTTTGAAAGTTTAATATTTGAGTTTGATGATGGGAAAAATGGACATCTTTTCTAGTCTTTTTAGATTGAAGACGCTATAAATTCTTTCTTCATAGTTTTAGAATTTGTCAGTATGTGTGCCTGGCTTAATATTTTATGTAACCACTTTTCCACTACAAGTTTATTTTACTACTTTTTTAATACACACCCTTTCAAATTTGCTTAGAATCCTGTTGCAGAGCATCATAAAGTTTGAATGATCTATAGAATATATTCAACCCCTTACTACAATCCCCTATTATTATATAAAAACTATTCATGGACACATTGGACAGAGAGAGAGAAGTAGGGAGAAGAAAATAGCATGAAATAAATTTGAAATTGAAGGCTTTGAAAATACAGTGTTTATTTAAAAGTACACAGCAAAAAATGCTCCATGAGCTTGTGCTTCACAAACTAACCACTGCATCCCCACCCCAAACAACAATGACATCTCAAAGAAGAAATCCCAAGACAAAAATTGGACTAGGAATCAGGAATTATATAATTTTACTATAGAATCTGACATTGACCATTCGAAGGAATGATTTGGGATGAATTATATTTGGGCTTCATTTATTCGTCTGATTTGGAATATCATAATCCCTATAGGTTAAAAATATCATTTATTCATCTGATATGGAACACCATAGTCCCTATAGGTTAAAAAATAAAACAACCAGGGCACCTGGGTGGCTCAGTGGGTTAAAGCCTCTGCCTTCAGCTCAGGTCATGATCTCAGGGTCCTGGGATCAAGTCCCACATCGGGCTCTCTGCTCAGCAGGGAGCCTGCTTCCCCCTCTCTCTGCCTGCCTCTCTGCCTACTCGTGATCTCTCTCTCTCTCTTTCCCTCTCTCTCAGTCTGTGTCAAATAAATAAAAAAATTTAAAAAATAAAATAAGACAACCAGATTCTATATGAGATTTTAGTGATTCTCATCAGGATAAAAGCCATGCAAAGAAGTTAGGTGAATGACTTCTTTTGTGTCTTTCCAACTTCCTTGTGAGTGTTCTTCTATTAGGCATTATTAATAAATAACAGGCTTGCAGTTGTCACTCTTCCAAAGAATATTTTGCTGAGAGTGTCCATCATTCGAAGGAATTGGTATCTAACTGTGGGACTTAGGGCCCTACCATCGGGAGACTTCAGGTTAGTTAGGGGAATATGGGGAAACATGAAAAAAAGAAGAAGAATGTAGGTTGATCTAGAGCTCATCCAACTGTAATTAAACATGAATTGTTAGTCAATGACAAATCACTATGAAACTTACAATCTTGACTGAGCTTTTCATTAATATCCCCAGCCTATTAACTTTTTCATCAATTTCACTGTCGTTTTATAAACTGGGATTTGAACTTGTTGTCTCTCCCTACCCCACTTTCTTTGAAGGGGGTTATGAGGCCATCTGAGGGAGTGGAGGAAAGGTCGCGGTTCCAGCAGGCAGGGCTGGATTTCCAAATTATTCCTGTAACTGGAGGGAGAACATCCTTGCAGGTACTCCAGGCCATAGCTCTCCGAAAGATCCTCCCTCATGGCTTGCTTAGCTTTTACTTTCATTCTGTATTAAACAAAAAGTCATTTGAGGGCTATTTAATGCTCTGGTTTGTGTTTTCCAATACCAGATAAAAGTTAAACAGATGAACCATTTGGGGGGTAAGGATTGGGAAATCCACGGCTGCTAAAATGCTTTAAAGTTTCAAAATGGTTTTGTTTTTTTAAACCCATTTTCCATGTTCCAGCAGCTGTGGGTTTTCCCAGGGCTCCCCCTGTGGCTCAAAAGGGAGCTGCTTAATGCTTAACAGATGAGCCAATTGAGTTTTTAAATGCAAAATTAAACTTAAAGTGCACAAAGAGCACAGGGGAATCCACAGCCAAGAATAGCTGAAGGAGAGTGAGCTGCAAGCCCTGGGCTGGGGAGATTCAGCCTCTTCAGAAGCATGCAACGGGCAGCAAGGGGGAGGAGGGTGCAGGCACATTTATCTTTTAATCGAGCCTCTGCCAGGCTGCCGTTACACTCCATATTGCCAAAAAGTTTTCATAACTACTTTCCTTAGATTTATTTATATATGTTTACCTTTTTTTTTTTTTTTTGAGAATAGAAAAAGGAGAAAAGAAATCGATGGATGGGCTCTATGGACTACAAGGACAATTACATTCACATCTCCACGGGGTTTGTTCTCTCAGGCACAGTGAGAGAATTGGGTCCCCTCAAATTCTCCCCTCAGATCCCCAGGTGCTTTACCTTGTGCCTCAGACACTCAGCGAGAGATCATCCAGATTCTCAGAACATTCCGCTTTGAATAGGAGGAGCCGAAATAATTGTGGACTTTGGTTGGGACACACTTTGGCGAGTCACTGGATAAACTGATCATTCCCCTAAATAGGTGGACATGAGAAAACAATGCATTTTGGTGCTTAAAAGTAAGATTTAGCAACTTCTATAAAGTCTTCTCTGATTCAAGACGAATCATCCTAATGCCTTATAGAAAAAATCTCCATTTTAATTGTGTAAGTGCTTTTACTTAAGAGGCTCCCAACGTCATCAAGCGTAAAATTTCATAGGCATACTCTCTTTCACTGAAGGTGATAAAATCAACTGTTGGATTCCAAATGGCGAAAATCTTTGGGGGAATTGATCTCATGATTTCAACAAAATTTTCACTGAAATAAGTGCCTTGGCACTCCACAATGGAATACAGTGAATCCTTGTTGTGTAGTGCATTTTAATTGCATTTGAGGACTATTTAGGATGATCTACAAAAGTGCTGAGAAATGACAAACACTCTGGGAAACTGCTATTTAGCTCTTGTACTCATACTTGGCTTTTAAGCTAGGAAAACATTGAAAATCCTCTAATGGCTCACTTTTAAAGAAATCACTTTAAGACATAGGAAACAAAAATCCTGTTATGCCAGAAGAAACTTCCCATTAGGATACCAAGAAGAGGGTACTAGAAAGCTTCAAGTTCACATTTGATGTATCACCAAGTTCAGAAGTGATATTTAACTTTGTGAAGTCACAAGGTTAAATAAGCCTAAAAAATACACAAGTGCATACACATATATGTTTCTGTATGTACATGTACACACACATACGCACACACACATTTCTAACCTAATCTAAAGCTACCCGTTCAATTACAAATTGCATTCCTTAGGCATCTTTATCTCTTTTAGACTTTCCAAGTTGAGTTTATTATTCTAGGTTTTGTGAGTTATCATGGCTCACTCTCAACCCCCAGCCAAAAAAGAACAAAGCAAAGAAACCAAACCAAAACCAAGACCACACACACACACACACACACACACACACACACACACACACACACACACACAAAACAACAAACTATAAAACAGATCAATATTATATGTGCTTAACCTTTCTGATGATACTTGTCAACTCTTAATCATTTAATGGAACAATTATTTTACCTTAATCATTTAAAATGTTGATTGTGAAATGGCAACTTCAAAAAGTAGAATGAGGATGAATATTCCTACTCTGTGTTTGGGAACTGTGTATTCAGAGGCTTGTACCTCGTAGGCAATCAAATCCACTTGAGTCATTGACTATATCCAGCCTTGTCACTTTGCCGGAAGGAAAGATACTGATGAGGTTGGGCTCCTGAGAAAGCAATCATATGGTTAATTGCTTTAGTGTGAACCTAGCCATTGTGATTAAAGCCTAGGACTCATGCTTAGGTAGAGCAGGGTTTCCATGCTTCAAGGCACTCCTTGGCAGACCTAGTATTCTCCAGACCTCAAGAAAACGTGCTGAGACATCAGCATATTTCCCAAAGGGGTTGCAGTGTTTGGGGGATCATTCAATCATTAGACCATATTCAAAGAAACTGAGTTAATTTGAATATGTAATCAATAGATCACATATTCATATATTTGCAACCTCTTTGAAAGGGTGATCATCAGAATGCAGATTTAGATAAAGAAGAACGTATTTAAAATGTGACATATTATATGCTTGAATGTAATGTGAAGCCGTGCACACCCCCAAAGTATCTCAAACCTGTCATCTCATGATTATACATGTCTGTATACTCCACTGGTGTACTTTTCATGTATGTAAATTAAATAGAGAATCTACTTCTACTTTTTAATAAAATGCTAGTGCTTATCTTTTCAGAATTCCAAATTTAGCTCCCTCTCATGGAATTTGATTATCTACAATTATCAGCACACATATATATGTGGCCTAATTGTTGATAATCAAATACATGTACATATATGGATATACACACACATGCATGTGCACATATGCATGTGAATGTATCTTTAGATTAATTTAATGCATATAACATTTCAAAACTTTTGCTTCATGCTTTTTTCTCTTTTTGTAAAATTATGTGGAACCAATATCATTATTTCTTCCCTCTCCAGTGAAATGTTGGCTTCAGAGTTCACTTTTTATAAAGAAATTCTAAATCGATAAGCAAATAGAACACTATCCCCCCTCTCTTAAATTACCCAACATGCTTTTGGGGCTTACACAAGTGAAGCCTAATCTGCATCGATACATAAAAAAACAGCTTTCCATGTTCCAGTAATTCAAATCCAACGCCATTTTGAATAGATTTTTAATATACTCATGGGAGTCATACAAGGGTAATTGATGATGATTTCAAATTACTTGCATCTTATTTCTCTCAAAATCTGTCCCATAATCTGTTACTACATTATGGGCGATAATATTCTGTTAATTGTAAAAAACAATGAAATTTTATTAATTTAACTGTGTTTTATTGCTCCTCTCTAACCTCATAAAAACGGATCCCTCTGTATGTCAGGTATTTTAGCAACCCTACTGCCTCTGAAATAGATGCAGGTATTAAGAGTTTAGGAAATATTAACCCAAAGGGGGAGCATATTATGGTAGAGACCTCATCATTTTGCATTGTTCTCCAGACAGTTGCCTTCATTTTCAGAGTGGATCTCTGAATGTTAATAGCGGATGCGTCACGTGCGTTGGCTGGGAGCACGCTACCACGTTTGGCATATAGATTCTGTGTAGGGGAAAAATGTGACACAAAGCAAGCTGCACCGAGCGCTTTATTGCCGACATGGAACCTTCCTCTTACACCCATTTGACTCACTTTTTTCTATCATGGCAAAAATTTCCTCACAGAAGAGTTAAATATTAAAATTGCATGGGAAGTAATCGAAAAACATTAACCTCTATTCCCCAACGCAAAAATCAAATATGCAAATATGACAATGAGGGGACTCCGCTTCTTCCCCTTCTACAACTGATTAAATTGTCACTGCTGGAGATTACATGGGTTTTATTCCCCTTACAACCATATTCAATTGGACAGACAGAAAAATATATTGCCACAGATGACACCCACCACCTGGGTCCGCTCTGCTTCCAGTTGCCTGCAGAGGCCTTGTCCAGAACTTTGCAGCTACCCCTTTAAAAAAAGAAAAGTATTAGCTGTGATCATTCATGACAAACTGGACGATCTCTACAGTCCTCTCTAACGTAGAGAACTCAGAACGACGAAAACTCCTCTCATGACCGGATATCAGCCTGCAGTTTATTTCTCATGAAGTAAACCCTCACTAGCACATTCCCCTTCTCCCTAGATCCTAAATCACAGCATTCGTTTGGCACGAGACCTTCATTTAAGCAAACCCAAACTATCAGAGGCTCTTCTTTTCTGAGTTTGCAACTGATTCCCTAGCTCATCGATCCATTTACTTCCTTATCGGTTTTGACACCGAACACACACACCCCACCTTTTGTTCACTTGTGCCTTCCAGATGAAAATATTTGATTCTTGCAAAAAATTGGATGTAGAGACGGAAGGATTACCTTTGCTTCTCTCACGTCCTGACGCAGTTCCGATAGGGTTCTCACAGTCTGCCTGCATTTAATAGAAGTTAGTGCTCAGTGAGTGTCGCCTGTCTGTGTCACTCGGTGCTGCAGGCTGAGCGAAGAGCTGCCTCCAGTTGCACATGAGGGCCCTCAGTGTTAAGAGCGCACAGAACTAGTTTGTTAATGAGATTCTAGAGATGTAGCCGCAGGGACAAGAGGAATTAACAACTAAAAAAAGGGGATAGGATGGTGTTTTGGATTGGAGCATTTGGGCAAAAATATAACAACAGCAAAAAAATCCAACCCATTGAGCAAACACAAAAACCAGCGAGCAGATGCTTCATTGCAAGGACAAGTGAACAGGGATAAGTCTCTTTGCCTGGAGATTTGTGGTAGATAGACGTGTGCTACTTTGCAATGGGAAGGGAAGGAATCGATCCCCAAAGAATTTTTAGGTGTCCTTTTGTCTGTCTGGAAACATTCTTGTGGCTGTTGTATCCACTCAGCAAGATGAAACAGATTTTTAAACTAGATCAGATCTCTACTTCATCTGTGGACAGAACCACAATTTGAAAAAAAAAAAAAAAAATGTATCTTCTCTGATTGGGTGGATGAAAAAAACAACCAAGGTTTTCATTTCTGGCATCCAGATGAGTAAATCTGTAATGAAACCAAGTTAATTTCTTTATGCCCCGAACCTAGAATTCCATAGGCACTTAAAACATAGACCTGTATATCATGCTTAAACATACCATTTTGTTTTGAGAATTGGAAAAGCATTGCTTTCTAACATGGTGTATGCCCTTTCCTTAGACTAAATCTGCTCAATGCAGATATCTTTCTGCTGCCAAAATTAAGAGCAGAGTCGTGCATATTCCGCTGGCTGGAACATACATACATTTCAACCCTATATTCTCAGTGTGTGCTGTTTTCTTGCCTTTCCCATGTTTCTTTGTTTTTCTTTTGTTTTCTTTTCAAGACCTCCCAGGGTTTTTGTTTTATCATATTGTTCTCTTTGTATTGTTCGGCTGCTCTTTGACAAAAGTTCCACATTTAATCTAATTTTCTTGTTTCTGTTTAATTTCCCCACAGCTTTATGTTGCCCCCACCTTTTCCTTTTTCCTCTTCTGGGACAGAGTGCTTATTTGTAAAAATACAATTCCAAAAATCAGACTAGTACTATATGGACAAACTTTTCTATTGAGAGTCGTTATCTTTTAATATTTTGGCTTTTGACATCTTTATTCTGTCAACCAGAACTGGCCATTTTAAATCATCTTTTCATCTATTGCATTGCCTTTGCTATGACCAATATCCTTTTTCATTCTTCTCTTGGCATCTTGATTTCCCAGCACCTTGTCATTACTAAAATGTGACCACCATTTAGTCGACACTTAGCACAAGCCCTGTGTGCAATGCTTCATACGTATTCCTTTGAACTCTTGCTAGAACCCTGAAATGTAGGCATTCTCATCCCCATCTGGTACTGGGCCTGATGAAAGGTATTGCCTTCAGGCCACACAGTAACTGTGATAGCAAGTATTTGTTCCCAGAACTATTAGAACCAAATCAACTTCTCTTTCAACTAAATCATACTGAGGCAAAACATCAAAAGTGTGTTTTGAAATTCTGTTATGGATTGGGAAAATACGCTCGCTTATAAAACTTCGCAAATGTATACTCACTTCATTATTTGTATGTACTGACACCTGAAATGATTAAATAGAAATTACTCCCTATGTCTTCTTTTTAATAGCATTAACGACATTAGTTTCACTTGTGATTTAAAAAAAGAAGTTCCAAACTCAAGTTGCTTTCTTTAACAAAATTTTTAACTAAAACTAGGTCCAAATTTCCTTTGTACATGCACCCATTTACTAATACATGGTTGTGAATGTAAACAAATTGTGATAGCAAGTTCCTGTTAGTAAAACACCCAGGGAATGGCAATTCTAGAAGCATGAAGAGATCGTGTTGTCTGCAAACCCATAGCGTGATATCAAGCTTTCCAGTAATGACATCAGTGATCAAATATGTTTTTACAGTTGTCAAAGTAGTGGATCAGACATTTAATCCCAGCCTGCTTGCAGCTGCTTTCCTTCATCCTTCCCTCTCTGTATTACATTTGCCTTTGGAGAATAAAGATATTGTGAGTTCCTTTATGTTCCTCATTCAGATTTAGAAACTCTCATACTTTCTACTGTGAGGATGACATGCAGGTGTCATTTTCTAAACAGGTCAGTTTGCAAGTTCCATAAACCCACTGTTGAATCCTTACCACCTCCTCCATCTTATTCTTGCAATGTTGCCCGCATCCACGCACACGCACGCACACGCACGCGCGCGCACACACATATTTACTTTTAATAAGCAGACACTTACACTTGATATTCCATTAGGAGTCCCTAAAATTGCTCCAGAAGTTATATTTCTAGACTTTGGACAGGAGCTTAACAAAATCCTCTTGATGGATTGCAGTCGTGAAAGCTGTTCTTGTACTAAGCTGCAATTAATGCTTGTACCCAGCGTCTCCTACGGAATTGCAGAAAGAACAAAGTTAGCAACTAGCAGACCCAAAATAGCTAGAGGGCTTTGACCACAAGGATAGGATAACAGTAATGCAGTGAGTAAGAAGAAGGACTGGGAAGTAAAGAAAACTTGACTTTGAATTTCAGTTCTCTTTTGCTACCTTTGCAGTTTCGGCAAGTTACCTCCTGAACCTCAGTTTCTTTATCTGTAAAATGGGGATAATAATGCCCACCTCCAAAGGCTATCAGAAAAACTAGGGCATTTGTGTGGCTCAGACGGTTAAGCATCTGACTCTTGATCTTAGCTTAGGTCTTGGTCTTAGGATCATGAATTCAAACCCTGCACTGGGCTCCATGCTGGGCATGGAGCCTACTTAAAAAACCAAAAACAAAAAACTGAATTACATAACACATAGAGAAAATTCAGGACAAAATTTGGTGTTTCATAAGCCCAGTATAAAAGACCGCTGACAGCATCATGGTCATTTTCACTTTTTTTTTTTTTTTTTTTTTTAAAGATTTTATTTATTTGACAGCGAGAAACACAGCGAGAGAGGGGACACAAGCAGAGGGAATGGTAGCGGGAGAAGCAGGCTTCCCGCGGAGCAGGGAGCCCGATGCGGGGCTCGATCCCAGGACGCTGGGATCTGACCTGGGCCGAAGGCAGACGCTTAACGACTGAGCCACCCA